>ML675624.1:32645990-33290649 GCA_007922155.1 Mesoclemmys tuberculata | reverse complement strand
ATCGCCCCGGCCCCTTGGCAGGGCGGGCGAGCAAGTAGTCTATCGCCGGGTTGGAGGAGGGGTTGGGAGGTTCGCTGAGGCAAGAGGGGGGGGAGGGGGACGCAGGCCCACCCGACTCCACTGCGTCCCAGCCCAGGGCCCTAGCAGCGGCAGAGTCCCTGCCGCGGCTCTGGCGGGGTCCACACCGTAACACGCCAGAGGTGGGTTTCCCACCGCAGCCCAACCGGGGACTGCCCCTGGGCCACTTCCTCCCCACCCGTCCCTGGTACCTCCCTCCTCGGTGGTCGTCGGGCAGCTGGCGCGGGGTAGGGTCAGGAGGCCGTCGACGCCCACGGGCGGCAGGTCCGGGAACTCCTCTGCGAGGGGCAGTTCCTCTAGATCCCTGGATTCGGTGGGGGCTGCAGCCTCGGGTAGCTCCTCCAGATCTGGTCCGGCTTCCACGGGGGGTGCGGCAGGTAGCTCCTCTAGGTCCGGCCCCGCTTCGGAGGGGCCTTCCCAACCCAGAGGGTCCCAGGGCTCGTCCCATCCCCGGGTGTCCGGGGGTCCGACCCAATCGTCGGTTCCCTGGCGGGAGGGTCGCTCCCAGTCAGCTACGTCCGGCCAGGGCCTGCGCTGAGGTTTGGCCTGGTGGAGCTCCGGCCGGGCCTCTCGCTGGCGGGCAGGCAGGTCTGACCCTGCTGACCGTCGGCCTCTGACTGAGCGCCGGGCCCGGCCTTTTATTTCCCCTTGTCGGGGGGAAGTCCCGCCCTCTGGGGAAGGGATTGGCCAGTCGCCCGGGCCTATCCCGGTCGGTTCCCGGCCTTGATAGACAGGCGGGGGGTTTAAATCCGGGCTTGGCAGTGTTTGGGGCGGCGGCTGCCCTTCCTCGGGCCTAGCCGCGGGGGAAGGTCCCTGCACCTTCCTACAAGACTACAAACCAGAAAAAAAGAAGAAATTAAATTTGGTGAACAAAGCCAGAGCGTGCATACAGACTAATGGACACTCCCTCAAACTATCCAGTTCTCGGTACGTGGTGCACAAGTGTAACCCACAGTGGAATACAACTGGGACCATCACTCAGAATTATACAAGAAACCACAATTAATAATACATCTGCATGCTTCTATATAATTATTTTCTGCCAACAGTTTTTATGAAAAACTCATTGACTTCATTCGGAGTTCTGTATCCAGAATCATATATGGATGTGTAGCATAGTGAAGTTTTTTTTTCCCACAGAACTACATTACCATTACCAGAGATGTGTTATATATAACAAGAACTTTTATTATTCTTACAGTAATATCGTCTGGTTTCTGTCAAGTCAGAACACAATTCAGCTAGGCACTATGTACATGTTTACACAATACAGACTTGTGGGGTAATTCTGCACCACTGTGAGAGTGCAGAATTCATGTTGTCTTCAGATTTCTTTGTTTCTCTGCAGAAAATTGACTTCTGAGGGGAAGCAAAGGGAAGCCACAAGAGCAGTCAGCAGAGACGTAAATCTAGGGCGGCTGGATGTGCGTGTATGGGGAGTTATCGATTACTGCCGGCAGCCAGGCTGGGCATGCGAGTGACCAAGCGAATGATAGAGACATTGTCACTTTCACTTGCTATTGCAGCACACCTGACCTGGAGGGGCAGGGCCTTGGGGTGATTGAGGTAGATGCGAGGCAGGTCCCCTCAGGCACAGCATAATATAAGCAGCCTGCCTGCTTAGTTGTTCCCGTTCTTAGTGAACTCCCTCAGAAGCATAAAACAGGTTTAAAGGTTTTAAGGCTCCTTTACATTGTCATTGTGGTGTAAAGGAGCCTTTTGTAAATTACAGTATGGCCTTATAACTATGTATGATGCTTTAAATGGAACTACATTTTTGGAAAAATTTGGAAAAATTTTCCTATCAAAATGTGCTCCATGAGCTGTTTACTGTTGACCTTTTTGGAGATTGTTACCTGGCAGCTCTGTGTTCTTGGGGAACCAGGGTGAAAAACCCCCTATTCTATTTCTGGCTCACCTGAATCCCCCCAGCCTCTGCTTGCACCAGAAACAAAAGCTATGAAAAGGCTGTGGGAGACACACCTAAAACCCTCCCAACAAGGGTGATAGGATTAAGACAACTCCCCATGCCTCATCTACATGGAAGATGTAAAAAGAGGCATCTCAATTAGCAAATGGAATGGAGAACTGGAGCCTCATTTACATCGAAGATGGAACAAGAATTAGCATGAGGAATGGAGAACCAAGCTCCAAAGCAGGAATCGCACTGACTTCTGGGATTGGCAAGGCAGGGACACACTGCATTATGGGAGATCTCTGCTCTTGATGTAAATGAACTCACACCTACACCGCAGTTATCAGACCATTCGAGTATTGACATGCAAAACACTGAATCTGCCTAGTTGCATTGTGAGCTCCCCCAAGGAACATTGACCATAGCTGGGAGTGATCAGCTCCTTTTGTCTAGCATAAAGAAAACCTCCCTGAAGAGACATTGTTTACCCACAAACAAACCTGGTTCTACAAAAACCCCTACCCAAGTTTAAACCCTCTCTTGCTTTCCTCTTCTGATGCCTGGACCCACATGCTTTCCTGACTGATCCTGTTGTGGGGTTTGCCTCTCCCTCAAGTGTTCCTGACCCTAAGCTGAACAGCCTGTCTCCTGGGAACTTCTGAGCTGCAAGGAGTGGTGAGATCCCCCCCCATCTTTCCCAATTCTCTCTCTCTCTCTCTTTAATCCAGGTATGACTTTCTACTTTTGTAAGCCAACCTGGGCTAGCTTTCTCCAATACCCCTACTGTAATTTTGTTGTATTTAAGTGTTAGATTGCTTTTCTCTCCTTGTATGGCATCACTATTAGTATCATAAGTTTTATATACCTGGCAATAAACTAACTATTGTAATCAAGCTGGTTGCCAGTTTCTCTCTCTCTCTAAATACATTTACTTCTTTGTGTTCTTGGCTTCCCTACCTTGCTCTGCAGCAACGCTTCTTTTACCTAAGCCAAAGATCCCTGGAGTGCCCAAAATCCTAGGGGGTTTGCTTATCAAGGGGGTTACTGCTAGAACAATTGTGTTGTGAAGAGGCATATAAAGGGGGTAGCTGAAAAGTGCTGCTCTGCCTAGCCTACGGAGTCCAGAGGCGCATAAGGGTGACAGCTGAAAGTGCTGTTTGACCCAGCCTGATTGAGTCCAGGGGGCACATAAGGGGAACAGCTGAAAGGTGCTGTTTGGACCCAGCCTGCTCATAAGTGTGCTCCATTCTGGTGCGGTGCAACGGGCACATGAGGGTGGCAGCTGACAGTGCTGTCTCACCCAGCCTGCTGAGTTCAGGGACGTATAAGGGGTCAGCTGAGAGTGCTGATAGCCCGGTCTGCTCAGACGCACTCAGTTAATCTGGAATGGTTGTGTGTGTCTGTGGGGGGTTTATCTGAATCTGAAAACCTTAGGTCCTGAAAGATAGCTCCATTGGGAGGGGACTTGTAACCCTATGAATACACAAGTAACACAAGCAGCACACTAACAGAATCACACCCCCTTTTCCAGGAAAGTAACCCTAATAAATAAGCATACCCCAAAGTGACGGGCAAATCTGGTAACAAGATGATCAGTAACCAATATAAATTGTGAGTTTGATTCCCCAGCTCGCACTTGCTCTTCAGCTGCCTAAGATGTAATACTGAGCATACGGGTGCATATATTTGTTGATTAATAACTAGAAATAAAGGGTCAAACCTAGCCATATTACTAGTAGACAAAAGGAGATTTGGGGATTCCTCCAATGCTCCCCACTCCCATTCTCCATCCAACTCAGCAGTCCGCCTGAATCCCTACCTGTGTTATTTCTCCTTGTGCACCATCAAAGAAGAGCAGAGATCATCGTGAGGTACTTTGCATACAGCTTAATTTTACAGACCTACAGAGTGGTACAAGACATCTTTTAGGTCACATGTGTGGCAAACGGCCAGCTTCTCCCTAGTGGGTCTCGCACTTTTGCCTCTCGCAGTGGGCCAGGGTGTCGCCGGTAACCCCGTCTTCCCAGGGAGGGAGGTAGGGACCCTGGCCCGCCCTCTCCTCCAGATCCCAGCCCAGGGGCCCTCTGAGTAGCAACTATGTGCTGCTGGCACCTCACTTGCAGCTGCAGGCTTTTCCCCTGGGCCACTCTCCCCCCTCTGTCTTTCTGGCTTCTTGAACCGAGTACTTCTTCAGGACTCCACCTCTCCCTCACACGGCGCTGTACTCCGTTCTGTTCTCCACTACGACTTCACACACCACTGTACTCCGTTCTGTTCTCCTCCACTTCACACACTCCTCTGCTCACCACACACCTACTCCTTCCACTCCACCCTGTCTCTCAGGAGTAGAGGGTTTTTATAGGCACCTGGGTGGGGCCTTAATTGGTGTCAGCTGACACTAATTACCTTCTATTGACTCTGGCTAGTCTATAGGGTATAAGGCCCGGATCATTCTAGCACTTACCTAGCGCCCTTCCAGAACTTTCCTACTGCCCTCTGTCCTTGCTATACCACACATGCTTGATTTAAAATCATTGCTATATCATTTATGGTTGGTTCAGAGTACAGGGATGGGGGATATTACTCCAAAATATGCCAGCTACTGGGTTCCCAATGGGTCAACTTCAGCTGGGGATGGTAAGCATGTAGCATGCTCTGGCCATGCTCCATTTCCCACCCCTCATTGTTTTTTATGTAGAGATTGGCATAGAACAGTAGTCAGGACTCTTCCATACCAAGGGAATCCTCAGATAGCAAGACCTATGTGCTTTCTAGCTTTTTTCTGTGCCAGATTGGCACAAAGGGGTTAGATTACAGCTCAGGATCTATTTTACTTATGACTTTTTCTGGACTATGGTTTAAATAAATTAGTAAAAAATTGATTATTTTGTTATTTTAACAAATAAAATATGCAGAATTTTGCAGAATTTTAAAATGTGTAGAATTTTTAATTTTCTGTGCAGCACTCCCCAGCAGTAAAATACACTGAAATAATGTTACTTTATTTTTTTTCCACAGTAAATGTACATTTACACTATTTCTTTATATTGTAAGCAGATTCCACTTTCAGATATGTATTGCTTCAAACTGAACAGCTGATCTAAAATATGCCCCATGTGAGTGAACAATTTCCATATATTTCATATCCAACTCCATGTGACAACAGAGTGCATAAAATATTTATATTCCCACCACTAGCTTATTATTTTAAATTGAAAAACTTTTATTTGCTGTTTATAGTACAAACATTAGGGGAGAATGATCTCTGAGTGACAAAAACTAATACAGCTGCTCTATGATATCATTAGCCTTTGCAATGATATTTCACTATTAGCTAAACTCCTCAAATATAGAATAAGAAGCACATGACATCTACTTAGTATATGCATAAATTTCTATACATGAGGCATTCCAGTCCCTGAAGACCTCAAAACCAGGTATCTGAACAATAATTATAAAAAGGGGGTATAGTAGGTAATTAAGGCAATAATACCACTTAACACTGACACAGCATGAGCTGGTGCTCAGGAGATGCCTGGCCCACCGAGACAACGCTTTTTAATATTTTAACCCCAAATGACTAAGGCTATGAGTTTTGGATAAGGTGGCAAAGCAAATTACAGTCCAAGGCACGGTCTACACTTACCTTTGCGATTCGGCGGCAGTCGACGGGAGATACGCAAGTGACTTACATCGACTGTTGTCTTTGCGGCGTCTCCTCTGCGCAGCGTCCACACTGCACTGCGTCGAAGGGAGCAGTGCTCCTTTCGACGCAGCGCTATGCCACTTACCGGGGTGGCTTTCCTGAGTCGCTTCCTGGATCGACTGAGTGTGTCTATACAGACCGCTCGGTCGATCCAGAGCAATCGATGTGACGACGGCAAATTTTTCGCTGTCGGTGTAGACCTAGCCCAAGCAGGTATCAGAACCCACAACTCCTGAGTCCCCATCTCATTCCCTAAACTCCTACCCTTGTTCCTTTCCTTACACACAAGCTGTCCATTTCAAAACAAGCAACTGTAGTTGCAAATTAATCTGATTCGGGCAACATCAGGATTAATTTGAAGCAACTTGCTCTATTTCAGTTAGGTATCCAAGAGTTAACATGCTACCCCTCTCATTCAGTTAGAGTTACATGCAATGTAATTGGTTACTTCATGAAATATAACGTATTAGTGGAACAGATCAAGTTCTGAACCACAAGAGTGATTAGCAACAGTGTGTTTTAGCTGCTGGTTTTCTTTTTGAGAGAGATCATCATGAAACAGATTTTTTGAAGATTGAAACCTCATCATTAATCTGACTATAAATAGCATTCGGGAATAGTTTTTAGTCTGATCCTCATTTTTCATTGTCTCTCTTGATTTAGAGACAGCTGAAGGACGATTTTAACTCTTAAGTAGGATACGATATTGGGTGATGGTTAGAAGAAATCCATTGCAACCCAAAATGGTACATTTCTGGAAGAATTGAATACAACCATCACTTCTGTGGTAAAGTCAGGCCAGATGGCTACAAAAGGGTATGCCAGGGCCAATATGTGAGCCCCAGGATGCGAAAAGCCCTTTTCCCTGCAGACGGGATAGGTTACTCCAGGTCAATTGGAGGCACCTGCACCCAATTAAGAGCCAGGTGTATTTAAACCCTGCCTTCCTTAAAGACCTGGGGGGGAAAGATAGGAGAAGCTAGAAGGTTGTGGCAGTTAGAGCAGGATCAGCCGGGACCAGTAGTAGTGTTTCCCCTACAGCTGGAGAAGCGGAGCAGGAGACCCCAGCCTGCAGGAAGGACTGGTGGCCCTCTGAGCCTCCAAGGCTCCAAGGGGCCCACAGAAAGGTACCTCCCTGGGCTCGGAGTTAGATACACGAACTGGGACTATCCGCCCTTCCCTGTGGGGTTGAAGGGCGGCCCTCAGGCCTGAAGTAAGGCCTTTACCCCACCGCTCTGCGAGAGAGGTGCCAGGGGGAAGGGAAAAGCCAAAAAGCTTGTCTGGCGTGGGGTGGAATTGCCTCAGACCCCAACCAGAAGAGACTGTGGCTGGCTGGTGAGACTCAGGAGGGGACTTGATTTGCCACACTTCATAAGTGAAACTCTTAATGATGTCAGTGGTGGTTTGGAATGAGCTTGATTATAGGATCAAACCCTTATTTGTTGCTGCTGTTGAACAGTGCAGCAAATACAAGAGGCACAGAAACTCAAGCTGGCAGGAGACCCAGATTTCGCCTCAACAGGCACTATAGCATCAGGTCAGGAACCATAATTCAAATAATAAATAACTATAAGTGGATTGGTGTGCAAAGATGTGATCCTCTATGATTTTATTAAGATACAGATTTTTGTACCTAGGCCACCTTACCAGAGCAGATAATATCTCTCACTCTATTTTGTAGGCTGTGTTGAAATAAGTGACTTTCTTTGGGCTAGATAAAAGGGAAAATTCCTCCCAAATGTAAGCTAATGCCTTTCCTCTGGAGAAAAAGAGAGGGAACATGAAGAGTAGAAAGAGGCTGTTAAAAAAGAGAACTGAAATGAAGTTAGGGACCTTGATAAATAAATCTAATAGAGAGCTTTGATTTTTTTGGGGGGGGATATCCAGTGTAGGAGTCCATCTCTGTATTTAGTACACAGGTCAGAAGCATATTTTATGCCTTTGATCCAGATACAGTGGCAAAATGAGGAGAAATACATGGATAGATTTTAAGCATTAGCATGCAACTTTTATTAAACACTTATGAGGGGTGCTAGCCGCCCATCACCCATACTCTCTTATACTAGGCTTTTGATTGGCTCCGTACGGGGGTTAGAGAGCTTTTACCCTATAACTCACATCTCAGTGTAAAATCTCCTGAGCCTACCCCTCAGGACTCAGCTCACTTTGAGTCTTACCAGTCCCCACCTTCATTCATGAAGGGGACAGAGGGTGGAGATGCGCGGGAACCATAAGCCTGCAAAGGCTACAAAGTCTCATCCTATCTCATGAGCCCAAGGCCATCACCAAAATCCCCCACTACCCCGCCTTTTTTTAACCTTTTAATCAGCTGCAAATTGCAACCAATTAATATCTCAACCAAGCATATCTGTAAAATGCTAAGCGTATCATTACTTAATCCTGTGTGGTTTGAAGATGTTACAAGGATGGTGAAAACCCCCCTGCGTCCTCTGTCAATTGGCCCCGAGAAGAAAAATGCCTTCCTTCCCCTTAATACTCGATTGGTTAGACTTGCATTATCTGGCAGGATGAATTCCTGTATCTAGTTCTTGCTCGAACAGTGCCAAAGGAGGCTCCACATGGCCCCTACTCAAAGTCAAATTCCTGGAGCTAGGGAATGAAAGCCAATCAACATCACTTCCCCACAACTGGCCAATGAACGCCAAAGACTCCAAGGGCAGGTGGGGGGGAGGAGGTAGGGAGCAGCTACCTGGTGTCCCTCAGTGATTGTCTTCCTCCCTCACTTCTGGGGCTGTCCCTTTCCACTACCGGCCCCTACCACACATGAAGCCAGGTGGGTGGCATTTGCACCTTAATCTAAAATAAACAATTTGTGATAAAAAATCCCCTTTTCACTGAAACTTAGATATGTGCCAAATAAATTAGTTTAATGGAGAGCTTTGATTTTGGGGGGAGGAAAAATCCATGAGAAAAGGAGGACAGCATACAAGTCCTGAATTGCTGCCACAGTTAAGAAAAGCAGGATATATAGGAATAAGAATATTTTTCAAAATAGTATAAGCTGTTTATATATGAAGAGTCGAAGCTGAGGTTTGCAATCATAAAGTCTGTTTCCTATGTACATAATATATTTTAGATTTTTGCTTTCATTGACAGCTGAGACACACATTTAGTCTTGCACTAAAAAAGAAAGTAGTAAGATATCCTAGTATTTCAACATAACAAGATTGATTAGACCATTAGCAAAGTTCCAATGTTGCAGTACATCATAAAACAGGTATTGAAAATAAATAAAAATGTGTTCATGGCATCAATTTGTTAGGAAGTTTAACTTGAATTACATGGCTTGCCCAGCTGGATCTTTCTGCAGGCCACTCATATGTACAGTACTAAAGTATTTCCATTAATATTCTGTCGAATTTTTAAGTAGTCACTTGAATTACATTATACCCCTTTTGTGATTGCTAGAATATTCTTGAAAAGCTAACAAGTATAGCACAAGGAAGGTTTCACTAAAAAACAAATTTTAAACAGATTAGCCATGAAAAACAGTTTAATAATGAATATGTACATTGCAAGCAAGATTCCAAGTATTCTTTGCACCAAGTAAAAGAAGAAAAGCACCATATTACCTATGTTCAGGCACATTCTTAATATCAGATACTCACAACAAACTGGTCGTGAATAAGCTGCAAGCAAAGATTTATTTGCACAAACTCTTTGGCAACTTATTTTGAATATGAATGAATACAAGAAAATTAAGATCTCTTTAGACTTTTTGTGACCTTAAGTTGAGAAACAGTGAATTAACTGTTCACTGTGATTATTCACCCAGCTCCATATGCAGGACAGTCATTATTTCTTAAGTGAAAAAGAACAAAACTTTACTTTATGGCATACTTTTTCAGAAACTGAGGAGCTTTGCAGGCTATTTCCTCAGTCTCTTTTTAATTTCACACATAGTTTTGCTAGACACACAGAACTATGATATAGTTACTCTATTCAGAACGATTTACTTAGACTATGACTTGTTCGGGTATTCAGGGACTGACACTCAGGGGTTATTTGCCAACTGTAACCAATGCAGTGTCCTCCAGCTCCACACACACATTATTTTAAAGTTGTACATTATTTGTAAAGTTGTTTTAAAGCTGTATAAAATAGACTGCATCTTGACTCTTTTTCCACTATTTGTTTAATTCACACTCAAAACATAATATATCAATCTTTATCTAACAATAAGAATTAATTTTAGATTTTGTGACATCTCCAAGAAGATCCAGAGGCGTTAGAACAGCTTTCATCTCATTGTCTCCTTTAACCACAGTTGTCTCTTTGTTCTACATAAAACACATCCCTTTAATATACCACTGTTCAACAATTATCAGGTAATACTTCAGAAGTACTCCATGAATCCCATTGTTGATATCTTCAAGAAAAAATGCAGAAGGCACTTATCTCAAACACAACACACTCTCTTTTATACAACTTCAGAATGTAGACATTTCATATCATCTATCACACTGTCACAGTTTTCTTAAGATTTCTAACCTCTCAAAATTCCTCCTCTTATTACAGACCATATGATTTATGAGTACCGATAGGTAGAGAGACAGCATTGTAACCCATCCCCAATCACCTCAGGAACAGTTTCTTCTGAAGTGTACTGTCACAGTGAAATAGAATTACAACACATTTTGGGGTAATTCTGACATGTACTTTAAAATTAACTTGCTCAGTTGACCAAATAAATAAAAAAAAATTATAATTTAGGAGGGAAATACAAACAGTTTATAGCTTTTTTTAATTTTAAATATTTCTACATACTAAAACAAATTTTCTTTTCTTTGCACTGATGCTAAATATGTAATGTGGTTTAGCTACAATTTCATTTATATTTTGTAGTCTTTTTGTTGTAAATACAAAGTATATTCTTTTCAGATAAATGACACTGGCCATTAAGTAGTGCCTTAGGTTTAAAATAGTTATCAATATCCATACATCAGATATGCAATGCATTCTTCTGAAAAGCATTAAGATCCAAGGACATTGTAAATTCCGAAAAGCAACAAAGCATGACACTACATGTACTGTACTGAGATGATACTGGGTTTCAAGTACAGCATATTATGAGGTAAGATGCAAGGATGTGCCCTTTTCAAGGACCTGATAAGTGGTCTTATCCTAGTAAAATGTGTGCATGAATATTTTTATTGTGATTACAAAACATCTGCAGCATTCAAAAACTTTACATATATTTTCTGATCTACTCTCCCTATATTTATGCTTAGTCAAAATTCAGAATGCAGTTTGGGATCATTATGTTATGGCTTTTGCTTTTTTGTATTATAGACGATTTCATGTAGTTATTTTGATTGCCTTATCCAGACTGAGACACAGTAGAGTGTCTGTCTGGTTAAGACTCTAGACCCTCAATTAAGAAATTAACTTTACAGCAAAGTTGTGGCCATATTTCCATGTGTGTGAAAGTGGGAATCAGGGCTGCGTGGTGCCTCTCACTTGGGCATCTGTTCAGTGGACAGTCACGGTGGAAGGTTTTGTGTATACCTTCATTAGCAACGTGTTTACGTTAGTGCGGCTACAACAGGTAGATTAGGGTTTACCTCAACCATCTACATCAGAATAAAAATACAATATGACCAAACTACACTAGGATTTTACACCATATTCAGTATGACATGGTCACTATTACATTATAAAAACACAGCTTTTTTTCTTCGCATATGCCTACACTGTAAAAAAAAAAAGTCTGTAATTAGATTAAGGAACCCGTGTTAGCTAACTGGTATTAAAATAGCAGTTGAGACCTGGCAACTCACTTTTAATTCATGGTCAGTGACTCCAGTGCAACCCCATGCTCCCCTGTAGGCTATAACAAACTACTAACTTGAGTTAACAGCCAAATGGCCATGTATTAACTGCTATTTTAATTCCCATTAGCTAAAGCAGGTTAGTTAACCCAATATGGGAACACATGTTCTTCTGCAGTGCAGATATACCGTGTGTAGATAAGGCTCCAGATGGGGAGGTAAAGGGCTATGGCAGAGTATGGTAAAATGGTCACACTCCTGTTATATTCCTCTTTTGATGCCTACAGAATAGGGCAATTTAGTATTCACCATTAGGGAAGGAATAGGAGGCAATACCTAAATGTACAAAAATAAAACAATATCACTGTTTACAGTAGATTTTATAGGCAGTGTTACCTGGCAGCTCTGTGTTCTTGGGGAACCAGGGTGAAAAACCCCTATTCTATCTCTGGCTCACCTGAATCCCCCCAGCCTCTGCTTGCACCAGAAACAAAAGCTATGAAAAGGCTGTGGGAGACACACCTAAAACCCTCCCAACAAGGCTGATAGGATTAAGACAACTCCCCATGCCTCATCTACATGGAAGATGTAAAAAGAGGCATCTCAATTAGCACATGGAATGGAGAACTGGAGCCTCATTTACATCGAAGATGGAACAAGAATTAGCATGAGGAATGGAGAACCAAGCTCCAAAGCAGGAATCGCACTGAATTCTGGGATTGGCAAGGCAGGGACACACTGCATTATGGGAGATCTCTGCTCCTGATGTAAATGAACTCACACCTACACCCATCCAGCTCCGCAGTTATCAGACCATTCGAGTATTGACATGCAAAACACTGAATCTGCCTGGCTGCGTTGTGAGCTCCCCCAAGGAACATTGACCATAGCTGGGAGTGAACAGCCTGTCTCCTGGGAACTGCTGAGCTGCAAGGAGTGGTGAGATTTCCCCCCCATTTTTCCCAATTCTCTCTCTCTCTCTCTCTCTCTCTCTAATCCAGGTATAACTTTCTACTTTTGTAAGCCAACCTGGGCTAGCCTTCTCCAATACCCCTACTGTAATTTTGTTGTATTGTAAGTGTTAGATTGTTTTTCTCTCCTTGTATGGCATCACTATTAGTATTATAAGTTTCATACACCTGGCAATAAACTTAACTATTGTAATCAAGCTGGTTGCCAGTTTCTCTCTCTCTAAATGCATTTACTCCTTTGTGTTCTTGGCTTCCCTACCTTGCTCTGCAGCAACGCTTCTTTTACCTAAGCCAAAGATCCCTGGAGTGCCCAAAATCCTAGGGGGTTTGCTTATCAAGGGGGTTACTGCTAGAACAATTGTGTTGTGAAGAGGCATATAAAGGGGGTAGCTGAAAAGTGCTGCTCTGCCTAGCCTACGGAGTCCAGAGGCACGTAAGGGTGACAGCTGAAAGTGCTGTTTGACCCAGCCTGATTGAGTCCAGGGGGCACATAAGGGGAACAGCTGAAAAGTGCTGTTTGGGCCCAGCCTGCTCATAAGTGTTCTCCATTCTGGTGCGGTGCAACGGGCACATGAGGGTGGCAGCTGACAGTGCTGTCTCACCCGGCCTGCTGAGTTCAGGGACATATAAGGGGTCAGCTGAGAGTGCTGATAGCCCGGTCTGCTCAGACGCACTCAGTTAATCTGGAATGGTTGTGTGTATCTGTGGGGGGTTTATTCGAATCTGAAAACCTTAGGTCCTGCAGGATAGCTCCACTGGGAGGGGACTTGTAACCCCATGAACACACAAGTAACACAAGCAGCACACTAATAGAATCACACCCCCTCTTCCAGGAAAGTAACCCTAATAAATAAGCATACCCCAAAGTGATGGGCAAATCTGGTAACAGCAGTCAATTGTATCAAAGGAGCACTGATCAGTCAGCATTGTATTTCAGTTAATCTTAGTTAGCAGTTTCTAAAAAAACCAAACTATTAAGCCCTACAAGAAAAATAGTAGCTACCATCATGCTGCTTTATTGACAATATTGTGGTACCCACCAAAACCCACTGATCTTAACTATAACATGCACAAAAATACAGTATGATGGTTAATATTTTGAATTAGTTCAATTCTAATGGTATCTGTGAGATTAAATGTTTTACATTTGGCTCAAATTAGATATTAGAACTCATTTTACTAGCTGATCTACAAATCAAAATGTTTTGGTTTCTTGAGCTGAATCTATACTTTTTTTTAAGTCAATCAGACATTAATTTGCACCCACATGAGCTGCTATGGAGCCTTATACAAGTTGCAGATCAGGTATCCTATGTCCCATTTTCCCTTACGAGCAAAGTCCCTGGACAGGCTACATCCCCCATGATGCAGCATAGTTCACTCTGATATAGCAGCTCTAGTCCAGCAAGGATCCCTAGTCCATAAAAGAGAATGCGGCACGAAGCACCTGAATGACAACTTTTATGAGGCATAGTGAAGGCTCTGGTGGACAGTTTAATGTCAAACTGACCCAAAATTAAAAGTTTTGACATTCCTGAATGAAAGCTTTTCAGAATTTTTCATTCTAAGGAAAGTTAAAACATGATGGACTTTTCATCCTGACTCAGAACAAAAACAAAATGTCAAAATATTGCAATTTCCCACAGGACAAAAATTCCCATTTTTTGATCGGCTCTAATCAAGAGACAAATTCCAGTGTATATTTAATTCCAGCTTGTCAGGCATGAGATCACTATCAGTAAAACCCACAGTGCTGGTTTTATTTATAATCAAGTACATGTACACATAACATTATAGAGGGAGCATTCCCTAATTTCCTTCCAAACTTTGCTGTTCAGAAGAGGCAGAATGTTGAATTTTAGAAAACTCCTGTTCCCCCAGACCATGAGAAAGGAGGAATCTTGGGTATTTCCATATTGTGACTTTTAAGAGAGCTAGCTAGGAAGAGAGGATAACATGACAAGAACACACACATTCACAAACCAAACATGACTGTATTTTAATGATGTTTCACTATAGGTCTAGTAGCCTTGAGAATATATATGTAATATCCCAAGACTGTACATTGTATTATTTACAATACCTATGCAAAGATTATGGTATTTATTAGGAAATTGAGTGAACTACAGATATTACGAATATTTTGCTAGTTCCATGTTGCAATTCCTTTAATATAATATTTATAAACTACCAAAAGAGACTCAGATATTTTTGGCTGAAGTATCATCAACACGCAAATGATATTCAACTCTGAGTTCCTTTAATTGACCTCAGATTCTTCAGTGTCATTAGTCTCCTGGGGCTTGGCTGAAATTAGGATATGGATGAAAGTGAACTGAAACTCACTTCTGTTCAGATGTAAGTGATACTCGTTGCTAGACAGGGAAACATTTAGAGGAGCACAGCAGGCTATGTTTGTGCTGTATCATGCAGATATATCCACCTTTCAACAAATGATTCTTAATTTCTTGAATGACAGCAATCACGGTCCATAGTGACTTATACTATCTATGGCTTTCCAGAGGCTGAAGCTATTTCTCTCCAACGCTGGTCTAGCAAGTCAGTCAGTTGGTCATACCTTTGCCAATTGCAGGTTTGACTATTGCAATTCATGTATTAGGGCAAATCCTGCAGACTACCCAGAAATGTCAACTAGCAGAAAATCCAACTGCCTCTCCCTGAGTAATGTGGGTTGGCACAAACAAAACACACACACGTCTCTGCTCTGGCTTCATGTTCACTTTATGAGTAAAATTAAAGTTGTTTATGATTACTTTTAAAAATTTATATTGCCAGGGATTCTCAGATCATACCCCATCATAAGGTGTACAGAGATACTGGGAAGCGGTTTCTTTCAAAACCTAAGTTTGAATACTTCATATTTGGCAGCAGGATCTTCTCAGTATAAGGTTTTCTCTTTGAAACACGTTGGCAATATGTCCCAGCTCTGTGACTGACCAGCTGTGTGACCTCAGGCAAATTACATCACCTCCGTGTGCATTTCCTTTCCCATCCTTTGTGTGTCTTATCTGTTTAGACTGAGAGCTCTTTCAGGGTAGTTAAGAGTCTTTTACTATGTATCTGAACAGAGCCTAGTACAATGGAGCCCCATTCTCAACTGGGGACTCTTAGTGCTATCATAATAAATTAGCATAATAATATGAAATTTCTCACTTTGTTCTATTATTCTTTTCCCTGGAGGCACATCGTTGGCTCCTATTAGCATTAATGGAAGTTCTGGCATATACTGAGGAAAAAATGAACCTGGAAACAACATTGAACAGGAATGCTTTTATACGTGGGAGTGCATGGATATAAGAAAAATGAAGTTTACAACTCAATAGAGCCTTCGATGTTAGTTATATTCAGTTTTAAAAAGAAATCCTATTATAGTGAGTCTGATGTTTAAGACAGTTATGTGTCTGGAGATAGCCTAGCGCTGACATGTCAGCGTACTGAAACCACGTCCAACTAAGTACATTGAGAATGTAAGATTAATAAAAACCGGTTCTGCCTCACTTTGATGGATCTTGTGCCCAGCAAGCACAAAGAGTGGCATGACAGAAATACAAATATCCAGAAATAAAGGCGACTTGTGGGAAACAGGAAGGGCTACACTGAATAACAATGAACTGTAAGGATGTAATAAAATGTATATATGTTGCAATTTTAAAAAATTTTGGTACCATATACAATGCATTTCATGCTTGCCTTTCAAACACTAAAAACATTTTGAATAATTCTGTATTTACTTTCATAAATGTTATTCATAACTTCTCCTAGTTGTCCTGCAAGCTGTTGCTTATCTTACTAAGAATAAATTATTCAGTGATTTGCTCAAAATATTTGTTATAGTCAACTCTGAAGGAGTAGATGGTAAAATATGTAGGAAAATATTTGTATGAATTCATTCATGAGATTACTTATTCAGTAATTGTAAATGAAGCAGAACAAATACTGCACATCACTGATAATTTGCTTTTGTGATTCTGTAATTACTATTTAGGACTATTATTGAACTTTCTTACCATACACAGAAAGATGATATCAAGGGGTGCCAACTCCTCACTTTAAGTCTTTCTCTCATAAGCCTTTTAAGTTTGCTTCTGATCTAAAGCTATTGAAGTCCATCATAAAATCCTGTTGATAACACATGCAGTATCTCATTAGGCCATGCTATTTCTTGACTCCCAAGAAGAGCAACATAAAGGGGATATACTGTATTACAGTGCTTCTCTGAATGAGACCTTTTGTGTGAAATAAAACAAAGATATATATTTTTAAACTCTCTGCAAGTATTTTAATGAAAACACAGATGTATACCACCTTGAGGGGGTTTGGATCAAAACTCTCTCAGGGTTTTGCTATGACTCTTGAAGTTCTATAACCAGCCATGTTTTAGTTCATCTTTTATATAATATTGGAGGGGTTTTTTTGTTTTCTTTTAAACAACGGTAAGAAAAATTAGCTTCAAAAAGATCTGGTGTATCTTTAAATAATGAAAAAGTTTGAAATGGTTTCATCTAGCAGAAAAGGAGTACTTTTCTTAATAATTATTTTACAAAAATCTTTTAGAAAGATTCTCTCTTTCCAATCTTTGTTACAGACAAGCTCCAGAAACAGTTCCTCAAGCTAACAGGGACAATACCACCACACTACTTTAAGATAAAA
Source organism: Mesoclemmys tuberculata (assembly GCA_007922155.1). Classification (NCBI taxonomy): domain Eukaryota; kingdom Metazoa; phylum Chordata; order Testudines; family Chelidae; genus Mesoclemmys; species Mesoclemmys tuberculata. Next base: position 33,273,516 of record ML675624.1, on the reverse strand, counting down.
GCTTGTTTTCTGATAGGAATGCTTTGAAGCTAGAATATCCACAACAATGTCTCACTTCACCCATGTCAACCAGTGACTCTGGAGTACTCTCAACAGCAAATGTCTAAACACAAAGCATGTTAAAAGAAATAATTAAAATCCAAAACATGTTTAATGTCATAAAGAAAGAAAAGAAGCATCAAACTGAACTCATTTGCTTTGTCATACTGCACACAGAATATATGCAATGAAATCCTCATTTGCAAATGTTTCCTCCATCAAAAGCATCATTAGGCTATACTTTCTAGGCAGCACAGAGAGTAACTAAGGCATATACAGACTGCAGGTGTTGATTAGACATTTCTGTTCAAAATGAGAATTACACAAACATTTCTACATCTAAGTTGTCCTCTTTTTACTCTAGAAGTAGAGTTAATGAATTCGATAGGGATGGAGAAATATACAAAATCTAAACTGCAAGGAAAAATACAGGCTGGGGGATAAAAATGGAAACAGAGAAGCACTATCTGAACTCATACCAAATCCCAATCTGAGGAACACTTACTTGCTACAGATGTAAATTAAAAATAACTTATACCACACACCATGTATAAACAAATATCTGGGTTGACTGATCCAACTACATTCTCAGTATCCCAGGATGCTGCAATAGTCCCTCTGGGTGGCTTGCAGCAACTTTTAATAATACAAATAGACAGATTTAAAAAACATACTGTGTTTGGTGAATTAAAGAGATTATTGAAAATTAAACCCCCTTGCTCCTTGTCAACAGATAACCCTGGTTACAGCTTTGACAGGTTAACCTTCTTTGTGTAGAGAAGATCTTCTGAAACAACTATTGTGTTGTAATTGTCTGGAGACATAATTTTTGTCTGACACTTTGCTTTGCTTCAAGGAGGAAACACTTCACAAGGGATTTATCATTCCTGAGAGTATTGTGCCTACTCTTATCTTTCACTGACTGCAAATTTAGGCATGTGTGTTCAAAATCACCAGCAAAAACTGAATTGAGGTTTCTTTATGCAGTATTTCAATCAGATGTACACTTTCATTGCTCATTTTTTAAAACTAGATTAAATTAAATTAGCTTCTTCCATTGAACTAAAACCTGATGAATATCAACAATTTAAAAAAAAACACACGATAAATAATTTCCCTCATCCCCAGTTAGTGCTACAGTAGAGTTATAGCTCCACTGTCATTCTTTGCAAACGCATCAAGTGCCCTCAGCTTTCCAACAGACAGAACTTTGAAACTCAAATGAAACAAAACACACACAGAAATCTGACTGACCTTTTCTCACACACAAAAAAAATGGTTTGAAAGGGCACTCTCGATGATTAAGTAGTCTTGAAAATGTAAACGGATATAAACTTATTTCTAGTGTTGAAAGTTTGACACTGATTATTCCAGCTGACCTGGGCTGCCCTTTTTGGTTTTTGAAATCTACAGCTACTGGGTCCTCAATTATTTTTGTTTGTTTGGGGGTGGTGGGAAGTGGACCCCACTAAATCCTGGCTGTGGGGATGTGGCAATGACATGGTGCCACTAAATTGACACTGATTTTGCTATGAGTACCACAAGCTCTCTTCAGGCTTATAGCCAGCTGCTTCTGCTGCTATGTACTTAGCAGAACAACTCATTTGACAGGTAGTGGGCTAGAGGTCTATGGATGATCTTGTATCAAGGGTCTCTTGCATTCTGAATGCTTCATTCATTCCTTCTTGGCCTTAAACTCTATGCTTTGGTTTCCTCATCTGTGAAAAGGAAAATACTAATGCTTATCTATTTACCTGACATTTGTGCTATGACAGGTGAGGATTATATCTGCACCGCAAACTGAGGGAGTGCACTGACTATTTGCAGTACTGGCTTGTAATCTTGAGTTTAAGATCTGGTGTTATTTTTGCATGCTCAAAATAGCTACTGTTGTCAAGAGAACCTTTCCAAATCTGTGCTTGGCAAAAGAGTGCTATAGTTTTTCAGATACAGACTTTGCCATAGTTACTGATGCCACCTATATCACCAGAAGATTCGAATACTGTAAAGATCTTTATATGGAAATGTACTCCAAAACCATTGAGAAACTGAAGCTAACAAAGAACACCTGCTTGCTGTGTGGGGTGTGCATAGACATTGCCAGTGCTTCTTGATTTGCATTGTCTACCAATAGATTTTTGGGCAGAATTCAAGGTGTTGGTGTTTATTTTATAAAACCCTCAAAGGTGTGTGAGAGAGTGCATCTTACCCTGTTCATTGTTACTTCAACAGCGGCGATGCTCAAGCTGGAGTCCTCTTGATTGGACAGGGTATTTTTAGTGAGGAATCGTCAACTCTGAAACTCACTGAAACAAGTTTCCTAATTTTACAGGCACACTGAAAGAAAGAAAGAAAGGACAGACAGAAAGGAAGAAAGAAAGAAAGGACAGACACACTTTTAAAAAAGTATGGCCTTGTTTTCCTATCCTAATAACAGCTGCTCGAACAACAGAGCTTGCTGATTTAGTTTGGCCTAATACATTAGCTGAAATGTGGATTTCTTGTTTCTTTTCTTTTGAAAGGAGGATGAACCATATTTTTTCCAGAGTGAGAGGAAACTTTTTAATGTAAAAGCTAAAGGCACTGATGCTGTGCCTGCCACTATTTCCCTTAGGATCTGTTTCTGCCATAGCCTACTGAAGATTATAGTAATCATACTGCTTGTCTTTCCCTGGGCATGATTATGCCATCAGTGGCATAAGACAAAAGTTGTGGTGGTAGCAGTGGGGGCACTCATTGCAATAGGAATTGATCGCATATTGGCACTAGAAACAGGAAAAGGACAAAGCAGATGCAACGACTACAAGTCTTCTCTGCTGAAGATGCAATGAAGCAGTGCTACCATCCAGAAGCCGCGTTGTGAGTAGTATAAAGTTGTTCTTGTTGTCTGATTTTTAAATGGCTATAGAGCAATAATGGAAGAGTGATACCACCTCACTCCTACTATTGTGTTGAAGATAAGGTTGATGTGGCAGATGCGTCCCAAGCCCCATTTTCATTCCCAATCCCATATGATTACAGGTCCCAAATTAAGTAATAAACAGAGCTGTGAAAACAGAGCTGGCTCCCAAAAAAGCCCAAAGTCAAGCAATATTTCAGTGTATATGGTGAGCTTCTTCGTGAGAGAAACAACTTTTTAAAATGTAAAATGAAAAGCTTAGGTCTGATTAATGAAAACAAAGTAAAATAAAATCTTTCTGAACTTCAGGTGTCTAGAATTAAGCTCAGCAACCAATGAAGGCAGAAGTGGAGCTTCTCAGGAAAGAAGTGTGTACTTCCTATAAAGATTAGAACAATAGAGCAGTGTACAGAAACGTTGAGAATCTTGAGGCTAATATAGGTCTATATTTGTTGCCCTGCGTATACATAATATTTCAAACTCCAAAGTAAGGTGAAAAAATATTCATCAAAATGAAAAAAACATTCATTTTCTGGATTGCAAGGGCCAGATATTAAAATTTAGGCGCACCTAATACGTTAATTTCTATACATTAAATGGGTATGTGCTTAAGTTCGATGCAAACATTTGAGACTTTGAAATCTGGTTCCACAGGTCAAAAAACAAGTGAAATTCAAATGAAAACCTGGCAGCCAATAACTGTATCGGTACAACTCTTGTAAAAGAGAAGCAGCAGCAGCAATGGTGACATATAATGAGCCCTGTGGCAGGTTTGTACAACCGGGGTGTATCTGAATGCTTACTTATCCCTCCCCATCTGCACTAAATACTGCAGCCATTAACCAAGTAATATTAGAACATATGAGCTGCCATATAGGTCAGACCACTACTGGTGGCCCATACTAGAGCTTCAGGGCAATTGTGGAGTGATCCACCCATCCTCCACTACTGGCTTCTGGTAGTCAGAGGTTTAGGGTTGCCCCAAGCATAGGGTTGTGTTCCTAGCCATGCTGCCTAATAGCCACTGATGCACATATCCATGAATTCATCCAGTTCTTTTTAAAACCCAGTTATGCTTTTGGGCATTACAAACTCCCATGGCAATGCATTCCACAGGTTAGTTCTGCACTGTGTGAAAAAGTAGTGTTGGGAGTCCCAGTACAATCTGAGTTGCTTGACCACTGTCCTACAGGCCTAGCGTAGCTTCAGTTGCTTGCTTGGCTATTCTGACCCCTGTAGCATGACATCTTCCAGTTGGTAGAGACTGAATAACCTTATAGATGTCTCCATTTCTGCTAGCATGGCACACATAATAAGACAAAATACAGATACTGTATTGCTTGCAGCTGCACATAAATAACGGTGATGGGAACAACAAGTTATCCTTGAACATCTGGGGATACACTGTTTTATTGCCAAGGGGCATACTTTTACTCCACCCCTCCTATCACCAGATATTGTTTTGATGACCCCAATTATTATGGTGAGAATGGAATGTAGTTAAGGGTGAAACCCAATGTAGGTAATTAGTATATATGGTAATAAGAGAGAGATAATTAGGTGAAGGTTGTTTATGGAAGGGTATAAGTCGTCATCACTTAGACAAAGGGGAGTGCTCCATCAACACCTGACTCTGCGGGAGGTTCTGCTGGTTGGACCAGAGGATCCACTGACTCCCTGGCGGGGCCCCTGAAGAAAGCCATTCCTGTATACAGCCTGAGTCACTGCTTAGCTCTCCAGGCTTAGTGAGTATGATATATTGTAGTTAGTTTTAGGCTTTGTATCTAACTAGTATATTTATGGAAAACCTTGCACATTAAACCTGACTGATCTGCAAATCAGGCGTACCATGTCTCACTGGTATTCACACTGATCACAACATGTCCAGAATGAACAATTAGTTTCTCTTGCTTGTATTAAACATGCTGCCTATCAGTTTCATAAAGTGACTCCTCATTTTTATAATATGTGAAAAGATAACACTTTTCTAATCACTTTTTCCACACCATACGTAGTTTTATAGATATATAATCCTGCTGTAGTCGACTCTTTTCTAAGATGAACAGCCCTAAACTTTTTAGTCTCTCCTCATATGGAAGCTATTCTATACCACTGATCATCTTTGCTGCCTTTCTCTAAACCTCTTCCAGTTCCATTTTATCCTTTTTAATTTGGGGTGACAAACTGGAAACAATATTTGGTGCACCATCGCTATATATAGTGCCATTATGATATTTTCTATTTTAGTTTCTACCCCTTTCCATGCTGTTAGCCATTTTGACTACTGCTGCACACTGAATGGAAGTCTTCAGAGAACTATCCACGGTGACTCCAAAATCTTTTTCTTTGATGGTAACAGTTAATTTAGAACCCATCCCGGTATATCTATAGTTTAGCTTATTTTTACCAACGTGCATTTTTTTTCACTTAATGTTGAATTTCATCTGCCATTGTTTCTCAGTCACCCAATTTTGTGAGATCCTGTTGTAAAACTTTACAGGCAGGCCTGGACTAAATTTCCTTGAATAATTTCACGTTGTCTGCAAACTTTGCAATTTCACTGTTCACCCTTTTTCCAGATTGCTAAAGAACGTGCTGAACAGCACAAGTACCAGTACAGATCCTTGTGAGACCCTGCTGTTACCTCTTGCCATAGAGAAAACAATTTATTCCTATCTTTGCTTCCTGTCTTCCAGATCCATGAGAGGACTGTCCCTTTTATCCAATGGCTACTTAGTTTCCTTAAGAGCCTTTGGTGAGGGACCTTGTCAAAGGGTTTCTGAAAATCCAAGTACATTTTATTGACTGGATCATTCTTATCATCATGCTTTTTGACTCCCTCAGAGAATTCTAACCGATTTTTGTGGCATGACTTCCCTCTACAAAACTCTTCCAGAAGAAATTGTGTTTATCTATATACCTGATCATTCTTTTCTTTACAGTAGTTTCAACCAATTTGCCTTGGACTAAAGTTAGGCTCACCATCTTTAATTGCCAGGATCACCTCTGAAGACTTTTAAAATTAGAATCACTTTAGCTCTCCTCCAGTCATCTGGTGCAGGGGCTGATTTCAGTGTTAGGTTCCATATTTCAGTTAATAATTCTGCAATTTCTTATTTGAGATCCTTCAGAACACTGGGGTAAATCCCATCGGGCCATGTTATTACTGTTCGGTTTATCAATTTGTTCTCAAAAATCTCATCTATTGACAAATCAGTTTGGGACAGTTGCTTCAGATTTGTCAGCCTAAAGGAATATATCTTATGTGGGCATCTCCCCACATCCTCTGTGGTGAACACCAGTGCAGAGAATTCATTTAGCTTCTCTGCAATGGCATTGCCTTCCCTAAATTCTCCTTTAACATCTTTGTCTCCTAGTGGTGCCACTGCCTGTTTTGGCAGGCTTCCTGCTTCTGAAGTACTTAAAAAATTACAGTTAGTTTTTTCTCCTTTAGCAAGATGCTTCTCAAGTTCTTACTTGACCTTTCTGCCAAGAAAGATGTAAAAGTATAATAAGAGACTGTGCTCCTTCCTATTTTCCTCATTAGGATTTGACTTCCAAATTTTAATGGATGCCTTTTTGCCTCTGACCACCTCCACTCCTCTGTTATTTTAGACATGGTGGCATTCTTCTGATCCCCTTTTTTAGTTTGTGGTATACATTTAGTCTAAGCCTCTGTTATAGTGTTTTTAAGTAGTCTCCATGCAGCTTGCAAGAATGTTAAATTTAGCTACATTATGGTCACTGTTACAGAGCGGTTCACCTACAGTTACCTCTTCGACCAGATCCTGTGTGTCACTTAGCACAAAATCAAGAACTGCATCGCCGCTTCTGGGCTCCATGACTAGCTGTTCCAAGAAGCAATCATTTACAGTACCTAGAAATTTTATGTTTGCATCACTCCATGAGGTGACATTTATGAGTTAATATAAGTATAGTTGAAATCACCATTTCATTGTAGTTGTGACTGCTCTTTTTAATTTCCATCTAAACTGGCATCCTCCTCCTTCTGTAGTTTGCCTTTTTTAAAGTTAAATGTTACTGTGATTTTTTTTATTTCCCATCCCCCACCTCATAAAGACATTAAGTTTAATTACATTATGGTCACAGTTACAGAGCAGTTCACATACAGTTACCTCTTGGACCAGATCCTGTGTGCCACTTAGCACAAAATCGAGAATTACATCTCCCCTTGTGGTTCCACGACTAGCTGCTCCAAGAAGCAATCATTTATAGTATCTAGAAATTTTATGTTTGCATCACTCCATGAGGTGGCATTTACCAGTTAATATAAGCATAGTTGAAATAACCATTATTATTGCATTTTCTGGTTTTGTAGCCTCTCTAACTTCCCTTAGCCTTTCACAATCACTGTCACCATCCCGGTCAGGTTGTCAGTAATATATTCCTACTGCTACATTCTTATTATTCAAGCATGGAATTTTTATCCAGAGACAGAGTTCAATTCATTCAAGATTTTCACCTTAGTTAATGCTATGACTTTTTAAAACATACAGTGCCACTCCCTCACTAGTGCAACCTGCTCTGTCATGCCTATATATTTTGTATCATGGTATCACTATGTACCATTGATTATCCTCATTCCACCAAGTTTCTGTGATGCCTTTTATATCAATATCCTCATTTAATGCCAGTTACTTTAGTTCTCATCTTATAATTCAGATATTTAGCATTTATGTATAAGCACTATACATTTGTTAATATTTTGTTGCTTGCCTTCATGTGTTATGTTTAAATGGGATTCTTTTACATTTGACTATACTCACTAGCTCCTATCTGTACTTTCCCAAATTCTTTCCTAGCCTCTCTACTAATATACAGAGCTCTTCATTTAATAAATTCTTCCTTAAGGGATGTCTGCCTAAACTGTGTTCTCTTCCACACCTCCTCCACACTGTGGGACTTCAGCACAGACTTTCAGTTTTGCCACTCCAGTGTTCCACAAACGCCCCTCCCGCCCCCTCACCAACACCAAACAAAAAAATCCTCTATGGTATAGAAATTGAACTTCCCATTGGAATGTTTTCATTTATCTGTAACAGATTATTTTGTAACTTAATCTTTTTCAGTAAGCGCTGAAAGTATCAAAGTGCTCCAAGCTACCATAATACCTAGAACATCTGACCATTTGTCATCAAAATCAAGCCACTTTTTGGTTCATTCTCCAGTGTGATTTGGAAATTTTCATTCTAATCTATAACACTATTTTCACATGCATGTTTCCAAAATCTGGTAGCCAAATAGTTTCTGATAGACTTTCTGAAATTGCCTACTTACTGAATATGGCAGATTTTATAGTATTCAGGAATCTTAGAAGAAAGAATTTCTCAGTAAATAGCAACCCTGGAATGTTTTCAATCTAAGGGAATCCACTTATTTTGAAAAATTAATAAAATAGAATTCATCTGTGGAACGTAACAAAATAAAGAAACAAAAGGTGATTCTGATATAGTCAGCCTACCACCGTGAGATACAACAACAAATAGATGCCTAGAAACCAAATCAATAAGAAAGTACAAGGTAAGATATATATACGACTACACAGACACACTTTGATTTCCTCTTCCCTCACTAGACTTTTTTCTGAAAGAAAACAATAGTTATTCTTCCTTTTCCCCATACTGAAAAAAAAGAAAATCCATTACTGCAATTTAAGAACTGTTAATTTTAAAGAAGTTTAAGTCTCCTATGCATGGACCTAATTTTATTTTGCACATAAAACAACCAGGCAGTTATGACTAAAAGAAAAGAAGATTAAGAAAAAAATGTGCAGAGGCTAATGATAGTGTAAAATAATAAGAAGGATTTATAATAATAATAAGGATTTAATAGAGATTGGGAAGAGCACAGGACCAGCAGACCTTAGTGAACTCGGCATACTGAACAGTCTACACACCAAAATGCCATGTTTCGTGCTGGAAGTCTTACAGAAGCAAATGTTAAATTTATCAGCTAGTAAAAGAGATAGATGCAAAAGGGGAAATCTAACCTCCTCAGCTTTACAGAAAAGAAATGTGTTAATATTCAAATTGTCACATTTCTTAGGAAGAGGGTGTTAAAAGAGACTTACAGACCATAGAGCAAAGGGTAAGTTCACTTAATGGACTTTGGCTCCTAAATCCCATTGAAAGTCCAATGGCTCCTAAATCTGTCAGGTGAAAGTTTTACCCCAAAAGGCTAACTGGAAGAAGAGTTCATTCAGGATCCTGGACTGGAAGGGGGCTTAAAAATCCCAAACAATTTCTCATAAACGCATTGCTTTCTAGATAATTACTTTACTAATTTCTGTAGTGCCTATTTCTAGAAAAAGGTAGCTTCAGTTACCAAAATTAAAAATATATATTAATTGTATTAGCAATATCCTTTGCCACTCGTTTATTTTATGAAATTCAGGTGTGACTATACTCTTCCTACTACATTATAAATGTCCTGATGGAATGGGCCAGCACTGAACAGTATTTGTTTTTGTGTATATTAGATAGATAAGAAATAGAGAATGAAAGTTTAATCCTTTGGACCTGATTCTTCATATATTTACACAAGTAAATAAGCTATATCACTCAGGGCTTTGAAATAATTTTGCACTTGGAGCATCATAGTTAGGTTGACCTAACCCCATTGTAGACATGGCTCAATCAATAGAAGAATTTTTCTAGTGAACTAGCTACCACCTCTTGGAGATGTGGACTAACTTCATTGACTGAAAACACCCCCCTTTCATTCTAGGAAGCATCTGTGCAACTGGACTACAGCGACACAGCTGCAGCACTGTAGTTAAATTGCTGCAGTGTAGACATGGCCTAAATTTGGCATCTTGAGTCCCGAGCTGAAGGAACTTATTTGTCACATTTAAATGACATGCTGCATCCCTGATATGACTAGAATTTCTATTAAAGACAACTGCTTCAAAAATGGTCAGAATACCCTTAGGGCTCCTGCTATAGCAGATACTACGGAGAAAAGTCAGAGCCTACCAGATCTCCCCACTGTTTCTCCCAACAAGGTACAGTGTATGAAATCTGACATTACCCCGAAACCATTTGCTGTATTGTCACTGTATCTTCATCCTGCCCCTCTATTAGTGCTGCAATACTTCAGTTACCATACATTGCTATCTCTGCCCACTTGTGAAAACAACGAGAGTTCTGTTGCACCTTAAAGACTAACAAATTTCTGCGAGCATAAGCTTTCCTGGGCTGCAACCCACTTCATCAGATGCATGAAGTGGAAATCACAGATAGGAAGTAAATATATACATTCAAGGGTAAGAAACACAACAATGGGGAGGGCAAGTGCTAACAAAGTCGATGCAGTTAGGGTAGATGAGACTTATTCACAACCACTGATAAGAAGATGAACCTATCCCTGCAATAAACCCTGTTGCCAACTCTACCCACACATGGACTCTAGTGACACCATCACAGGTCCTAACCACATCAGCCATACCATCAGGAGCTGTTTCACCTGCACATCTACTAATGTAATATATGCCATCATGTGCAAGCAATGCCCCTCTGCTATGTAATTGGCCAAACCAGACTGTCACTACGCAAAAGAATAAATGGACACATTTCAGACAAAAAATGGTGACATCCATAAGCCAGTAGAAAAGCACTTAAATCTCTCAGGACACTCCGTAGCTGACTTGACAGTTGCCATTCTTCAACAAAAAAAACGTCAAAAGCAGACTTCAGTGAGAAACTGCAGAGCTGGAACTCATATGCAAACTTGACAGAATCAGACTGGGTCTGAATAGGGACTTGGAATGGTTCTCTCATTACAAGAAGTAATTGTCACTGTTCACACATTCTCATCTTCTAATCAGTGGCTGTGAATAGGCCTCATCTACCCTAACTGCATTGACTTTGTTAGCTCTTGCCCTCCCCTTTGTTCTGTTTCTTACCCTTGGATGTATATATATATACCTCCTATCTGTGATTTCCACTTCATGCATATGATGAAGTGGGTTGCAACCCACAAAAGTTTATGCCCACAGAAATTTGTTAGCCTTTAAGGTGCTACAGGACTCTCATATTTTTTGCTGTATACAGACTAACATGGCTACCCATCTGGAACCTCTGCCCACTATGCTTCTGCCCATCCCCTCTCTGCTTCCCTGTCAGTTTCCCTCTACTTTATCCACTCCCGTCTCCTCACCCAGTAATCTGCAAGCCCAAGTGTTTCCCCAAACATTAAAAAATAAATCAACCCCCAGCTAGAACTACTTAAATAAATAAATAAATAAATAAAACAAACACATTTTAACAAATGACATCAAACTTGTGCCCTGATCACTTTGCTTATAGGTTATATCTCCTCTTCAAAACTTGCTCTGTTAAAATTGTAAGCTCTTCAGAGTAAGACTTCCTAAATATTCATTGTACCTGGGACAATATATGCTAATCCTGGTTGGAGCACTGGCACTATTGCAATAAATAATAATTATACCTAAATTTTGGTAATTAACCTATTTTAAAAATTATAATCATCAACCTAATTTTTCCCTCTCCAGCACAGAGTAGCTTTCATAGCTACATAAAAGGACCATATACTTACTTCAAAAAGTTAAGCAGAAATACCTTGTACAAGCGGACAATCCTGCTCATACTTCATCCACGTTGGATATGTTTGACTCTACTTGGATAATTAGAGACCAACTATTCAACAGCCCACTGTAGTTTGCTCTGTTGATATATTATATATATATATATATTTCACTAATGCTGAGATTTTGATATGATTCAAACAAGGCAAGTAATTTATCTATTTTGTCCTGATCTTTGCAACTTTTAATAACCTGTCAAAATCTTTTCTAAAATAAACTGAAAAATTGAATATTTTAGTATTTTGATTTATTCAAATGTGTCCATTTGCAGAGTGCATTAGCATGCTATTTTTAAAATAAGTTACCTGAAATTGAGGCAGTATGTATAAAAGTCAGCTTTAATTTGACTAACCTTAGGACAGTGACAGCCCTTGTAATGATGTTGAAATTGTAGGTATAACTTTTTGAAACTAAGTATATTCTTTATTACACTGAAAAGGATAACAGGACTTGGTCATGGAATTGGATGCGCCAATTCCTGACAATAGTATTATTTTCCCCAGTGTGAAAATAAATGTTTCCTGATAAATGTGTGAAAAAGTCATAGATTAGGGTTGGAAGGGACCTCAGGAGGTAATCTAGTTCAATCCCCTGCTCAAAGCACAACCAACTCCAACTAAATCATCCCAGTCAGGGCTCTGTCACCTTAAAAACCTCTAAGAATGGAGATTTCACCACCTCCCTAGGAAACCCATTCCACCCTCCTAGTGAAAAAGTTTTTCCTAATATCCAACCTAGACCTCCCCCACTGCAACTTGAAACCATGGCTCCCAGTTCTGTCGTCTGCTACCACTGAGAACAGCTTAGCTCCATCCTCTTTGGAATCCCCTTTCAGGTAGTTGAAAGCTGCTATCAAATCCCCCTCATTCTTTTCTTCTGCAGGCTAAACAGAAGAAGAAGCCTCTCTTCATATGTCATGTGCTCCAGCGCCCTAATAATTTTTGTTGTCCTCCACTGGACTCTTTCCAATTTATCCACATCCTTTCTGTAGTGGGGGGCCCAAAACTGAACACAGTACTTCAAATGTGGCCTCACCAGTGCCAAATAGAGGGGAATAATCATGTCCATCGATCTGTCAGCAATACTCCTACTTATGCAGCCCAATATGCTATTAGCCTTCTTCACAATAAGGGCACACTGTTGACTTACTTCTCAGCTTCTTGTCCACTGTAACCCCCAGGTCCTTTTTTGCATAACTGCTGCCTAGCCAGTCGGTCCCCAGTCTGTAGCAGAGCATGGGATTCTTCCATACTAAGTACAGGACTCTACACTTGTCCTTGTTGAATCTCATCATATTTCTTTTGGCCCAATCCTCTAATCTGTCTAGGTCACTCTGTATCCTATCACTGCCCTCCAGCGTATCTACCACTCCCCCCACTTTGGTGTCATCTGCAAACTTGCTGAGGGTGTAATCCACTCCATGCTCCAGATCATTAATGAAGATGTTGAACAAAAGTGGCCCCAGCACCGACCCATGGGGCCACTCCTCTTGTTAGCCTGGGGCACTCTGCTTGTTCCCAGCTGCCAACTAGACATTGAGCCATTGACCACCATGCACTGAGCCCAATGATCTTTCCAGCTTTCTATCCATCTTACAGTCCATTCATCCAACCCATACTTATTTAACTTGCTCATAGGAATACTGTGTTAGACAGTACCAAAAGCTTTGCTAAAGTCATGGTATACCACTGCTTTCACCACATCCACAGTGTCACTCATCTCATCATAGAAGGCAGTCAGATTGGTCAGACATGACTTGCCCTTGGTGAATTCATGCTGACTGTACCTGATCACCTTCCTCTCTTCCAAGTGTCTCAAAATGGATTCCTTGAGGACCTGCTCCATGATTTTTCCAGGGACTGACGTGAGGCTGACCAGTCTATAGTTCCCCGGATCCTCCTTCTCCCCTTTTTTGAAGATCGGCAATATATTTACCTTTTTCCAATCATCCGGGACCTCCCCCAATCACCACAAATTTTCAAAGTTAATAAAGCCATCTGCCAACTCCCTCAGCAACCTAAGGTGCACTGCATCTGGCCCCATGGACTTGTGCATGTCCAGCCTTTCTAAATGGTCCTGAACGTGATCTTTCAGCACTGAGGGTTGCTCACCCTCTCCCAATTCTGTCCAGCCCAGTGCAGTAGTCTGGGAGCTGACCTTGTCTGTGAAGACAGAGGCAAAAAAAAACCATTGAGCACTTCATATTTTTCCACATCATCTGTCACTAGGTTGCCTCCCCCATTCTGTAAGAGGCCCACATTTTCCCTGGGCTCCTTACAAATATCTCTTTGTACTTTTCTTCTTGAAATTTATTGTAGAGTTGAGTGAACTGTGAGGAAATCAAGAACTAGTACCACCAAGTTTGATATCTAATTCATTGTGCTAGTAAATTAATTCAAAATTCTTTGGGATGTGCCCACTTTTAGAAAAATTATGTGTAATTCTTGAACATTTTTGTAAGTATATCCTTTATGTGTTAAAGGTCTCTATCTACAGCGTACGCTGTATCTGATTGAAAGGTTGTTTCTGGTGTCTACCAAAAGATGCCAATTGTAGGACATAGAATACAGAGAATCATAGCCAATAATTTTGCATTGTAATATCTTTTTTTGTGTTTCAGTAATAAACAGCACTATTTTAGCAGTTTACTCAATTTTATCTAAACTACATTTCCAAACAGCCATACAACTAGAAGAGTGGATTATTGCATTTAGGGGACAAATAAGCAGACAACAGATATGGGTCTAATCATCTATTTTATCTACTTTTAATTAAAAATACACAGTTCCTGTTAATATACCGTTGATCAGTATTAACAGTGAAAGTAAAAGAGATATTTACTCAGAGCTGCAGCAAAATGTTTCACAGTAACATGAGGTCTCAGGACAGCTTTTCAGTTTCCTCTCCAGCATGTAAGTGTGTACACATACACACACACCTCTTTCATGCTTTCTGGCTAACTCTCATCTTATTTTTCTTATAGGCTGTCTCAAACCTCTCCCAAGAACACAATATTCTACTTTATACTTTCCATGTGCTTTACCTGGGAAATAGAGAGACTTCCTATTGAGCAGTGGAACCTCATCTCTAGCATTTTCCCTAGAAATCTCTTCCCTTGTGTCAGACAATCTCCTCCCCTTATACACACACGCTCCTGCTGCCCTGCTCCTTCCCACAAGTAGAGATTGCAGAACTTTGAGCTCTGCCCCATCTCCCTTCCTCTGCCCTTCAGTGAATTTCGAGTGCTGGTGTCTGAGCTCCGACCTCTAACTATTCAGTGCATCCATGCAAAGGAACTGCTGCCATTTCCACTTCTCTACAGGGCAGTGGAGGCAAACAAGGCAGGAGAAAGCAGCTGAGAATCAGCAGCGGCACCACATCTTAGGTGATGCCTGCTGCCTTTCCAGAGAAGTTATTAAACTGGGGGACACATGACGCACTATGGATCACCTATAGATCCTTTTTGATTAAGCTGTTCTATGGGCCTTTGCATCTGAACTGCTATCCAGCTCCATCCCTGGCACCTTCCTAGTGACAGGGGTTATGTTCCCAATGCTTCAGGATGAGTTTTGTGAACTGCATCTTAAAAGTGGGTATTAGCAGATGAAAATAAATTCCTTTACTTTGGGTATAATTATCCTCATTTGATACCTGGGGAAAGTGAGGTAGAGATGTTAAGTGTCTGGCCTAAAGCCACAAAGGGGTGGCCCTTATTACTAGGGCACGGTTACACCATGGCTGGGAGTGTGATTTACAGCCTATGTAGACATATCTACGCTAGGGGGTCTCTAGCTAACTCACTAAAAATAGAAGTGAGGATGCTGTGGCTTGGACTTCCATGCCAGCTGTACAAGCCCATTTGACCCTCTTAGAACAGACTCCCTTGTGCAGCTGGTGCTGGAGCCTTCATCATAGCATCCTCAACTCTAGCAAGCTAGTTAGAATTCAGCTATCATGGATATATCTATATGAACTGCAACTCTCAGAAATGTAGGACTGGAAGGGACTTGGAGAACACAAGTCCAACCCCGCTACTGAGACAGGAACAATTAAAGCTAGGCCATTGCTGATGAGTGTTTGTCCATCCTGATCTTAAAAGCCTCCAGTGATGGAGATTCCATGGCCTACCTTGGAAGCCTTTTCAACTATAGCCTTTAACTACCTTTAGCCCATCTATTGCCTTTAACTACCCCCTTAGAGTTAGAAATTTTTTCCTAATATCTATCCTAAATCTCCCTTGCTCCAGATCAAGCCCATTGTTTGTTGTCCTACCTTCAGTGGACACAGAGGACAATTGATCACTGTCCTCTTTATAACAGCCCTTAAAATATTTGAATATCAGGTCCATCCTGAGTCTTCTTTTCTCAAGACTAAATATGTCCAGTTTGTTTTATTCTTTCCTTAGAGGTCAGGTTTTCTTAACCTTGTGTAATTTTTGTTGCTGTCCTCTGGACACTGTATAATTTATCCACATCTTTTTTCAACAGTTGCACCTAGAACTGGACACAATACTCCAGATGAGGCCTCACCAATGCTGAGAAGAGTAGAACAATTACCTTACTGGTCTTACATCCACACACCCCCATCTGCAGTGTAGATGTACCCTTAGAAGTTAGGAAGTTCTGGGTCATTAGCCCTATGCTAAGACTGCTAGACTACTCAGCTCACGCCACACTCTGTCTATTTGTCTTAGGCTAGGGTGACCAGATAGCAAGAGTGAAAAATTGGGACAGGGTGTGGGGGTAATAGGTGCCCATAGAGGAAAAGACTATAAAATTGGGACATCTAGTCACCCTATCTTGTGCCTTTCTTTCTCAGTTACTCCCATCTCTTCACCCCTCAACAAGTTTTCTCCTCTTTTCTTCCCTCCACTCACTTTTCTTCTTTACTCCCTTCTCCCTTCTTATTTTTACAAGCTTTAATTATATGCTTCCAGAGCCCCCAGGCCACTTCTCCCCTACTGTGCTGAATCAACACTCCGCAAAACCGGGTCTCTCTTAGCAAAGGACTGCTGACTTCACATGTGAAAAAGGAAACTCTGCTTTCTTAAGTGCTGATTCAGCACTGTGGGGGATAGACAGGCCAGAGGCAGCTTTAAGACAACTTAAATTAGCTATAAAAATGTGGAAAATTGGAAAGCACCAAAGGAAGAAAGCATCACCAAATCCCATGATTTTATCACACACATGATTTTCTTATGGCCCTTTTATTAATATCATGCTATTGTCATGAAAGTTTCTCTGCTAAAGATTACACTAAACACAAAGTTTCAAGCATTTTATTAGATAATGGGAGACAAAAATAGATAGCACTGTACAAAAGCAAAATAAGTGTAATGTTTTTAACACTTCATGCTGAACATACTTCAAAAGGGTGAAGAACATATTCTTTTCATGATCCCTATTGCACAGCTATAATCTACTGAGTCTGAATATATAACAACGCAAAGAGCAGGGAAACAAATTACATATAGTGATGGCTACTAGAACAATACAGCTGCGAGATTCATAGGGAGTCAATCCGTAGGCTATTGATGCATGCCTTGGATGAATTATTTAGGGCAAGGACAAATGCAATGTGTCTTCAACCACTCAAGAAGTTCACAAATGGCTACTGATAAACACTGTGGAACGACTTATTGCTATTACAGCATTACACTTTTAAAAAACCAACCCATTTAAAAACCTAGTGAAGGGATGAGGGGTATTATGCAACATATGATTTTAGAAAGCATTTACAATGCAACTACAGTGTGGATGGGAAGATGGAACAAAGAAGGAAAGAGACTTTGTGACTGATATAGCAGCATGGAAGGGGAGAACGTGCATAGGGGAACCATTAATGAGCTAGATTTGGTGATAGACTTGGAGACATTATTAAAAATCTGGGTGGATCAGGAATGTAAACTATAAAGCAGGATTATATATCTCAGAGCGTATGGTTCTTAGTGCAGGAGCCATGGCTGCTTCTACATTCCATACAATTCTGAGCACAATTCTTGACTCAGCAAATAAATAATACAATAAAAAGTAAAACAAAGTAGTTATATGCTTTTCTCTATTATTTTGAATATATTTACTTTTAACCTAATATTTTCTAGTTTCACTCTACCCACTCCATTGTTTCTCATGTCGATTGGACTCTCTCATATTTTTTATGCATGAGTACATCTACCTTTCTAGAAGCAATTAATGCCAGTGCACACTTGATATCATACAGAAACTGTCCTAACTTAAAGCAGTCAAGAAGAATTTCTACTCCAGAAGTGAAATCCTGGCTCCATTGGAGTCAATTGACTTCTGGGGTGAGGATCTCACCAGTGGAGTGTACATTATTTCCAGAGCTGGTCAAAAAATAAAATAAAAAACAAGATTTTTTTTTAAATGCAGTGTTTGAAACAGATCCATTTTCCTTTTTCCAAACATTTTTGCATATTTTTTCAATCAACTTCGTTATCAAAACAAGTATGTAAACTTACATAAATAGTTTCAGAAACTTGTTTACTCAAAAGCAGGTTTTTAGTAAATAAAATATTTTTTAAAATTTCTATAATGGTTTCTATAAAACTTTTGATAAAAATTTCCCCTTTTCTTTAAAATGTCTCTAAAAATTTCAAAAAATGAAAAATATCAGAAAGTCAGTTTACTTTTCTTAATTTTTGAAATTGGCATTTTTTAACTATAAACCTTTTATGTGAAAAACTTACGACCAGTTGTAGTTATACCTAAACTGGAAGGAGAAGTCAGTGATCCTGATCGAGGATAGTTTGTTCCATTTTTGTTTACTTTTCCTCATAGTATGTATGTATTCATGCAGTACTCCAGCAAAATTGCACGGTGTTCAAGTTCTCCAGCCAGACTGCTTCTCCGTTGCCTTGTCCCAGACAATTCTATTTGTATCTTTTGTTTCAAAGACTGATTTTCTTTCAGTAAGCAATCAGAGACCATTTGCTGAAAAAAATCTTCCTTTCATTCAAAATTTTACTTCGAAAATATATAGCTCTCCAGCTTTAGCGCTTACTTTTATTTGCACATAAATACAATGTTCACTTGCAACAGTAGATAATTATGTGTCCCTGAAGCCCTAGTTAGCAAATAGTGAAGGAGAATGAAAGTGGCCCAAGCAAAGTGTTTATTTGAATTCAACTAGTGTTTGTGAACACTTTGTTTGCCGTATTAAACATAAGATAGAGTCCGGCAAAGCCATCACAAGTCACCAGCTATAATGAAATTAAATTATTCAGACCACCACCACCACCACCACTTTCCTGACAACCATTTGATAGTTTCCAAATAATCAAAAAGAGATTGGCTCCTAGGTGAGAATTTTGGGAGAGAATTAAACAGATAAAACCAGCAGCAATGCTTATACGCATGTAGCATCATGGTCAGAAATGAAGCAAAACAGCATTGTTTTAAAGATTTGCAGGCACATAAAAACTCTTCACAGGCATGTGACTGAGTTGTCACTCAGTCATTACCACCTATCAGATGTCAGAAAAAAGCACATACTCTCCAAGGTGGTGTCATGCTGTGTGATATTGCTTGGCTTGACAAAAACGAAGCCATCTGAGACAACAAGAAAGAATGTGTTAACTATGGTTCCAGATTATTAAGCAAAGTGCTTTAAGAATGAAATTGTTTTAGCATGGCCAACCCCAAGCATTCAAGGTTGGCTTAAAAGTCATTGCAATGAAAAAATTGGGTCTTTTGAACCATTAGAATGCACTTGGGTCACATTTTCAATCTTTCGTTATGAGCTTTTGTCATGAGGGCTAGAAACTTCTTATTTCTTGCTGAGATTTCCCCATAATCACATGCCTCTAGGAGCTTGGGCTTTAAAAAAAACATCAAATATCACCAGACTTACGATAATATAATGACAGTTGGCAAACAGTATTTTTTCCAAACTGTGGAGAGATGGGAGTAATGAGACATATGGTCTTTTTCAATGTTCTATATTATTTTTTACTACTTTTGCAATTCTGAATTGGTACTATTAAGTAGTTGCCAGTTTATAGGCATTTATGAAGTGAGTTGAACAGGGCTAACACAACAAAATTGCTATGGGAGGACAGTTGATTAAAACTACTCTTCCCCCAGCCGCTCCTTCTCCTCAGCCTCTTATGTCTTCCCTGCTCTCCCTTCACCTGCTACTTGTCTTGTTAGTGAATTGGGACATTCTGTGTTATTGGGCAGTTAAATTCCCCTGCTCAGGAACTGCTGAGTCCTGGCTCCAAGGCAAAGCAACGTGTTCATTGCATAGCACTGCCTGAAGAAGGGCTACTGATGCGGTTTCCAAGGAAAATCTGCTGCTTCTCCCTACAGCCCAGATTTGGCTGCGAAAGCCTGGACTTTTTTGTTTTTATTTAAATCTTTTTAAAGTGGTGAGGGAGAGGAAGAAATCATGTTTTCTATTATCTTTCATTTTCACTCAGTAAAACTTTAGGCTTATTAGCTTTTTACTTGGGTAGCTAGTGGAAAGAAAAGGAACTGTGATGAAATCTGATTCATCCAACATTAGGTATTTGTGCATATCTGAGATAACAGCAAACAAGTCTTGCGGGTCAACTCTAGATATAATATCACTATGATTTTTTCCATAGCTTTTTATTTATTTCACGTGTTTTAAGTAAGAATTTGCAGGGTGGTTTTTGTTTGTTTGTTTGTTTTCTTGGTTTTTTAAGTACAGCAAATTCTGTTTTCACATTCTGAAGAAAAATATGCATTTGTTTTCTTTTTAAACAATCATTATAGACTTGTAAAGTATATCCATATTACAGTTCTTTTTTCATGTGAATTATTTTTGGAAACCATTTTTACACAGTGTCTTTAACACATGAAGTGTTAGAAGTGCCTCAAGAGGACAGCAGCCCCATGACTACAAAGCAGTATATTTTCAGTACAGCATGTGGGGATTTGAGGGATTTAGCTGGGCAAATTCTCCCACTGATGCTAATGGGAGTCAACCACCTAAATGCTCACACACCATGCTGAAAATGTACCCCCCAGTAAGTAACATTTTATGATTTATCTTACAAATTGAACAGCGATGTTGGAGTTACCAGTGTGTACGTATGATATTCTTCATGAGGTTAAACACTATCTCATTCAGGTTACAGTTTGTCTCACTCCAGAGAAACATTTCTCTGAATCATCTCAGGTACAGTAATTGCATTGTAAAAGTATAAAACATGTTGATATCCTGTTGTGGTTAGGAAGTTTGCAAAGGTGCGACCATTTCATTCTACTCTATTAATTTCCATCAATTCTTCTTCCCACAAAAGACAAAACTCAAAGGCTGAACGTTTAATACAATATCCATTATGGATAATTTCACACCTAAAAAGTAATGGGCTCAATCCCACTCCTATATGAAGCCACTGACTTCAGTGTTGTAGGAACACGGTCCTAACACAGCTATAATAGCAAACTGGTAATGTCCTATTCATAGGCAGCTAGATGGAAACTAGCTATTTTAAACATCACTCATTTAAATTCCGTTTAATAAAGTCTTGCTTACCCTTTGAGCCTTTTGGACCAACTTCACTTCTTACTTAGATCAGTGTTATTGTATTCAATTCAATGGAGTTACTTCTGACATATAGTGGTGTAATCAGAGGAGAATGAGCCTTTCACTTGTAGCAAGGCGCACCACATTTTAATTGGCATCTTCTATATCAAAGGTGCCAAATTAGTATCCCAGAAAGAGAAGACTATTTTCATTTACATTACTGGGACAGAAGCTATTGGGATAGAAGTGTTTCTCCTCTCTTTAGTGTTCTCTCAGGGTAAATTATGTACATATTGGCGCACTTCAGATGGGGGGGGAGGGCAACTTTAACTTGTGATTCTACAAGCTACCTAGGCATCTGAAAACTGTAGGGTTTTTTGGTTTTTTTTCAGATAACTCAGAAATTAGCTGACAGGAGCACTGAATCAAATTCCTATATGTAAAGAAAGAAAATTAAATAAATATTAGACATACTCACCTCTAATACTAACATGTTCTGACATCTTAAGGGACACTGGTTAGTTTAAAATTTTAATGTATATTCTTTCTTTGTTATAAACTCTTGAATACAACAATTGAAGCAACTGTAGAAAAATCTAAATTACTTTATCATTTAGGATACTTACTTTTTGCAGTTCATCAAGCTTGGAATAGATCATTTTATCTTTTGGAAACATCCTACTAGGGAAAGAACCTGTGAGTTTAAACTGCATCTGCCTGGGGCTATCGGGGTGTTATCATACTACAAATAATAGACTAGAAACGGACTATAAATGGGAATGAAACAGACTCTTTCAAGTCATTTTCACGATATTGCCAACTCCAAATTTTCAAAAATCTTGAGTCAGGCACACCAAAAATTGTAAGTTTGTCTTAAAAACCATGTGATTAGGTAAAAAATAATAGTTTTTATGTTATTTTTATTTGCCTTCCGCTTTTTATGCCTTTAGAATGCATGGGGGTCACATTTTGAAGCTTTCTCCATAGCCACAAAACTTTTTCCTTTTAGACTGAAGGCCGAAATCATCATAGTCACTTGACTCCAGGAGCTGAAGAATTGATTTCACTTTGTTTAAAGGCTAGTTACTTTCCAGAAGGCTTTTAAAGACACATCAGTGATTGAGTTATAGTTCTTACAAGAGAATATTTAAAAGCAAATACCAAGAAAATTCCACATTTTAAAGCTGAGGAAAAAAAATTGAGTCTTCTGAGGTATAGCAGGGCCACTTCAGGCAGGAAAGGAAAATAAGAAGGCATAGGAGCTCTCAGAGGCTATTCCTCTTGAGAAAAAGTTGGAGGGTCAAATCTTCTAGTTTTTATTCAAGCAAAACTTCTATTGCTGTCTATGAGTGGAGGCGCAGACATCAACATGTGCTCAATAACTACACACTTCATACATAAATATCTGAGCCATCCTAACCAGACCTACAAATTTTATATACATTGGCTCAAGGACTACATTTTCTGACATGCATGAGTTAGCCCTGAGAGACCTGGGTTCTACTTCCCCCCGTGACTTCTATATGACCTCAGGCTTTGGGGACAGAGTTTCAAAGATTTTTAGGCACCCAAAGATGCAACTACGCATCTAGTGGGGTTTACTAAGCAGCTAACTTTCTAAGCACTTTTGAAAATCCCATTAGATGCCTAAATACCTTTCAAAATCTGGCCATTAGTTTGTGTGTTCCTCAGTTCCCCATCTCTAAAATGAGGATGACAGCACTGCTCTACCTCACCGAGGAGAAATAGGTTAGACATTGCACGGCGCTCAGATACTACACAGATGAAGTCTCGTAAGTACCATAAGTAGAGTGGGAACTTATACCCCAGCTATCCTTCCCTTGGTTTTGGACCCTTCGTTTCATTGATCTCCCTCACATCTCCCTCTTTTCCGAATGAAACCTTGGCTCATAATGCTTGGCTGTATTTCTTCTGAGTCCCCTGTGTTATCTCTTCAGCACCTTCCCTATCCCCTCCACAAAGGGATTCCCATTTTACATGGTCATCTAATGACTTACAGATACTTACTTTAATCATCAGCCTTTTCTTATCTTAATTACCTTGCTTCCGTTTGTAAACACTGAATATGACCCAGAGGCACAAACTGGTAGCAGCACCTCTCCTCTGCAGAACTCACATTCCACACTCAGGTTGTGCTGCAGTTATGAGCTCCACCTGCGGCTAGGATATATGCTGGGATCAGGTGGAGCCTCTCCCATCCTCTCTAAATGGCACCCCGATAGTATACCACATGCAAAGTGATACCTTTCTGTCTATGTACAGAATAGGGATTAGGAGCACTTTCCAAAGGCCA
Source organism: Mesoclemmys tuberculata (assembly GCA_007922155.1). Classification (NCBI taxonomy): domain Eukaryota; kingdom Metazoa; phylum Chordata; order Testudines; family Chelidae; genus Mesoclemmys; species Mesoclemmys tuberculata. The sequence goes on along the minus strand of ML675624.1, from coordinate 33,250,125 downwards.
AACCTTTCAAACTTCCTATCGCCAAGGAATGAAACAAAATGTGATTTACTGGAGAAAAGCTGTTTTCTTCCTCCCCTCTAATGGTGGAAGAGTTTTTATTCTGGAGAAAAGGATTCCCACTGCCTTCTCAAAAGGCATACTCAGCTTCTTCTTCCAAAAGTCAACAACAGATTTTCCATGTGGCTACCCACTGGTGACAGTGACGTGCTCAAATTTTAAATTTACTCACCCTGGAAGCTAGGACAAAGGGCTCCACCGACAGTAATAAAGAATCCTTTTATCAGGCTTCAAGTTGGTAGCATAATGCATTGCCTTCTTACTTCATAAACATAAAATGGGATTAATTAAGCTAATTCCACTAATAAAAAGGTGGTGTTAGTCACTAAAGGTTGCAAAATAACCCCAATTTAGTTTTCAGTTTCTCCAGTTGCCCTCTTCACCCCACACTTTTTTCTTTGTCTAATTTCTTGTGTATGAGAATATCACATCAATGATATGTTAGGGTCATACAGAGATGTAGTGAGATATATTTATAAATATATTACATCACTGTCTCCCAAAATATCTGCCATTAGGTGAGCAATATAATAGAGGAGCAGAGAAGAAGAGAGGAATATCTTTAATTTACATACAGTACAAAGGAGTAGGTTTTCAAATTGTTATAATCTGACTATTTTCACTACTGACTGAAAAGAAGAGCCTACAATAAGATACGAACATCATTCACATATTTGTAAATTATTTTTATCATACTTTTGTGTAATATTATGGAAGTTATTTATAACAATAAGGGTTTGGTCATTACGACTTCTGTTATGCTATCATTAGTACCACACATCTTCCAAAATCTATTATGTGGATTTGTCTACAGGATTTTCTGAAAGCTAAGAGAATGTGGATTTGTCTACAGGATTTTCTGAAAGCTAAGAGAAGTGTTTAGAAACTACCATGATGGGAGTAATACATCAGAAAGATTACATTGTAGATTAGATAGAAAGAGAGAGAACAAAATAATAGCATTTGGAATAATGATATTTAGAATAAAAGACCAAAAGGTGGGACTGATCATCTACAGACCAAGGCCAGCTGAAAATCATTATTAAAATTGCTGAAACATTTAATATAGTACAATAAAGACAGACATATTCTGGACTATGTATAAAATATTTTATGAGTTTATATTGTGTAATGCATCTCTAAACAAAAAGTGATATGTTGGTTTGTCATAGTTTACTATTGTATTTCTATAATTGCATTTACTGTGTTGTAATAAATATTGTACTGATGTGCTCATAGCTCCTAAACAAACAGTTATAAAAATCATTCAGGAAAGTTTTTACTCTGTTTTATCAGATTCTGTAAGGTATAATCCTCTCATTATCAGTTACGTCAATGTTATAACATTAGGAAATGGTGTTTATGCTAGTCCTAAGGAATTGTGAACTGTACAGCTGTGCTTCATGCTCTTGGCACTTCTTTGCAAACTAGAGAATGAACTCCTGGCCAAATTATCATGAATAACCATTGGCTCACTGTTAATTACTGTATTGTGAGAGCATGAAAAGATACTAATCAATCTGGGTGCAAAGTTAGTCAGTGCAAAATTCTGCTTGAATTACTGTTACCTTACGCTCCCTCCTTCTCTCTGTTTATTTCCTCCACCTGTTGAATATTGGCATTAAAAACAGAATATACCTCCTTGGGTGGGCACTGCCTTTTTACTATGTTTGTCCAGAATCTAGCACAATGGAGTTCCAAATCACTCCAGGCACAACAGCAATACAAACGAACAATATTAAATCCCAGGATCAGGACGTCGTTGTGGGAGGAAATCAGAGTCTCAGTTCCATCCTAGACGAGCTTAGAGTTATACACAGGATAAATTTGGATATTGAGTTTGGATTTTTCAGAGTCGAATTCATACATATTTCGAAGGTTTTTTTTTTAAAAATAAATCAGAATAGCTGTGACTTGTACACTTTACTGTTTTTAAAGTGTACTGTATCTTAATTTTTAGAAATATACTTTGCACTTACCTGTTGAACTACTTTTGTTTACTGCCCAGGATGTCCCATAATTGTCCGTCTAACAAACTAATTTTGTTTTATAACGTATAGAAAACTTCATATGTCACTACATTGGAATCTCCCTTAGAAGTCAGCCAGGAAATCAAAGAGTTCATTAACATTCTGGAAAAATTACAAAGAGGAATATTTGTTCAGACACCATTCAAAGGAGTCCATGCCTTTTGAAAACTACCAAGGTATTAATACACAGAAATAACTTTTTAATAGGTTTTGTTATGGAAAGGTTTGTGTATTTAACCAATTCCATACGGAGTGAAAATAATTTTTTTTTAAATACACCCCCAAGTGGGAGGAAATTAAACCAGAGAGGGGAAAAAACACTTTAAAAAGTTTTAACCTAATTTAACATACAGTTATCACAGACTGTGGTTTTATTTTGCTTGATTTTTGTTTTAAAATACTCTATTTTATTTTAATAAGTCTGTTTGTTATTGGGACATTCTGAAATAGACTACGGTGACTATTAGTGTGAGGACATATCATCCAATGGAAAAAAACAACTGATTTCTGATGTCAAAGAAGGAGAAAGCAGCAAACTAGAAATAATGACTTGAAAACTCAGTAAGTGCTTGGAAAGTGAGTGACCTCATGTAAAAGAGGTAGTATAGATCACTACAATCACTGACAGGGGTTACAGGCCTTAAGAGTGATGGTGTCATCATGTGTTTATCAGAGTTAATTGTCAATGTTTGTGTGTGATTTTTACATATTTTTGCATAATCATTTCTGTGTGATTATTATATTGGTCTATGCAAATTCTTGTTTATTTAAACTTACTTTATGTCCATTGTTTTTGTCTTTATGTAGTTTATTGTTAATTTTAGAATCAATAAAATATTTGAAAAAATGATACACATACCTCTGTTGAAGTTAACATTTTAATTAAAAAAGAGAAAGAAGAAGATGGAAATGCAGGACAGCCCTGAAGGAGGACACCCACACCCAATAATTTAGAAGTAGGGCTGGCATCACCCATCTGGAACACACTTGCCCTAGTCCTGCAGACACACAATATGCTGCTGTAGGAACTGTGCTGGCATTGGAAAAGGGGTTGGCATAAGGGCTGTGTGAAAACAGTGAGCCTCACCTCAAATGGACGCACCCTGGCCTCTAGAGTGTTTTAAGATTCAGACAGATTTGGAGATTTTCAGGATTTGGGAGGGTCAAATCTCCTTTCTGTCCATTCTGTGAAATGCAGAAACCACACCATTCACAGCAAGATTATAAGGAAATGCCATTTGCTGAAAAGCAGTTCCCCACATGGGAAAGTCCAATGCAGCCCAGTATAATTTAGCTTTGAAAAGATTCGGTAGGTTTTAATGGCTATGATTGTCCATTTTAGGGGATAAACTTCCTAGGATTTTTCCTTTGGTGCAAAAATATCGAATTTGACACAATACATAGAAAGAGGGAAAATGAGAGGGACAGAAAGAGGCATTCTTTATCCCAAACAGAAGCTATTATTTTGTGAAGAAGTTGAATTCCCATTTAGTGACATAAGATTTACATTGATTAAAATGAATGCAACCTCCCAAAACCTCTTGCACTCGAACGTCAAAATTGTCCTAGCTATGACACCCTAGAACACAGCACTCTCTGTTAAAAAACTAACCCAAACTGAACCGAAAAGCCCTCCGTCATATTGTTAGCTGATTCTGACGAAATAGAAACCAAGGCAATAAGTGGAGCCTGTTTCATGTTGAGGATTACTTTAAAGCAGTTTGGTTCTTCCTTCATTTATTATAGAACAACATATGGGATTTTTTGGGATATAAAAGAGATTGGTTTTAGATGTTAGTAATCTGCTGTTTGCTACATATTAGCAAACCCAACACTGATATAACACTATTTGTCACCAAAGCAGAAACGATGAAATGTGAAAGTTTAATATGCACAGACTCTTAGATTGGCTTTTCATTCTGTGAACATATATAATTCCATGGCTCCAACTTTAATTGAATGCCACCCCCAGAAATCCAACCCTTTTGGTTCACTCCTAGTGCTTAATTTGTAATGAAAGGTGCCAGGGCACAAGTAATGTTTTTACATTCAGAACTGATGCAGCAAGCCCAGAGGTGCCAGGGCTATGAGCTACGCAGCCCTGGCACAAATTAAGTGCTGCTCTTTCCTCAAACAGGCCTCCCCCCTCCTTCTTCCACTGTAAGCTCTGCACAGGTTCTCGACAATTTCTTTCAATGTGACCTCACCCCAACCCCTCAGCTTGCCTTCCCAACTCTCTGCCTGGTTTTTCCATCAAAGAATTGTTGGTTTCTCTGCTTCTCTTCTCCCCTAACCGCTCCATTTTATACAATGTTCTCATCCCATCACACCCTTAGATCTCTGTCACACCCATTCTTATTCCTTCCCTTACTTTTCTCCTTCATCTCTCACTCTCCTCTGGCTCTTTCCACTCACAGTTGAAGCATGTTTTAGTCTTTCCTGTTTTAAAATAATCCACCCTTGATTCCAACTATCGCTCTATCTCCCTTATCTCATTAATCTATAAGATCACTGTAGACACTGTCTACAGCTGTCATTTGGAGTTCTTCTCCTCCAATTCCATCCCAGACACTTTCTAGTTTGGCTTCTGACCCTTATACTCCACTAAAACTGCTCTTGTTGAAGTTTCTAATGACCTCTTCCTAGCTAAAGCTCAGACCCAGTACTCCATTCTCATTCTCCTTGATCTATCAGACACTTCCATCATCACTATGCTCCTTCACTTGATGTCTTGTCCTCCTCCTTTGGCTTCCATGACTGTTTAATAGACTACCTCTCTAATCAGTCTTTCAGAGGACCCTCCCCATCTGCCCTCCAACTTTCTATTGGGGTTCCAGAGGGCACTGCTCTTGGTTCTCTTGTCTTCTTCCTCTACACTTTATCTCCGGATAATCTCATCTGCAAATAAAAATTCAACCACCAGCTTTATGCTGATCATTCCCAGATCTGTGTCTATTCCAGATCTGTCTCTTCCTGTCTAAACTAAAATCTTGGCCTGTTTCTTTGACATCTCCTGGTGAATGTCTAGCTGTTAGCTCAAGCTAAACCTGAGCTCTGGATCTGAATCCTCCCCCCAGCCAAAGTTCTCTTCCTCATCTCCTTTCTCAATCAATGTGGACAACGCAACCATACTGCCTGTCACTCAGGCCTGTAATCTGGGCATCTCTTTTGACTTGACCTCTCTCGGGGTTCTCACATCTAAGCTATATCTAAATCTTGAAAATTCTTTCTGCATAACATCTCTAAGAGATGGCCTTGCTTATCCATCCACACAGCTATAACTTTCATCCAAGCTTTCATCCTCTTGTGTCTTGATTACTGCAACATCCTTTCTTTGGCCTCGACAAATGCAATCTTGACCCATTCATATCTATTCAGAATGCAGCTGCAAAAGTCATTTCCTAGTCCACTGCTTTGACCATATCACCCTTCTCTTTGAATCCCTCCACTGATTCCTCCTTCTTTATTATATAAACTATAAGTTTCTTGTCTTTACTTGCAGGGCTTCTCATGGTCTAATTCCTAGCCCATGTATCACCTATCATTCACTATGGAGATGTCAAGCTCCCACCTTCAGTCATGATGCCAGACTTGAACACCCATTTGTTAGAGTTTCAATCAAGAAACTTTGTACTGCCCCTCACTGGCAGTAGCTTCTCACAGACACCTGAAAAAATTACTCATCCTCTTCCTTACAACTGTTCTTTACAAAAAAAAAAAAATTGACAACAGTTGGGATGCTGGTGAGCTGATACCACTGCCTATCAGCTGACCAAGATTGTCTCATTGTTTTCTTGTTACTCCCAACCCCCACATCCGACTGTCTATATTTGTTATTTCTTGTCAGCTCCTTGAGGCAGGGACCATCTTTCTGTTCAGTGCCTAACACAATGGAGTCCTGGCCCATGACCTGGTCCTTAGGTGCTATGACAATACAAATAAATTTTAAAATAATACATCCCTATACAAGGAACATGCCGCAAAGGAAATATCATAATAGAGCTCATATATTAAAAAAAGTAAACCGTTTGATAAAGCACAAAGGAACAGTTAACTAGTTCTCTAAAGATAAGATGCTGTTTTATTGCAGAATTAACATAGCATAAATGGTATAAACAAACTAATATAGAATAAAGAGTCTGTAGAAAAAATGTTATTAAAGAAAGTGCTTGGGGGAAAATAGTGACCAGCAGAAGCACTACATGCCAGCTTTGTCTCAGTCATAGCCCAACCTATTATTAATGTTTTTCCTTCTCAGTACACTGTAGAGCTCTGTCACAGGCCTTTTCAGTATTTTTACTGATAAATTACCAATTTTATTAATTAAAGGAGTTTTTTGTTTTTTTTAAAACTGATTTACACCCATTTATCAATCCACTCAATTTTTTTTCATGTACTTATTTTTGTTACACACTAGAACTTTATGTGACTGTTGTCCTGAAGCTCTCACATTGAAGCAATTCCGCAACGTAAAACAGACCACACACACAGTGGAGGTTGGAAAATCAAACAACGTTAATATCGTATTATGACCGGCTCATAAGGAGACACTGCCCAGCTATTTCTTTGTGTCCGTTTAGTGAGACACTGAATTTAAACAATCAATCCTCCACAGATAAAGACAAGGAAAAAAAAAAGGTAAATTTGGAGCAAAACCACAGATCTATGTCTGAACGCCAACAAGAAAGTCAGTGCTTAGAAATTTTCAAGGAAACTAAAGATGCAAGTGAAGAGTCTGCATTGTGCTGCAAGTACAGCAGCATTGAGATCAGTGCCTGCTCTGATAGAATAAAGGAGCATGTCAAAAGCAAGCGAAACAAAAACCTTGAAGAAGAAAGTGATCTTTGGGATAAAAAGTCAATATCAGGAACTTTCACTAAGGCTTTGATGAAAGAGAAGACACAGCACAATTGTGTCAATGAATTTGTGCATGCTCTTTGTTTCACCAGACAACTGCTGTTAATCGCAGAGAGGTCTACTGATGACTTTGTGTAACAATGCTGTCCAGCAACAAAAACCCTTCCTAATGCAGACAACCTCACTCGTAAGTATCTGAAAGAAAATGACGATGCTTTAGTATCTAAACTGATGGAACAAATTGATAGAAATGTGATGTCTAGTCTGATTTTTGACAAGTCTCCTGATGCTTTGGACTGTCCGATTCTTGGCCTTTTGTTTCCTTTATTTTATTTCAGAGCGAATAAACCCGCATTGTTTTGTGCTGATGTGACATTCCTCTTATCTGCTGACAGTTGTTTTGTCAATGCAGCAGTAACTGACATGTTTGATATGTACCAACTAACTTGGGAAAATGTGGCCATAACTAACAAAGATATTGCTTAGCCTACATGGCTAAGTTTGCACAGGAGATTAAACTTAATCAGTAACCAGAGCTGCTACCTATTACCTGACCTACTCATCTGATTAATATTGCACTGTCAGCAGCTATTGCTACCAAATAAATGAAAGATGTGAAATCTTGCATCACTGGATTCAGGGCCATTTTCAAACATGGAAACAATGTGAAGCCTTTGTTTTACACAGTGTGAGACAAGTGCAGAGCCAACTGCCGATTACTCACCCCTGTTGTGCAGCATCAGTGGATGAACTTGTACTTCGCTGCCAATCATGTAAATAACATGTGGACTATGCTAATGCATATCCTGGCTCCTCCTGAGTTTGCTGGTTCTAAAGCAGAAACTTTGAAGAGACTGGCAAATAAACAAAATGACTGCCAGATTCAGTGCATCGAGGTAATGTTCATGGCTGAAAACTTGGAATCACTGTGACACGCACAGAAAACGCTGGTATTTTCTCCAACTGCTGCCAACATGTTTACCAATACAGATGTTTACTAGATCCTGACAACCAAACTCTCAGCTGAACTGAACACAAAAGCTGCAGGAGAAACATACAGTGAGAAAACCCATCTGTTTCTGGAAATCCTTTCAACTCTGGAACACGAAAAAACCAAAAAAGCATTCCAAACCTTCAACACGACACTCAGCAAAAGATGGGAGATGTCTCTGCCCCCTAATCTGAACATCAAAGTATTTGGTGCTGAAGATTCTTTTTGGACTGTCATCCTGGTGTTGCACCCCCCAGGGGGAATTTTGCAGCAGACAATGACCATTATGCCAAGGTGTTTCAATCATTTGTCAGTAAAGATAAAATTTCAAATCTGAAAGAGGAATTTACTACTTACATGAACATGCCTAACCCTGACTGGATGTTCCGGCTTTTTGGAACAGCCATCAAGACACACTTCCCAACTTCAGCAAAGTGGCACTGTAACCTTTGAGTGTACCCTGGATCTATAGACGCAGACTGCTTATTTTCAGAGTTGACTACCTCCAAGACAGCAAGAGGCTCAACATGAGTAATGATACTTTGAAGAAAATTATGTAAGCATACGCACGCCAGGATTTCTGGAAAAACTACTAGCTCTGAGAGAGACAAAAAATAAACTTTGTACATAAAAGAATTTTCAGTTATGCTGTAGTAAAATGTGTATATTATTAAAGTTATTTTTTGTTTCTTTTTTTCCCCCATTTTTAATTTTTTTTTCAATTCAATTTCATCCTAGTTTTAATGTTTGAAAAACGAACACCGAAAAATTCCCACAATTTTTGTTGCATATAAAAACTTAAAACGTGGAACGCTACTCTTAGGTTAAAATAGTAGTTTGTATTCAGTTGTAGTTACAGATCAGTGTGTTCACGCATTGTGAACAATTCTTGCAAAGTTTAAACGAGTAAACTTCGTGGTGTTCCTAAAGGGTGCTAGTCTGACAACACTGGGAACTGCAGTGGGAGGAATGATAGAGCCATTTTGTCATCTTTGCTGTTATGCTCTAGGAGAAAATACTTATGTTTAAAAGTGGGTGGGTTTAAAAGTGGGTTTAAAAATAGAGGTGGTTTGTATGAAGCGATGTAATTTATTCCAATGTACATCTACACCTGTTGGTATGCATTGTATTCATAAAGTACTATGTTATCCAGGAGACACATATATTTCAAGATCTAAGATTCCTATGATGCATGCTGTTGGGAGAAGTGAATTATTGTGTCATTTTGTCATTTTTCGAAGTATTAAAAATTAGTAACTTCTCGTCATAACATTTTCCATTTGTGGGAAGTAAGCAAAACCCATGAAGTTTTCCCCAGACCTTTTTTTTTCATCTTTTGCAACATTGACGCTGAACCTGCAAACTCATGCAAGTTTTTAACTGGGTTCATTTCACCCTCTCCTTTAAGTCAGTGGGGCTACTCAGGCACTGAAAGCTGTGTGTGTAAGCCTTTGCAACACTGGGGCTTAGTCCCTAGTAATGTGGATCAAGCCTAGAATGTGAGTCAAAATTTATATCTTATATGTAGTTATTTACCATTTGTTAAGTGCTGGAAGGCTGAGTGTAGGGCTGCCGTGTCCAATCCGTACTCTGTACCTCATGATCCAGAGTTCTGAGGACTATGTAAATTGGTTTTCTCCATGATTAGGTTGTCTAAAATGTATCGCTCTGTGTGTGTATGTATCCGGATAGGATGTACTATCACAGACAACTATACTGGCAGAGCAAAATCTGTATCTTCAACATCTAATTTGCCAATCAAAGTTCAGCTGCTTCACATTACACATCTTGCCAAAATCTCACATCTATGGGAACACATAACCTCACAGTGTTTCTCAGGACTTGTGTTGATGCCAGATGTCAATAAAAGATGGGTTTTCTAGTTATAAAATACCATAAAAAGACACTCCATCCATTACTCAAAACAGATAACAAACCTCTCCTGGGAAGCCCATAAATAAATCTACTGTAAAGCGATAAAGTCTAATATACTGTAGGGAACAATCCTGCACTGGCCAAAGGATGGACAAGATGACATAATAAGGCTTTTCCATCTACAATTTCCATTATTCAATTTTTTCATGTGCATGTGCAAGCAACTACATTATGTTTTGCTATGCCCTTTGCTCCTTTAGAAAGTTATCTTACTTGTAGCACACAGACAGAGCATGCTGTAATAACCTTAGGCTCTTCTGTCATTGCTACAGTGCATAAATATTTTACAATTCATATGGGGATTATGGTATATTATCAGTATTTCATACCATCAAGCAACACAATGGTGTCTTGTTACCAATAACAACTTATCTAAAGCAATGTTGATTCACTGCAAAGGAGACTTTTCTTTCAACAAGTGATGTAATGATGCTATAAAAGAACACAAGATAAATCATTCCTGGTTGCTGAAGAGCAGGCAGCCAACAACACACCCATGGACACTAGGAATTTTTGAGAGAAGTGTTCACCAGTTTGTACCCACCGAGAGTTAGGTTTAGTACCTTTAAAAAATTGAAACCCCTTTTCACCTTTACCCAACAGGAAAAGGTGGATGTGGGCCTAGGAGGGACAAATTGCCTTTTCAGAGTCTGCAGAAGCTTGGCTGAGTTTAGCCAAAAGCCATATCGAACTACCATTAATATTGTATTCTTCTACTCAGAAACAGATTGTCTATGCTCCATTTTTCAGTGGCAAGAAAACAATGCAATACAATTATACTTTGCCACTAAGTGATGAAAAGAAGGGATAAGACAAATGGCTTTCAAGAAAGGAAGCTGATTAAAACAAAAAAAAGGGAAGTGTGCACTGACAGGCAGTGCAGGCCCAAAATGTAGGTTTCTTAAGTATTAATATATGTAATTTAATTTTGGTTTATTTTCAACAACAGATTTTGTTTGGAGTCAAACATTATCTGACCATGTCTGCAACTTAGACTTGCAACATTATTCTAGTGTAAAGAATCAAAAGGTAAACCTGTCCAGAAATTGATGAAAGTTAAAACCGACTAGTCTATTTTCCTTGTCCAAGAAGGAAGAAATGATAAAAGGTAGACGGCAAAAATGGTGGGAAAACAAAGAATTATTAAATGTTTCATCAAAGATACTATCAGTAACACAGTCAATGTGATTTGTTTGTAATCTCTCTCTCTCACACACACACACACGTACACTATTGTTCTCTTATATAATATGAGAAAACAGATCAGGCTATAACAGCACAGAATTACAAAGGTCTTCATGTCTTGGCATTTTCACTGAAGGCCTACTCCCACCCAGACTGACCCATGCTTTAGCCCTCAAAAGTCTTTTGAGGAAAACCAGGAGTCACTTTTCTCTTTAGGGAGAAATCCAGGGAAAGTGATCCCCTCTGGGGTCCATAAGGCATACCAAAAGTTGAAGCAACTCTTCCTCCAATGGCTGAGAACATCCTGCTTCAATGCCTTTCCCCCTCACAGGATAGTCAGGAACAAGTTGGCATCATTTGAATATTCAGTTTGGCTCCTTTTACTTTTCCAGCGAATCAGCTCCTTACGGAACCCCTCATCATTCTCTAGGCTGTGGAAGCAGAGATGCTTCCCTAGCTAACAAATTCACTTCTGTGGTATCTGTAGTGAATTTATTCAATTTACTCCAGCACTGTTACTCTACCCTCATCCATGGCATCTTGCATTTTATAAATTGTTACAACTACTACTGCAAATTCTAACATCTGGATAGAAATCATCACACAGAGAAGTTCAAAATGTCAGCAGTTCAAAATAATTCACGGACTGTACTAGACACCAGCAAAGTGGACTAACATGGACACATACAAGAAACACAGTACAAGGAGAAAAAATCTCACCCATATACTGCTGACTTGTTCAAATGTCGGTCAGTATTAGAAAAATATTTAGGACACATTACACAGGGTATAGGATTACACAGTTATGAGAAAAGTCCAAGTAATAATGAATAATGAACACACTAGCACATTTTAATGATTTAGGCTGTGATGATTTAGGCAGTCTGTTGTACAACTCACAACTTCTGGCTGAATTCTAAAGTTATTGCTTTGAAAACTGCTGGATCATGGATGCCTCTCTGTCTATGTGGATTCCACCATTAGCGGCAAGGTGCTGTCACATCTTCCGCAGACCAGGCACAATGGAAAGTTAGCAACCTTAATGACTGTACTTTGACCACACAACAGCTATGCTAAGAAGGCTGCCTGAGTTGGGAAACCACCTCTCCCCAACTTCCCTCAACAGGAGGCTGAGGTTTGGAGAGTAGAAAGCTACCAAATAGGACAAAGAAAGACAAGTGACTAAGTAAAAAGTTACGAAAGGATGCACAGGGGAAAGACAGAGAACACACAGGACATTTGAGTAGGAGAAGGGAAATGAATGGACTGGCCAAGGTCACAGTAGCCAAACGGAGGAAAAGGCTCCAGGTTTCAGAAAGTAAGTGATGCACTGCAACAGAAGGAAGTTGGAAGGCCCCACACAGCCCTGACCCAAGCACAAATAATGCTCTGGCATGGTGAGGAAACAGGCAGAGAAAGCGTGCAGAGGTTATTATTTTTGTATAGATGTGTGCATTTCTTGTGTGATTAAGTAAAGAGCAATGTTCTGTTCAGATCTTGTGTCAAGTCTGTGTTATGTGGTACAACTATCATGTGCCCCCTGGAAGAATTGAACTGTAATCCCAGTGGGATTTCGCAGGAGGGTTTGCAGGGTAGTCAGCACTGAATCCATGGGATGGGCAGTGGTCTGTGTAGCTTAAACTCTCAGGAGTGGATGATAAATAAAGAATCTACACCTCAAGGGTGTGCCTAAAGACTCAAAGGCAGGGGCAGTGCAGAGGTTCTGTTCAGACTACAGAGGTTTAGGAAAAATGAGATCCAGCAGCTGGGTCCCATCTCAGCAGGCTGGGAAGTGATCAAGAGGGGGTGCTGAAGAGGATCTGTGACACAAGCACTGAACAATCAACTAATAAGGTAAATTTTTAAAAGTCTAAGTTTTTCAAAGTAGATCACAATCTTTTTCCCTCTGAAATTCTAAGCCATTTTAAATCAAGGGAAATTGGATTTATTATTTATGGAAAGGTAAAATATAACAGAATATAAAATGACCACTTCAGTTGTCTTAGATGAAGCATTATCTTCTGTAGATTAAAGATTCCTGTCTTCCTGATTGCTAATTGCATTTGGATATTAAAAATGAATAGGAATTTGACGTTTATTTTTAATGACTGAGGAGGAAAGAAGTGATGAGTAAAACAAGGAGGGAGAGATTCTACAGAGAGATTGAAAAATACATCTCTAAAAAAAACAAAGGAAGTACGGATGCTGGGATGGAAGAGGAAAAAATACATATATCATGGAAATAAGCTTCAGGAAGGAATGAGTGGGAGGAAAAGATGTGCTAAGAACACCATAAATAGAAAGAAAACAAAAGGAGTAAAGGAAAAAAAGAAGGAAGACGAACACACAATGAGATGTGTCAAATATTATGAAATTACTACTTAATAGAAATTTATCAGAATACTAATTTAAATAAACCAAATTAAACCAATCCCCAAACTGATAAAAAGAATTTGGAATGGGGCAGAATAAATATACAAACAACTCTGTGGGAAGTGCATGTAAGGCAATTTACATAAACTGGAAATGTCTAGGAGCAGCCTACCAGGAAGTACTGGAAATTTTATGCAAAGACTAAGGACTATTCTACACCGAAACAACTGGCTCATTTCACGTTTGCCACCATCTAGCCTACAGATGGTGACAACTTTTCAGGTACTTCAGCTGCTCACCGAAAGTGAAGCAGTGACACAAAGATGGAAAACTCTAACCCAGGTACAAGTTACCTGAATTATTCAGTCCCCCATTTCAGCTGGTGGTTTTTTTTCTTTTTTGAGAAGTGGAAGGTTTATAATTATTGTTGTTTTGCCAATATTTTTAATAAAAAGCAACCATGGACCTGATCCTGCAAAGACATATATATATATGCTTAGCTGTTTCCATGTTAGTAGTACCATTAAAATCAATTGACCTAGTCAGTGTGCAAAGGTAAGTTCATGAATAAGTTTTTGCCAAGTCAGGGCCAATATCTATATTATTGGTAAATAATCAGCAGGGCAGGTATCTGTGTTTTTTATTTAGGTAAGGTGGTGACATTTTTGAGACTAAAGAATTCAGAACTCTACCACATCTCTAGTACTTTTCCATTTTTATACTTTTAAGCAAAAAATAATCAAATTAATTTAAATTTTAAAATTCTAAAATGTAATGTATTGCAATGAATTTCTATTTAAAAATGCCAAGATGCTTGGAGCCCTATCCACATGCCTTGAAATAATAAAACAAGTGAGACATTACCAAATATGTAGTAAATAAAATTGAAATATTTAAAAGGAAAAGAGGCACACCTTAAAAAAAGGGAGTCATACATGGGGGACAACAGTGACTGACAGAAAACGTACCCTTACACATCATGTAATATAGGAATTTTCAGTATGTTGTGGCTCTTTTTTTATGGCAGTGTTCTAAACAAAACTCTCAGGAATAATGGTATGCAATGAAAATGCTGACAAAATTTTAACAGCAGCACTAGTTGGTATTGTAACAAGAGGCAATGGTATGCCTCAGCCATTCTTTTAAACTTAACTTCAAAGAAGGTTTTAAAGGATTAACAGACTTTCCCTCTTTTAAAGAAATATTCTAATATGTTCTAACACATTTCAAACTGAATTATCTGTGCTAGAAATTAAAGTGTTATCTATACAAACTCAAGCTTTGAATACTTGCCTTAGACTTTTCCAAAACAACATCTTTAAGAAAATATTCTGACAAAAGTTTACATAGTTTCTAAGCCCCATCATTTTATTGTTCAGTATGGTAAACAATAGAAACAGGACTGATGTTACATAATCAGACTGTGGTATCCTTTTGAAATTGTTTAAAATAAAAACCTTTGTATGTTCTGTATACTTCACTGACAATATCTAAGAAACAGATAGGATGCTGTGTCTGGAAAAATAAATTCTAGTATTATACACTTACTCCAAAACACTTTAGGATTTACCGCCCCCACCCCCACATGCCCATGTTTAACACCCATTACTATTAATGGAAGTTAAGTACACATCAAAGATGACTTAACCCCATTATCTATCAATCATTACACTTAAAGGTTCTTTCTTTTGTGTCAAAAAGCTGTACAAATTAAAATAAATAAATAAAATAAAAATCCCTACAGTTAAAATAATAGCTAAAAATTAAAGTGTGGGCTTAAATGTATTTAATATACAGCAGATCTCACATGAGAAGGAACAAAACTGTACAAATATGAAGTAGCATAAGTAAAGTACTGGATCACAATAAACCTGCGTGTAGACATGAGAAAGAAAGGCAGCCTGTTGAACTAGACCACAGGGAGTGCTCAGGCAATGTAAGAGATCAAAGGTCCTCCTAGTATGGATGGGGAAACCATGCAGTGACTTGGTACGTGAGCAGAAATATCATGTAATCAATTGGATACTTTACTGGGAGCCAGTGAAACTCCTAAACAACGGATATTTTGTGGAAAACTTTCAGATTCTAAGTAGCCTCGGAAGCTGCGTTTAAAATAACCTAGCTACATTTATGATGGAAGACTGATGAACAATGAAATCAAGTCTAACTGTAGTAAGACATAAACCTTCCAGGTAGTATGACAGCTGAGGCCTCAATTCAAAACAGTCCCTTAAGTAAAAACAATGAGTATTTCAACATCTTCAGAGAGATAGTTTAGAAGAATTTTGAATTAAATTCACCTGAAAATGAATACTTTGATTGAGGAAAAAACCCACCATGAAAACTACTTGGGAAACAAAAACTTGAGACCCTGTCCTGAGCAGAGCTGAATGAAATGTTTTGGATTAAATTGTCTTAGGAAAAAAAATACAGTTTGGGGTCAGTTAAAAATTCTTGCATATTTGGACAGAATTTGGCAAAATAATTTTGGCTTTTAAAGTCAAAACATTTTGTTTTGACATTTGGAGAATGAATCTGATTTTTTTGTTTAGTCAAGTTTCAAACAAATTTTATTTTAAAATTTATTTTTAAAGGTGTTAAAAAACCCAAAACAAAAGAAAACATTTTATTTCTTGTCAACTCAAAACAAGCCTGCCACCCCCCATTTTTTGCTTTGGCAGCAAGCAAACAAAAGGGTTAGAAGGTTCCCTAAAAACAAATTCCAGAACAATAGGAGCTGCCCAAGATGTAACATTCTGAATTTTATCAATGAAGTGAATTTAAATGTTCACAGAGTGCCATAAACAGCTTAATAGCATACCAAGCCATCTTTGCATGATGCAAATCTAAGTCAAAAATAGTAACAGGTAAAGTTGCCAGACTATTTATCCTATTTGCAAGAAGTCTGCATTTCTTGCATGTCTTAAATCCTCTCTGTGATTAGTGTGTGATCCTTGATAATCATTTAAAAAAGGCAACAGAACTTATTTAACACTCATCATTTCATTCATTTTTGCCATCTGCAAATGGTGTTTTAAAAATGAAAGTATAAGACAAAGAACCCAAGAACAAAATTTGAAAGCAGGTTTCAGAACAATACACAAAGTTACACAGGCCACTGTGAACAGGATGGAATCAGTGCTGAAAGGACCTTCCCTGGCCTATTATATGATCATTTTCTGTGTATTCACAAAGGAAAAATATTGAAAATGGCCAAAGATACAGGTGCACAAAATTGTCCTGCTATTCTTAATTGCTACTTCATCTCACCACTTTTCAGCAAGGTAGAAGGTATTTTTCTAGTAGCAGCATGTGGCTCCATGGCATACTCCACAGGAGGTTATGTCGGGAGTTTTGGAAATTCCTTTATATTAGGATGCTGCTGTTGCTGCTCTGTTGGATTGTACAGGCAATCTTAACTGTCAGGGAAGCATTTTCTCTTACTCTTCACACACTTAATTTTGAAGAATTTCTATTTTTTAAAAATGTGTATATTATTTCCATAAGATAGTGTATTCACTACATACATTTTCAAATGGTACATAGATGTGGTTCCTAGAGCGCCAGTGGAAAGGAAAAGAAATGTGTTCTTGATTTTAATATTATTTGGGGATTTAGTCAAACCTATTCCTCTATTATATTTAACATTTTATTTTTTCCCTCCCACTGTCAAGTAAAATAAAATCCTCAAAAAAGATTTATTAATGACCACTGATTTTCTGAGCATCAGTTTTTGGGTACTTAACTAGAAACACTAGAAAGTCAGACACATGCTGAGCAAAGAAAAACTGAGGCACACAAAATCAGGAGCCACTTGTGGTATCTCAAACACAAACATGACTAAAGAGCACTTCACTATACATGCAATCAAAGTAAGAGTGTGTGTATGTATATGTATACATATGTTACATGTAAATGTAGGCCACAGTTAAGGCTCTCAGATGGGCATAATAGGAGAACTTGAATAGAATAAAATAGAATAAAATGGTTTCAAAACCAGTTAGAATAATATAGAATTAAAATCCTAGAAAGTCAATCTTACTAATACATAAAAACCTAACAACTGCAAAACTTCATTTTTAAGTCACTGGTGTACCAAAAAAGCATTTGAGGGCAGGAATTGTATATTCTGAAGACTTCTCACAATTTTAAAAAAGCAGAAACAAAACAAAAAACACACCCTACCCCCACTCCACCAAAAACAAACATAGAAAAAACCCCACCAAAACCCTAACAGGCACACACAGGCTCATACTGAGACATTGTATGCTGATTTTCCTCCCTGAAGATAGTGGTTTATAATGGAAATGCCAACACCATCTGAAATGTAGTGGGGCTAGTATGCATTGCTGTTTTCCTCTGCTCCTTTCTTCCATTTCCAAATTGAGCCCAAGAGAGTAGAAATGATTAGTTGATCAGGTTCCTTGTGAATTGCTGTTTGCAGACAGTTCAGTCTGGATTTTCAGATTGACAATTTCATTCTGTGGTTTCTTCTGTGTTTTTCTGCTCCTGTTTTAATTATCACTTAAAGTAAGTGCACTGGATGTACACTTATCAGCTCTTCATTTCCCCTGTGGACCACACTGTGGGTTACGAAATACAATTTCCATTTTATCTGCTGATGGCATACACAAGGCACACATGAAACAACAAGGATGGGCTTCTTAATTTAGCTGGGTAAGAAGTTCAGAAAACAGTGTTTAGGGGTTAGCTTAGAGGGTTAGAAGAAATAGATTCAACCTCAGTGGAGTTGGATAATTTCTAAAAAATTTAGTGCAGTGAAGCTGAGCTGACTAATGATATCAGTACACAGAATTTAAAGAAATACTTTCATGCCGCCAGGTCAGCAAAATGTCTTATGCTCTGATACCTACTTTACAAAAGTACGCAGTTGTATTCCTTGACAAACATATAAAATAAGACATCTAAAAATCCTTGTAATTTGTTGAAAAAAGTCAAACTTCACAAATAAAAAGTCATTTTACTTTTGTAGATTTTGGTTGTGAAGATGCAATAATGCATGATGAAGTACTCTTATAACACTGGCAAAAAATTGCATTTGACAGATGTAACTTTTCATCTTAGAATATGCTTGTGTTTTTTCCTAAACCAATTCACTCACTCATTTTGATGCTCTTTTGATGCTCTATTTTTCATTAATCCAAGATAATATATTGTAACTATGGTCCTTGGAACATGATTAGAATGTGTTCTTTTAAAAAATAATCTTGTTGTTGCTACTGAAGAGATGGGACATACTGATGAGGTGGGACAGGTTTCCATCGCATTATCATCTACCACTCTGTCATAACTTATGTACAAATAAAAATTTTCAGTGGAGTTGGACATGGGAAAGCTATTCAGGGGATTAAGAGGTGGACTAGAAGAATTCATTCAACCCAGGCTGTGAAACAGTTTCAGAGCCATTCAGCAGAGTTTATGTCCGTGCCCCTTATGTGCTTTCCATATTGGGTTGGGAACCAGATGTTCAATAAAAACACCGCAGCTTTATATCTTATCTCAAAGATGGCACCTCCACCAATATTATGACCCATAGCACTGTGCTGAGGCACTGGTTCCCTACCAACTCAGCTAGGAGAGTGCCACTTAATGAATCATGAAAACGTTTCTTCATTCCCTGGATATATTACATGGGGCAAGAGTGGATCTCTCCATATCCAGGCAAAGACTGGAGCTTCCTAACTACTATCCTCCTCACCTAGTCACCGAAGGGCTAAATATACTAAATTAAAATCCCTGAGGGACAGCAGCTGCTTTTGGAACCTGTTGGCTATTGTGGGAACACATCTCTGGTATCCAATTTTGCTTTTAGGTTTAGTTCCTTGATTAGTAGGTGTCTGTAATTATGATGGATCTTTGCAAAGTTGCTCCACATTCACCATTACTCTACTTATTTGTATTTGAACAAAATTTTGCTTATACAGTTTATTCTATTGTAAGTGTGTTTTTACAATTAAAATAATAATTGAACTAATCTCCAAACACTGAGTAGATCCACTTCAAATTAAATTTAAGCCTTTCATTCTGAAGTACTTTTCATCTTACATTTCCCTTATGGCAGCCATGATTACTGCACATACTTTGGAGATGAAAATACTGTCCAGGCATAAAGTCCAACACTTAGGCTGGGTCCACAGTGACAGCAGCAAATTCACTGCCATCAGATGGATTGCTCTGGATCAACTGAGCAGTCTGTGTAGACGGAGGAAAACCACCCCAGTAAGACGCTGTTCCCTTCGACGCAGCGCCATGTGGATGGCGCACGGAGGAGACGCTGCGAAGTCGATGGGAGATATGCAAGTGATTTACTTGCATATCTCCCATCGACTACCACCAAATCCCAAAGGTAAGTGTAGACCGGGCCTTAGGTGTTGCATCTTTTAATCAGAAACTAAGATCAACTCCATCACATTTCCAGATCCTACTTGTTTAATTTGCAATGTCACAGGGCTCCCACATAACACAACAAGTTTCTATCAGTTAGGATACTATATATATCCTCCCAGCCATCAAAGCCTGTGAGGAAGAGAAATACAATTATTCCCATTTTACAGATAATGAACTGAGTCATGGAGAAATTAAGTGACTTGCCCAAGGTCACACAGGAACTCTGTAGCAGAGCATGGAAATAAATGAACCTTAGTATCCTCAGTCCTAGGCTGACATCCTACCAACTAGACTATTCTTCCTCTCTACTTTTTCTATTGAGTTTACCCTTGTGATACAATTCTGGTTGTTCTTGTAACTAGGTGATTTCTGTTTTTCTAATATCTCAATAGTGTTTAATCATTAAATCGAATGAATTGTAACTAGACAACTTTAGGGACTAGTTGAAGTTGCTCAGTCCATCAGAATGGAAAGCATTCATGTGTTCATGTCATTTTCTATTTCATAGTATCCATTGCATAAATGAGACCATTTGTGTTTTAGGATATTCCTAAAAAACTCTCTGATGTTCCTAATCTCCACAACTGCAGATGCCCTTTAGTGTGGTTGCTAAACACCATTGTCAATATAAACATCAAGCATTGTAATAATTTCCTTATCTGTGTGATACAAAAAATCAAAACTGTAGTTTATTAGAGATAAACAAATTTACAAATCCCATTTTTATTTCAGATTTGTTTCTTTGATTGATTTTTACATTTTATTCATGTTGGGCAATGAAAAGTAAAAAATGCTTGTTTCACTTTTGGCAGTGTAATTCTGCTATGTTTGGGTTTAACAAGCTGCAATAAAGTGTTATTTTACAAAAAACTTTTTTACTTGGAATTAAACATTTCGAAACATTTCTATCGGTCTTCATAACATTTTGTTTTATAAAATGCAAGTTTGGGGATAAATTTCAATAAATTGACTTTTTCCTTTAAGATGTGAGCAAACTGTTATTTCTTTTTGACTTTAAAGAAAAGAATTTCAATTCATCAACATTTCTCTAGACTTAATTAGGAATCTGTTCAGCCCTTAGGATAACATGTTCTTCTCCATCACAGTTTTAGCAAGAGAATATTCTCCTAAACCGTAAATTCATCTCTGCACTGTTAAGAGCTGTTTGTTATGGAAACAAAGTAATACATTTTATTAAAATAATAGCAAACTATGCTGATGACTAGAAGATGACAAAGTGAAAATGAATTCACACAGTCTATGTACTGGAAAAAATACAAAGCATCCTCTTAAAAAATCTTGAGTTAGCCTAAAAATTTAAGAGGAGGTACCGCACAGAGATATTAAAACTTGTTTTTTCATTCCTTCCTTTCTTCCCTCACTCTATAATAAAATGTTCTCAGCATAAGTACTACCCTCTGATTACAGGAAGATTGCGATACCTCTGCAGGCTCTCTACAGCAGTGCCTTACCGAAGCCCATAACTGATCCAGTAGCATTTGTCTCTCTGCAGTACATTTGCTGTAATTCCCCTCCTCTGGTTTTTCTTTCAAAAACTAGATCAGACCCAGTCTTTGAACAAAAAGAAAAAAAATACAACCTGTTTTAACAGATGAAAAATGACATTTTAAATACTAAGTGCTGACAAAAATTAATTTTGTTTTCTTCTGTAAGAATTAAAAAAGATTAATTGCTTACAAAACATGCTAGATTTTTATATTAATTTGTGCTTCGATCAGGCAACTTTAATCCTGCTTTTAATCAACTAGCTCTTTTTTGCTTCTTAACATGTAAAAACCATATGCAAAATATTTTCTAGCCATCTTTATCAGAGCCACTGCTGGCCCTTTTCTATAGCTATCGATCATTTCCTCACAATATATTTGGCGAAGGTGTGAGGGGAGGGAGAGTGAGGAAGAAAATGCTTAAATTGGTTCCTATAAACCATATGAATAAGAGATGGACCAAAATCAGAACCATGTATCCCAAACTGCTGAACTTTGAGAAGTTGGATATATTGGGACTAGAACATGGTCTCACATACAGTAGAAGATGCACTGCTTTTGTTCATTTGATTTCAGATACGGAAACCCCTTATATCTTCCCACCTCAGTGGAAAACTGAAAAAACCCAGAAGAATCGAAATGGGGTACCAGCTGAAAGGAAAACATAAGTGCTTTCATTTTTCATATAAGAAAGTTACCGTGGAAGGCACTAAATGTAGGAAGAGACCAAGAACCTCAGCATTAAGTTCTTGGTAATAATCAATTCCACTGCCTACTTGAGTTTGATGTTCTCTTGTACTAGGGTACATTAACCTTAGCATGGAAAGAATATATGGAATATATGGAGGAATCTCTTCCACAGTATACTAATGAGTTTGGTATGTGTACACATGAAGTGAAATGAGACCACTTAAAATCAACCAGGCTCTGTCTCACTATACCTGTTGCTGAATAACGCACTACATTCAGTGCATGATTAGCAGGGCATAATGTAGCTGTGACTTGCTCAATCTATATGGTGCAGTAAGATTTCCTGATTTCTTTAGCACTTATACACTAAATACTGTGGAACTCTGAAATCTCTGAGGCAGTGTGAAACATGGAAACAATGGTGGTGCTGCGGGCGGGGAGCCAACACTAAGGAACATTCGAACAAACTGTTAAGGTACTTTCTTTATACATTGTAACGTTATTCTGTATACACAGACATTTCTCTTGGCTTTTCTTTAGTATTTCACGGTTTTCAACATCCCCCCAATTATGCACAGCAAGAACCAGCTCTGGCAGCAGAATTTCCCTCCCTCTTCTGTATAACACACTATTAAAATATTCTTGTTCTAAAATAGTGCATAACCAAATCAGAGGGAACGTCACCTCCCTTTCCCTTGTCTGCCTTGCTAAAAAGCACTGAAAAAGCCTAGTAAAACCCGCTTTAGACTCTGCACTCCTTCCCCACGTAGGTAGTGGGAAGAAGGAACTTTTGTTCTCTGCCCACCTGCTTGCAAAAGGACTAGAGAACATGACACCACTGATCCTGTTTCTCTCCACCAGCATGGTTCTGCTTGTTCTCCAGTCCCACCTACCTTGTTCCACATAAGCTGGGAGATTTGTTGGGTCAATGTACCTCCAGTACATTATCTCCTGCCTGGGAGGAAGAATTGCAAAGCAGATGGAACACTATTCATATTACTCTTCCTTCATGGTGCACATCTGCCAGCAAGTGGAAGATATCTGAGATTCCATAGCAGTGAGTGCTGCATGAGAATTATGGGAAAGGCAGGACCCATATAACACTACATTTCCAGTATGTCCTGCATTCCGTCTGTTCTTTAGACTGTAAGCCTATTTTAGCCAGGAGCATCTATCTTTGTGCAGTGTACAGCACTGAACACATCATCAGCACTAAATAAATATTAAATAGCTATTTTATTATTAATACTGAAGTAGGGTAAAAATGCATTCGAATACAGCACTCTACACTTTAATTAACCTGCCCTCCATATACATCTTCAAACATACAAATTTGGGGGGCAGGAGTTGTTCGTTTCTGATTGGCATTCAGCCAATGTACCCATTCTGCTACATAGAAGTACATTATAAAGAAAGACATAAATGGATGCAAGTCATTTACTTGTGAAAAGAGCCCTTAATTGTTAACTGTTCTAAACAGCTACTCTGTATATAATGGAAATAATAATACATGGTATCAATATGAAAATAAAGGTTGTAATTCAATTTCAAAAATCAACTTTTTAATTTTGAGTTTAAGTTAGCACAACTAGCTCTATCCTTATCAGCAGAGAAAATCATCAATCTTTGCATAAATTGTCTCAAGAAAATACTGAAGTGTGGACTTGATATCGGAAAAAACACACAACAACAGGTCTGTCTAGGATCAGATCAGAGTTTGCGGAGAACATATGTGAGACAAACTGAAATAAGTAACATATTCTTTCTTTTTCCGAACCTGTAGCCCACTTGTAAAACATTGTTTGACAAGATATCACTTCAATTGAAAAAACATAGTTCTAGTTACCGTAATTACCATATATCGGGTTGAAGTATAAATTTTTTGCTGATAAAAGGTCTCAAGTATACAAGACACATGAATAGAGGAAACACAGTGGCGTATCAACTGGGGAAGGGCAGCCCCAAGGGCCCAGACTGGGTGAGGGGGCACGCAAGGCTTGCCCTTCATGACGTGCAGGGAAGTGGGGGTTCAGGATGCTCTGAGGGGTGGCCAGACAGAGCCCAGGAGTAGGCGGGAGGGGGGCAAGGAGCTGTGGTTGACGAGGAGGAGTTTCCCCCTGCTACTCCCTGGTCAAGGAGTGAGGCTGCTCGGCCTGAGCTGGCACCAGGCTGCGGGGCTGAAGCAGGAGAGGTGGGCGCTGCCCGATGGATAAGTGTGGAGGGCAGGGGTGTCAGAGCCTGGCCAGAGCTGGGCTCCACCACAGCAGTGTGCGCTAGAAAGTCCCCTGGGCAGGACGAAGAAAGCAGTGTGTCCTCCCCCAAAGGTACAGACCCCCACTCCCTGGGGCAGCTGGGGGCAGCACCGTCTGGTGAGATCTTCGGACACCTCCTGCCTTGTGCGGCGGGGGATGCCTGAGGCCTGGGGCACAAATGCAGGCTTGGCCCTCAGGTGCTGAAGACCCATGGTACACCACTGACTAAACATTCTTTATGAATATGGGCTCACCCAAGTAATAATGTGCATTGAATTGGTGAGAAAGGACAGTATTTTATTTTAGATGATGTAGTAAATACCACTGGGTACGGAGAACAGCATGGCAAGAATTACATGCTGTACAAGAGATTGTTACAGCTATGTGTTTAGCCTAGAAAGGAGATCTACACCAAGAAGTTTACTGACAATCTAAATTATGTTATAAGGTTATAATCATAATTTGTCAGTGCTGTTATTTTACTCTAACCCATAACACAAGAATAGGGGAGACACTCACTACAATTAAAAGGCAGCAGATTTAGGACCATTTTCCAGACCAAAAAAAGGTTAAACTTGTACAGCTAGACATACCGAATTGTACAGACAGACTTACTGGTCACTTTAAAAAAAAATGTTTTGATTTGAAAAAAAAACCTAGCCTTTTAAAGTGCTGAAATTCACAGCTTGAAATTAGAATTTAACGAAGAAGCAATGAGAATGGGAAAAGATGCTTGAGAAAATGGTTACTGCTGCTGCCTGACGTGCAGAGATCTCATCAGATACAAAGCTTTGAGAAAGAGGACCAGTGGGTTTTGGACACTTCCAAAGAAAGAATTTTAAGAAGATTAATCTGTATTCCATAGTTCCTGGGAAAGCAAAATATGGTGTGAACATTGATCCCTGTGACAGGGCAGTCAGTGCAGCAACTAGCTGCATGTGAAAAGGAAGCTGAACAATGGCCCTGGCAATGCTGAAGATTATTTCATATCTGAATTAAAAAAAAAAATTTATCAAGGATTCTTTCATCCACAATAATCAAACAAATGGATATTCCAAGTGTGTTCAGTCTGTATATTTCTTCTAATCCAAGTTCTGACCTTTTCAAATGCTCTTTAAAAGAAAAAAGAAAAGAAAAGAAAGATTCCCTCTCTTCCTCCCTCCCACGTTTTACTTCACCACACTCACATACTCAAAATACCAAAACAGAAACTGATGTGACCTCTAGAACAGAGAGCTCTCTTCTCACACACTTCAATTAACAGCTCCCCTTTGCTGTACTTACATTAATTTACAATGTTTAATACTGCCATCTGCTTACAAAAGCACAGACTGCATAATTGCAGTAGTAACACAAATATAAAAGGGAATGAAAATTCACCAGTGGGTCTAAAACAAAACATTTTACAGACTATAAAAAAAGTTCTGAAGTGCTCCTAATTTTGCAGAACATTGTTCATTTGACTGGAAATATTGCAAATGCTCATGCCTCCTTTGATCTTACTTCTCTTTTGCTACTTAACTAGTGGTGTGGTAGTGACTGCAATTTATTGATGCCTCATGGTGTCAGTTGTTCGTAGGCTACTTCTCCTTAGGATATACATTCAGTGGAGAGGGAACAAGAACGAACCTGGGGAGAGGTTGGGAGGAGCATCTAAGCAGTAGGAAGCTGTGAAATCCCTGGGAAAAGGGGGAAAGTTCAAGGATCCAGTATGAGCTAAATAACTGGTTGATTAAGTGAAAAAAATACTGCAGTACTGCACATTCTGTAATCCTTTTACTGACAAGCTAATGTCAACTATTCAGGTTCTATAAATTACTATAAAGCAGTGACTCTCAACCTTTCCAAACTACTGTAACCCTTTCAAGAATTTGTTTTGCGTACTCCCAGTTTCACCTCACTTAAAAATTATTTGCTTACAAAATCAGACATAAAAATACAAAAAAATGTCAAAGCACATTATTAATGAAAAGTTGCTTACTTTCTCATTTATACTATACAATTATAAAATAAAATCAATTATAATATAAATATGTATTTACCTTTCAGTGTATAGTATATAGAGCAGTATAAACAAATTACTTATTGTTTAAATTGTAGTTAAAGTGTATGAAATTTTATTTTGTACTGACTTTGCTAGAGTTTTTTATGTAGCATCTTGTAAAACTAGGCAAATATCTAAATGAGTTGATATACCTCCCAGAAGAGCTCTGTGTACCCCAAGGGGTACGTGTATCTTTGGTTGAGAACTACCACTGTAAAGGAATTACAAAGTGAGCATCAATTTCAGAAAAATGCTCATATAGTGGCATATATGCACAACAAAAAATAACTGCTATAAATTTTGGCCTGGCATGCTAAAATTTTAATTTCCCTCACCTCAGAAATGGCATGCAGAATTAGCTTGTAAAATTATTAAATGAGAAAGTCTTTCCTAAGTAACATGGCCAAACTCTTTCAGGGTGACAGACATGACAATGGGAACTCTGTATCTAGGAGATGTTTATATTTAATGTTTCCATATTGTTTCTTTAAATGATGTATATTGAACAAAACAGCAATCATTCAGGCTGGTTAGTACTGTCAGGAAGCCCAACTCACAGGGGAGGGGAGGCCAACACTGTTAAAACTATGCCACATATGAAGCTTGACTCACTTTTACCATCCTGAGTGCGTAAATGTAATTTGCTTGCCAGCGGGGATTAATTTGCGGGGGAGGGTGCAACTGAGCACCTTTGTTTCACCACATCCTAAATGGCCCTATCTGAGCTGCTATGGTAGACTGCACGTTCCCTGGAGGAGTGGTGGTTGCTAGTTGTTCTCCCATGTTTTTGAGATGGACTTTCCCTCACTCACCAAACCCTGGCTGACAGCATTAACAATCAAACTACAGTTATACTGTATAAATAATATGGAATCCAAATTGCCACAAATGGTCACGTTCTGAGAACCAACTTTTAAAATGTCAAACCTCTGTTTGCTATCTTAAAGACTAAGGAACACAAAGTTATTTTGTAGAGTACTCTTTTTTTTCCCAAATAATAAGCAATCAATACATATTCAGGCAAATCTCTTTGTGTAGAGACACACACACACACGTGCGCGTAGCGTGAGAGCGAGTGCACATGTGTATTGAATTCCATTTAACTTCAGTAAAAACATGTTCAAGTAAATAGAAGGGGCCTGCACTAGAAACAAACCTCATAACATATTTCTAAATCACATTTCCCACTTCTCTATTAGGAAGAGGAAAACCTACTTTGATGGATATGAGTTGGCATTTTTGATCATTAAGAGGGAGCAACAGCCCATGGGCACATACTAAAAATGAGTATATATTGATTCCTTTTAACGTCAACTATTTTTATATAAACACTGATTGAAAATTGTTGAATTGCAGATAATACTAGCTGTACATCAGAAACAATAAATGCTATAAAAGCAGTTAAGGTATTATGATGTTTGTGCTATTCGACTTACTTTACTGACATAAGCGTGTCAATACAATGCATTTATTTGTAACTGAAGTACTACTAAACTTCTGATTTATATAAAATATTCTAGACAATTTAAGTACACAGACTTTGTTGACTAAATGATCCTTTACCTTTCCATTAATTTCAATAAAGCACATGTGTATATGTGCACATGAAAAACTGACTGTATTGTGCTTTAAAAAAATTTCTCCTCTAGGAAGTAGAATAAAAGTACTTTTGCTGTCCCTTATGCTCTTTGGAACAGATTAAATAAGTTCAGAGTCAAGCACCAGAACGGCTTTCAGTGCTCTAGCAGACAGTTTCTTGTTAGTAATTGGGTGAGATCTACATTAAAAACCATCCAAACAGCTGTTTACTTGGCAGCATCAACTTTAACAGGACTGCCTATGGGAGGTTGTCAGGGCAGTCAGTTTAAATACAGTCTACAAGGGCAAAGAGCTGAGTAACTGATTCATTGTACTTTTAAGGTACTGAGACAAGAAAAAAAAAGCTCTTTCTATTGTCTCTCTTCTGCTAAGGGTGCACCCCCTGCACAGAAGGGTTGCTTTCAGTTTCATACTTCCTCAAATAGAGGCATGTATAAGTCACAAAGAATAATTTATCACATGAATTTAGCCTCTTTTCTGCTCACATAACATCCACATACAAAGAATATTTGCCCCAAAATTATTTCCCATTGAAAAGTACCTGATGAATCAATTGTCTATTTTTTAATTATCTGAATTGATTGAAGAAACTTCTCTGGCACTATCTCCAGCTAATGCCGAGCCAGTGCTGGCTGGAGAACCCTGGGACTGCTCTAAATTGCACTAGGCAACAGTAAGAATTTGGGAGGTGCAAATATTTTTAATACCTCCTGACCCTTTTTATTTAGTGCAGCAGAGGAAGAAAGCAGAATCTGGCTCAATGAACGTGAAATAGGGTATAAAGTTCCTCTGGTGACCCTTGCCATCTATCTTTCATTGCAGAGATAGAACCCATTCCCATCAAGCCCCAAGTAGTCATTTCCACCAAAAACAGACAGTCCACATGGAGATTTTGGAGTTTAATCCTAGAAGACATTTCCTCCTGAGACTGGTGTTTCTGACTGCTCTAGAATGGCTCCTTGAACTGAGGGTAATTGGGAGAAACCTATCTGCAGGAGAGTTCATCAGTGCTTCTGAGGGAGGAAAGAGAAGAGGATGTTTATTATCTTTGGGGTTTATTTTGTTTTTAGGTTTAAAACTGAATGTTCATCATTAAATATTTTAATCATTTAAAAGGCACACGACCTTGTGGGGTTTTGTTTTGTTTTTTTTGGGGGGTGGGGGACGGAATTATGAAGTGTTTGTTTTTAATACTGAAGATCTCCCAGTGTTCCACTGGAATTAGATATGCACACACACTTAGCTGAGGGGAATTTTTCACTCAATATTTTATTCAAAATTCTGTTGGCTATAACCACATGTGCAAAGAACAGGGAAAGGATTGTTACATTTAACAGACAGACATGCACATAGAACGTGATCTGTGCAACTGCATATTCTGCAAGACACACGAGAGGGAATGTGGAATTAAGCAAGACTTTGTAGGATCCCAGTCTGACTTTAATGGTGAAGTTAAAAGCATTGATCCAGTAGAGGCCATATTAGCCCTTTCTCATTGAGCGAATATATTGGGCAGGCTAGACAGCTACAGAATGTCGGAAAAGGTCCCCAACCATAGAAGATAACTGCATTTAGATCACATTAGTTAGAGTGCTAGAAGGAAGAGTTGAAAGGAGCTCTGGTGAAACAGAACTGCTTCACAGATTGGTGCTAGAAGCAAGAGACCAAATACATACTCAAATGAGGATTGCTGCCAGTAAATCTAAAGGTCCATCTACAAAGCCTGTGGACGTGAGCATCCCAGCCCAGGTCAGCAGACTCGGACTCATGCTACCAATAGCTGTTTAGATATCCTGTCCTGGGCTGAAGCTCAGGCTCTAAAGATTAAAGCCAAAAATGGGCTTCGGAGCCCAAGTCAACTTCAAAGTGCTGTCTACACTGCTATTTTGCAGTGCTAGAGCAAGCCCTCCTAACCCAGGTCCATTGACCCAGGCTGGGAAGTTTGCTGCCATGGGCTGCATATACATACTGTGGCAAACGGCCGGTTTCACCCTAGTGGGTCTCGCGCTTTGGCTCTTGTATTGGGCCAGGGTGTCACCAGTTACCCCTGCATCCCCAGCGAGAGGGGTAGGGACCCAGGCACCCCCTTCCCCCAATCAGATCCATTGCTATACACAACCATTTTTTCCAAAAATATTTGTTGTTCAAGTGCTATAATATATAGTTAGCTAATATATAGAATTGCAGCACCTGATCAACATTTTAAAATAATTGTCATTGCAATAATTCTATAAAATTATGGGTTTTGGTTTGATTCCAATAAGGTGTTAATTGGCTAGTTGGCAAATACATGTCAATAGGGAGCAACAATGTTTGTTTGTTCCCCACTCCCTCCTCCCCAATGTTGCCTGCTTTGCCTGATCATGGGAGACAGAAAGTGACATACAACAGGATCAAAGGAAACTCACTGCACGAAATACAAGGCACTAGGTTCTTTTTGTGGGTTTCTTTTATGTTAAATATAAGTTGTTTATCTGCCAGTTTGGTTGTTTTTAAAAACAAGATTAAAAGATTCCATAACTTGGAAAATCACTGATGTTTTTCTTTAATGACCATAGGGGAGAAGACCTTAGCTATATGTCTCATCTGAAACATGGCGCCTCTAATAGTACGACTACTCTTAATGCCATGCTGGGACACTCGTTTAATAGAACAGTGACTAACAAAGTAATTGAGAATGTAGACAATGTAACATACATATGAAATGTCCCCATTTTGTCTTATCTGGCCCAATTTGTGATATGGCATAATGTTTTTTTCTCTCTGGACTGATTCTTTTCGGTATCTTTATTCTTAATGAACTGACTTGACCAGAAAAGAGAAGCAAGTCTTCTTATTCAAAGATTTCTGAATATATTGCATATGCCATATCTTAATTCTTTTTTACACATAGGACTCCTTACAGTATCTTATTCTGTTTCTTCCTTCATCTTTTTTTTTAAACAAAGGCAAGTCAGATAAGTCTAAATTTAGTGACATTTTTATGTTCACAGACAACAAGAACAAGGGTACAATGGCAAAAGTTGGACTCATTTAAGATTTATTTGCAATGCTCAATTCCAAGAGATGAAAAGCTAGTGAGGAGAAGCCAAGAAAAAGGATTTTTGATAATACACTCTCAGAAAGGTTAGGAAATATTACAGTGGATTTTCAATAGCTGCCATTATACAGTTGGCTCCATTGTGAAAAGTAAATGACTTGCCATGGAATTAGCCTAGTAAATAAATGATAGTAGTGACTAAAAAATTGCAAGGACATGCAATCTGAGGACAGTAAATCTCACTCCTGCAGTATTACCTCTTCCATACCCTTCCAAGTGCCAAGCATGTTCTTAGATCAAAATGAAACAGGACCACAAGAAGAGAATGCAGCATGACATATTAATCATTCATTGGTCTCCTTTGCCCTTCTCAAATTTGGAATGCCATACTTTCAAAGGCTGGGTTTTCAAATGTGCCCAGAAAGTTCCTGTGCAAACCTGCCGTGCATTCCAAAACACATACAAACTTGTGCAAATAAAATCAAATGGATATCTACACACAGTCATGTATAATCCTATTTATACACCAAATGGTAAAGATACACTTTAGATAACAGACTTTCGATAAGTTGACAAAGGACAGACTTTAAAAACAAAAGAAACTACCACCACCAGCTGTAGGGAGCAAGGAGAGGAGACACAGACATCTCTCTAGGTGTTCATTCTGTGTTGAGCAGAGATGTAACTAGTAGAGATATCCTCAGGTATACTTGGAATATAAGAATGACCATATTGTGTCAGACCAATGGTCCATCTAGCCCAATATCATATTTCTGGCAGTGGCGAGTGTCACACTGGCTGGATAGGCGGGGGACATTATTTAACATCAATATGAAAAAATCATAATAATTCATATGAGATATGCATGGTTAGAAAAGCTATAACGTGTTAAGTAGGATGATGATATTTATGTCCATGTGTTACATGTGTAACGGAAGTTATGGATATGTTTGGTATATCTGTATTTCAAATTGTGCTTTTCTGGGTGACACCCCAGACAGGATGGCTGCAGCACTAGCCTGCTTAATGGCCCATTAAGGAAATTCACAGGTACAATAGGCCCAGGGGGAATAGCCAGGGATATACCTGATGAGTCACCAGGACTTACTCATGTGACTCTGGACTCATCTTATTCCTGTAAAATTCCACAAGCAGAATGGCAAAGACCAAAGGATATAAAAGGTAGCTACAAAGGACTGAGACCCATCCAGGTACTGGATGTATACCACAGGGACTATACAAGCCTGCAAATTCCACAATTCTATTATAAACTTGATATATATGGACTTGGATTTGTCTGATTGCTTTGATCCTTTAACATTTCTCTTATGGTTTGTTTCTTTCATTTTGTATTAAACCTTTAGTTTTATTTACTAAAGGATTGGCTGGCAGCATGGTATTTTGGGTTAGATTCAAACTTATATTCATCTGGTACTGTGGCTGACCATATGGGGTCAGAAGAAACCTTTCAGGTAAAAGCATAGAGTTTTAAATAACTGACCTAGTGGCTGATTGGGAGCCAGAGAGTGAAATGCAGTAAAGGGGGCTGTGTATATTTTCATTTTGGCTTTTTGATAACCAGTGTGGGAGGAATCAGAAGCACTGTTTGTGACTGGTTGGGAAGTCTGACTTCAGTGTCACCCACTAATGCTGGGAGAATCTGCTCTCCTTTTACAGCCTGCCCTGACCTTGGCATTTTCAGGTGGCTACCCTAGACACGGATGGGTCACAGTGGGTGCCAGATGCTTCAGAATGAATGAACAGGACAGAACAATTATGAGTGATCCATCCCTTGTTATTCAGTCCCTGCTCCTGACAGAGATTTAGAGACACTCAGTACATGGGGTTGCATCCCTCACCATGCTGGCTAATAGCCATTGATGGACCTATCCTCCATGACCTTATCTAATTACTCACTTAAGCTGACCCCATAGCAATATGATTTTTCTCTTTTCAGAATTTCAACTAAAATGGGTCAGTGTAAAAGCAGCAACCTATCAGTGACTGAGACAAATCCTTCTCCCAACAGTTCAGCTGGATGGAGAATTAGGAAAACTAACACAGACCAACTGGCAAAGATATTCCAGTTAATGTTTTCTGCTTTAATTTTAATATCCTTATCAAAATGAAAATACAGTAAAAGAATTCTCATTCATAAATTATATTATTCATTGTGTCCAAACAAAGTAAGCTTTACTGGCTCTACTTTGGATACTTATTTGATGTAAAATAAATTCCATTAAAATCCCAAATTCCATTCTCTGGACTACTAATAAAATTGTACTTGAATCTCCAGACTCTGTACTATACCTATGCCAATGAAATATAAAGGAGAATGTTCATTCAATGAAAACATGACATTTTAAAAACTGATATAATGTAATAGTACTCAAATTTTATATTTGTAATTTGCTTATTTTAAAATATTTGTGTTCCTACTTTTTTCCAGCATTATAGATTTCTCACAAATAATGGGCAAGGTCTGAAACTTGTTAAACCACATCCTTAATTTCAAAAATATCAACACATCAACTAACTCAAATGTTTGCCTTTTGGGGGAAGAATGTCAACAGATTAAAGGTCTCTTCTTCCATACCAACCCTGGATAGACTCCAAGGAGGTTCTACCATCTGGTACGCTGTGTGTATGAACTAAACAAAAAAGTTCTTTTTGTCCAAGCCTTCAAATCTCTCTCTTTGTCCTCTCAAATATTCCCAGCCTCTATTTTTTGTGTTCATCATCTGATGCTAAAGGGAAGACTACTCTTCCACGTCTGCAATATTGATAAATAACCAATTACTGACAAATGACCAGGAAAGCATGTGGCATATTGTAACCTTTGTGGAATAAAAAAATACAGGCCTTAGGCTGGAACCACAATAGAAATGCAAACTTGTTGAGTTATGTTATAAGATATTAACTGCTTTCGCAGCCACTCCCAGCCATACGCTGTCAGGAATTCCTGTAGGTTACCAAAGACTGTACGTGTCTCAAGACTTACTGACACCGGGAGAATCCAAGTGTGAGGTATAAGTGCCCAATATGTAGTAAATGACTTAAGTACTGAAAAAAATCCACTATACGATCTGTCTATAATATGTAAACTTTGATAAATCTATAAAACCCTCTGTAACTTGAAACCAGTGGAAGTGCCAGAGCTCAGCACAGAGACATGCTGCCTGGGCTTCCTTATAGCTATAGCCTTCTAGGTACCTTCTAAAGTTCTGCTCGATCCAACCAAAATTGAATGCTGTGGGATTCTTTCCAAGACACCTTCAACAATCTCCAATTTTCCATGTGGCATTAGAAGGATCCAAATAAAGTATTACCACCTTCATAATGGGAAATTTTATTTTTATTCTTTATTCCTAAACTGTTCCAGATGCACAGTGGATCACATAGCTCTACTACACTTTATCTTTAATCATCTTTGTCTATTCCTTATGAGGGTTAGTTGACATCAAAACATATTCTTTGTTGCATAAAAGCCAGAAAATTCCTTACAATCAAAGGAAATATAAGAGACAGTGTCTGGAGACACAAAAAATTAACCAGTAACTTATTCATGTGATAAACCAACAGGCAATTTATAAGTTACCAAAACAAATGGCGGCAAACTTGACAAACATTTCCCAGTTTTTGGAAACGGATATTATGACATTACTCTAGCCAATGTGCTGTAGTTATTTACAAGTACAGCATAATCATAGTGATCTGAAACTTTAGCAAAGCTTTTGATACAGTCTCCCACAGTATTCTTATCAGCAAGCTAAAGAAGTAGGGGTTGGATGAATGGACTATAAAATAGAGAGAGAACTGGCTAGATCATAGGGCTCAACAAGTAGTGATCAATGGCTCCATGTCTAGCTGGCAGTTGGTCACAAGCTCAAAGGTTGGTCCTGTGGCCGGTTTTGTTCAACATCTTCATTAATGAGCTGGAAGAGGGAGTAGATTGCACCCTCAGCAAGTTTGCACATGACACTAAGCTAGGGGGAGTGGTAGATACCCTGAAAGGGAGGAATAAGATACAGAAGGACCTAAAATTTTGAGGATTGGGCCAAAGGAAATCTGATGAGGTTCAACAAGGACAAGTGCAGAGTTCTGCACTTAGGATGGAAGAATCCCATGCACAGCTACAGACTGTGGACTGACAAACTAGGTAGCAGTTCTGCAGAAAAGGACTTGGGGATTACAGTGGATAAGAAGCTGGATAGGAGTCAGCAGTGTGCCCTAGTTGCCAAGAAGGCTAATGGCATATTAGCCTGCATTAGTAGGAGCATTGCCAGCAGATCGAGGGAAGTGATTATTCCCCTCTATTCGGCATTGGTGAGGCTGCATGTGGAGTATTGAGTCCAGTTTTGGGCGTCCCACTACAAAAAGGATGTTGAGAAGTTGGAGAGAGTCCAGCAGAGGGCAACAAAAGTGATTGGGGGGCTGGGGCACAAGACTTATGAGGAGAGGCTGAGGAAGCTAGGCTTGCTTAGTCTGCAGAAGAGAAGAATGAGGGAGGATTTGATAGCATCGTTTAACTACCTGAAAGAGGTTCCAGGGAGAATGGAGCTAGGCTGTTCTCAGTGGTGGCAGATGACAGAACAAGGAGTAACAGTCTCAAGTTGCAGTGGGGGAGGTCTAGGTTGGACATTAGGAAAACATTTTTCACTAGGAGGGTGATGAAGCACTGGAATGGGTTACCTAGGGAGGTGGTGGCATCTCCATCTTAGCTGAGGTTAGTCCTGCTTTGAGCAGGGGGTTGGTCTAGATGACCTTCTGAGGTCCCTTCCAACTCTAATATTCTATGATTCTATGAAACTCATTTATCTGTAGGTCATGCGTTTCAATCCCATAAATGAATTGTGGAGAAACTAGAATCAGAGTTTAAGGCCAGAAGATACCACTACATCATCTTCTCTGGCCTACAGGCCATCAAAACTACCCACCACCCACACACTAAACCCAACAACAAAGTATTACAACACTCAGGAGACAGAGAGAAAATAGGATGGACTAAGGGGTACAAGTGACTGAGCTCTTGCAATGACAGGGAATTAAGTGAGATACACCCAGATGATCCTGACAAGTGACCCACATGCTTCATAGGAAGGCTAATAAACCCCCAAAACACTCCCCCCATATCATTGCTAATGTACCTAGGGGAAATTCCTTTTTGATCCTACATATGGCAATCAATTGGGCACTGAGCATCTGAGCAAGAACCAGCCAGCTAGGCACCTGAATGCTTAGTGCCACTTCAGAACAAAAACCCACTCCCATCTCATGTCCCATCTCTGTTGCTTCAGAAGAAGGGACAAAAAATCCCTTCTTGATCCCTGCGGCTGAGGCATGAGATTTTAGGAACATAAGACATAAACCAAAAGGGACCCCAAGATCTGCCAAATGCTGTCCCCCCAACTCAACAAGCAATATCGGCATACAATCCCACTCATAAATTTGTCCATCTCTTTCTTAAAGGTAATTAAGTTGTTTGCCCTGACAACTCCTGTTGGGATGCTGTTCCAGAACCTTACTCCCCTGATAGTTAGAAATCATCTAATTTCCAGCATGAATTTAATCCTGGTCAGACACCCATTTGTTCTTGTGCAAGATTGTCCTTAAGCTTAAATAGCACTTCACCTTCCCTGGTATTTACATGTCACTCTAATGTGTTAATACAGAGCAATCATATCCCCTCTCAACCTCTGTTTTGCTAGGCTAATCAACATAAGCTCATTTAGTCTTCCTCCATAAAATAGGCCCTCCACTCCCCTGATCATCCTAGCAGCTCTTTCTGCACCTGTTCCAATTTGAATTCCTCTTTCTTGAACACGGGTGACCAGAATAATAGTTTTCCAAATGAGGTCTTACCATTAACACTTCTCTATTTTGACCTGAAATTTTGATCTGACACATCCAAGAATCAAATTTGCCTTTTTTTCAGCTGGGATCACACTGATAGCTTATAGCTATCCCATCCCTGCCCACACACTCAGATCTCTCTCCTCTCCTCTGTTGTTTCAACTGATGAGATCCACTTAGAGAAGACATTCTTATTATAAGACCTTTGGTGAATGACCTGCACTTTGTATTATTAAATTTCATTCCAATTGGGCAAAAGATCCTGCAGAGTCTATAAGACTGTCCCCTGCAGAGCCTTTTTTCTGAGGAATATGTACACTGTGCAGGTTTAAACATTTCTATATGCAATGTTCTAAACACAGAAAAGTTGCATGTGTTGCAGTCAAGTTTTGAAGGAGGCACCCAAACTTGCAGATAACTGAGTTTTGGCTAACTAACATTGAAATAAATGTGTTTTTATAACTGCTGTGTTGTTAGTGGTGGAAGATCATTCTGTCACTTCCTTCCATTTCACAGATACCCATTACTTTCAGGATCCAGTTTTGAACACTCCTTTTATAAGATTTTTCAAGATTGTTACAACATTTACAGAGTTAACAAGGATAAAAGCTAGTTTCATATAAACTGATTCAGCAAAGCATTATTATTCTAAGAGATAAAAAAGGGTGAGGAGAAGTCATAGACCTAGTCTCCTTTTTATCAACTCTCCCAGCTTCCAATTACTTTTAATATTTCTGCAAGCAATGTATTGAAGATTATGATGACAAAGACAACTGGGTCAAAACTTCAGTATACACTCCAAATGAATGAAAACCTAGAGTAAACTAAATATTGTGTTAAAGGATTATGTAATAAAAGAGACCCTGTTCTAAGAAGAACTCTTCGATGGTCTTTTAATGAGCAGTTAGTTTCCAGAAGAAATAAAAGACTTTTACGGTAGCAGTTATCAGAAAGTAGAACCCATCTACTATTCTAATACCCTATAATAAATAAAATAAGAGAGCTTTAACAACTCCACAGGACAGGAGTTTATATCCTGCTTGAAAATTATGTACAGTTGTGGTACAGCCCCTCTCCTTTTCCTGTATTTCTTGTGAAAGGGTTGGCATGTTTATTATAAATTGAGACTACATGCATTAGTACTTATTTTTCCTACCATGATAAATACCTGGTGTTGTTGATGTCATATTTGTAAGTATTTGCATGTGTTCATGCCATACAGAATGTTTTTATTTACATCTAATGCAGAGGCAGCATGCGGAAAGTAAGAAGCAGCACTGAAGGACTTTTTTGGACATTCTTATTTTAATTGTAGCTTAACTTGATAGTCAAACAGTTCAGATATAATGAAAACTGACCCACACCACTTCCAATTCTTCATATAAAAATGAATCCAATCTTTTTGGAGTTTCCAAAAAATATGTTTACTTTCCTTTTCCAGCCACAATGCCCCTATCCACTTACTGGTCTCAGTCAGAGAAATAAATGGGTGTAAATATTGTATGGTTCGTTATTTAATATTCCTGGATACTAACAAAGTTTTAAAAAAGATTTATGGTAGTAGGAAAACTATTTTGCCATGTCCTTGAGATATATTTGTGAACTTTGGAACTCTCCACCAAGAATCAAGAAGCCATTGAGACCAATGGGTTAGCAAATGTTATATAGTTGGAATGACAGTTTTCCTTCTTTCCCATCTCCAACCACTGCTATAAGTAAGCCTGCTTGTTAGGGCTGGTCGATCAGGACACTGGAAATAACGTTATTCAGTCTTTCCTGAATGTTAAAGTAGGCATATATATATTTTTGAATTAGGATATAGTGAAAAGGTGCACAATGTTTACATCTTCCTTTTCTTCAGTACTGAACAATATACTTGTTGCATCTGGGAAATGTGTGCTGTCAGTATGGCTCCATGCACCTGGCTCATTCCAATATTCCATTCAGATGAAACAGCCATATATTAATATCCCCTGCCAAATACAGATACATTTCAGCATCAAGGAAGAACTAAATCTAACGCATTTTACTTGAAACCAACTAACAACCTGTGGGAGCTAGTGATATAGAAATAGCCTTAAATTCCGTTATATAGTCTTAACACCCCCCAAAGCAGACTATGGGGTTGGAAGGTTGCATTTACATTTGGTAGGAGAAAGCAAACTAAACAGATTCTTAAATCACTTATTAAAGTAAATGTGCCTTCTGCGTACTATTAACTTTGATCTTTTTTGGGCCATGTTTGCTTAGTTTCAACTGGTATGTACCCAGAAAAGAAAAGAATCAAATACCTACCTAGAAAACAGTACTTGCTATTTTTTGTGACACTGTACTTAAATCTATCACTAAATGACAAAAAAAGAAATACCCTTAACATGTTCTAAATGTGGCAGAAATGAGTAAAAACAATTATACAGGGCTACATTTGTTACCGTCAACTCTGTGTTGTTGGGGAACCAGGGCACAATACCCAGCCTATCTGACTCACAAATGACCCCCTCCCCCACCAGCCTCAGACTGATCTGAGAAAGCAATGAAAACAATTAAAAGGCAGTGGGAAACACACATAACCCCCTCCGGACAAGGGTGACAGGGTTAAGGTAGCTCCCCTAGCCTCATTTGCCTGAAATACACCCCCCCACTTCAGAAATGAACAGGGAAATCACTAGAGAGGTACTAAGTATAATCTTTCTGACACACATCTGGGTTGGCCCCTGTGTTATTATGAGCCTGGACAGCCCCAGTTTTCAGAGCAAAATCCTGAATGGGAAAAGTGGGAAACCCTGGCAGAAATGGTTTCATTCCTCACAGATCAAAGAATGGAAGTGTAAACCTCCTGACCCTCAAGGAACGTTATAGACAGACTTCTCCATTCTGCCGGCCACCCTTCTTGGCTAGCAAGAAAGAACAGTTTTGGGCCGTTGGAAAACACACGCTGGATGTGCTTGTCAGTGTCTACCCCAACGTTAAGGCAGAAAAAGGCCAGAAAAGCCCTCGACTTATTATGACTATCCTCTTGTAGGTCACTTCTCCACTTATGCCCTGTACCGTTGGTCCCAGATTCTCCCAATATATACAGGGGTAGTGAGAGTTTGTTTTTCTCTTCTCTGCTCCCTCACAGGTCCAGAACATGAGTCAGGACATCCCACCACTGCTTCTGAACCTTGCTGTTCATAAGTATCTGGGATCTGATGCTGTCCAGGCTCTATGCTGAACTGGTGATCCTTCTGAACCTCTGGAGGTATTTGTCAGCTGGAGCCCAGGAAGTAAAATTGCTGTGCCACATCCATGTATTGTATGGGAATGGAAATAATCCCCTGGCCCTGCAATGTCATTACCCATTCTACACTGCTGGCAACTTCTCAGGCTGTCCCTAGCAAAGCGTTGCCAATTACACACAGAGTGCCACCGGGGGAGCAACTCAAATTTTGATGTGACACTTAGGACACATCAGTCTCCGTCCCATTCTTCTGTAGAGCAATATGGACTCGAGAAGGATGTACACCATAAAAAGCAACCAGTGACAGACGCAGAAAAAGGTGCATGATAGCCCTGGTTTCGTTCGCTGTTTGGGGAGCAACCGTGCCTCTACATGCCATCTTCGCGGGAATGTAGACACCTCCACTTCCAGGAGATAAACTGCAGTTGTCCCTGATCACACCAGCAGGAAAAATACCACATGGTTCCTTGTGAACCATTGAACTGGACTTTAGCTGGACATGACCTGCTCCAGCAAGATTCCACAGACTGGGTAGTTCCACTAAAGGGAAGTTCATGCCAAAAATTTGGTTTACATTCTATGGACACGTTGCCATTTCAGAGGGATTCCATGAGCCTGGATTATACAGGGTGGAATTGGGCAAACAACAAAAAACAGTTTTAAATTTTGACCCTCTAATCACAAACCTCGCTCCCTCCAACGTTTAAGAACCCCAGTTTCGGTACCCTATGTGTTAAAATTGGATCAACAAGAACAATTGGTTCTTCAACCTCAGACTTCTCTGAAAGAGGTTAAAATTCCACGTAGATGGCATGAATGTCCCTCACATTGCACCTGCATGTGCTCCCTTAATTGGAACTAGCCATAATGGTTGGGGTGAATGGGTAAAAATGTGACAAGGGGCCAACCATATAAATAAAGTAAAAAGGGAATGAAGTGATTGAATTGCACCTGTAGGAACAGGAGTTTCTTTAATTGATGCTGCAAATATAGAAGTTTTGGCACATAAACTGTTCTATGCCACAGAAAATGTAGGAAAAATGGGAACCCCATTAACAGTATCATTGAAACAGATAAGTGAGGAACAGCAGTTAATAAGTCAGGTATTTCCTGGGTGGGAAGGACTCATAGAAAAAGATGAAGGGTTAATGATGTCTGTTCTACAGTCCCTCCAAAATAATGTCTCATTGGCTTCAGCATTTGAGCAAGCTCAGGCTCTCACCCAGAACATAATCATGGGAATGATTTGGTAAACCGCAGAGGGACAAATTCCCATGGAGGCAATCAACTTGATTCGGCCCCATGTAAGAGAGGAAGAATTAGCTCTCCAGCCCTGGTGGAGATTAGTTAATGCTTCATACAGTCACCATCCAGCAGAGTTTGCAGTTATTCCTGATAACTGTGGCAAGGAAGGAAATTAGAGTAATCCCCGCAGTAGTCCCACTGGGGTTAGATTGATAACTCTGTAATGTACTCCAGAGATCAGAACACTTGGGCCCAGCAGAAAGATAATGTGTGGAACACAGTGAATAGATAGACCCGATCCACTTAGACATGTTCTGTTAATCTGTGAATGTGTGTGTATATGTGGGTGTTTATTTGAGTTTGGGACTGAAGGAACCCAGCCCTGGGAAACTTAGGTCCTGCAAGGTAGCTCCATTGGGAGACGACTTGCAGAATGGAGAAGTAAAGCTCCATATGAAAAACACAAGTGACACAAGCTGTACATTAATAGAATTACAACCTCCCACCCAGGAAAGTAACCCTAATAAATAAGCGTATCCCAAGGTGATGGGCAAATCTGGTAACAATATTCAGATGGTGGAAACCATGAAGCTCGACACCAGCTGAAGATCAGTGGTGAAATCCCAGACCCACTGAAGTCAGTGCAAGTTTTACTATGTATTTCAATGGTGGTACTATTTGTACTTTTTCTTTCTTTCTTTCCTTGTTTTAAACATCCACTTTCATGGTGTATCAATTTTCTTAAAGAGGCACAATATTTACAGTTTTACATCAATAGCATGCACTACCTCAGATAGCTTGCTATCCACATTCTTCTGCTCAGGATTACAGTCTACTGTTAATCCACTATTGACACTGGATCATATGTTTAAAAGAGCTTTGTGACTGCAACATGTGCAATCTGAGAGTTTTATATTTATTTGAAGTTGAAATACAAGTGTCTATATTCACACAAATTCCTCAAAGCAGCTTCAATCTGGCATGTTTATCTCTAACTTTTGATGTTCTTTTCATCACGTTCTGAGATGAACATTACAGAATTTCAGTCTGGGATTTGCTTCATAATTTAAAATTCAGTATTGGATAATTGTAGTTATAGAGAGAGTATCTGTATGTAGAAGGAGAATATAGATGCTAAGTAGCATATGCACTAAACAGATCTATAGAATACAATGCCTATATCTCCTCAAATACACTTTGAGAAATTGTTTTTTGTCTGTCAAATCTTTGATGATTAGTTTTCTGTGTTGCATACAGTATGAAATTTATGAGGATTTCTGTAGGATAAGGGTTAATATTTAGCAAAGACTGGAGCTTTTGTGGGTGCCTACTGTGAAAGTGGGACTACATAAAGAAAGCGTGAATTAAATTGGCCATCTGAAGGAAATTTCACACATGGGCCCAGAAAAGTACTATATTTAACTTTAATTTGTTAAAATTGCTTTTTAAATTTTTTATCTAACTTAACTGCAAAACACCTATTATTTTTGTAATCTTTCTATTCAAACTCAAAAGCATATGGGTTTATTGCTGGTATAGGATATGATTTTACCTATTTTTCACATATACAAAAATATAATGGCATTGACATTCTGTTCTTAACAGTATTTGAAACACATGAAGTAAAAGGTTATAATATTAAAAATACAAATTACATGGTTATTTTTCCACATCATACCTAATAGCCTATAATATCATTTTCAGTCACAGTTCACGAGTGTTAAATTTAAAGCATAATATTAAAGTCAGGGTTACTTCACATTTAATTAGGCATTAGAAACAAATGTGACTGGGTCTGTATTGTGTTAAATATATGCAAATAAACCCTTGCAGGCAAGAAGCAACAATTTAGCAAAGTGAAACTAAAGGCAGTATGTTACTGTAGGTTTTACCTGCAACATTGTGCAGTATGACATCTCAGCTATAGAACACAATGCAGCATAAATTGTGCCAAGTTTATCACATTGGGCAAAATATTTAGGACACATATGAAATATGATATGCCGAGAAGGCTAACTTTTGAAAATTAAGTCAATAAGTCAGGAAGATCAACAAAGGACATACCATTTGGGCACAGATTGCACCATGCAAATTGAGACAGTCATTCATATTCAGGAGCAGTGGGAAAAAAATAATTAAAGAGAACATTTTGCATATTTTCTGGAAACCATACACTGTATAAATAAGTCTTTACATAGATCGTATTTTTCCTAGCCAGATCATTACTAATGGCTTTACACTGTACTGCATATTTCTGAAAGTAAGAAGTAGGTAACTTCTCTGTATGAAATAACCTAGACCAAAAATTCCATTTAGATCTGTGTTCACCTTTGTGAGAAAGAAAAGACTTAGACTGTATTTGATTTTTATGACTATACAGCCAGCTAGACCATTACACAGTAACGGATGTTAACATAAGCAGAAAAGCAACTTGCATTTATACACAGAAATATACCCACTGGACTTGAAATAAAGTTATATTAAAAACTTGAACAAAAATAAAGCAAACTAGAAGCATCTTAGCTTTCAAGAGCAAGGGTTTCATATCTGCAGATATAAAAATTAGTGGGCTGGGTATAACCACTACTGATGACAGTTAAAGATTGTACTTCAGCCGTCTCACTCACCTTCTCAGAAAAGTGCCAACAACTGAATATGCATGAAAACTGACTCCCTTTCTCATTCAATTTCCCTCCATGTCAGGGTTGAGGGACGCTGGAAGCACAATATAGAATAGGTTGTATTGTTATTACTTGACCTGTATACAGGGCTCCGCATTATCAGAAAGTTCAGTACAAGTTTTAAGCACTTTTAGTTCCAACTGGAAAATGGACATTTTGCCCTCACAAGAAATGTTATATGAAAGATCTTTGCAATTTCATTTTCATATAGGAAGTTTAGAACAGATTCAAAACAAATATTTATTAATTAGCTTCTGGATTTATTTTGATTAACTGTCTTTTTCATTTGTGTCAAAGGCCCCCGTAGCACACTTGAGACAACCTTTTTTTCCCCTCCGAAACTGATAGAAATCCCAAGAAAGAAAAAAAGAAATATAAAACCTTTAGTACCA
This sequence comes from Mesoclemmys tuberculata, assembly GCA_007922155.1. Classification (NCBI taxonomy): domain Eukaryota; kingdom Metazoa; phylum Chordata; order Testudines; family Chelidae; genus Mesoclemmys; species Mesoclemmys tuberculata. The sequence goes on along the minus strand of ML675624.1, from coordinate 33,205,768 downwards.
AAATGCAGTTACTGCAAGAGTGCATGGGAGAATGCAAGGGTCTTCCTTATTTTGTCATACCATATGGCAGATAACAGAGTCACTCACAGTGCTTTCCTGAACTCTTTCCTAGCACATATAGGAAAGTAGCAAATCCAGCACAAGTTTGGTGAGGTAAGGAAGAAACAATGCTGACTCCACCCATTGGTTCACCAGGGTGCTAGCCTGATGCTCAGAGAGGACCTTGAAAGGGTGCAACTTCCCTTGCATTCTTGGGGGCTTCAGGAAGCACTACACCGCTAAGTGTTCCACATTACAGCTTACTCAGATTTGTACCCTTCAGATGCAATTAAGCTCTAAAAATGGAATAGTTTGCAGGAGCAACCTGTGCATTTAACAGCCCTGAACAATTAATTTAGAACAAAGTCCAAATGTGAATCCCTTATCCATTGTTCAAGATGCCCTTTTCCCCTAGAGATGATGATAACGAGCTGTTAATGACTTAGGGACTGAATAAGTACTGTCCAAACAGCCCAGTAGACTAGAGAGAGGAGTTTAATGTGAAAATCAAACATTCTTTCACTCTCTCCTGGTGAGAAACATTACCGCATAGTCTGAGGGGAACTATGGCTATTGGCAGATCAATAAGATTATTTTCATCATTACCTCTACGGGAGAAAACGTATCTGAAAATGCAGCTCTAAAACGACTCTTGAAATTTCAAAATCACGAAGGAAAATTGGCTTAGTGATTAAACAAGGAGACTTAAGCATCTTATCATGCAGTACTAGCACAGATATGAATACTTTAACCAAGAAAATTTTATACAGAGACAATGTTAAGCAAGACATAGCAGAATTAAAATGGAGTGTGCAAAAATGTTGGTGCCAATATTAGGAATATTTTCTCAGGACAGTATAAATTTATAAATGAAAAGTGATGCTACAGTTTCTGAAGAAAATGATGCAACCCTGTAAGGCTGGACTATACACAGAGCTTTATGAATAATGAACTTGTGTGACCAAAAGCTACCACATAATTGCAGATTCTTTTTCAGTAGCTGTATAAAAATGCTAAACAATCTAAGCTTCTGCTTAAAAGACAAATTGAGTCTTTGGCTGTAAGGATAACTTTGAAACCATGAATCAAATGCAACTGAGATGTGATGCCTGCCAGAGTAGCACACAGCTTGATATATTAACTCTGGCAGACAAACTCTTTCCATATATTTTAATGGATTGTTAACTGAAGTATGATAACGATTTAAACATAAAAATGTACTGATCATCTTTAGCAAAAAACCACGAGTGTGCTTATTTGCTATTGTTGAATATAGTGGTAGATACAGGTGTGAGGTGCAGTGGGTCAGCCAGGTGCTGTCACAGTTGCTGTGGAGGGAAGAGAAGAAATCAAGCCTCTTCTCTCCCGTAAAGTTTAAAAAGTCAGCTTTGCTACTGCCCAGATGCATCCCATTCTTTACCAAATCCCTCAAAATTTCCTGTGGGTGACACAGCACATTCTTTGCTCTCCCTAAAGGGCAAAAGTACTGATTGCCTCTTATCCAGCTCTAGATTTTCCTTTACAATTCTGTAGTTCAAGGTAATTACCAGTTGTCATTGTACAAATCTGAAGCACACTGACCATTCGAAATTTGGCAACAGCATAAAATAAATTAAATTTAGTATCAGAACAAATTACACAAGGATCACTACACTGACTGAAACAGACAGAAATGGGAGGTGACAGAAAGAATATTTGAGCAGGGGCAGTGCTGCAGAATGTCATGGTCCATAACACAAAATATAGGTCTAACATGCCAAATAGGACACAGAACCTTAACTAGAAGAGAATTTCTAGGAAGCTAGCTAAAAGATTATATAATATGGTTCATTGTTCTTTGTAAATTTATAAGAGCCAGACCTCAATGTACCCGGTACAGAACCACTGTAGCGTAATGGATGCAATGTGCTTATTTCAAAGTATATGCATTTTCAAATATTAACTCGATTTAGTACATCATTCCGTTATTTCTATTTTTCAGATGATCAGACTTACAGTCAGAATCCTACCATAAATGACAAACATTTTACCAGAAATATCAGTTGATTTGCTGGAAGGTAAATTCATTCTGAATCGATGACTTAATATAATATAGATTTAGCAGGGTTATTTTTTTTTTTTTGCACAGATTAAGAACAGTCTGGTTTTCATTGTTTGAGAATATGACCATTTCAACTAGTACAAAAAAGAAGACAAATACTTCTGTGTAAACTGCTGAAAGATAATTTGGGTAGTCAGCAAACTCCTGCTGGCACAAACATGAGGAGACACTGGCCAGAAAAATCTCGCTAGATTTCAGACTGCAAAACAACTCTCCTATCAAGAAAATAAAAGTGTTTCTCACTAAAATCTTAGCTGTCACATTAGTATTATGTCAGCACCTGCTAGCTCTTATGGTAAAGTATTGTTAAACGTTTCCATTGTTAATGCTATATTTCAGAATGCTTAAATACAGCTATAAAAGCTGGCTCTGGGTTAAAACATGGCATGGTAGGTGTGTGTTTGAAAACAAATTCTTTAGATACTTTTTTTTTTTAAAGTATTTACTCTCGTAGGCCCAAATCCTGCAAGTGACACCTGAGTAAAAGGATATTGCCCATGGGGATGGGACAGAATTCTCAGCCACTGGCATTGAAGCTTTGATTGTTATTACAGCTTATGAAGAGGAGTGTTTTATGTAATCATTGTAATCCCATCCCCATTCCTTAAGTGTTTTATGTTGTGCATAGACCTGCTGGCCATATCATTAGCCTACCCCCAGACCTACAATATTCCTTGTCAGTTCAAACAACAGGAAAATGATGTCGAGTTGTCAAATGGAGTTGTGTAGCATGTCCTTACTGAGGGTTTCTCTTGTTTTGCATGATTCATAGATTTTAGAAGAATTCCAAAACAAATGGTACCCTTAGGGGGAAAAAAAAAAAGCCACAAAACCAAAACCCCCAAAACAAACAAACAATCACCAAGCAACTCCTCACATCTCACCATCTCCTAAATAGAAATTCATGTTAAAACTCAATAAATCTCTGTCTTGACACTTCTAGATAAGATGATCAGTGACAGATAGTGTTACAGTGTGGAATTTCAGCTAGGAGTAGATGAGCTAGCTCAGTTAAAGAAAGAATTTGCAGGAAGCTCTCTCTTTCCTTCAAAATGAAGTCGAAAAGAGAGATTCCTTTCCAGTAACTGTGGTTCTTTGAAAGCTGGCATTCACATAGATGGGATATGGTGCCCCTGGAACTGAGCTGTGGAACTGTCTTGAAGAGACATGCTGTTGGGGAATGAAGAAGAATTTGCCAAGACAATGCTGTCAAGACATTTCCACAGCTCAGTGCTAGTGGTACCATATCCCACACATGGGAATGCACAGGGACCCTTAAAGAATAACTGATGTTGAGAAGATATATTCATATCCAGATCAAGTCTTTTTTGAGGGCAAAGATGAATTATGCTTAGGTTTGATGTTTGGATTAGGTGATTAAGAAGTTGGTTTTAAGAGATTTTGATCCCAAATGGCAGAATTCTTGCAAGCATATTTAATCTTTTACAATTTCTTCACCCTTGGGTTACATCATCATGAGAATGGCTGCCCTTGTAGGATTTTGGTTACACCAAAATGGGATAATAGATTTTCTCTCACTCAGAAACAAAAAGGGTAGGTTCAAATTTGGTGATTCAAATCCAACCACAAGGCCTTGAAATTCAGTTGAATGGTTAGATTTTGTCCCAGACATAATTTTAAGATTAAAAAAAGGTTTTATATGGGTCAAGGAAGTGACTTCTCCCTCAGTGAGAATCTTGAGGAATAAATTTGTTTGGAATATTCCAAGAAGGCCACTTTCTTGGCTCTCTATGATTCTATAATGAAAGAACAAGAATAAACAATCAAGTATATCACTCAAAAACCTGTAGTGGGCTAGTTTCTTTTTTTTAAAATTGGAAATGTTTATATACTCATGAACAACTCTGATATAATTCTTATACAGGTTTTCAGCTGTCATCCTGAGAGACTTTTACATACTAAAAATGTGACAAAGAAAAATAACTGAAAGCCAAAAAAATACTACGCATAAGAGATGTAAAATGATAGCCAGTTATACTGTTCAGTTTCACACAGCAGTTTTATACCATAGATTATGTATGATTCATAAACTAGTCTTGAAAAGGAATGCAAACTGTAGAACAAACAGCATAGAAGCATCTTATAGACAGTAAGGCAACTTCTTCCTGGAATGCTTTTGCAAGCATTAGGACAATAACATTCACAAAATCACATGACTTGATAACAGACATTTTCTCTTTGGAATGAAGTTATAATTGGTATAACTGCTTCTCTTATAATGTAACCATGGCATAATCATAATTACTGTTGTTCACACCTTTAAAAACAAGTTTACATTTAATACATATATTGTTTCCATTAAAAAATGTATTGTGCAACAGGGAATAATTTTTCATCCCAGCATTGGCCTGTCACTGTATAGTTAGTTATGCTAAGCAAATCAAAGTCTTTTATTTAACAAAAACAAAACAAAACATACTAAAATACTCAAACACAAATTCTGCAAAATCATATCCAGATTGATTCACCTTTACACTCACATGGACCCACAATTACTTCATTAGGGCTTCACATAGCCACAACAGTCCATTAGCATGGACACAATAATAGGATCTGGACCTCTTTCATGATGTATTTCTGGGCTTTAAAAAAAAGGTAATAAATTGTGTGTGTCAGGAAAAGGGAATTTCAGGACGACCTAAAAAAGCCATTAAGGTTTTGGGAAAGTGGGAAAGAGGAGAAAAATCCAGCAAAAAAACTCTGGGACCTCAGTAAAGAAACCAGCGGACAGATGAAAGGAACATGGTGGGATAACATCCAAAGTGATAATGATTAAAGAAACAATACCAGAGCCTATGGATCTAACTATCTTTCGTTAATACCATTTGAGAAACTTTGTGAGACGTAATGGACTAAAAGTGCCACTACCACCAAGCTGGAGCATGCAAAGGAAGAGAAAGAACAATCCCTCTAAAACTGATCCTATCCTGTTATAGTGGTGGTACAGCAATGTGCCACTTCCTACATATATATACTGTTAAACCACAGTCTAGCGCAAAAGCACAGGTAGAACCAAATATCATTAATAAAGTTGGTTAAAAATGGAGACATTTTTCACAACAAAAAGTTTATGGATGTCTATGAATAGCCATTGGGTAGGAAAGCAATAGTGAGACTATGAATGACTATTGTCTGATGATTAGGGCACTCACATAGGATGTGTGGGAGACAAGTTCAAGTCCCTGCTCTAATGACTAATTATTTATTCAAAGTGAAAAAAACTTCGACAGAAGGGGATTGAGAGAAAGATACACACAAAATTGTCCCCGTAGTCCAGTGGCTAGAGCACTTTTCTGCAGTGTGAGAGACTCAAATTCAAAACCCTGTTCCACATCAGGAAGAGGAGGAATTTTCAGGTTTCCCACATCCTAGATGAGTACCCTAACCACTGAGCTAAAGGTCATAAAGAGACTGCCACCAGCTCTCTCCTCCTCCAGCCATTTAATGAATTTAAGTGCCTCTTCCCCAATTTTTTGTCTGAAGCTATTTGGGCAAACATGTGTCAAATTCATGGATAGTTTCAGGTTGACTAGAAAGGCATATTTTAGTGTATAAGCTACATCTGAAAAATATTGCCTGGCTCTATTCATAAGTCAATGCTGACAAATAAAGGAGGCCAAAAGAGTTCCAACCAACACCAGAAAGCAAGGGTCCTAAAAGAATGGCATGGAGAGAATCCATACTTAGCAGAATAGAATGTGTACAAATTAATTGGCAGCAATCCATAAGAACCATTAATAGAACACTTCTAGACAGCCCTTCCAACTGCTGTAAATGTTCCAAAAGGGTACCAGTAGTTCATGCTGCCAAAAGCAGTCAACAGATGAAAAAGTACAAATATATAATACCCTGAATCTGCCTGCAGCAAAACACTGATATGAGCCCTCAACTGGACAGGCTCAATGTTATGTCTCTTCTCATTGCTAGACTGGATTTTATCACTTCGATGTGTGTCTAAAGAACAGTGTGACATCAATTTGCATGCACAACTTTATACAGAATCTTGGAAAGAAATAGGAATTTGGTTATTGGATAAAAGTGTGATGTATTGTCTGAAACAGAGAGAAGGGCATTTCAAATACTAGAGTGACAGAAGACAATTTCAGCATAAAGTTTGACCCTATCGTAAGATAAAGCATTATTAATGACACAAAATTTGTGCCAAGAGTTCCGTTTAATCAGAAACAAAGAATATTCACAATGGATATGGTGGTCTCACTTTTATCCTAGCCCACAAACTATAGACCTTAGAAATTGCTTTAAATGATTCTGAATAGCTTGTGCATAAAATGCAGCTTAACTACATTTACATTTTTAAGTATCCACTTAGATTATGTTAAGTCACAATTAAACTTCTCTAAACATGTGCAATAAACACACGAATTCTAAAGACATTGATCATAAACAGGATTGTTTATAACAAGCACTAGGTTAAATCACAGTTAGACACCTAAATTAGTTTGTTTTTGCCTTTTGTTTTTCTTAAAGAAATGAAGGAATTTTAAAATGTACCCAGTCCTCAGGCAGTTTCAATTGGCTATAATATTCTTCCTCATTTCCTGTCCCAAACTCTTGTGTAGTGCTGTGTGTGGTGTATAGAGGAATGTATTGGACTTTCAAGCTAACTTGAAAAGTGAGGAGGAGGATGGTTTTGCTGGTCCAGCTTGCAGACAAGGCTCTTTGTAGTGAAGTATGCAATCAGGGGGATGAGGGGACAGCCTAGAACAAGGGGAGTGAGTTGTGCCTCTCTGTGTTAGGGTGCAGCCTGTTTCTCTCTCTCTCTCTCTCTCGAGGTTCCTGTGTGTTGTTCTGTATTCTAACAAATAAAGTAGTGTTATGCAGCAATCTTCCAGCAGAAATACTTTGTGTTTGTACCTAACGTCTGTGTGTAGGCTGTGAACAAAGCATTGTGCATTGTTAAACAGTTGCCACATTCTTCCCTAAAGATTAGTGCACTTAAGTGGGAATAATGAAATAACATGTAGCACATATTTTCATCTGTAAAGCTCAAGAGTTCTAAAAAAGAATGCAAGTATCATCTCCATTTTATCGAAAGGGAAAATTTAGGAACAAGAAAGAGTCCACGGTTAAAGCATGTCAATGGCAGGGCAAGGATTAGAACCCAGAGCACCTGAGTCCAAGACCAGCAATCTCATAACTAATAAAATACTGCCTCCCCCCGTGAAGTGATAGCTAAAGATTCTTATATATGGCATACGTAATGACCTATCTTGCTGTCAATTCACACGTATCGTTTTTATTTAACTCCTAAAGGGAGATATTCACATTTAGGGAAAAAGTAGAGATGGATTCAATTCTTTGCTCTGCTACATACTGGAAAAGGACAGTTAGACTCTCTGTGCCTTTACTTATTCCTCTGCAAAATGGGGATAACCAAGTTTACTGTTTGTAAAGGACTTTGAAATCCTCTGATGGAAGATATCATAGAAAGGCATAGTAGTAGTATAATTAATTATATTGTAAGATATTTAAATCATTTTGAATTATATTTCCATCTTATTGTAAGAAAACTTTTCAAATCACAAGGCAGCGTTATATATTGTAACAAATCCACATGACCGAAGACAAGAAGAATATTTCCTAGACAAACCACATGCTCCCTTTCACGCAGAGCTGGGATTAGAACCATGTGTGTCTCCATGCCAAAAATAAAGGCCTCTTACCTGTTGAGTAAGAGTTCTCCCTTAATAGATAGTAGCAGTAAACGCCTTCTCCTCTGCCTGGCCAGCCACCAGCAGACATTATTATTCATACACAAAGTATATTACAAAATTTCCTCCTCAGGTTTGTTAGAAGATTTTGGCTTTGGCTTGTACTCACAATGTAACAAAAAAGTAGCAACATTCATCACTACAGCAAGATATGCCTGGTCTTAAGTTATACATGGATGAATAGAGACATATGTAAATATAGAATCTCTCTTAAAAGGTTAATGTGGGGCTCAAAACATGAATCACCTTATGGAGTACAAGAAGGTATGTATGCTGCATTCTGAGAACACCAAACATACCGATCAGATCCAACTTGTTTTAAAGCTTTTAAAACGAAACACAGCTCTCTAATAGCTTTGTGTGGTAACACTTCATTTAATATGTACATTAATAATTTCTGAATTACAATAGAGTTCCTAAAACGATATATAATGTTCACATTAATGCTAAATGAATTCATTATGATCAGTGTAGTTACAATGAATACTAACTAAATTAATGGTAGTTAGACATGCTAGAAAAAGTGTCACGCTTATTTGAAGTGTTCCACCCTGAATTAATTTGCTACTGCAATAATAATAGCAATAGGCAATACAAAGTAGCGGTGTGTATATCACAATTTCTTTTTCAGTTGTTAAATGTCAATGAGCAATTAAATTATATTCCTTTAGTTCATTTTTGCACTTCATTTTAAAAAAATTAGAAAAAGATCAAAGCCCAAAATGATGCTGCCGATTTGATTTACACCTGATCCTTGCCAGGATCGTCCCATATATGCACAACCAGAAAAACAGGCAAACGGGAAGGAAACTACAAGATGTGACTGCTGTTCCCTACTCCAGATCTTGAGTAATGCACATTCAGATAAGTGTAGATCATCTGGATCAGAGCTATGAGAGGTGATATTCCTAGGAAGGACCTGCTATCAGGTAGTATGTTTAGCATTTTCTAGCATTTATACTTCCCAACCTGGTGGCCCAATGTCTCACAAACTACTCCTGCCTGGGGCAAGAGTAATCTGCCCTATGGGTTGGATCTGGAGCCACAGTCAGATGTCACATGGCTCTTAACAGTGCACCAGTTTTCAGAGAAATTGGCATTGAACTCAATTTTAACCCAAAGAGAAAGTACCAAAGACATATAAAGGACCCTTTAGCAGTTAAATTCAGTGACATTTTACAATTAATCCAAACAAAATAAATCAATCTATATAAAGCTTGCATGATTCAGAAGAAACAAAAGGATTTACTTACAACAGAATAAAATTTCATCAACAACCTATGAGAGAAAAACAAAGCAAAAGAAATATTCTACAGAATTCACAAAAATGAAGACAGTGTACATACTGTTACAGAATATATATTATATTACTAAGTGACAACTAAAATAACATTGTGTTCTATCTTCCAGTAATTAAACCCAGAGGTACTATCATCCATAGGATACCTACTTTTATGCTCACAGTTCACAGATTATAAACTATGAGTTTCATTCATCAGTTCTGGAAGGAGAGAACCAATGGATTAAACCAACTGACAATCAAAGTATTGGAACAAAATACGTAACAACCTAATCCAAACACATTTAAGTGCTTTGTTTCAAAAGTAAAAGACATTGAAAAAAAAATCAATCATTTAGTTTTTCTGATAATTTTTCTGCAGTGTATTTCAGAGGAAGATGAACTGTTAGCCTTCCGGCAATCACTAATGCAATGTTTGTATTTTATGTTGAGATTATCCACTTGGGTGCTGCATTGAGGTTGCCTGGCCTATTTTGACACTGCATCCAGATGCTCTAATTTTGCTTCAGTGATTCAGAGCTGAGCCAGAATGCCTTGAAGCAACATTGAAAAGGGATAGAGCTCAATGAACAATTAAAGTACTCTAGTGTCATCAGCAGTGTTTCTAAACACTTCGCACTGATTCTGAAGTGACTCAGGTAACTTTGATATACAGCCAAGCGGATTATATTGAATTCAATAAATACTATTGTTATGTTTGTCTCAAATGATTAGGGATTTAACTCACACTGAAAAAAGAAAAAATATGGAGGAAACACCAAAGAGTCATATGTACCTACTTAGCAACTAACGTGCCTGTTCTACATAAAGTAGACATTTATCTGCTAGATATAAATAAAAAGTACAATTATAACTAGTGATATTTGCATAAGAAACAGCATCTACCATGTGTTCTTGTCTCCTTGAGTTAACTCTTAAGCTGATTACTGTATGAGCAAGAGAATTACAACTGGATAATTGTGAAATCTCTCGTCAAACCTAAACAGTCCAATACACATTAGGGACCTGATCATATAAACACTTACACAGACAAGTAGTCTATGCTGTAAAATGACAAATCCTATTAACTTTAAGATCAAGTAAGGACTATGCCAATAACCAACAACAACTTACAGAATTGGGAACTTGTTTTGCACATTATCTTTCACATAAACTGTGACAAGTTACCATAATTACAAAGTTACTTAATAAATAAAAAGATATATAAAAGAAAGCAAGACAGGTTAGATAGGTTTTCAGAAGAGACAGACAATGAAATGGGGAGTTACTGAGCAATCATCTACAAGTAATGAATGTATTAGTACCAAGAGCAAGCAATCATTCAGTTCCAAATCATGTTATGACCAAAAAATATTTATTTTTCATCCAATAACAATGTTCACAACAAAAACATGGCAAATTGAAATTCTGTAATATTTAGCCCGAAAATCTGAATTTCAGAAATTTTGACTGTTTCAAGATTTTTCACTCCAGGTTTGCTTATTTTGAAGTGAAAAAATCATGAAATTTTGCAATGAATAATGAAACTTTGATTCCTGAGGTTTCTCCATCTCGTTCTCCACTGCCCTGACCACATTTTCAGCAGAACAGCTATTTCAGTTAATGGGCACTACAGAGGAAAAGACTTGTGCACCACCAACAACGGGATAGACAAACGTGACATACGCAAGAGCAAATCCATTGGGGGCATATGGAAAGGAGAGACATTCTGAAAGTCAATATGAAATAGTCTGCCAGTGGAGTTGTCTAAGAAAGGATGAAGTGGGGCCATGTTCATGTTTGTAATTTGAAAGTGTAATTGCTAAGCACAGTAATGTGCTATGTATTGGGCAGAAGGCAGACAGTCGAATTTTGGAGTGACAAGGAACTTTATAGAGTGAAAGCCGCACATCAAGGAATTGCACTATTTCAGAGAAAGAGAACATGGATGATTTTATGAATGGTGGAGACAATTAAGTTTCAACCCCCTCAGAGCTTGGAATGCTAGCTGGGGCTGCTAATCAAATTAACTGAAACCCCCTGCTTTTACTAGTGGCCCTTAACAGTAGTACAAACATGAATAATCTTAAATGCAGCCTTTGCAATTTGAGTACATATCTTTCTTGCTTTTTCTCTGCTGTAAGATATCTCCATTTCTTTCTTCTCTTCTATGTCTTCTATTCTCCTCATTGATTATGCCTTTCAAATACCTTTACCACTCATTTCTCTCCCATTTTCTCCCCCCCCCACTTCTTTATTCTCCATCCCATTCTCTTTTGACCCCTCCATGTCCTCCAATTCCCCTATTTCTTTTACAGGTATTTATTTGCATCTTACTGCTATTGCCAGTCAGCATCCCCCACTGTGCTGAATGGGCACTTCAGGAAAACACACCTCCTCTTCACGTGTCCTGCTGATTTCATACGTTAGAGGTCAGATGTTATTTCTTCAAACTCCCCAGTCAGTGCAGCAAGGAAGATATGGGCCAGCTACAGTGGTACTGCATTTTTTTAAAAAAAAATATATATATATATAAAAATGGATAATCCAAACTAGATAGCAAATGTGAAAAATTGGGATGAGAGTGGAGAATAATAGGCGCCTATATAAGAAAAAGCTCTGAATATTGGGACTGTCCTGATTTTATAATGATATCTGGCCACCCTATCCAGAACTAACTCAACAGACAAGGAATCCTTGATACTGAAAAGAATCAATATCTAAATTCTCTTGCTCCTACAGAAAAATGGATGTGGAATACACAAGCTGGGGGTTAGATTTCTGAAAGAACATGTTATCTGTACATTTCTCAAGCCTTTTAGAGTGATTTAGTGACAGACTGGAATACAGAAAGAACACACACATTTGGGATGTGAAATCTGCACGCACTGTTTAGATTATTTTGTATTTTTAGATGACAGAAAACTAGTGGGCAACACAGATGGCTCCTACAGCCTGCCAAGTTTTAATTTCACAACATTTTGACTGGGTTCAGCAGGCATATGATATTAGACCAACTCTAAAGAAAAACAGTTTACAAATAGATACTCAAGGTAAATTTCAGGAGTTTGCACCCCAAAAATTCAAATACTGGTGTTTAAGTTAAAATGGATTGTGGTCTGTAGGTACTACAAAAATTAGTGGCCCATAAAAGTATATTAGGGCATCCTAAATCAAAACTATTTTCCTGCCCATCACTTTTTTTTCCATGTGAACACAAATACTTTTTGTATAGTAAACAAAATGCAGCTATAAGTGAACCATTTCGCTTATCCATCTTTTGAACCCTACAGAAAAGCATGCATTCAACTTCCAGTTTATTTTCTAAATTTGACAACAAATTGAAAAGACCAAAAATTATAGTCACTCTCTTTACTATCTTGGCAAAGATATGGCTACAACAATTCCTAAAAGGAGCCAAAAATCAACCCAGGCCCTAAGATACAAGTTTGCTACTACAACACTTGTAAGATTCATGGCCCTGAAGAGAAAGAAATACACAAAACAAACTAATGGGGAGGGATGTCAAGCAGCTTAACTTCTAAAAGAGAAAGGTAGATAGAACCTGGTGGTTTATTTGCTCTTGGAATGTGAAGACCATTCAGCCTCTCACAGTTGTGACCTATAAGACCTGTATTCCTGATTGTGGGAAAAAAAAGTAAGCAGAAGTGAAATCTTTAACCTTTTTAATACTTTCATTGATATACTTTTATGAAGTGCCACCACAATGTTACTGATATAATAACAATTAAAACAAATGTAAGATAGCGACAGTTTAAATTAGTAATCAGAAGTCTGTGCCAATGTTTCATTAAATTTCTGTGCAAACAAATATACCTTCCATTGTCCTAATTTGTTGAATTCAAATTTGATGGATCGCAAGAAAAGGAGAATTCTGCAGGCAGGTACACACAACTGAGGATATGTCTACATTGCACGTCTGACATAGGCTCTGACATGTTTAGGCTCAAACCTCAGTACCATCCAGTGCCCTGCCACTAGTCCTGGACAATGGAACTCTAGTAACTGTCAGCAAGAGTAACCAAGATCTTAACTGCCATGATAAAAAAGAAGAGATCTCGGGTAATTTGCAATGTAGATGACCAGGGTTTTGTAGATCATGACAAACACTTTGAAATGCAATCAGAAGTGAAAAGAGCAGCCACAATGCTCAATAGTGTAATGTGCTCAGAATGACCCACCTCATAGGGACAGCAAATGGTTGTATCTGAACTAAATGAAGCTGCCAAATCATCTTTGAGGAGCAGTCTGAATATTTTTGCATGGGTCTGAATTTTTTATATATTGTTTAGAAATCTTACATTGTATAGAAACTCAATTGTTGACAGTAGTTGAAGGCAAAGTTGGTAGTGTTTCAGTGAGGCATTAGCATACCATCACAAACAAACAAAAATAACTCTCTCAAATATGTGGCAGTCAGTTTTTCCCGATAACTAAAGAACAGTCATGCAAACCATTCTCTGGGATAAAAATGTACATGGAATAATTGTCAGCTGTGGGATGATTATTTTTGGAGCATGAATAGAGTAATGACAATATAGGCAGTTTCAAGTCTCAGTGCAAAAATAAAAGCTTCACAGTAATCTTGCTTTCCTTAAGCATTCAGGTGTTCTTTTAATTCTATGAGACTAATCACACGAGTAAAGTTAGCAGGATTTCTCCACAAAATGTTCACTTTATTTTTGCTTCTTGAATAAGAGGACTAGATGTAGATTGTTCTGAAGCAATCTCAACTTTTTGTTTTAATTCTTGGCCCTATTTTGAGGAAGTGTCAGTACTTCACTCTCTTCATGTAGCTGGAATGATTTCCCAAATACATGTCATTGCCTAAATTGCAAAATACCACATTTCAATAAAATGATGCAAAACACCTACACACTTCACTTGTGAAGACATGAAAATGTGAAATACATGATGCTCAAGTAATGGCAAAGTATAATTCTATAAGTATAGTTTTTCATAATAATACAGATGTGTAACGATTTCTGGCAAATTTCATACTGCTGTTGTCTGTGAATCAGTTTCCTGAAGTTAACACCTTTGAGAAACATTTGAGAACCATCCCCCCCAAAATGTGTCTCATAATAAAAACAGTAGACACACAAGAAGTTGCAAGTCATCCATCCATAATTATTATAGTATATTTCTAATTGTAACAGAGTTCTGAAAGTTATGTAACTGAGCAGCATTTTAATCAAATGCATTTAAAGACCCATTTAAAGGAAAATATTACATATCCATTGATAACAGGCAACTACTCAGAACACACTAAAACCTGTAAAATATAAGCATTGCATCATTTATGGCAAGTAGACAGTTTCATTTTCCATTAAGCAAACTATAAAATCACTGAAGCATAACACTCCTTTTTTGGGAACAGTTCCAGAATATTTCTCAATAAATCATGCATCTTCCCCTAGACACTTTTTCTCCAGAGGAGGCTGCTCAGACTGAAATTCTAAGGGAAGAGAGTGTAACACTCAGTCATTAATTAGGCAAAACTCCCTTTATCATTTACAATGATTTCATCAAATGATGCATGTTATGGTAACATCCAGACCAGTTGTGTTTAATCTGTTAGCATTATAAATCAAATTTTTAAAGGGTTCATAAATTGTACAATTATTTTGTATTTTATTGAAATTTGGCATTCATCTTTAGTTTGTGAAGTGAGAACAACACCGTCACAAAATACTCTGAGATATCAAGCAAGGGGCACTATGTAAAGGCAAAATATTATTTTAAGGGTTTAAATTAGTGGAAATGTTTAAATCCAAGAACTTAAAAACCAACAATCTGGACTAGCATTCTTGTAGATTATGTTGTTTTAATCAGAACTCAAGAAGCAACTGATATTGGCTACTTTCAGAGACAGGTGATCTACTAAATAGAACAATCTGATCCAATATGCACATTCCTAGAAGTATCTGGTATTCAGGAAGAACATACTTTTATGTTTGTAGACTAAGCCACAAGAAGGTGCAAGGTTACACTGAAAATCAGACTTTCAGACAGGATTGGAAATCAGGATTTATTACTGTAGCTACTTGTATTGCAGGAATAGTGAATTTTAAGAATACACCACACTGCGTGGTCCTTTTGCATAAAATCTCAGAAAAACCAAAAGGTATGAGAATGCTCAGTAAACATAACAGACAAACTCAGGAAGAAGGCTGATTTCTCCACAGCTTCCTGTCAGAAGATATTCTGTGGGAACTCTCTCCTCCATTGGGAGATCTGAATTCCCCCCCCCCAGAGGTGACTACAATGTTTTATGTGACAGAAAAGAGTCTGCCAGTAGTATTTGCAGTATTCAGCAATTGGCTTGTCACAAGATTCCCTGACAATCTCCTCAGCATCTTTGCGGAAAGTGTTAAAGGTGGATACTCTTAGGAAGGACAGCCAAGATTCCCTTCAAGACTGGAGAAACCATGCCCAAAAGGATCTAAGTGCTCTACAGCCAAAACTATGGCTTCCTTTGGCAAAATAGGCCCCCCTTAGAAGATCCTAAAACTCTAGGGTACTAGATGTCCAGAGACAGTCCCCTTCCCCTACCAGATGTACCTATATGAGCTGGATCTCTTAAGGATTGTTAGGTTGAGAAAGAAAAGAAAGGAATTGGTCACCTTCCCAATGAGACCCCTCTAATGTAGAGATAAGACATCACCCATGCAGGGTTTAGCTTAGAGAAAAACAGGGATGTCAATAACACCATCTGAGTTTGCTCTCCTCTAAGACTGTGCCTTGGTCTTCATGCAGACCCTAGGCTTGGTTCCTTGCAAAGGGAAATACATCTTATGGAGTCTTTCATTTATTTTAAGTCAAGATAAAGCCCTTCTGGGGCAGGCAAGATCAAAAGGACATCTCACAAAATAGAACTAGCCCACTAATCCCCTAGTGTGTCATTTGCCCTTCTCATCTGCTACCATTACCATTGAGGTAAAGGACATTCTTGTCTCAAATATCAACTCAGAATCAAGAAACTTTGGTTCAGTTACTGACTGCTGCAGACCTCCTGGGTGACTTTGGGCAAACCATTTAATCTCTCCAAGCCTCAGTTCCTTTCCAGTAAAATATAGATAAAGCTAATCTGGGCACAATTAACTATAAAACCCCCATATTTTAAAATTTGCCTACTAGTTCAATGTTTAATTTTTTGTGCTGTCATACATGAGTCAGCTGTGATTCTAAGGCCTGGTATCTTGTTTCCCAGACGGGGAAAGTTGTAGAGATAGTGGACTCTGCACTCTTGAACAGAGAAAGCCAATTCCATCCATCTACAGTGATGTTCATGGCTGAGCTAAAAGCAGCCATAGAATCATAGAATATTAGGGTTGGAAGGGACCTCAGGAGGTCATCTAGTCCAGCCCCCTGCTCAAAGCAGGACTAACCTCAGCTAAAATGGAGATGCCACCACCTCCCTAGGTAACCCATTCCAGTGCTTCTTCACCCTCCTAGTGAAAAACTTTTTCCTACTATCCAACCTTGACCTCCCTCACTGCAACTTGATATCATTGCTCCTTGTTCTGTATCCACTACCACTGAGAACAGCCTAGTTCCATCCTTCCTGGAACCCCCTTTCAGGTAGTTAAAGGATGCTATCAAATCCCCCCTCATTCTTCTCTTCTGCAGACTAAACAAGCATAGTTCCCCCAGTCTCTTCTCTTAAGCCATGTGCTTCAGCCCTCTAATCATTTTGTTGCCCATCGCTAGACCCTCTCCAATTTGTCCACATCCTTCCTGTAGTGGGGGGCCAAAAGTGGACACAATACTCCAAATGTGGCCTCATCAATGCCAAACAGAGGGAAATAATCACTTCCCTCAATCTGCTGGCAATGATCCTAATTTAGCCCAATATGTCATTAGGCTTCTTGGCAATAAGGGCACACTGCTGACTCATATCCAGCTTCTTGTCCACTGTAACCCCCATGTCCTTTTCTGCGGACCTGTTGCCTAGCCAGTCAGCCCCCCAGTCTGTAGCAGTGCATGAGATTATTTCACTCTAAATGCAGGACTCTTCACTTGTTCTTGCTGAAACTCATCAAAATTCTTTTCGCTCAATCCTCTAATTTGTCTAGGTCATTTTCTATCCTATTCCTACCCTCCCGTGTATCTACTACTCAGCCCCGCTTAATGTCATCTGCAAACTTGCTGAGGATGCAATCCACCCCATCCTCCAGATCCCAGCAGAGACACCTGGTGAGCACTGTTTTGCCAAACCCTCAGTAAAGAAAAGTTAGTTTCCTTGAAGGTCTTGAGTGAACGCAAAGAAACTAGTCATTCATTTAGGACCTGGGAAGTGAGAGTGTATGTATTTCATTTAGGCTCAGGGAAGAAGGTCTGGACTGACCACCATTTAGGAACTGGTATAACAGTAAAAGAGCTGGAAGGATAAAGTCTTCTACTTAGAATCTATGGAAGGGTAAGGCCATATAAAGGAGAGCCCTCCATTTAAGGCTAAATAAAGGAACATTAAAATTGGAAATAGATATATTCTTAATCTAATCATCATCTCCAACTCTGCAAGGGAGACAGATGATAAGTATTGAGGATTCAGTACTCAGTTGAATCAAAAGAACATTCTGCAAGGAACAGGTAGACAACAGGATAGTGTGCTGCTTTCCTGGAGCCAAGACACGAGATGTCATGCTAAGATTAGATAGTTACATGAAATCAACAGGCAAGAAGCCATTTGTGATGGTTTGTATCTGCATTATTGGCACTGCATCGTGGTATATTTCACAGAGTGTGTAGATGATTTCAGGGAACTCAGAAATTGCTAAAGACGACTGTCCAAGCAATCTTCTCTGAGAGTCTTCCTGTCCCATGAGCAAAGGAAGACAAAAGGCAGAAGATTCTGGAAGTGAATCACTGGCTAGATAAGTCATGAGAAGTTTGGGTTTTGGATCTGTGGAACATTGGTGAACCTTCGACAGGAAATAGGGACTGTATCATTTGGAAGGTGTCTACCCAATTAGAATGGGGACCAATCTCCTCAGGGACAGACTGGCTGGAGCAGTCAGGAGGCAGTTAAACTAGTATCAAAAAGGGAGGGTAAAGACAGGGAAGACAGAAGCACTGAGCACAAAATCAAGATGTTGAACAAAATTAATTGAGAAATCAATGCACAGAAATAGAATAAATTATTGAATTGCCTATACATGAACGCTATAACTGATAACACTGAAGAAAAGAATCTTGAATACTTATGGATCAATTTCATAACAGATAAAACACAAGACAGGTACTAGTTTGTGTCTACTACAGACCACGAAATCACACTAGAGAATACACACATCTCTTCCTTATGCACCTGTCTGTCTGTGTGTGGGGGGGTGGGGGTGTCTTCCGCTGCCAGTTCAAGAAAATCCTTGGGATTCCTAAATAATATAGATGACAATTTCCTAATTCCAAAAGTGTTGCAGCCAACATGGGGAATTCTATAGCAGACCTTGTCCTAATGACAAAAAGGAACTGATCACAGAACTAAAAAGTTAATGGTAAGTTAGGTACAAGTGATCATAACTCAATCACATTTATGACGCACAAGGAGAACAAAATGCGGACAAGTAATATATATACTTGGGGCTTTAATAAGGCCACTTTCAAAAAGCTGAAAACAATTACGAACCCAATCAACTGGGAGAAAATTTATTTGAAAAATATGAATGATAATTTTGAATCATTTAGCACAACCTTATAGATGCTGAAAAAAGCCACAGTCCCACAACAGAGGAAGGTGGCTGTGGTTAAAAAAACCACCTACTTTAGAGGACAAATGAAGACACCTGTAAAAAGTTAAACAAACAAAACAAAAAAATAAAATCAAACAAATGGGGAAAAAGGGGATGTTGATAGCAGTGAATATAAATCAGAAGCTAGGAATTGTACAAAATTGACATGGGGAGCCAAAGACCAGCAGAGCTAAGAAGAAGTAATAGTTTTAAAATATATTTGTCAGAAAAAGAATCCTCACAGTAGTATTGGTCCATCATTGCATAGAAATGATAGAATTATTAATAATAATTAAAAAAATGACATTAAGTGCTCAATAACTCTTTGTTCTGTATTTGGGGAAAAAAGAAGCTACTTAAGTTAGACATTTTTAAATCAGCAGGTCAGATAACTTGCATGCAAGCGTTTTAAAAGACCTGGCTGAGGAGCTTGCTGGACCATTAATGTGGTATTTTTAATAAAAGTCGGGGACAGGTTGCGGACAATAAACAAAAATTCACGGAGGTCGCAACCTGTCCCTGACTTTTACTAAAAATACTTTGGGGTAAGCAGAGGGGGGGAAGAGCTGCTGGGGCTTGCAGCTGCTCCAGCCTGCTTACTGCCAATCAGCTGTGGGGCTGACAGATTTCAAAATAAAAATGTAAACTGGGCATTGTCATGAAATTAGTCTGTTTCAGTGAAGTCCCACAGGGATTGGTTACATTATTTTTTCTAATCAAAATCCTCTTAATCCACACCTGTACTTGCTTAAACACACTGTAAACCCCTTAACTTTTCATATCTGCTCAGCACTGTAAAATATGTTCTCTTGGCTTTTTGAAATCTCAACAAAATTGAGGAAGCCACTAGTTTAACACACATGGTCCAATCCTGCTATCATGAAGTCAAGAAGTGTTTTAACTGACTTCTCTAGGAAGTAGATTGGGCACATGAACCTATCAAAAAGATAAGTTCTGAATGCAGGCCTTAGCAATCAGTTTCTGTAGCTATTACTATCCCGTCCCTCAATGAAACACAACATTAGAACTGAGAATGCTTGATTCCTTAAAGAGAAAAGGACAAGGAGAAATAATGTAAAAAATTACCAGTTTCTTTTGTGGAAATTAATTTGTTGGCAATGCAATGAAGAAAAGACTGATCCTTATGAGACAAAACATAATCAGTAATGATATAATTAAAAATGAGCTAAAATGGTGGGTGCAATTTTGCACCATATTCATGTCTAAAAGTGTTGACTAATTTATAGAAAACACCAAAGTAACTGATTTGTTTCTGGGTTATTGGCCTCTTAATCTTGTGTATCAATTCAGGTAATGTACCACTACAACTATCTTCTATTTAATTATTTTTATTTATGTACCATTAAGCTCCAGTTTCATTACTTTTGTTGTGGAGAGAAAAAACGGATGAATCCATTGTATTTATGTAGTGCTGTCATCTCATTTGCAATCCTCAGAAGACCCTTTTTTCCTTACTGGAGAAATCAAATGGCAGTCTTTGACATTCTTTAAAAGCGCTTTTTATTTCTTTAATTAGGAGTTTCTAGCAGGACCTTCTTCCTGAACTCTTAACGTTTTAATATACTTCTGTCTCGCTACCCTGGCTGATAGTTTGTGCAGAACACATTCCTGAGCTGCAAGAAAGCTGCTTTCAATGCCTTTCATATTCTGCCATAATCCCTTGGTAATTACAAAGCCTCTCACTGCAACAATAGGCAAATCTGAGAGGATTTCTGATGCTGTGCTTCACACACAAAACTGTACTAGAACATTTCAGCTAAATTTGCTTCCCAGGAGCCTCAAACTTAGACAACAGTCCTGTGAAATGCCAAAACAGAGGGGCTCAAAGGTTATGACGACAGTAACTGTCTGTACAAAAGACTGGTTAAATAAAGTCTGAAAAGCATAGTTATGATAAAAGCATTAGTTTAATAGTGGTTAAATCCTGACTATAAAAGCAAAAATGACAGAGCTTAAAAACATTTATTTTATGGTTGATAACCATTAAATCATCTTTGTTGATTTTTCTCCCATAGGATTTTTACTGCTTTTTTGTATGTGCTCCTGGAATTATTTATCCACTGTACTTTTTACAGTACATCTATTTCTTTCCATTTCCCCTCATTAGGTGCTGTCAAAACAGAGTCCTTGCCAGGTCAGTGACTGAACTGCAACTACCGCTTCAAATTTATGACCTGCAAGATGCTATTTGGTCAGACCAATCAGCACCTTTCTAATAACCATACACATATAACAAAAAGTTACAGTCCTCACCTTCCTAAGTACAACAGCTCATCTGTTCCTACCATTTTTTTCTTATTCTTCTATTTCCTTTTTCCCCTCTGAGATCTCCTCTATCCAAAAAGTCAACAAATAAAGCTATTCACGTGTCTACGTGTATTTTCTATATAGATTTCCTTAAAACATTTATTCCTCATATAACTTTTTGTACAAACGTTCAAATAAATCCCCAAAATACTGCAGAGGACTGTGTCTACAACTCAGGTCAAACTAAGGTTAGCACCTGCTCACAAAATAGCAATTCCCTCCCACCTCCCTCATTTTCTCTTTAAAGGCTAAGAAAAAGTGATGTAGCATGACCCAAAGGTCAAGATCTGGGCTATGCCAGACAAAAGGAGGTGATAGGAAAGATTCAGAGTCAAAGATGTTGCCAGCAGCCCTTTCTTTTAAAAAGAAATCAACTTGAAATCTAGTCCATTAAAAAAGAGAGAATTAAAAGTAGTTTTAGTTACTGAACCAGCATGTAAGCACCCCACTAGTGTTTGTTGTCTTACCAATAAATGTACCTACCTTTTAAAAAATATTTTTCTTTTACATGTTGCTATTTGAGAGACCTACACAAACAGAGGGAACTGATTTACTGAGTATACAGGGGAAATAGTGAAATTGAACTATTCAGATTATTGCAAGTGCACAAAGAAATGCAAAAAATAGTCTCTCCCGCTCTAATCTCTGTCAGTTATAATAATTTTGGTGTCTCTTGCAATAGTAATAGATAATTGTTCACAGAATAGTGAATTTTAAATTGACAGGGTGTTGCAACCATGAATCAGGGTGTTGCAACCATGAATCCCTCTGATAATTATCACTGAAGCTTTATCACAAGGGAGAATGGGATTTGGTCAATTGAAAAATCATCTAATTATTTAGTGCGCTACAGGTCAAAAGCAATACCTTTACCCTCCAGTTGGAAAGTAATCAGAAACTAGCACACATTAAAGAGCACTGGTGTAATATCCCATGTGATGCACTGCTTAATATGTGGTCAGCCACATTCTGTGCCAATTTAAGTTTCTGAATTAACTTAAAGTGTGCCCCCATGCAGAGTGCATTGCAGTAGGAGGTGATCAAGGCATGGATAATGATAGTAAGGTCCACACTGGAAAGAAGAGGCTCTCTCCACTGCCCTCAATCAGTGCTTGGTGGGGAAAAGCAGGTGATCTTGGTCACAGAATTACTCAAGCATCCAGAAGCTGCCAGGGAGTGAATGTGACCCCTACAAGAATGATTAACCAATGTTCTATGAATTGTATGTATCCTGAAATAAAGGAATGCATAAATGTTAATTTATTAAGCTTCCAGATCTAACATGACCATTTTAAAATATTTCCTAAACCACTATAATTAAAAATAACTCAAACCCTCAATAAAAGACCCAATAAAAGCAGATATATGCTGCATCTCTTGCATCCAGACTTTTTGATAAGGCTGTGTTCCTGCGGACTCCACTGCAAGATCCTCACTGATGAGGACTTGAAACCATTTACAAATATTACCTTCCTGCCAGTTGTTGTCAGCAGCAAAAAAAGGCTGGGTTCAATTATTTAGGGGCAACTTCTGGAAACTTTAGAAATGATATCAGCTCAAGCCCCCACCCAGAAACCGGGGCCCCTTCGGCAGGCAATAAATCCAGTAATGATATCCAACCGGTTCTTAAAATTAAAAAAATGTAGCAAACCGGTTGTTAGCGCCCTCCCCTGTCGCGCTCTGCGTGGCGCTGGTGGGGTTTCGAATTTGACAGTGGAGAGTGAGTTTCACAGCGGAGATTCTCCGCTGCGATGCCGAGTCTCCCCCTCCGCCACCGAAATTGACAAGGCAGAGTCAATTTCACGGCAGAGAGTGTGCCCTGCGATTCCCAGTGTTCCCCTCCGCCGCCGAAATTGACAAGGCAGAGCCAATTTCACGGCGGAGAGTAGTCTGAAGTTCAGAATAGGTTCTTAAATATCACCTGCCTTTATAGAACTGGTTATTGGAAATTTGGGATATCATCACTGAATAAATCCCTCATGAAAGCACTGGGTCCTTTGTACAAAACCAAGAAAACTTTATTGGTGATGAAGGAATCACAGAATAAGCATAGCAAAGCCAGCAATAATAAATCTAGTATATATCTATCGAATGAGGCTCTAATCTTTCCAGGGAAGGACCCTGGAATTGTCTTGGCAATAGCCTTAACCTCACTCCTCCTTTCATGCTGTGAATATCCAATAAGGCAGTGCATACTTATATTAGCTACTTCCCTTTCCGACTCTGCCGCAAACCCATTTGCTTTTTGTTGTCCCGAGTTGGAGGAGTCCAGGCAGCTCTGTTCCCAGCTCCACCGGAAGTTGTTCCTGATCTGCTGCTGGGAGTCTACTACCTGACTTAGCTGAAGTGATTACAGTGTTGATTGGCAAGAGTCCCTCTACAAAGCAGAGTTCCTCACAGCTGTTAGCGGCTTCAGCAAAAGCCACATCTGCACCTTCCACTGCCATTGCACTGTCTGTTGCCTCTACACTGCATTGCAGTATTCAAAGAGAGATCAATAGCATATAGGATCCTTAATATAGTCTTTGCCACCAGGGGTGTACTTCTCCCTTCTCTCTGAATGGAGAAGCCCCTTTCCTCTCCTACCTAGCTTTATTCAGATTCCACTATAAACTTGTGCCGAACTACATTTTTTGATCTGGGTGACTGCTTACCCCAGGCGCATTTGGTGAAGTCTCTCGTCCTTTCATTTCCCAACAGACATAGTAGTGTTCCTAAACTCGAAATTAAACTGTATTTTAAATAAGACAACCCTAACTGCCACGTGAGAAAAATGCAAATGAGGACCGACCCTTTCAGTTGTTTCTCCTTGGCTCACCAATATACACCAACAAAGAGCTGTCTCCCCATGAAACCTCTGTCTATGTGGTGATCTCAAGAAGTTCCAGGTGGGTCTTCTATATATTCACCAACAGATGTTAACATTCCTAACTCTCTAAAGCTTCAGCTACCAACAAAATAGAACTGATTAGGGTCAAAGTACTGAAAACACAACATTCAAAGAAAGCTATGCCAATGCCAGGAGGCACAAACGCTGAGAAAACATTTCCCAAGGTTAATGAGATAAAGTATGGGAAAAAAACAGTTTTAGGTACGGTAATGTTAGTAAAGAACAGTGGAAGTGATACGGCTTCTAGCATTGTAAGAATAAACCAAAAAATGATCTATTTAAATGCCCAAGATCAATCTCAATGAAAAGTGAAGATAACGGGATGCTAAGAATGAGTTAAATGAATAAACACTGTACAAGGATTTTGCAGTAGCAAATACTGGCTTACTCTGTATTACTGAGCAATTCTGGGGTTGGCTAAGAGTGAAGATAAAGGACCAGCTATCACTATCAGTAAAAGGAGTTCCTCTTTAGATCAAATGAGAAAGGGATGTGTTTTTTGGAGATGAAAGGCCAGATTCTTGTCTTAGCTCCCTGTGATTTATTTAATAATCTGTCTGGCTGTGACACATTATGAAGTGCCAAACTTTTGTATTAAATCAATTATTCCAATAATTAGAGCAAGGATGAGCTAGTTAAGTTAATACAGAGTTTGCCCACTATGGAAATTGGGTGGAAACTTGTTTTGTTGAACAAGCCAGCCTCACATCTATCTAGAACTCATGCCATGAGGTTAGATTTATTTATAAAAACTGAATTACTCTCAAGAGTACTGGAAACAGGGCATTTTCCATTGTGACCCATAACTCTGGAATGCTGTCATCACATGCATCAAACTTCATTTGTTTTTCTTAGTGTTGCTTTTTTTAATTAATTAATTTTTGTATCTTTGGAGGATGAATTCTACAATATGGTGCTGGGAAGTGTCGTAGGATTTATTGACTGTTTTACGGAGTTCATGTTTTCATGTTTATTAGGTAACGTTTCACCTTGTAATGTGTATACGTATTTTTTCTAGGCCTGATGACTAATTATGAATAATGAATATTAGGAAGCTTCTGAGACATGGAATTCTGTGGGAGAATGTAAAAGGAAGATTTACAGGATAAAAGTACGTACAGTTTATTTTTTATTTTTAGAAATGGTGAAAACAATATTTTTTAAACTGCAGGTGCATTAAAACCATAGTTTAAAGTAAAGAGTAATGTTGAATTTTAACTTGAATGGTTCTTGTATCTTACCAGAGCTCGGCATATCTTGGTGAAACCAAATTGCACGAGAGAATTAACCTGGGAACTTCATATACACTTCAAACACTTAGACCTCAAAATGGTTGTATATTTCACACAATTAATTAATTAAGGCAGTTAAGTTTTCAACTTTAATATTTACTCAAGATAAGCAAAAATACATGGCATAATTCCTTGTAAACTTTTAAAACTATGTTCATAGTTTTAAAAAGAATATTTTAAAGTGAATTATGAGAGAAAAACACAAAAATAAAATAAATAAAAATAAAAATATATTGCATTATATCAGCACTTCATCTACAACATGTATGCACAATTAACCTAAAAAAGTCAATTGGGATAGATCTCTCCTGGATTTTCCATAAATGTATGTACAAGATACATAGGGTGAAATCCTGGCCATTTTCTCCCATATTGTATTAATAAAAGCATCACAATAAATACATGTATTGAGAAAGCATAGATCAAAGTACATTTGATTCTATAAAGTCCATGATTAGTTCTGCAGCCGCATCTCGGTGGAGGCTCTGTAAAGCTAACAGATTCAAAAGTACTACTCATATACTTAAAGTTAGTCATATGCTTAAGCACCTTGCTGAATCAGGACCCAAAGCTTCTTCGAAGGGTGGGAATTTCTTTACATTGATCCACTCTTCCAGCAGCACTCCTAATGATCCTAGGACAGCTAAGTTTGTTTGTCCACACCTTTTTAAAAACTATTTACCCTTCTCCTGAATAGGTTTACTGGGTGTGCAACCTTATACCTCAGAAAGCTAAATTACTTGCTGCTGGATAGGATTCATTGAAAAGGTAAAAATCAATGACAATCTGGTAAATTTTGCAAACTAGTATACTACTGAATTCAGACATCATGATACACAAGAGAACTAATCAATTTTTGATCTTATAATTAAACTTTTCTAAAAAAAATCCTTCTGCTATATGTAAGAAGCTTTTTTTATCCTCAAGTATTGCACTAAGTGCTGTCTCTTGTGGTCTAGTTATAGGCAAGAAAGACTCCTGTAATTTATACTCCTATAATTTATACACTTGTGATATTCAAAATTAAATAATGGTGTGTGTACAAACACACAGACTTATATGCACACTCATACAGAGGTCTCTTTAGAACAAGATACAAATTGCTCGTTTTGTCTTTTTCTGTTAGAATGTCTATGATGTTTCTCCTAATTTTCTCTGCTCTTATGAAGCAGAAATCTGAAACCTTAAGGGAACAGAAAATATACAAATGCTATTACAGTACACGTTTCCAAGCAGCAGGAAGCCAGTAATAAGTGTCAGAGATTGATCAGGATTTTATTCTATATATGAACAACCACTATCATGTGTACTATGCCAAAAAGTCATGCATGCACCTATGTTGTAATTTGTGACCAGCTTAGACTTTCAGAAAGGATAGATGGAGAATAAATTATTTAAACCTTTAATTTGAAGTGTAAAGCTTATCTTTAAAAGCAGAGTAACAACAGTATTTATTATATATATATATGTACCACACCCCACTGCAAAGGAATGGATTTGTAGCTGCATATTAAAATATGATGTGTTTGTATAAAATGATGGTCTATGGACTTTCTAAATTAATTACATTCTCAGACACATTAAGTACATACACCGACAGGAGGATGTCCATCACTCTCTTAGCAGTGCACCATTATGGGTGACTGTTACCTAGCAGCTCTGTGTTCTTGGGGAACCAGGGTGAAAAACCCCTATTCTCTCTCTCTGGCTCACCTGAATTCCCCCCCGCCCCAGCCTCTGCTTGAGCCAGAAACAAAAGCGATGAAAAGGCTGTGGGAGACACACCTAAAACCCTCCAAACAAGGGTGATAGGATTGAGACAACTCCCCATGCCTCATCTACATAGATGTAAAAAAAAAGGCATCTCAATTAGCACATTGAATGGAGAACTAGAGCCTCATTTACATCGAAGATGGAACAAGAATTAGCATGAAGAATAGAGAACCAAAGCAGGAACTGCACTGAACTCTGGGATTGGCAAGGCAGGGACGTACTGCATTATGGGAGATCTCTGCTCTTGATGTAAATGAACTCACACCTATACCCATGCAGCTCCACAGTTATCAGACCATTCTAGTTATTGATATTCAAAACACTGAATCTGCCTGGTTGCATTGTGAGCTCCCTGAAGGAACATTGACCATAGCTGGGAGTGATCAGCTCCTATTGTCCAGCATAGAGAAAACCACCCTGGGGTACTTCATTGAGACATTGTTTACCCACAAACCAACCTGGTTCTACAAAAAATCCCTACCCAAAATTCAAACTCTCTTCTTCTGATTCCTGGACTCAAATGCTGCCTGCTTCCCCTTTTCCTGACTGATCCTGTTGTGGGCTTTGCCTCTCTCTCAAGAGCTCCTGACCCTAAGCTGAACAGCCTGTCTCCTGGGAACTACTGAGCTGCAAGGAGTGGTGAGATTCCCCACCACCACCTTTCCGCAATTCTCTCTCTCTCTCTTTAATCCAGGTATAACTTTCTATTTTTGTAATCAAACCTGGGCTAGCCTTCTCCAATACCTCTACCGTAATTTTGTTGTATTGTAAGTGTTAGATTGTTTTTATTTCCTTGTATGGCATCACTTTTAGTATCATAAGTTTTATATACCTGGTAATAAACTAACTATTATAATCAAGCTGGTTGCCAGTTTCTCTCTCTCTCTCTCTAAATGCATTTACTCCTTTGTGTTCTTGGCTTCCCTACCTTGCTCTGCAGCAACGCTTCTTTTACCTAAGCCAAAGATCCCTGGAGTTCCCAAAATCCTAGGGGGTTTGCTTATCAAGGGGGTTACTGCTAGAACAGTTGTGTTGCATATAAAAGGGGCAGCTGAGAAGTGCTGCTCTGCCTAGCCTATGAAGTCCAGGGGCACATAAGGGTGACAGCTGAAAGTTCTGTTTGACCCAGCCTGCTCATAAGTGTGCTCCATTCTGGTGTGGTGCAATGGGCACATAAGGGTGACAGCTGACAGTGCTGTGTCACCCAGCCTGCTGAGTTCAGGGATGTATAAGGGGTCAGCTGAGAGTGCTGATAGCCCGGTCTGCTCAGACGCACTCAGTTAATCTGGAATGGTTGTGTGTATCTGTGAGGGATTTATTTGAATCTGGGGCTGGAGGAACCCAGCCCTGAAAACCTTAGGTTTTGCAGGATAGCTCCACTGGGAGGGGATTTGTAGCCATAGGAACACACAAGTAACACAAGCAGCACATTAATAGAATCACACCCCCTCTTCCAGGAAGGTAATCCTAATAAATAAGCATACCTCAAAGTGACGGGCAAATCTGGTAACAGTGACTTAGATTTCAAGAGCATGTTTTTAGCCATTAATGTGTATGAAGAGGATTCTAACTGGAGTTCTCTAAATATACTACATCAATCACAGAGCTAAGCTACCGTAAATACATAAAAACATAGGATCTTGGAACCTTTAAGAGCTTAGAGTACTTGTGTCTTA
Source organism: Mesoclemmys tuberculata (assembly GCA_007922155.1). Lineage (NCBI taxonomy): Eukaryota > Metazoa > Chordata > Testudines > Chelidae > Mesoclemmys > Mesoclemmys tuberculata. The sequence continues at coordinate 33,176,882 of ML675624.1, read as the reverse complement.
TGCATGTCTCAATTCATGCACTCAGCCATATTCATACTTGTGACTGCACAGAAAAGCATTTGGTTCTCTCCCCTCCTGACCAATTACTACTAATTCTGAGAACACCATATAAAATAAATAATTTTACAGAGAGGCAGGGTGAGTATGGACTTGAAGAGATAGTATATAATAGATCTATTGGCACTGGCACACAATACCATCCCATCATTTCCTGGTTTGTCTTTACTTACTGGTGGTCTACCGCTGCTTTTCTTGTTCATGTTAGAATTAGGTTGCATTACACTGTAGTTAGATTTCTATGGCTTAACAGTCAAGGCTATCTGGGTCTTTCAAGTTCGCAGGTCCACATGGCTTAACATGATTCAGAGCTGTGGCTGTTTACAGTATCGTTTGCCAGAAGATACCTCATTTTTGCTTCTTTGATTGTATTGCCAAAAACACAAAGGAGCAAAGTTCTTGGGATACAAGTTGAATTGTGGGAGGGTAAGAAGTAAGGGACAGAGGAAAAAGTATATGATGTCTAGACAGATGAGACACACCATTACCCATATGACACCAGATTTCCTGGCAGGCTCCAGCTATTTGGTGCTTAGATACCATGATTCATGGAAGCCACTGTTAGGTTGTTAATGTTTTAATATTTCATGTATGGAACCATTCCTTTATTTTATACTGTTTTTAGCATGAACAAGGTTCAGTTTGTATTTCACAATTACAATAACGAACTCCATGATGTATGGTCTTGCTAGACTAAGACCTCTTAGCTGGAAACAGTATTAGATCTTTAGGTTAAAAAGGCCTCATCATGTGTTGCAGTATCCCAACATGAGACTTTTTCATACATTACTGCTTAATTGTAATATATGAGTAATTTACAGATGTAAAACAGTTATATGGCTCCAATAGAATTGAAAGGACATAGTTGTACAAAATCTATTATAATTTGCATGAGGCAAAGCCCTTTCAATCATAGATGTCATTTCCACAAATTCATTTTAACACTTGGAACATGTACAATAGTTGAAAGCAACACTGCATATGTGCTGGCTGTTACTATGACATCCTTCTGAGGCTGCCTCAAACAAATCATGTGAGAATTTGTCTATCTAAAAGCATGTCTGTCACTGACAATTACTTTGATGCCCACCCAATACTTACAATACCACTAACATGTCAACATATATTTCTCAAGCCTTAGGATTCAAGAAAGAAGCTTAAGACTTGAATCACAAGAGTCAATTGTCTTCCAGTCCACATTAAAACTCAATGAATCTGAACTCAGACACCAAAAGTCACAAGAATAAAAAAGGGGAACATGTTGCTATCCAGTATCATAAATATGGGTCATTGTTTTAAAAGAAAAGTATGGCTTGTTCTTAATTTATCTCAACCCAAAGTCAAATTACATAGTCTTAGAGATATCTTTAGCTAACCCGTTCTTTAATTATGCAAGCTACTTTGAAAACAGGCCCTGTCTTATGCTGAGTTGTTAAATTGGGCTTTTCATTACAAATGTATAACCAGGGCAATGAGGCCAACACATGAAATTTTCTCAGGAATACTTTAAATATATGCAGGCAATAGGTACTTAACTTTTAAGTCTAAGATGAAACCAAAATCTCTGCAAGTATTTTGTTCATCATTATTCATAGTGGAAATTCTTACACGAGTTTTTTGAAAGTTGATTTGAATTTTTGGCCTTCAGATCCAAAGATAAAGGTGTGCCAACCTGAGACAATCAACAGCAACTTTTTAAATTACATCATCAGCACCCATATTAAAGTTTTGTATAACCTTCATATTTTGCTTGGGCTTACCTTATAAAATACAAACATGGTAAAAACATGCAGTGACATTTTCCTACATACAAAATTTTATTGATTAATGTACCATATTTAGGCCTCTTAAAATATTAGCGAAAGTCCAAACCCCTCAAAAGAATACCAAATGAGAGAGTTGTTAGACCATTCAAAAATAAATTATATTAATAAAAAGTTAAATGCAAAAATACATTTTTTTCTCCTCACACCTATTCTTTCCACAGTGTACTAAATAGGCAACATGAACTCAACCGAACCAAATATTCACTAGATAGGTTTTTTAAATGATAGGGTCTTCTCTGCTTGAAGCATGTTCATAACCTACATTAATATGAATGAAAGTTAACCATGCAAAAGAAGGAAAGAATACATTCTCTGTATGTTTATAACAACTTTGGAATGTTTGAATATTTCATTTAAAAATTTATTTTTAAAAGATGTCTCGTTTATGAGAACAAAGACTTCAGTTTCTGTTTTAGAATTACTGAGGCGCAAGATAAGACCAGGAAAGTTCACCCGGCCATGTATATTTTACTGCAAACATGTCATTTTAGACATCTTTCAAAGCTGCATCTGAAATATGAAAAGCAATCCTACTGAGGTATTGTTTGCCACTGTTCATTGACGTATTCATGTAATGTAAAAATCAATCAAAACCAAAGAAGCTCTTTTTAAAAAAATTGAACCCCAAAACCGAGACATTCACAGATTATAGCTCGTATAAAACTATGAGCTTGCTCTACTTGTTATTCGAGACCATCAGTATTTAGGAGGAAACTTGAGTAACCAAACAAACAATGGAATTACTACTAAGATCTTAACTACTGTTGGATCATTATTAATGTAGATTTAGTAGCTTTGATTTTTGTCCATGTCTGGCTAGCTGAATAGGGAAAATTAATAATATGATTTAAATGACATTAAGGAGATATTATGTGGAGAAAAAAAGCTTACCCTCTACTAAGGCAAGGGAGTTTTTCAAATCCTTCAAATGAAGGATGTGGAAGCATAAGTCCCATTGACTTGCAATAGGAATTATGTTCCAAAATACCTCAAGATGCTTTTGAAAATACCTTCCCCTTAAAAATAAATGTAAGTACTTACCTTAACTGTCAAAATAATTAAATCCTGCCTACAACATACTTTATTATTTTGAAAACATGCAAGACTTTCTTCCATGGAAAGGAGCAAGAATCATATTGTGTTAGTGAAAATGTGGAAATAATGTAAGATACACACACAATCACTTTGGGGTATGTATCAGTTTAATACAAAGAATCTAATTCTCGCAATGGATTTCACTCTTTAGAAGGGGAAAAATCACAGTATTTATGCCAGTGTTTATGAACACTTAAAGTCACCTACGTTTGCATATGTTTAATATTTCAGAAATATCAAGATAATGCTGGAAACTACAACTATCATTCACGGGGAATGTCTCAGCTTCTTCATTATCTATGTATTTAAAAAACAGATGGCAAATCTCAGAATCAGAAAAAATATGTAAAAATAAATGATAACATCTTTTATTATAACACAAGAGTAATACCGTAAGACAGAACATTACAAATGAGTAGCACAGCACAAACTTTAGAACTATCATATCAAAGTTTATTAAACTTCTATTTCCTTACTTTCTTAAGCATCTACTAGTGTATCAGATCCAACAATATTTTGGCAGCCTAAAATTACACTATTCTGACCTTGACATTAGTATTCAACAGCACTGACGAAAGAATGACAGCTTCTCCATCCTAGTGGGTGATCTTGCAAGCTTTTACCTTCATGACTATGGAGTTTCTGTCAAATGTGCTTCCAGCTGAATGATCACATTCTTTTGAATTATGAAGTGGCTGCAAACTGTGCTAATTGGGTCCATAGTGATGTCATGCATAAGGATTAAACAGTCTTAATATTTTAAAAAGTTATTTAAATACAGGTAATCTTACCACATATTATCTGTACTGTATATTCAGTTTGGAAGAACCTATTACACTGGTCTCAAAACAAAAGTTAATTATTTTAAACTTGAAATTCTGAGAAATCAGGGAAGAAAAATAACGTGACTAACAAACAGGAGTATTTGTTTAGGGTATGTATTTACTGCAGAGTTAGCTTTGCCTGTTACCGAAGTGTTGCTCCTAATTCGTCATGTCCATACCCAACTCAGGTCAGCTATGGGTATGGATGGGGTAGAGCCCCAGTTTCACTTTCATTCTGGCCAATAATCCATCCATTTTCTGATGAAGACAATCACTAAATCGTTCACGGGATAGACACTGTACAACTGAAGAGCCATTACTAGTTGAAAGAAGCCTCTGAAGCTAGAAGCTCTGCAGAGCTCCTATGTTCTGCCACTGAAAAGGCTCATCACAATTCTTTTGGGAATAAACTTCCATCTGTTATAGCTATAGAACACCTGTCAGGCAGTTCTATCTCCAAAGTAGAATCCTTAACTCTACCTCTGAGAAATAATTTTCCCTAATGCAAAAAAAATGTACAGGGGCAGGGGGTTAGGCAGTCCTTTCTCCAAAGCAGAATCCTTAACTCTACCTCTGAGAAATAATTTTCCCTAATGCAAAAAAAATGTACAGGGGCAGGGGGAGGAGCTGAGACGGTGTACCCTAAATTGAGGGATACATTGTAAATGTTCACTGTCTTGCTCATATGTACAGGTTAAGTTGACCCCCAAATCTGAGGCTGGAAAGGAATTTTTTCTCAGGATTTACTAGGAGGACTTGGAATGTTCCTCCCCTCTCCCCTACCCTTATTCTCTTGAACAAGGATTATTATTAGGATCTGATGCATGTCTCACACGATCAATATCTTAAGATTGCAGGAAACAAACTAGTGGAAATAAGATCATGTTCTGCTCATTGGTGAAAGCTGAAACTTTCGAAACTGCCTCCCTCCTTCACAATACAAGGAAAAAATTAAATCATAGCTGCATGCATTAGGGAATAGGATGTAGGAAGTCTCATGAAAAAGCTGCAATGAAGCAGCTCCTCTGTGGTAACTCTCTTTCATGGAACATTACCTTTTTTTTTCCCCCGGAAGGAGTACTTTTTAAGATAAAATCATATAACATGGCATACATTTTCTCCTTGATGCTTAAACTGAGATCTTATTAGCATTAATGATGGAAACATTTTTCCTTAATCTCTGCCTGTGAACACTACTAATGTGAGTCAATTCTGCCTCTCCTACTCATTGCTTACTACTTTACTATGCAAGAAATGAAACTGAAATCACATTATATCATTGGGACTGCTTGTGTAGTAAAGTACTCAATTTAAGTAAGGCAGGAAACCTTGGTTTCTCTATGGTTCTTGCTTTCCACGCTACACCATTTAGAACTTCATGTATACTCTGACTTGTAACTGACTTGTACCCTAAATATATACTGAGCAAGACTCAATATTCAGGTCATGGCTCTTGTAAAAAGTGTATGTCACCAATTATTGCATAGCTTTTATAACCTACCAGGAAAAGAGTTTGAATCTCTGAGAGCTCCGAAAAGATTTTCACTTATGGAACTATTAATTCTAATTATTCATCTATACTGGATCCCACATTACAGAAGCATCACAACTTTTTTTTTTTAACATAATTGATAGTTCATCATCTAAAGAGATGAAAACACATACTATATTTGTCACAATGTAAAGAAAGGCCACACCCAATATTATCTCAAACATATACTTTTGCATAAATAACATTGTTTTACCGATTAGTGTCTGCATAGCATCTATAGTCCCAATCCCCAATAAGAGAAGGAAAAACTCAATATTCCAAAAAGGTAAAGAAGAAGCCTAGCTGAAAGACCAAATATCAAATAGTCATCCAGCACACTGAGAAACACCGCCCCCCAGGTGTAATGGGAAATACGGACAACAGAACTTTAATGTTTATCCAGCTGTCAAGGTAATGTCTCTAGAGTTATCAGCATCTTAACACTAAGAGAAGGTGAATTCTCATTGTCTTAAAAAAGGTGGAGGTAAGAACATATGGACTGAAAAGTTAGCTCTTCTCTGAATCTCTTTCTCCTCTTTGCCTCATTTTTGGGACAGTAAACATAATTAATTCCACTACTTCTCATTTTCTATCATTTGTTTTAAGTGATTGGAAACACAGATTGCATTTAGTCCTAACAGTGATATAGTTCTAAAGGTTAACTCTATAAGATTCACTTAAATTAACAAAATGTTCTTCACATCATATTAGTCTCTCTTTCCCTATACAATAATCAGTGTTGAGTTTTTGCCTTATCTCAGTGAGATGGCTTGATAACTGGATAATTTGTTAATGACATAATTGCTTCTTATAAAATCTATCAAACCTGTAATTGATGCTTTCTGCAGCTGATTTTGAAACTGAGACTCTTAAGAGATTATATTGATTACGGGAAAAGAGCCAGATGTTGCTCTCATTGAAACTGTGGATGGAAAACAACATCACTGCTCTGATGGAAATGTAACTAGTTTAATAAAGCATACCAGAGGTTTCATATTTATTGAAAGGTTTTTCTAACAAATTTAAAGGATAGATTTTCATTTCTGTTTAAATAACAGAATTAGAATCATACTGCAGTTTAAAAACCCATGATAAAATTATGGCATAACCAGCTTTGCAGCTTCTTTAAGCCATGTGTTTCCAACATATATATTTTGGCAATGAGGAAGTGGCAAAACTCAGAACAAAACAGCAACAACAATTTGTATCTGCCTACTAATGGAGTTCGCTAGTTTGTTTTGAGTGTTAGCCTCTCAGTGGTTTGACTCAGTCAATTAGTTAACTAACAAATCAATGAATGAGTATATGTTGCTCAGATTTTGTTGTTAAGATATCCCATCTAAGCAGTCCACCTCCAATCTATACCCACTATAGACTAGTCTGAGTATTAAACAGAACACACATAATAGGACTTGATGTTGTGATCTACATTTCTTAACCTTTTGAGGGCTAATGAGCATCTTCCTTGTCATGCTTTTTCTTTCATACAGCGCAAATGATAAGACTGCCTGCTCAAAATCTGATTACTGGTAGCATTTGCTGTATGTTCACATGGTAATTACCACTGCAGTCAAACGCTTGCTTTCTATGTCTTTATTTAGCAAAGTTATAGTCAGACAAGTTTTTAAGGGGAGAAGCACCTATACTTTAAAAGTTAAATAACAGATGCTCTCAATGATTTCATTGGGCATATAATACAGAGAGAAAAATACCATTAAAACTAATGTTCAATAATTTTATAGCGAGAATCTGCTATAGAGGATGCAGCTAAAAGTTATGTAACCAGAACCAGACAATTTAGAAAAGCCTTTTTATTTAAGTAGTTGCTTTCAAATTACACTAGGACAAAACCAATTTGATTCTTAAACTACAGTAAGATTGTAAGTCTATTTCACAAAGTAAATAGATTTCAATAGAGCTTATTTATGAGCTATGCATAAACGCATAAAGTGCTTTACAAGTACTGGACTGTATTGTATTACCCTTTGATTTTCTATTGCACTGCTGTTTTAAAACTAAGCAATAAAATACATGAAAATAAGAATTGATTTATATTTTTCAGATTGCTTAAAATCAAAGATGATAACTTTAAGGCCAGAAGGGACTATTATGATCACCTACTCTGACCTACTACATAACACAGACCACAGAATTTCACCCTTCAGTTCTTGTTTCAAGCCCATAACTTCTGGAGATTATCTTTCAAGACAAAATCCAATCGTGATTTGAAGACTTTCAGTGTTGGAGACTTTACCACATACCTTGGGTAATCTGTTATAATGATTAATTATCATCACTGTTAGAAAATTATGTCTTATTTCCTACTTCATTTGTTAATTTAGTTTCCTGTATTAATATAGCTGACTATTCTGTTGGCCTTTTTAGCCACGGCATTGTGCTGGGAGCTTGCATTTAGTTGATTATTACAATGACTCCTAGGTCCTTTTCAGAGTCAGTTTCCAGAATACAGGCCCTCATGTTATAAATATAGTATGTCATCTTTGTCCTTGACAACAGCTGATTATAAACTATTCTACGTATGTTGTAACAAACGACTGAGCTAAAGCAAAACTATAATGATTCAATGAATAAATTGGGGTGCTCGATCAAACATGTCAGGATTTTGATACCTGACAGTAGATTCTTTATACTAACACTTTCAGTAAAAAATAAGTTTGAACCAAACTTCCAAGTCCGAACAATCTTTAACTGAGGGGGGAGGGGGGATTTAGGAGTTGGTTCCAAACTCTATGGCTTGGGTATGGCCTTATCTACTTTTAACAAACAGAAATGCCACCCACCCACTTCAACAGGCAGGACAATGTGATGGGGGAACTTGAGGGAAACACTCACTGAGGGACACCAGGTACCTCCTCCTCCAGCACTTGTAGTCATAAGAACCCATTGCCTAGTTGGGTGGGGGGGAAGGGAGGGGGAAGCAGTGCTGATTGGCCAGCATTTCTCAGATCCCAGAATTTAACCTAATGCAGAGGCCCTGTGGAGCCTCTTTCAGCAGCCTCATTCTACCCACCCTGAACTAGGTATGGAAATCTAGCCTGACATATGTTGCAGGTCTAGCAGATCACCTGCTTAGGGGTCAGGATGGATTTTTTTCTTTCCCAAGGGCCAATTGGCAGAGGACCAGGGAGATTTTTGCCTTTCTTGCAGCTCTTTCAAGACACAGTAGGCTATGTAGGAATGCACTTGGTACCTATCTGAGGTACTTGGCAGAGTTGTTACATTGTTGCAACTTGTGGCGGGCTTCCACTGCAGTAAAAATGATAAAATCAATGGTTCCCAGAAGTAAAAGATGTGGGGTTTTGACAATGGGCTTATGGGATAGAGTGAGACCTTGTGGCCCTCATGGAATGAGATCCATACCCTTCTGCACCCTCTGTCCCCCTCATGGGGGTGGGGTGAGTAAGACTCAGAGTGAGATGAGTCATGAGGGTAGGCCTAAGGGAGCCTACCCTGGATTATATGGTAAGAGTCCTGTAACACCCACAATGGAACTAATCAGATTCCTGGTACAGGAGCATATGGGTGATGGTTGGGTAGCTCCACTCCTTTACGTTTAAGTTTAATAAAAGTTGCACCCTAACACTTGACAAGCGTCCTCTGTTCACTGCTGTATCTGCATCAAAACAGTTTTGTACAATGGTATGTTCTGGTGTGGTATGTGTATCCCATATTCTATTCTATAGCTCATCTGAACACAAAATGCCCACTGACTTCCTGAGAGTTCTGTAGACATTATGACTGCAGGAACAAGGAAGTGACTTTTTCCTTCTAACCGAAAAGAATCAAATACTTTATTATAGGTAGTTTCTACTGGGCCCCTCACTCTTTTAATGCACCCCTTGTGGCTAGGCTGTTGGTAACAGTGACTTCCCTCAGGTTCCCTTTGTGAGAGTTTAGAAACATGACCTGTAGTGCTCAGCCTCTCTTTAGGGAGCTGTAGGCTCCTACAGCTGGATCATTTGAGTCCCCCCACTTTCTGGGTAGTAAGGGTCTCATCCCAAGGTCCTAAGGACGCTAATGGGTCTCCCATTGATAGTCATGGGGCCAGATATCTCTCGCCTTTCTTCATCATGGAAGAAACAAAGGAAATTAAAGCAGGAACAAAAATTAAGTCCAGATGTCTTATTTTAGGACTGCCACCTTGTATCTTCACTTTCGGCAGTCTCTATCCCCTTCTGTGTCTGGTGGGTGTGCGGGGGGAGGCACTGGGGGGACTAGACCCACACTCCGCTCTGGGACAAGCCAACCCATTCAACTGATTTCTAGCCACACAGTCCTCTTTTTCTATGGTTTTATCTCCGGACTGGTACTGAGACAAAATTGTGTGAGGTTATGCCAGCAAGGACAGAGTACACAGCTGTGGACAGTCCCAAGCTGTTTGCAGAAGTACTGAAATGTCAGAGCTTTAATAGACATAGCAGTAGCCACGCTATCTGGATCCCAGCCCAGGGACTCTGGGTTGGGCAACAAGAATCTGTTTGCTTAGGTCTCCTCTTGCCTTTCTGGGAGGTTTCCTACCTCTGGCCCCTGTTGTCACCTTTTGGATGACAAGCTTCTCTTGATCCTTCTGCCAGGAACTGGTCTTTGGGCAAATTTTCCCCATCTGATGCTGTGGAGCTTCTCTATGGTGGCATTCGGCCTGCCTGGCAGCCACCATTCTCTATTTGCATTTCAGTTTTTTATCCCAGCCATTGCCAACCAGCCATTGGGCCACAGCTGGGGAAATGTTTGCTCTCATCATTAATGCTTTAGTGTACACTGCTGTGTGGGGTCTATACTCCCCATCACAGAGATTATGTCAATCATTAGTCCATTCAAATGGGCTGGACTATTTAGGATCCAATTTTTTACCAAAGTGCTACCCGCTAACCAGGACCCTCACCATCATCTCAATAAATCTAGAAGCTGGAGTCTTATCTATTTAGGTTCTTATTTAATCTTTCACCACGACAGGATCTGAACATCTCACAAACAGCACATGGATTAATCCTTACCACATTCCTATCCGGAAAGAAAGTATTATCTTCATTTTTCAGACGAGGACATTTAAGGTACAGAAAGATTATGTGGCTTTTCCCATGTTACTCAGAAATTTGTTGAAGAGTCAAACTGAATGAGGCTCTCCTGAATACCAAGACAGTGTCTTACCCAGAAGATCATCCTTTCTCATTACAGTCAGAATTTTTCTGGGTTATTTAAAAAAGTGTGCGTGTGGGTGGATGGGTTGGGGGAAGGGAGAAGGTTAGGCAGCAACAAACTTCAGCACAATATGAGAAGAGAAAACCCTCATTCCACTTATATACCCCCCGGAAACCCAATGCTGTAGCTTAATAAAAAATAAAATAAAATAATAAAAAAAAAACACAGTTAAGCACACAGGACCATGAATCCAAACCCTTCTTTGGACTGAAAAAGTGGGTCACTTGAGTAAGAGGAATGAAAAAATAGCTTCGTTCTGCTTTTTGCTATTTAAACCCTCACCTCAGTCTTTCTTGATGAATTCTATTGAGTATCTAAATTCGAAGAACCTCCAAGAATCCCTCATTGATTAGTCACAATTGCAATTCCAGGTGCTCTCAACAAAGCCACCATCAGTGTCCCTCCAGCCAGAGGACTTGTCCACATTTTCAAAACTTTTTGGATGAATTGAGTGGTGTTGCTTAAATGTATGTTATCTCTCATTACCAACATCATTCTATCGCAGAGGCTTTTCATAAGCAAAAGATGCCACTGCTGTAAAGTGAGGTGAGTAGTGATTAAGGATAAGTGGATCTTGTTAATTCAGCAACACTTTAAAATAATTGAACATTATAAAATGGTAAATTACAACTGAATTTGGATATGAGTACATATGAAATCCACATTAATACCACATCATGACTGACATTATTATAGTTAATATCAAGTGATAAAATAATGACTGGCTACTTATTATAGAGTTACTTTTCTTTCTAATCTCGCCACTAGAAAGAAAATAGCTGTGTCTATCCGGAGAGAAAGCAATCAAAGTTTTTCCTTTGTCAGTAGTCAAAGTGATTGCTTCAAAAGGAAATGTATCTTTTTCTGCTGATTCGGCCTGCAATTTGGCCTGGCCACCTCAGAGATGAATAGCAGAGTTTTAAAGCGTGCATAACGATGAAATGGTTTCTTACTGTTTTTCAGGGTTTTATTTTTTGCTTTAATATCAAAACAGAACTAATAATACTCATTCTATTCTTGCAATTTTAAAATAAAATAAAGGCTGCAAGTAATTCTAAATATGTCTTTATATTTTTATACACCCTGGATTTCGCATAGTAAATGCCCTTCATTTCTCCTATTGCCAGTAATGTGTGCCATACTCACTGCACACCTTGTTTAGTTACTGATATTATAGTAGCACATAAAAGCTCAGCTGAGATCAGGAGCACCACTATATTAGGCACTGAACAGTCACACACTGAAAAACGGTATCTGCTTCAAAGAACTTTCAAGACCCTTGGGTCCTACAAATGCCCATCTCAACTTGTACCTCATCCAGTTTATCAAATGCACCACCACCAATTGTGTGGGTGACAACCGATGGACAATTACTATGGTCTCGAATGAACTCCCACTGAAAAAATGATAAAAGACAAAAAAAACCCATCACCCCGTGGTGAAGGCTTTTCACAAAATGATCTCTCCATGTCTGACTTCTCAGTCCTCATCCTCAAAGGAATCTTGTATAACAACCACAAAAGACAAGTCTGGGAATTTAAATTCATAAGCCTGTTGGATAGTAAAAAACCACAGACTTAACAGAAATATTGGTTTTATGGCCCATTACACCAACTTATAAACACACCTGCTGCCTACTAAACCTCCATTGTTCTATGACTGCAAAGGTGCTAATTACCTATTTCATTTGAAGTGGTCTCCTATAACATGTGAACCCCTTATGCTTAATCAGTCTCACCTTGTATTTCGCTTGGACGTTCTAGTTTCATCCCAATCTGAAGAGCCCAGTGAAGCTTGAAAGCTTTCCCCTTTCACCAACAAAAGTTGGTTCAATAAAATATATTACTTCACCCACTTTATCTCTCTTGTATTCTAGAAGGACAAATACAGATAAATGGTGTTAGAGGATATTAAGATGCCAATTTTATACAAGGAGAACTGACACACAGAGTTTAAGTGAATTGTCCAAAGTTGCACAAGCAGTTTGTGGTACAACCAGTAACTGAACTCAGATTTGCTGAATACCAATCCAGCATCTTAACCATTAGAGCAAATTTCTATAATATTCCACTAGGTCTTTTAATCAAGGACCATGGTTTATATTATCGAATTACCAGTCCTGTGGAAAGAATTTCAATGTTAACAAGTGCTGGACTGGGAGCAGGGAATCCTGATGCTTACGATAGCTCCAGCAATGAGATTCTTGATTAAGTTTCTTGTAGCTAAAATAAAGTAACACGTGAAAGAGATGGATGGAAGGTAAGAAGGCTGCATGACTTTGCACTAAAACTCTGAATGTAAGTTAGTTCTCAAAGGCTCTGCTAGGAGGAAGCAAAAATAATAGTGTTTGGGAGCCTGTAATTTTATGTAATCTTTAAAAGATTTTGTACATAGATGAGAAGGGATAGAGCGCACAGAAGTGAGTTAAATTTAAAACTAAAGCCAATATTTGTCTGAGAAATTAAAGATGTCAACAATGTAAAGATCAATCTGTCAGTATGACAACCAGCAGCTTCAGCTGATTTCTTCTTCATACTAAAGTTTAGAAGGCTTAAATTGTTAAAAGGAAAAATTACACAAAGATTAACGATTGTATTTGAAACTTCTTTGTGTGTGATATTTCGTACTAAGACATATCAGGGCCAAGAGTACTGAGATCCAAGTTCAAATACAGGTCACGAGTGTATGGTAAACCATCTAACTTCTATAGTTACTTTAACCTTTAAGATATGTACGCATGTGTGAGAGAGAGTTTATTAATAGAGTGTTTGGCCCACACTCAAAGAAAGATGCATGCCCTTCAACTATTATGAAGCCACAGCTGTCACTTCACAATTAAGACAGCAACTGAGTCTTCTTTACAAGTCCATGTGTGTTGTTGTTTTAGTTTAAGCAAGAGTAGGCAAAATACATCAGTCTAGAAATAGATAGTTTAGAGCTGGATATGAGAAAATTTCAAGTAATTAGACAAAGGATTTGTGAATTATGACAATCTAAAATTAGATTTGTCAAAGTTGCAAGGGTCCCCCTCCCCCACCCCCTTTTTTTTTTTTTTGCTACAAAGACAGGACTTGCCTTGCAGAGATATAATATCCCAGACCAACATTTAATTGGTTGCATTTAAATTAGCAAAGTTCTTAATGTTTTTTTTAGTGAAACCACTAGGGAATGTCAGCTCCAGTGAGCACAGTATGGAATATGGAGGGCTAAACTTATGCTAAGAAAATGGTTAGCCCTTTTTCATGCCCAGCTAGGGCTCACAATTTAAAGTAATCACTAGAGAGGATTGTCAGAGGTGAAGAGAAGGGGCCCACAAAAAAGATAGGGGGACGATTCCCCCATAAACTTCTACTCAGTTCTCCCCAAATCTGCCTTGTTACCTAATTACTATCTCTTTCAAGAGGTTCATAGGAAGGGAAACAAGCTTCTACTGATATTAGGAGATCTGTGGGGTGGGGAAGGGTACTGTGAGTTTAGAGAGGGAAAGACCAAAGAGGGCATTCCCTCCTCCTGCCTAGTGATCTACTAAAGTCAACAGAAAAGGAAAAAATCCCAGCAAATTTAGTCTCAGCCCTGGTCTACACTTACCAGGTGATTCAGCAGCAGTCAATGGGAGTTATGCAAGCTACACAGAGCTGTGAGGCGTCTTCACTGCACTGCACCGATGGAAATCGTGTTCCCATTGACAAACTGCTACACCACTTGAGGGGGTGATTTAACTGCATCGACTTCTGGATCGACTGAGCGGGTCTTCATGCTGCTCTCAGTGTAGACATACCCAGTCTGCTGAGTAGCACCCCATTTTCCTGTGAGCCTTTGTAGCCTTATTAGTTACCAATGAGCTTACGTTGTCTTATTGGAGATTGTAAAGGCTATGCAAGTCATTTAGGGGCTGAGGATGGCTAACATTCTTGAAACATACTATGCACTCAAACCACTGATAGAAGTCTGGAAACTCATAGCAGTGGAAATTAATTTTACAGAATACCAGGTTACTGTTCAGACCTTTTTACAGGGATGGCTGTTAGCGAGACACCAGCATCTGAATTATGCTCTGAGAGCATGTTTTATTTTGGCAATAATTGCAATGGAATGAAAATGAACACATTGTTTCATAACTTTGAACACAAATAATTAGAGCAGTTTTGTAGATAAGCAGCTATTAAACTAGTTTTGGAGAAAATAGTCACAGAATGAGAAACTGAACAGGGCAAATCCCAGTGTCTATGTTCTCTAGTCTATCCACTTACATGATCCCCTCTCATTACTAGAAAAGCAAGGCTAAGGTCACAACCACAGTTTGAACTATAACAAAATTACTTTACTTAATATTCTTGGGATTTTTTAACCCATCCCAGGGGATACCCATTCTAATCCCTGACCAGTCACCCCAACTTTTTTTAGATTCATTAAAGACCATAAATTTCCCTAATTTTGATGGGATTTTTGACCTATTTTTCATCATAATCAGTTAACTGAAACTTAGTTCAGAGCAATTGGCTTTGCACCACAAGTGGCTGAGCTCTTGAAAAACAGTCTCAAGCTCCTATTAGGTAGCACTTCAAAAGACCGTACACACGCTCTGGCTTGAATCAAACCCCACGGTATGCAGGGACCAAGAAAACGTTGTGAACAAGGCATTTATCTAGGTGTTGTGATCAGCTTTAAATTGGCATGGATGGAAGAAGACAGCTGCCCACAAGAACTGGAAAAAGAAGAAAGAAAATACAAATACACCAAGCCAAAATCAAATGTGCTGACATTTTATGCAGAGCTGGGGATAAAAAAAGAGAAAGGAAACATTTGTTGGGCTGTGTGTTCTGAAAGATCTCAAGGAGACCATTATAAAGCATTCTGACAATGCTAGCAGGAGAAATGCATTCTCTTTCTCTCTTACAGTAGCTTCAAAATTGAAAGACAGGGCACAGTGCAACAAAAGTGGTCTGATGTAATTAACTTACACACAAAATGGAAAGACAATCCAGACTGCTCTGTCTCATCCCTGAGAGTCCAAACTTGCATGCCAGTCCAAGGTTACCAAGGAGGGTCATGACACTTGAGGAAAGATATACTGGTACAAAAATCCCCCAAACTTAATGTACCGGTAATTCAAATGCATATTAAAGGACCCTTCACACCAAGCAGAAGGACCAGAAAATCTAGCCACCCTTTTAGAAAATCTCTATTTGAAATATGGCAATTTTAGGTAAATTTAGTAGTAAGCCTTCAACAGAGAAGCAGGACAAAAAACATTTCAGTATGCTAACAGGTGTAGAATGAACTCTTAAAGCATTTTAATTATGATACATAAATTGTTGTGTTAAATGCACTAGTAAATGTATTTTTTTTAAATGTGAGAAATCATGGGCATGCCAGACCCTTGAATTAAAAGAATCTGGTCTACTGTCATAGATATGACATGATACACATAAGGACAACCTTAGCCCTGCTATTGGGAGGTTCAGTTCTACAGCAGTCAAAAGAATTGCTTACATCAGGACTGAATTTGATGCACAAAATATTAGAATATCTCTCTTCAAATAAGAGACAAACTGTCAGACTCTTCTATTGCAACTCCTAAGATGCCTTTGAAACAAAACTGGCTCAACTGCAGCAGCAGCTGAAGCAATAAGAGTGAATAATCAGGGAGCTTTTAGTTTGAAAAATGCAGGACAGCCGATCTAATGGAGATCAAACTGGAAAATAGCAAGCAGTGATTGTCTCCTAAACTCTGCCCACAGCTTAAGCACCACTATTCAATATAAAGGAAATATGAGATGCTATTCAAAATAGATTGTGTAGATCTCCCATAGTATGATTGCCTCATCTCTTTCTTGTCTATCTTGTTTAGTAGTTAAATAGTTAACTAGTGTTGATTTTTAAATTACTATCATTGGGCTAAGCAATTAACCATAATAGCTAGAAACTATTTAAAAGAAAAGAGAAGAAAGCAGCCTTAGATTCTGGAGCATTAAAGGCTTGCCTACACTCACGCTTATGTTGGTAAAACTTTTGTGAAAAAAACACACCCAACAGAGCAATTTAAGTTTTGCTGGCATAAGAGTGAGTGTAAACAAGCCCTAGATGTTGTCAACAGAGAAAAATGCCAGCTAACGAAGCCTCTTTGAGCTATTTTAATGCAGCTCCCGATCTTTTTAATACTAATAAAATTTCTACACAAACAACAACTGTATAAGGGCATCTTGAGTGGAATTTGGCACTACAGAAGAGCCAAAACCTATATACTGGGGCTAAACAGGCCCTGTGACACACAATGCAAACACAGGCACATCTTGAGACATATTTTAATGTTATCTGTATGTTTGAGCCAGCCATTGAAAGCATAATAAACTTCAATAACTATTATATTGAGATGAGCCAGACAATATGGGCCACTATAATACTCATAGGCCGTGTATCAATAAGTGTTTCGTGTAGTTGTGTGTTCCTGGCTTGCTGGGTGGGTTACCTGCGGAATCTGGAGTAACTAGGGGGTGATTCATGCAAAATCCCAAGGGTGGATATACAGATGTCCAGTCTTAGAAGGCTTACCCTCTTGAGGAAATTTTTACCTGTTTTCAGGAAACTGGGGAAAACTGACAGAGTTTTGGAAGTAAAAAGGCTGAGATTTAACAGAGTGGGGTTTCCTGGGCTCCAAAACTGATATGACCTAACAACAAAGAGAGGCAAAACCTTAAAGAATGTATTTATCAGGGATTCCCACTTGGAGTGTAGCTTAAATAAGAGTTTGCATCCATTTATTGTTTATATATTTTCTCTGTAAGCGTCTGTCCTTAAGTTAACAATCATCCTTTGAAGAGTTATTTGGGTACTTGTAACCACTGGCATACACTGATCAGAGCCTTTGGAAAGGGAGCAAAGCACGGGGCTGGACTTGAGTCACACTTGCAGGGATTAATACAGTGAAGTGAAAGGGGGCTGTAAACTTAAACCACTGGTCAGAAGGCTATGGATCCTTGACCAGAGAAAGCTAAAGGCCTGAGATTGGAGTGGACCTTCCTTGAACAGTCCACAGAGGGCATAAAAGAGGTAGTAACCCCAAAACTGTGACAGGCCCTAACTATGTAAAAGTGTTTGAAATATAAGCTGGATGCCAACTTTGCACTCTTTACAAATGGCTGAACCAAACCAATCAAAAACAAGCTCTCTGGATTTGGGGTTCAAAAAATCTTGGTAGAAATAGCAAGGTTGAGCCCTCTCTTCACAGAGCTGTCACCACACTTCTCCCAACCTGCTGCCTAATGAATTATATGCGACATCCTCATTCACAGACCCTCAAGTTTATTCAAATAGGATGATTGCTGCTCTATCAGCTGTCATGAAGAGTGAAATAACTAGCAGAAGACCTGTTTGATTTTTGAACATGCAGTAGTGCTCCCAGAAGGGTATTCTATTTCCAAAGAATTGATTAAAATGAGTAATTGGGTTTCATAGCTCTGAGACTCATGTCAATGACGAACATGTGAAGAAGATGGCACAACATGCTTTTAATTTTAGACCACTGTTATGATCTAAAAATCCAGCAAGAGCTGCCAAAAGAAACAAGTAGCTGGAACAGTGAATCTACAAACTCAGTGGCTAGAATGCACCAGCTGCATCAAGAGTGGCACTTGCGATAATAGCCAGGTTCCAGAATGTCACTATGGCCATTGGTGGCTCTGGTAGAAATAATCTGTGATGAGGTGTTGACCTTGAGAGTTAGAGGAAGAGAGCAGGAGGTTTTTTTTGTTAAAGGGTGGGGGGGAATATTATTTCACTGTAAAGCTGGTTCTTGCCATTATAGTCATTCTTAACCATTACACAACTACAAAGCCTACAAGGGTAATTAGTGCCTCATCTTCAGGGAAAGTGACTGTGAATTTTAGATTATAAATGGTCTATATCATTTGAGGGAGGAGACGAATAAAGGTTTTGTAAGGATGGAAAAAATAGATGCAGCATTTTGGCAAGCGGAACAGCAAAGGATGCTCTGTTTCATCAAAGTGGGAAAAACACTTATGCCAAACTGTCTGCTTTGTTTACAGTCATCACCATTCTCTCACATCATCTGCCTGTTTGCATTATTGTATTGTCTACATTTTTTATTCACTGTTGGATGATCAGTGAATCAGTGTCCAAGGCATTTTCTGTGACAGACTTATTTAAATGTATTGAACTCTAACTTCCAGTTTACAGCAAGTTCCATAATCTCTTTATGAATGCTAGTTCCTTGACTCATAACCAAAAAATGGACAGAATACGAAGAATAACAAAACTATGAAAAGGATTAAGAGAAGTCCATGTCAAAATGGACAAAGAAAAGCCAGTGTTATGCTGTAAAAAAAAGTAAAATAAAAAAAATAATGGCTTTTCTGTCTCTTGGGCAAGGAGAAATAACTTTCCCACCACATAATAAATTTATTAGCCTTCCTGACCTCATCATTCCCACCTTAACTTAGATACGGCATCAAACACAGGAATAGCTGTTTGACAGCAGTATTTTCAAATTCAGCTTAACATTCACAGTTGCTACATTATCAGCTTGAAAGTTACTGCATGACTACCACCTTGTGGACATTAATATAATTGCTAAGTATAGTTATACAGCACTGTAACTAGTCATTGGTACATTAAAATTCACTTGGAAGAGTTAAAAGCATGTGCATTAGAATAAGTCAACTGAAATATATAAACAAATACCTGATAACACATTTGATAACAGTGTGATACTATCAGTGTTAATTTAAACTAATAAGAACAAGTGGTTATATTTTTCTGAACACAAAAGTTCAGAATACATAACAGTACAGTTAAGGAATTTTATAAGGAAAAAGATTGCTTTAGATTCCTATAGTATTCCTACTACATTCTAATTTCATATGGATAGCAAAAGGCTATGCTGTATATTCCATACTGATAGCATGATTCTCTTAATGCTATGAGGAGATATTGTTTTCACATTCTGGATTCAAGGGCCAATGGAATTGCCAGAGTTATGGAGCAGCTCCACCAGACTAATAGACTGTTTTCATAGAACCTTAGAAATGTAGGAATACAAGGGACCTCAAGAGGCCACCAAGTCCAGCCCCCTGAGCTGAGGCATGACCGAGTAAACCAAGAGCATCCATGACAGATGTTTATCTACCTGTTCTTAAAACTTCCAATGCTGGGGATTCCACAACCTCCATTGAAAGCCTATCCCAACACTTAACTATCTTTTTAGCTAGAAATTTTTTCCTAACTGCTAACTTAAATCTCCCTTGCTGCAGATTTAACCTATGATTTCATTTTCGACCTTCAGTGAATATGAAGAAGAGTTGACCCCCATCCTCTTTTTAACTGCCCTTAACATATTTGAAGACTTATCAAGTCCCCACGTCAGTCTTTTTTCCAGACTAAACATGGCTAGTTTTCTTTAAACCTTTCTTCATAAGTCAGATTTTCTAACACTTTTATCATTTTTGTGTCTGTCCTCTGGTTTCTCTCCAAGTTATGCATATCTAAGTGTGGTGTCCAGAACTAGATATAGTACTCCAGCTCAGGCCACAACAGTGTCAAACAATTACCTCATGTGTCTTACATACGACACTCCTGCTAATACAACCCAGAATAACATTAGCCTTTTTTACATCTGAACCACATGGTTGATTCATATCCAATGTGTGATCCATTATAACCCCTAAATCTTTTTCAGCAGTTCTATCACCTCACTAGTTAATCCCCATTTTGTAGCTGTCCATTTGATTTTTCCTTCCTAACTAAAGCACTTTGCACTTGTAGTTACTGAATTTCATTTAGCTGAATTCGGACCAATTCTCCAATTTGTCAAGGTCATTTTGAATTCTAATTCTGTCATCTAAAGTGGTTGCAAGCCCTCCCCAGCATGGTGTCATTTGCAGATTTTGTAAGTATAATCTCCATTTTGTTCTCCAAGTCATTAATGAAAATACTGAATAGTACTGGACCCAGGACTTTCAGTTTGACAACAAGCCATTGCTAACTACTGGCTGGCTTACCAAATCTGTTACCTGGGGTTTTAAAAACCAAAGCAGTGGTAACTTAACTGTTTTACTTTAGGACACTAGAAATAAATGAATTGGAACACAGCATTTTTGGCTGATAAAAGATTGATATAAACAAACATGCTTTTATTTAAAACTTTTCTTTATTATATTTAAGCACATACATATATAAGCAATAGGTTTAGGACTTTTTAAATAATTACCTAAAATTTGAGATGGTATTGAGTAATTAGTAGCAGGTTAATGATGGCTGGTTGCTCTTTTGCCAGGAAGTATGATATTAGGGGGAAAACTTTTTAGGTTAACTTTTGAGAACTGTTTTAAAGCATATTATGTGCTTAATTTTTTTAATAGCTAGATTTAAATAAAGCACATAATTTACAGTGATTTTTGATGAGTTACTTATTTTGTTTTTAAATTTTAGCAACATTTATTTTTTATTTTTAAAATATTTTTAGTTATAATAATATGTTAGGGGAATTTAAAACCAAGGTTGCTATTTAGTTATTTATTTTTATATTTATTATTTTTAACAAATTTTGATTAGCAAATTGCAAGTATGCAGCTGTTTGATTTTTCTTTATGAAGTTTTAAGGGCTTTTTATAGCAATACGATGTTTGGTTTTTAGCTGGCAGTGGCTAAATACATAAAATTGCTTACTGTAGTACTTTTCTCTTTTTTTTGCAGATCATATATCTTTAATATTAAAATCTGCATGCACACACAATGAGTTTAGGGGGTTACTAGTGAGGCCCAACTTTGGCTTAAGGGTTTTGACTGACACAGAGCAATAATTTTTCTGCTGACACTTTCAGTTTTTAACCCTTGATTTCACCTTGTTATAGACCAGACCTTATGTATGTTTCCTTGGGGAGTACCTATGGCTTGCAGAAGCACAGACTTTGCAATTGATTGGGTTTTCTTTAAAATTCAGCATGTCAGCAGCAAAAACAAAACTACCACCACTACTTGAAACACCAAAAATCAACATACTTATATGCTGTATGTTTTTCAACCAGTTGTGCACTCACCTTGTAGTAATTTCATGTAGACTACACTTCCCTAGTTTGCTTATGAGACTGTCTTGAGGGACTGTGCTAAACGCCTTACAAAAGATCAAGATATAGCACATCTATTGCTACCACTTATCTACTAGGCAGTAGCCTGTCAAAGGAGGAAATTAGATTGGATTTGGCATGATTTGTTTTTGTTTCAACAGATCCATGTTGGCTATTCCTTATAACCCTATAATTCTCTAAGTGTTTATAAATTGATCATTGATAATTTGTTCCAGTAACTCCAGGTGTTGAAGTTAGGATGACTGGCGTATGATTCTCCAAGTCTTCTTTGTTCCTCTTTTTCAAGATAGTAGTATATTTGCCCTTCTCCAGTCCTATGGGACCTCACCTTTCATCCATAAGTTCTGAAAGACAATTACTAATGGTTCTAAGATTCCTTCAGCTAGTTCCTGCCTTCTAAGATGAATTCACCAGGCCCTGCATCTAACATGCATGAAGCTCTAGGTGAAGCCAGAGTGCAGATGAGAGGAGATGGGTAGGAGGCCTGTAGTTCTTCAGATTTTGCTCATTTCGCTGTTTTATCTGTTTTGATTTATAGCCCAGCAGCCTTTCATTGCTCTCCTTACTTGTACAATAATCACCAGACTGCAGTTCTTTTCTCCTTACTGTCCGTCTCAACAGAATTATATATCTGTTGAACATCTCAGAAGACAAGAGAGAAACCTCAGAACTCTCAAAAAGCTGATAAGCTATTGCCTAGGATAATTCTCTGAGACCACTCACGTGGAAAGTAACATGACCACTCATGAGCAGCATTAGACAGTGCATCCTGCCCCAGAAACTGAAGCTCACAAACCACTTGGAAACATCTGAACTCCAGATCTTGAACAGAGCTGCACCTGCTGAAAGCTACAAAAAAGCAATTATGCTCACTGCTACAAGAATTGCAAGCATGCCAATTTAAAAGTGCTATAGTCAGGGTAATCCTCAAAAAGCAAACACTCAAAACAGAAAAATTCTACAACTATCACCCACCTTGAATCTCCCATTCCTAGGAAAGTACAACATGTCAAGCAAACAGCAAATTCAAGGAAATAGCAGCAACTTAACAACATACAACATTTGCCAACATCTCCAATTCTTCACAATCTAGTTTCAGACTAGGAACAGAGAGTCCTAATAACACTAAAAGACTGTATATGACAAAAGCTCCTGGATGAAGAAAATCCAAGCAGGGCTGAAACAATGCTGGTTGGAAGTAGAAAATGCTCTACATTTTCCATCTATAGCGTCTGTTCATCAAAAGTGGTGCAAAGCCTCAGATCATGTTTATTCACCACTGATGTGACCTGAGCTTCAAAGCTGAGTGACAAGCTAAAGCCTTCTTCCACCTGAGAATTAGTGAGCAAGCTTTGAGGATCAGGCCTCGGTGCGCTACATGTTTGCCATCTCCAGAATGGAGTACTGCAATTCACTGTATTAGGGGATGAAGATGTAATGCCATGGGTGGCACATGACTCCTGCTTTGGAGAGGCAGGTCGGGGGGCCACCAGTGTTCAGACCATGGCACTGCCTCTGCTCTCTTCCCTCCCCCTGCTCTCCCACCCACACTTCATCTCCTCCCTGCCCCAGGTCCCACTCCTGCTCAGCCTCCACCCCGGAGGCCCCCTTCATCTATTGTCCCTGCACGTGCGCACTCTTCCTTCCCTCACCAGTCCACAAGCACAATCACTGCTATCCTGCCCTCCCTGAGGAGCTGGTACCTGGGTGCTGCTCAGCACGACTGACTCCTTCTTCTTGCTGGGACTACTGCTATTGCCTGGGCTCACCGGACACTTTTTGCTGCAGGATGCCCCCAGGGCAATGGAGGAAGTCCCTGCCCCTGAGATTCCTTCTCCAGTGGGACGGATCTGGATGCCTGTCCACTCCTCCCCTGCAGGCATAAACAATGCAGCCAGCTGGCTGAGTGCCAACTTTGCTCCCCTGCCACTTTGTAGCCTGTGGCCCCAAAGGGCCAATTCAGCCACCGTGCATATGCAACTTACTCCTGCCCATGGGCAGCACTCTCCCTGGGCATTAGGGGAGGGGAAGCCAACTGGGAGTGCAGCCTGTGGCGGAGCAGAGGTGGAGCATGGGCAAGATGGGGAGGCAGAGCAGGAGCTTTCGCAGCAACTGTTTGGGGAGCCTTAGCCTCTCCAGCTTATTATACCCATCACCCATGTGCAATGCACAAATCAGCCTGTGCAGACTTTGTCTGTCTCATCAACAGAAAAAGCCTGCTCTGACCACATTACTCTTGTGCTCTGATCCCACCACTGGCTCCAAGTTCTTTTCCATTGTTAAGTGAAGGCTTTGGTCCCAATCTTCCAAGCAATCAATAGGTCAGAACCTGGCTATGTCAATGACTGCTTCTCCATTGATACATGCCATGTCAGTTGCACATCTTCTGAGGCAATGCAGCTTACAAAGCCCAAGGACAAAGTGCGTGAGAGCCAGAAATAAAGCATTCTAGATCAATAAGGTAAGATTGTGGCCTGACCTTCTTAAAGAAATCAAACTAATCCTGAGTACAATCACCTTCAGGACATGCTACAAAGTACTTTCTCTAGACAGAATATTTTCCACTATAACTGGAATGGTGATAAAAAAAAATAAACAGTTCATGCCCCAGGAAGAGTCTCTTTTAATCAAGGAGAAAAAAGGAAAATAAATTCATGAATTATCTAGGAACCTGGCAATCCAGATTATATTGACCTGGGAAGAATATACTATGGTTATGGGTCTTCAAGAAAACTTTAAAATGATAGACTCCACCCCCACCTCTGTTTGGGACCAAAGGCGGACACTAGATCTAATAGAGTCAGCATTTACACTTTGTACTTGTACTCTTCCTCTTCTACTAGGAGATCATATGCACCAGCTGTGTCTAACACATTTACAGAGCTCAAAATCGCTGGGGTAGAGGCCTTTTCAACAGGCTTTCCTAAAACAAAGATTCATAGGAAACATAACTATCAGCATTGCAAGATGTTTTCTTGAACAGCAGCATTACACTGGCATTTAGCACTTTAGGGCTCATCTACATTGCACCACAGAGTGGTCCACAGAGGGTGTGAATTTCAGAGCACTCTAACCACTCCATGTAGATCCTGCTGGCATGAACTAAAAGGTATCAATTTCACACTGATGTAGTCTGTGCACTACAAACCTTTTAGTTCATGCCAAGGGGGTCTACACAGGGAAGTTAGAGTGCAACATGTTAGAATGTTGTGCAATTTATACCCATAGTTTCAAACTGGTCTGTGTTGCCATGTAGACAAGCCCTCAGGTATTTCTAAGTTGTCCATTACCTTTGGAACTAATTACCACTGAAAATTAAGCATCAAGAAATGATGTTATTTCTCTCCAGTCCTTAGGAATGGGGGTGTGTATGAATGTAGGGATTCTCAGTGACAGAGATATTGATAATATCAATCAACAGTGAACCCAGTTCTTCCCTACTGGCCTTTACTAGCCGGAAATGGAGAGGTTACTCACCTTATGCAGTAACTGGAATTCTTCAGGGTGTGACCCCCCCTACAGGTGCTCCACTTTGGGTGTACTCACACCCGTTGTGTCTTTAATCAGAGATTCTTGGTACTAGTGCTCATTTGGTGTGTGCATGCACCCTTCACTTCCTCATACCCTGCTCCCAAGCTATTTATGGTAAACCGCCCTCAGTTCCTTTTCTACCATTAAGTCCCCAAAGGAAACTCCTAAGCACAGGGGGAAAGGAGGTTGGGTGGCAGAGCACTCATCTTAAAGCACTACAGTTACTGAACAAGGTGATCAACCTCTCCTTCTTTGAGGTAGCATCCCTTTGGGTGCTCCACTTCAGGTAACTACTGAGCAGTAGCTCCAGCTGGAGAGTGACTTCAGAGCCAAGTCCAAAACTGAAGATAACACAGCATTTCCAAAGGCAGCATCTGATCTAAAAAAATAGACCATTGCATAAAGCACAAAGATGACATGTATAGAAGACCAAGTGGCAACCTTACAAGTTTCCAGAACAGGGACATTCTTGAGTAATGCCATAGAAGTAGATAGAAATCTTGTGGAACGGGCCAACAACCTAGAAGGAGTCTGTATATCTGAAGATTTATAGCTCAATATGATAAGTCACAGATCCCAGAAAACCAGCAAACGTTTGGATCTATCTTTAATAGCCATGAACAGTATGGGTGATTTCCTAAATGATTTAGTTTTCTCTAAATAAAAAGGCTAACACTTTCCTAATATCCCACGTGTGGAAAACAGCCTCCTCTCTGAACTGATGAGTGCTGGGGAGGTGGAAAACCGAAGCAGAATAACCTGGCTGATATGAAACTCAGACAACACCTTGGGTAAAAGTTTAGGGTGTGGATGTAATGAAACTTTTTCCTTGAAAAATATTGTAAATGGAGGATCTTTCATAAGAGCCTCTATTTCTCCTAAACTATAAGCAGAGGTTATAGCCACCAAAAAGGCTGTCCTCTGAGATAAATCAATGAAAGAAGATATAGCCACTGGCTCAAAGGGAGAGCACATAAAGTACTAAATTAAAAATCTCAGACAGGAGTGGGTTCCTTAATTTGGATAAAAAGGCTCTCCAATCCTCTCAGAAGCCTTACAGTTGTAGGATGGGTGAAGACTGAGAATCCCTCAACTGCTGAATGAAAGGCTATAGGAATAATAGTCACCAAGGGGACCCTGATAGAGCTAACAGATAATCTTGTCTTCTGTAGCTTTAGGAAGCAATCAAGGACTATTGAGTGGGAAGACTGAACAGGATGAGCACCTCTGTGGACACACAACAGGCTGAATCTTTTCCACTAGTGGAGATAAGTATCTCAGACTTTTTCCTATTGTTCAACAATACTTGTTGTAATTCCTTGGAGGAAGTCAATGCTAGGCCTGTAAACGATTGAGGAGCAAAGCTTTGAGGTAAAGGATCTTTAGGTTTGGATGAAGGGTATGGTTGGCATCCTGCGAAAGAAGATATGGAAAGGATGGGAGGCTCATAGCCTGACAGACAGCTAGGTGAATCAGGTAAGGATATATCTATCTTTGCTATCTCGAATCTTTGAGGTGAAATTAGCTAACATCAAGAAACCACTGAGGGGAAGAAAAGCGCTGGTTATACGGCATTCAAGTAGGTTCCTGTGAACTCTATACTTTGCACTGGGCTCAAAAGGCATTTCTCCATGTTGAGCTGCAATCTTAGCTCACAGAATAGGGATCTTATCTGTATGGCAGCAAAGACCTCACTGTAAGACGTGACTTAGAGTAGTCACTTCTCAAGATATGGAAAAAATGATTATTTGCCATCATTGGAGGTAAACCGCGACCATGGCCAGCACCTTTGAGAACTCTTGGAGCACACAAAAGGCCAGATGGGAGCATTTGATGCTGAAAGTTAACATGGCCTACTGAAAAGCACAAGAACCCTTTGTGAGATGGGTGAATTGCGATATACAAATAGACATCCTGAAGGTCAAGGGTCAAAACCTAATACCCTGATTCTAATGATGGAATTACAGCTTCAAGAGATACCATCCTGAATTTCTGAGACTTGACAAAATTGTTTAGGAGTCTTAGATCTAAAATTGGTCTCCCCTAAAATGTTTGGCAGGGTACTGACAGAGTAGTTACATTGCTTTAAATCTTGTGATCACCACTCCTACAGATAATTAATTTGTCACCTGCAATACTAGAGATTTCAATATAAAAATAAAGAGAAAGGTGCAAAACCATATAGAATGTGCATATATGCAAAATCCCAAGGGTAGATTCTAATTTTGTGCATGTGCAGTTACTATATTTGTGTGGAGAATTAGCAAATTTGTGCACACAAAGTTTGTTTGGGCAACTGACTTCCACTCAGAAACATGAATACATACAAAATTAGAGGACAATTTTTGAATAACTTGGCTCCAAAGGACAGAGAGGAAGCGCCTCTGTAATAGCTGCTACAATGTAATTAGTTCTTCTATCCATATCCCACAGGGTCTCTGTGGTAGTTTCTGTGCTCTACTAGGGAAAAAAATAGTTTTGTGACCTAGCACGAGTGCTGCTATTGCTGTGAAACAAGTAGATGAAACTTCATATGACAATGCAAGTCCCCTCTCCCCATGGCTTTGTCACTGCAGCAAAATCAGTATGCTCCTACCCTCCATAACCCACTGCCAGAGATAGCCTTGTTTGTAAATCCTCTTTGACCACTCTTCCATGGGCCATAGCTCCTGTTAAGGACATATGCACCTGGCAAGTCCTGGACTCAAAATTGCAGATAATTTTTTCTATATAACAAAAGTTTTTAAAAAGTCACCAAAACGTAAATATTAACACTGACAAAGAAGGATAAATACATTAAAAAATGTTATGTACTGAGCAGCATGACCCCTGCCCATATTTTGCATTGTATCAGGCTCCCCATATGCTATTGCGAAATCAGGACACTTATCTACTTACTACTATCTGAAATGCAGTTGCATTCCTTTCTACTTTTCTATTTAGTTCCTGAAGCAGAAGAATAAATAATATTACGATTTTTTTTTTTTAATTCAGGCAAGGTGGATCTGACCTGGGTGTGGAATCATGGTTCTACCCCAAACACACTTTCTTTTGGCCAGCTCAAAAGTGACCAAAATTCTATACCATTCAATGATTATTCAGTGGCCTAAGCCAAACAAATTCGTCGTCTCAGTTCAGTGGGTGTGTGTCAACAACATAGAAACCATCAGTACAATTGCTACTAAATGGTGTGTTTGTCGGTAACTCAGAGATGCTAAGGACTAAATATTTTAGAAAACGGAACTATCCCTTCACCTCTTTCTCCTGCATACTGATGAGGCAAATTGTTTGGACAGTATACACTGTCTGAACTGCCCATGCCATGTACCTGACCTGCAGATAAAGGACTTATATTTTCCACTTTTCACAAGACCTGAATTCACTCACAATATGGTACAAAATAAACTAAATTTTAACTTAACTTTATATTTTTAAAACACAGCTGTCTGAAAAATAATCCTTGAAAAGGGTGTTAAAAGCGTTTTCATAAAACAATAAACAATCATCTCAAATTTGAAGAGAACTGACTGTGTCTTCCTCCTCAATGCTCATTTAATTCCTTCACTAAGAGGCTGCTTGCACTACAGTATCAGCCACATTTATTTTCTTCAAACCTCTGGCCTCCCAGTGGATTGCTACACTCCCACATGCTCATTGATTTTTTTCTTTTTGTCGTCTTTGTTTCTGCTTTCTGGTTGTACAAACTCAGACTGGTACACTTCATTTTATTACTATACACTTTTTAATGTTTACAATTTTGTTCTAATATCATGCTCTGCCAATTTCTACCAAAATGAGAGTTAAGAAGTAATTTTTCCAATTTTAATTTAATTTAATTCTAATCCATCATGTTCAAACAGACCAAAAACCCTTCTTTTCGTCTGTAAAACTGAACCAGACCTTTTATTGATATGACAAGCCAATTTGGTCAATCATTTTGCATAGTTAGATGATGCAAGGAGTTCTTTTGCAGTGGTGTCAGTCTGTAGCTCATATACAGCCCTGGAGCCTTACAATTCCAAATTGCCCTGAACATGCATGCATAATTAAAACACTCTAATACTGTTAATTAAGAACTAAAAGACCCCATCAAACTATATATTCCTAAAACTGGTATCAATTATAGTTGCCACCCAACCCGAATTGTGTGGGATCATCCCATTTTCAATAACAATGGTCAATATGTAGTACTCTCAAATCTGTTACAATTCCCACCCAAATTATTTTGAACTGACTAAACAAATGTTATTGCCTTGTGACATTATCATTGCAACATCTCAATGACCGTATTGCAATGATTGGAACCATTAGGACTCTACTCACAGTCTATCAAACAAGAGTGCCTGGAGGTCAAGATTCAAACTTATTGGTACAGACAGAATGATCAGGTATCTAATGAAAAGATGCCTGGGTTCATACAGTACCATGTTTCAATTCCTGGACATTAGACATTTTTGTAAATATTTATAAAATTATGAAGCTTGCCAGAAAATTATGCAATGGGAAAATACTAAAACAAATTAATCCTTCCCTTTCCAAAAAACATTATTCAAAGGTAGCTCAGAAAAAATAAATAAAAGAAACAGGTTACAAGTGCTGATGTGAAAGTGAGAAAAAAATCATAAGTTTGGTTTTGCATGCAAATACTTTTGTACTCATCTAATATAAATGAGCAGAAGATTTTACTATCAGCCTTACTTGGTTGACAACCTGCTCTTTATTTAAAGATGAGACACTTTTCCTAGGCAATGCATATGTACTCTAAGATTCATTTTACACTCTAGCTGAGATCTAGCAGCATCAGCCATAGCTAATCACAATGAATCAAAAAATAGCTAGGGGATTACAATAATGGGAACAATTAAGTCCATTGTCTTCCTGCAAATGTTACCCACCTTTATTCTAAAACCATTCAAGAGCTTTATTGTCTGCTGTGTATTCTGGGCCACATTTACAAAACAGGGCCATGCTCAAAAAATAAATGTACTGGTATCATACTGTGTATGTAAATAGGGTTATGGCATAAAATGACTATTTAGCAATTTTCATGCTCAGGCACCTGATTTGTTATCACAGTCATGGTGATGGTGTTTGCAAATGTAGGCATATCTTTACTTGCATACTTAAGGCATCCTTCCCTGTAAATTTGGCTCAGCTTGCTGCTTTCCTCTTATTTTCCCTGCTTTGAGCCATTTCTGCTGTATATATTATATATTCTCCTCCTCCCGTCCTCCCAACAAGCTGCATGCTACATTTGAGCTTTTTGGAAATCTTCATACCTGGTTCACCTTTAGCCCACAGATTTTCCTGGATACTATATCTTTACTAAAATCTGTCCTCAGATTTTGGGGAAATAAATATATGGAAAGTTAGAACAACGTAAGTTTCTTTCTAATAGAGATGCTAGTTATCTACAAGTGATAGAAAAGATGTTGATTAACAACATCCTGTTGTTGATGGACTTCTTCAACTGAAGGTAACAGGAGCTGCAAAGTAACATTTTTTCTGATCCATGTGAAAGCATCTGTTGGTATATTTTAAGAATATGATAGTGTTTTCAACAAGACTCACTTTTCAATTACAGAGGGGCAGCCATGTTAGTCTGTTTCCAGTAAAACAATGAATCAGAAGTGGGTTTCTGCCAACAAAAGCTTATGCCCAAATAAATGTGTGAGTCTTTAAGGTGCCACAGAACTCTCATTGTTTTTCTATTATAGCTTTCAGCATCATTAGTAGAAAAATGAGTCAAAGCAATATAATTCTGAGTGGGAATGTTCTATTTTTTCCCCTGCTGAAGAGAAACAAGATTACACAGAGATTGGGACAATGTACATGTAAGCAGCTTCCTTCTATGACTAAATTCATCTCATATTAAATTAACATATCCAGAAAATGAGGGTGCCTTTTTACATATCTACATTTGCACAACGATCTTTGCATCTACTTTTTGAAAACCTGCTCTATAATTATCTACCATGATTAGATGAGTATAGGTCGAACTAATCAAAACTAAACTTTGTCCCTCCTGTCCTCTACTTGTGGTACACAACAGTTAAGTCTCCTGGGGACTGAAATGCTTCAGGAAGCCATTAGGTTCAACATAGGGGTAACTAAGTGAAAGGTAATGTCTGTAATATACAGGAAGTCAGACTAGATGATCTAATGGTTCTTTCTGATCTTACACTCTATGAAGCTGTTTGTAAGCAAGGTCTGAATGAGCCCTCCCCTGCCAAGCTGGTTGAAGGGAGGGAAACTGGCATCAGGATGAGATTGTATTTGTGTGAGCACACCCACCCTGCTTAGGTGCTCAGTATGATGAAACTGCTTTGCCCAAATGATCCCTTTGGCTGGTGTTGGGTAACACATCACTCTAGTGTTAAATTCAGGGATAATGAAATGTTCTCATTATTGTATGAGCAAAGGGGAAAGGTATTCCTGCCTGCAAGTGTGGGCTCTGAAATCAGCTACTGTGGGACAGAGCTCCTACCAAGCTTCAGCACTGAGATCCACCCACTAAGAAGTGACAATGTTCTAATAAAGTTGCCTATTAGCAAAGGGAATATTTTAATGACAGCCACCTCTATGCATTAAATATGTTGCATGCATTGTACACTTCATTTACATTTCTTTTCTTGGAAAAAAATGGCTCTTAAAAAGCTGACTATGGTGTCTTGTTTACTGGGTGTACAGATGGTACTGGCCCTTAAAGATTGATATGGGAAGCCTTTTGATGCAGCATTATATTGTCCCAAGTTTCTGTTCAGGAAAGGTGCCCAAGAAACTACCACCATAATTCTGCCTCCTTGTACATATGCATTGTTACAGATGATCAGTTACATTTTTGCCCTCCTTAGACCTATGTCTAGTTCAGTGCAGAAGATAAACAGTGCTCAAGCAATTAACAAAATGAAGATATTTTTCTGTAGACTCACTGCAAAATTTGGAAGATGTGTAGGGTGATGTAGGGACTTGAAGAAAAAGGGTGTTCTTCTGCTTAAGGCAGTGAAATATCCTATATGATGTTGGCAGGTCACTAAAACCTGGATTTTCATAGCTAACCACTGTTTCTTATATTCTGGATGCCAAAATTCAGACACTCGGTGCTTGATTTTCAGAAGTGCTTAGCATTCCCAACACCATCTGAAGTCAATCAAAGCAACAGATGCTCAATAACTGAAAATCCTAGACCTATATGTCTCAATATGATCATCATTGAAGCATCCAAAATTAATGACTATATTTTCAGGAAATACAATCAAGATAGTGTATAGGAGGCACTGTGATGAGTGCCATAGAAAAGCCAATGACAAAACTAATAGTTCTTTATTCACTGTACTACATCCAAATGCTACACTGAATAAAGC
Organism: Mesoclemmys tuberculata; assembly: GCA_007922155.1. Lineage (NCBI taxonomy): Eukaryota > Metazoa > Chordata > Testudines > Chelidae > Mesoclemmys > Mesoclemmys tuberculata. The sequence goes on along the minus strand of ML675624.1, from coordinate 33,144,332 downwards.
TTGGGACCAAATATAAATGAGGCAGACAAAAAGAAATATTATAACACTCCTTCATTCACTGAGCATCGTCAACTTTGTGCACTGAAAGAGTCCAGGGTTCCATGGAAACAACACTTGATGATAACGTAATTAAAGGCTGTATCAGAATGTACATCCACAAAGGGGTCAATTAAGTTTTCACAGCACATATATTAATTTAATACTATATTATTTTACAGATGCCATAAATTGTATATATTATAGTACAAGTAGCTAATACACATAACTGAGATAGACACACATGTTGTAGGGGAAGCTAGTAGCAAGCCCAATATTTGGATTGCCTAACACTTTTCAAGTTTCTATCACCTCTTTTGAGGAGCCCTTGTTTTCCATTGTTTACAGCAGGACTTTGACATTTGGCATGGACAACATCCTGAGGCTAAAGAAGCACCTTTAACCTGTCCCATGCAGGGGCATGCACAAGGGGGGCCAAACAGGGGAACGCCCTGCCCCCAATGATCAGCAGAGGCACAGAACTCCTCTGGCCTCTGGGTCAAGGCAGGACCAGACAGCTCCTCCAGCCCAGGGGGGAGGGGAAAGAGGGAGAGCAAGCCAGCAACTCTTGCCTTGTGGGCAGGAGGTTGAGCCAGCTCCTTCAGCTTCAGGGCTATGGGGGGGGGGTGAAGGGGAGTGTGGGGGGGAGCTGGTGCACAGAACATGCCCCTTCAAAAGTGATCACATTTTTATTCCTGCACATGCCCCTGGTCCCATTAAATTCTGCTCAGGTTTCACTGATTTATACACTGTTAAAAATTGAAATTCCCTTCTTCCTCTTGTATTTCTCAGGAAAATGTTAGCAGGATGCCAGAAGAATGATTCAATGTGAACTTTCTAAGGCCAAGACTATGTCACTGCCACCACCACACATCCACACACACTGTACTGGAAACACAGAGGAGCTGCACAGCAACCATAGCAGCAGGCTGCGGAGAGAGTGTCATCTTTTCATGTATTTTTTTGTACTCCATTTTAGACATAAAGCTGTATTTTTGACATATATAAAAAAAGGATTACAGTTTGGGGCAAAAGTTCAACTGTGAAGTACCATTTATAGCAAATGCTTTTACACGAAGGAGGTCAAAGATGAGTCACTTAAAGCTAAGTCACAACTGGGCACTTTGTTGTTTACAATACATATTTAATTATTCATAAAGTATCAGAAATAGTGGTTTTTTTCATGGATGGTTGGCTAAACTTCTAGCCAGATTACACCTTTTTGTCTGTAAGTCACCTATCAAACTGTACAAGAGCACATGAATATCTGCGCTATATAACAATGGTGCTGAAAGTCCATTCTGTCATCCAGTCAGTGTGTCCAGTTATAAAGCTTCCTTCATAATATATTAATGTTACTAATTTAAGACATACACACTTTCTGTTGCTAGTCAGATTATTAGCAAATGTTTTTGTGCATGAACGCAACTTCTTTCTTTTCTCTGGGTCATAATATTGCAAGAAAGGGCATGTGTACTGCATTCTTCCACACAGATAAGTAACCTTCATTCCATCTTTGAGATTTTCTTCTTTTTAAATTAGCAATTAACAATTGTCCAGAATTTCCAAATCTTTGTAATTATAGGGGACAGAGGGCAATATTTTCAGTAGCTTTCCTTAGTTAACCAACCAGATTTTTCAGTATACCTGTTTTGTGCTTACAAAATGGGAACTGCACAGGAAAAAGCAAGTTTATACACAAAACAAACATGTTTACAAATTTGGGATGGAATTTTCAGAAAAGTAATTGAATTTCAAATGGGATTGGGTCCCCAATGTCCTTAGGAAACTTTTTAAAAATCCCAGCTGTGGCCTACAATAAACACAATCTAGGCTATATTCAGGTCCATGGGAAAAGAAAAAAGACTTCTCAAGCTCAAGAGCTTTCTCCTATCAAATTTAAAAAGAGCTCTAAAAAAAGAAACAGGTGATATAGCATCTCCAAAAAGAGTTGCAAAATAATTTATAATGGAACCATTAGGTAGCCTGAATACAGAGATCTAAGTACCTTCCTCTATAATAAACAAGGGTTAAACAGGTTTAAGTGTGTTCATATTAGGATTTTGTATCAGCTTAAAAATGAGTCTAGTTAAACAGATTTAATTAATTTTCTAGTATAAGAGTCAATTAGACCTGTTCCTTGCAGGGTTGCAATGATTAGAAAAAGTGTGTTTTTTATAAAGCCCAACAAAGCAGATGGAGGGATTAGAAGAAACCGTCCTGTGGGGAAGGCATATAGAGTGAGATGGAAATTGGTAACACTACAGCGGAGGAGACAATGGGGTGGGGGAACAGAAGTAGAAAAAGGGAGTGGAAAATAAAACAGGTAACAGATAAAAGGACATGAATGTTCCTCCTACACATGTTTAAAAACTATAGAAAATGACTATGGCTCTTTTTTTTTTGGTAGAGAAAGACCACCTGGGGGGTGAAAAATCAATACCTTTTTTTCTCTATTTGCTTTCATAAACTAAGCAATATTTAATTTTTGTGTGAACTATGACCTTTAACAAATTTACCAGGTCTTTACCAAATTAGCACAATCACTTGAATTTATTTAGGTGGAATTCTATTTAAACCCAATTTTAAACATGGTATGACAGGCAAGTGTGAATAGGGTCAAACTGGTTTGTAAGTCAAATAGAAACCGTGTGTTATCCTAGGTCATGGGTTCCGGAAGAGTGTACAACAACATGATTGGGCCTTGTTTGTAACGGCCATTCAAAAATTAAGTTTTTAAAAGATACACTGCACACTGGGCCTTCTGTGACTGAGACCTGACTGTACAACCTTTAACCATGTTGGTGCAAAGTGCAGTATTTGTGCTCTCAACCTTTAATGTAACAGAGTAAGTTATCCTTCCTTCAAATATTAAATTGCGGTCTTCCTCATTTCCACTTTTAACAACGTGTAGTTAAATATCAAGCCCAGTCAGTCAAAATAAGCACATATTGTGTCAATACCAGGGCACATCACAGGTAGTCCATACTATATTCCAGTATGTAAAATATGATCACAATATGTTCAGCTACTCAGTGTGACTGTATAAAACGGAGTGCTCAAGGAAATAACACACTGCTATAATTCAGGCATGCTAGAAATCAATAAAATAAAGTATAACACTTGTCATAGAAATGTTTTCTCCTGACTTCATTTAATTGTTATTTCTGGAGCTAGAATGAATACTGTCATAGAACAAACATGAAATCTCCATCTGTGCAGAACTGGGAGAGAAATAAAGGAACGAGCTTCAGAAAACTTGCTGCAGCAATGGACATATGCAAGAGTATATGCTTTAACATTCTGTACTGCACATCACAAAGAAAGTCGCACAAAACCCCAGCTGTTTTGGATAACTGTTTCTCGTTTAAAAGATTTAAGATATAAGCTACATTTCTGGTCACTGAAAAAAAACCAGTCCTGTACAGTGCTGAGAAGGATATTTTTGATTCTCTTGTAGTCAGAAATACTTGGGTAACAATCTCCTAAGTGAGAGTGATCACTATAGGAACAGCAGCTGGAATCAAGGCAGATTTTCAATGGCAAAAAATGTCTCCTACTTATTGAAATAGTAACATCAAAAATTAGTCAACATTAAGGCATAACAGGCTGGCAATTTTTGTCTGCAATACTCCATGCTGTTAGCAGGTATTGATTCTGCTGGGAAGAGGTTAAGTGGGTTCTGCTCACTGAGGCAGCTGGATTTTTACTGCCCTTGGAGACAAGAGAGATAGGAGTAGCTCTACAGAGAAGAAGAATTTTAAGATTCTAAAGGATAGAATAAGGATAACCCTGATTAGGTGTGAAGCGTAGGAGCAGCCTGGCCTGGGGAGAAGTCGAGCTGATTCACTATGTTACTGTTCATTTCTTTGTTAATGAAACCTAACCCTCAGGAACAGGGTTAATTTTTATACTAGACAGTGTGGGGTTTTGTTTTAGAGTAGGTTCAGAAAGACACCTGTTCATAGCAACTCAAGCTGCTCAGTATGTAAGTATCACTTACTGTAACTCCCAGTCTTCCCCACCCCTCAATTGCCCCTGGATTAAATAGGACTTGCTAACAATGGGAGCTATTAAGATCTACAGTTAAGAGGTACAGGGTATTTGCCAGTATTCCCCATTCTAAATACAACCAATACAGTAAAACATTTTGATAATTATTTATCATTTGTCTAGTGCTGATATGTTAAGAACTGTAAGATGAAAAAAGACAGACTGTCGTAAGCAGCATACTAATTAAATACTGCTAATGAGAGGATACAATATTAGCAGCAAAGGGAAGACTTAACTTAAAGTGCTATTTTTTAAAACAATCTTGCCATCTTTTCCACATCTCATAATTCTTGAATGGATATGCAATTTTAAGTGGCATGAGTTAGTATTTAAGGAGCATTTAAGGGATTTGAATGAGGATAGAGGTCTCAGTCTGGTGTCCTGGAATTGGATGGTTGTTCCATACCTAGGGACAGGATGGTAAAAAAGGCACAAAGATCGGAGTAGGAGAAGACAAGAAAGACGACCATGACCCTGGTATCACCAGTGAAAGGAGGGGAGAACATATAATAAGAATCAAGGTATAGGCTACGAAAAACTGTGCGGGGCCCTGAAAATCCTAAAATGAGAATGACGGGCAGAAAACATCAGATTTAATGGTACCGACACCATTACTGTTTCATACACAATGGCATGTACAGTACATAAAAAATGACAATCTGCTTAAAAATGGTATGTTTGCAGATATATATGCTGTAGATAAAGTAGCTTAAAACATTTAAATCACATTCTCCTTGTCAATTCAGCAATGACCAATCTACATATCTTTACTAAAAAAGGACCAAATTATGAATGGTTTAACTCAAAAAGCTAATAAGTTAAACACTTCATAAAAAACAAAACAAATTAAATAACCATTGTGTGTCATATTAAAATATTTCACTGGCATATGAATAATGAGTAGGCAAAGGCTAGAGAACTAATTATGAGGGACTTACTTTTTATTTAATTACTCGGGTTCTCACCTCTGCTTATGTATTTATTGTAAACTGTGTAGTGTTACTTCCTTGCCCATCCTCCTGCCAGTGGTTTGCATAAGCAATAGATTAGAAAACTCTCTACAATAAATGCCCAATAGCTTCTGGCCTTAAACAACTTATTCGACTAATTGTGCATCTCTTGGGGATTTTTTTCATTATACTTTATAGAGCTAATTTAATACTTTTACAAATTCATCAAATATATTCTCTGAGGCACATTTACTCAGCTTACTTTTAAAACTTCTAATGAATTCTCTTGATATGTATTTTTATACTCAGCATCATGATTTGAATTAAATATTATTGGAAAAGGTGCTCATTATTGGATGTGAATTATAATTAGAGTGACAGGCAACCTTAACTATGATAACAGTTTTATTCTTTTTCCTTGTGGACTCTCAGTTTCCAGTTCAATGTGAAGACCAATACCTGCCTATTAAAAACTGCTATAAAGGTAACAAGAAAATTAAGGGTTGCCAGTCTTAACTATAAAGAATCTGGGACTAACTGTTTAAATAAAACCCTTAAGATGACAAATAAAACTTCCTGCTATTATACCACATACTCAGCAATACAAGGGTGGTTGACCTTCTACACAACTTAGTAATATCTTGATAATAAAAGATGACCTAGCTTTCAAAGCACCACATTTAAAGCTTGTGACTGATTGCTATGCTCATCTATTTAACATCAGTTGCAATGGATGCACAGAGAACTGACTGCAAAGAAATGAAAGCCACTCAGATATTTCGCTAAAATGTATTTAGAATTCCTGTAATATAAAGTACAACCATACAGAAGTAGTATATTTTCATTTGAAGCTTTTTATCATCTTGGATAACCAAATTTCTAATTTAAATGCCATCAGAAGTATGACATGGACCACATGTCAATAATACAAGACTTTCTGGTTTATAACTTTCAGTTGTATGCATGTGCATGTACTGTCCACTTATGACTGTACATTTATGTGAACAATCTTACTTCAATATTAATTTTATGTTGAGTATAAATACCTAACTTACATTCAAATGGAGCAAATGGAGCAGGGATCTGGGTAACAGGTTATATATCGTAAGAGAAGATGAAAAAAAACAACAGATAAATGCTAAGCCATTTTTGATGTACAGGCACACTTCACTACACTACTGCTGCATTTAGGATTAAGGTGCATAGATAGTCCACTCTCTCCAAGGTAATGAAATCCACCTATGAATACCCTCGCACCTCCCCAGGTAATCCAGACAGAAGTACCTTACATAATCATTGCATCAAAGTACCTTACATAATCATTGCATCAAAACCTCTTTTGGTTTATATTCTAGTTTTCTGCTAAAGCATCAGGCCTTCTTTTTATCTATTTTGCAGGTACCTAAACTATTATGGTGCCTGATATCAATGTCCTGGACACTGATCTGCCTGAGGTGAACTACTTCAAGAAGCTAGCAATGATGCCTAAAGCTTTCATTAATTTAGAGTTTCACCATTTATTGATTTACAGAAATATTTTATTTTTATACAAAACAATGACTTGCTACCATGATCACGAGAATTATAACCATTGTTCTAATTCCCAATTTCACAAAGCAAAAGAAACAAGAAAGAGTGTTGTCAACTTTCCAAAAAGTTTGGATATAGCCTCTTTAAATCGAGGCACTGTATTTTGTTACTTTTATTAGAGGGAGCAAGAAACATCCTCTTGCTCATTTAATGTGTTCAGGAAGACAAGCCTTTAGAAACTAAATTACTCCAGCGGACACATCTAAACACACAAGTGAAAAATCACCCCATGAAAGGTAATGGGGCAGTCAGTTAATAGAGAGAAGAGCTTGTAAAACAGTTCTAACAGCTTTTTCTGTAGAAATCACACTTTTACATAATCTAAAGACAATGCAAAACAAGAATGTTACCGAGCTATGAACATGAAAAAATAACCTGTTTTTTTCAGAATAATGTCCCAAGCACCAAGCATAAAATACTGGTTTCATCAAATGCAGATTGAGAGACTACATTTTTAATGATGTCTGCTACTAAAAATCAAAACACATTGTTTCCAAAAGCTTTAAACTCCACTAAGATTTATTACTTGATTCTGTGAGGTTCTGAGTGCCTCCTGGAAACTGATGAGACTCCCAGATACCAGTGAATTCACTGGGTATGGAGGCAGCTGTCTCCATCACAGTATCAGGAATTTCAAGAGTGTGGGACAATCTTACTTCACCATCACTCTTCCTATTGTAACTCTACTGTCTGTCTCAACTTCTATTCAAACACAATCCCCAATGAGTTTAGGAGAAGAGAATCCAGTTTATCCCACTCCAAATGTTGTTTCCAATTTATTTTTCTTTCAGTGTGATAAGCAGAGTTGAAAGACAAATATGAAAGGCATCTGCTAATAAATGACTGGACTAGTAAATTAATCTGCTACATAAAGCTGATGACTGACTCAGAAAAGTAATAGATTGGTAATCACTTACATGTCCTGCATATGAGCTGCTCTGGGTAACATAACATCACAACTCATATTTTGGATGTTAAGGGAAGTAAGAGAAAGCAACTCACATTTTTCAGCCTGAGTTATCTATCAGAATTAGATTTTTTTTATTAGCTAATTTTTGTTAAATCAATTTAGCTCTGAAAAAGTGACAGGTTGAAAGCCTTAGAAAATGATTTCCTATGTTTATCCACAGAAACAGCACAGACAGTAGCAATGCTCACATAATTATGGTGATGAGAGCCATGACAGATAGTTACAGAAAGAAGATTCGCTAGGGTGCCCAGGCAAAGTGTCTCAGCTGTACTTCTAGGGGTTATATGGTTGGCTCAGCCTTTATAGATGTTTAGGGCCATATTTTCATATATCACATATTTACTGTGATTTTCAAAATTACCTAAGAAAGTCAGTCACCGAACTCTGATTGTGATCTCTCTAGATGGTCAAGACAGGTATCAAATATTGAGAAGTGTTATGGTAGTTTATGAAGTGGGTATCTTTCTGTTAGGAACTAGAATAAGATGACTCCCACCAACTCATTTCACATAGGGCATCATGGAAAGGACTGTTAGGGATTGAGCCTTATTTTTATTAGTGAGTGAGAATTGGAAGGCTGTGTGTTCATTATCACGTAGCCCTATAGTGACACCATACAATGACTATATGATTAATAAGGCATTTTAGTGATTGTGGTTCCAGATTAGATGAAACAGAGCATTAAAAAAAGATGCACTGGATTTTTTTTTTTAATATTTCCCCCAACTCACGGTATCACTACAGGGCAGAGTTAATTTTGTTTGGGTGAATTCATTGTATATTTCTCACCTTAATATATTTGGATTTCTTTTAAGTATAACTTGAACTCTGAATTTTCTGGGTTCATAACACTTACTTTTGGGGTAACTAAAATATCCTGATAATGTTTTTTACCTTTAAATATTTGATACATACTCAACAGTAACCATTAGTTTTAAAGAATTTTATGCACAAACCCAAGAAGCTACTCAAAGAGAACACTGCCTTGGGACAGTTCTAATGGCCAGAAGATACTTAGTTTCAGCCTTAAATCATTTTTCTTTTAAAGGCAGATTCACTGGTATACTGAGCAGTGCCAAGCAGCCAGGTCACCAGCTGCTTTGCATTGTCAGAGCAGCACAACATAGGTGAAGTGCTCTGGTGAATCTAGCCCCTAATTTGTTAGACTGGAGTAAGGTGAATAGGAGTAGGTCGAACTCGGGCTCTTATTCTTAATGTGTCTGTGCTCTAAGGGCTTCTCCATATTCATACCTGAATTTCTCTGGCAATGCTGTCTAAATACTCAGTGGAACTGAGACAGCTGTGCCATGCTGGTTTTTCAAGTACGTATGACTAAGCGAACATGCAACCACAGAACCTTTAAAGAGCAGCGACAGTTGAGCCAGTTAATCTCCCAATGAAAACTCTTTGTGCGCGTCCAGTCTCCTTCATACCACTGAATCATTAAAGCAATAAAACTATAGCATGCAAATTAGCTGCGGAGAGAGGGTCATGAGTGAGTTACTTCTGAAATCACAATGGTTCCACTTAAGACTCACCTGTGCTATTGGATTGAACCTGTCTGTATCATATATAATCAGAACAATTAGATGCATCATTAATAACTAAGCTTTATTAAAGTGTAATTTATCTGCACATGATTTCAATTAGTTTAATTGTATGGAAAGTTTCAAGCATGTGCATTATTCCATTCTTAAAATCACTGAGGACAAAGAAATGAGATACAGATGCAACACTTCTTACAGGGCCCAGATTTTAATTAATTTTAATTCCTAAACTAATTATTGGATTTACTTGTAAATTGCCAGGAAATTCCTTTTGTAGTCAAAAGACCCTATCATCCAAAATCCAAGTTTCCATAACCAGCTGCCTTAGACAAATCCTCATTATCAGAGGTTCAGAAATGAAGAACCCTGAAGGAGGACAAAACAGAAACCAATTGGACAGAAAATTATGGAATGGAGATGGCCAAGACATACCAGGAAAAAAGCTCTGAATAAAATACAACATACAGCAATGGACTGAAACTCCTAAGGTAAAAAGTCACAAGGTAGGCCACAGACAAAATGGAAACACACCATTTGAAGCAGAATTGAAAGCTATCAAGCTGACATAGGAAGTAGATAAGATTGAAGCAGGAGACAAGCAAAACCAGAAGGTAGCGGTGTAGGCCCAGTGTTCCACCGGGAATAGAAAGGCATGAGAGACAGAGAGAAAAAGAGTCAAAGAATGAGTGCTGTAATTTTGGGGAGAATATGCTGCATTTGTCATACAAAATAAAAAAGTTGCATCCCTAATCTAAGTGCAAAACGGAACCATGGAGTCATGACCAGTGCCTCCACAATACCCTGAGCAAGCCAATAATCTTAAAAAAACCCATTATCTGAATTCATGTACAATTAATTAGCTACTTTTGCAATCTGTTGGTTTATTTTTTTTTTAAATCCTGGTGGCATAATTTTTCATACGAGGGAAATTATTAAACAGATTTTTTAAACTGGATTTCAAAATTAAAGATCCATTATTTATAAGGTGGAACTTTTGACCAGATTCCTTTAGAAGGATTTTATGGATAATATAGATATTAATTTAAAATTTCAATAAGGCTAACAAACTGGATCTTTTTTAACTGGCAACATAATTCTTTAAGTGGTCTAAATAAATTGTAGATAGAAATTCAATAGCAGTGATTTAAGAGCTTTGGTTTATTTTTGAAACAGTATGAAGGAACAATTTTTTTTTTCATTTGTGCAGTTTTTTGGATTTGATATATAGAAGAATAGTCCATAAAGATAGAGATTGCAAAAGCATTAATCCAGTTTGTGTTACAATACATTCTGGTCCACACACAAACCTATATTTATACTTTTTGAGGCAATAAGAATAGATTGATGGGGGGAGAGCACATTTCACTGATATCAAAACAACTTTTCACAGGATATACACACTGTACAACTGAAGGACCAATACTAGCTGGAAGTGACCACTGAAGCTAGAAGCTCGGCAGAGCTCTTACGTTGTGCTTCTGAAAAGGCTCATCACAATTCTTTTGGGAATAAACTTCTATCTGTTCTATCTCTAGAACACCTTTTAAGACATTTCAGGCAGTCTTTTCTCAAAAGCAGAATCCCTCACTCTGCCTATGGCAAGAGACTTAGGTCAGGTCTGCATTACCAGCTTTTTCCAGCAAAACCTTGCATTTGTCCACACTCAATTGAGTTGTGCCAACACAACCCTGAACTTCTATCAGTCAAGTTAAACTAGAACTTTGAGTTGCATAAACCATCTACCATCATTCTTCTACTGATCCAAGGCCTGCATGGATGCTGAATTATTTGAATCAGTGCAAAGAATCCTCCAGCAACAATCCCACAATGCCATTGTGCCCTGGTCAAATTTTTTTACCTCTGCTGCCAATGGGTCAGTGACCAGAAGCCCACGTGTCCCTCTACTTCTACTTTAAAGTCTTCTGGATGTTTTTGAAATGCCTCTCTTCCCAATACCACACAGGTATAGCACCATGTAAAGCTGAAGGTAAAACTTCAGCTGAACTTTGTGCTGCCACCTGGGCCCAACCAGGAAAGAAGTCCTGGCTTTTTTTGGCCTGTGTGAAAACGATCACAGCTGCAGAATATGAACAAAAATAAAGATGTTTAATGAGACATTCAAAGAAGAGGCAGAGGTTTGAGTACAATAGAGACGAGTTCCAGTGCCAAGAATAGGGAAGGAACTGAGGCAGTAAAATGCGAAGGATGGCAACAAAAGATTTGGTGATGTTCCCCACAGCTGGTGCTGTTATGCACAGGCATATGCCATACTGAGCAGGACCCTCAGAGCTGGAGGGGTCAGGTGAGTTCGGTACACAACTGCAGGAACTGGTCTTCTGCAGGTGAAAGTTCTGAAGCCACTGTTGGTTATTCCAGGTTTGCATTATGATCTGATCCCACTACTCCTGTGCTTGTTTTCATGGGCCAGAACCATCTTTCCACCACATTCAGTGGGTCAGTGAACAGCTGTAGTAACTAGCCAATTACATTCACTGTCCACATCATTTTTCCTCCTCGGTTTTCCCATTTTCAGTATGAGACGGCTGGCTGCTGTTGTGGTAAGTTGTGGTTCCACAAACTAATCAGTTGTCCTTTCTCTACAATAGACAAGACAGCTCCCCTGATCGGTTCCTCATCTATTCTCTGACTACATCATTGCAGAGCAATTGAAAATGGCACAAAACGAATTGGAGGCGGGGGGTGGAACAGAGGTAACTGGCAATTTTTTAAATAAACATTGTGAAAATAATATTACGGGGTGGAAAATAGTGAATTGTCAGAACTTGATCTCCCAACTCCCACAATTCCCTGAGTATCCCATGGTGCAGCAAACTGTATGGTGGCACTAGGAACATTGGAATTTCCACCCTCATGTCTTTTACTGATACAACCTGGCACTGTGACAATGCATTGCACCAGAATGCAATCAAAAGGTGAAAGCTCTCTACTAAAATAGCTATATTGGCAACTGTAAGCCCGCAGAATTTTTACCAGTTCAACTTTTAGTGTATCCATATCCTTATCAAGTAGACACTCTCAAAAAGTGTTAGAATTTTTTCTTTTACACTACTAAGATGGCAATGGTGTTATGATCTCTCTCATGCTAATTGTAAGAAGTATCTGTTTATGTTGGCAATACCTTGCCAAAAAGCTAAAGAAAGTAAACTTTTTTAAGGGCACCCACATTATGGCAAATAGAATCTTAGAAACTAATAGAAACTAATGTATAACATTAGTTATACATGGTGCTTTACAAAACAGATAAATACTGAGACAGAGTCTGTGGTGAACCTCCTGGAGGCAGAGCATATAAAGGCATAGGCCAAAGGAAGTTATGGGGAAAGATGGCAGATTAGCAAGTATGTAGCCGCAATGGATTACTCAAATCTAGCCCAATAAGGAATATTAGCGTATGTTGCCCCTTTTGCGCAATCATGTCAGGAATCGACAATGTAAATAGAAAGGTATAAAATAAATGAATTTCATCAAAACTTCTGCTAGATAAAATTAGTAAGTTTTCTTTATCCACAATTGTGGGTCAGCAGCTTCCATTAAAAAATTTAAATATACTTACTAGAAAAATAATGGAGTGAATGATAAACGCCAGAATTAAGTTTTGTTTCAGTAATTAAAGCTAAATTGAATCCACAGACATCTCAGCAGTTGCTGAGAGTGGTAAACAGTTCTTTTTATGTTTTAAAAAATATATTCGGCTGATTGGTGTTATGTTCAGCATTTACAGCTTCGATTTCTCCCCTTTTACTAATCACACTTAAAGAATATGTTCCATTTTGAAGACACACAATAGAGATTGACATTCCGACAACTTTTTAATCACTGAGAAATTGAAACATGCCACCCTGTGGGTGGCCTAGATAACCATGTACTGCAGTAGCAATTCACTAATGAAAAATCATCCTTTATAATGATCCCAAGGTAAGCCTTGCTTTGTGTCAGTCAGTTGATCATCCCTCATTTGCTGTGATCTGTACCATCAGCCCAGCATGTTTTAAACAACGTAATCAAGAAATACTTTGCAAAAAATATGAATAGCCATTACTAGTAACTCAATCATAAGAACATGGTGCTGCAACATACTGTTTTATATTAACTGAGATCGCTTAGGGTCAGAAGCATTATAAATATCACCTTAAACAATGAATACATGACACTATGCTAAATGAAATTACATTTCCACTTGAGCTTTACGGATGACCACACTTCTGACAATAATTGGAATCTTCTAGGCCTTTTAAATATTTATCACCCTTCTGAAAACACCCAAGCCAGAGCTTAGAGTCAGGTGCTGCAGCTTACAAACAGCAGTTTACTTAAGCTATTCATACTAATAACCAAGTTCCAAAATGAGTCAAATAGAAATGGAATGCTGAACAATTAAGATTCTCCTCACAAGCCCATCGCTATCATTTTATTAAAGGCAAATGGGAAAACTCTTCCTGAATACTAATTCCAAATTACATTTGAAGAAAACAAATTAATGTAATAATTTTCTTTCTGAAATTAATTTAAATCTCTGTGGATGGTGCAACAAATTTAGTCTTCACTATGCATACAAAAAGTTATGAAAAGCCCCTTACTGCACTGCTTTAAGCAAAGATTCATTGTTTCACAGTCAATGGGAATGGCCATCATTCCCTGGTAGCAGACGTGCTTTAAACACACACATTTTTACTTCTAAATTTATATAGTAAGGGAACCTGAATCTTGCTCCTCTGATTTTGTTAGACTAGAAAATGATATTATTGACAGACTATCAAATTAACTATCATGGGCAAATCAGACATCTTGAAGTTCCAATTTCATATATTTTATAACCCTTTCCAATTCCCCACCTTCAGATTTGTTAAATTATGAAGTACCTGATCCCTGTAAATGTGTAAATGTGATTGTGAGCAGGCAGAAGGCTGAGACCCTACACTTCCTCCACACCCCAGTACACCCTTTATGTAGGGGCACACTCCATCCCTATGTTTTTAAGAATGTGTGAACAAGATACATTACACTTAAAAATTAACTGATCTGTTCGATCCAAAACAAACTAAGAGAGACAAAGTTTAATGAACAAAATAAATGTTTGGAGTCATGATGCTTACTTCTCCATTCTATCGGGCTGTACTACTGATTTGCTATAGGGCCTCTGGCAAATCGTTAATCCTCTCAACTATATTCCCCATCTGTAAAATGGGTATTACATATTTCCTTACTCATTTAACAGAGATGTTGTGAGTTTACAGTACTTTGATGTTTAAAAAGTGGTAATTAGTATCGTGTTTAAAGTTAATCTTTTATGTCTGCTTTTCCAAAATGCTCAAGCATAAAAAAGTGTGAAGTGCAGACTGCACTTTTCTCTATGAGGTCTCGTCAATGTTCTCAAACTTATGCAACTCTTGGCCTGAAGTAGCCCACATCTGGAAACATTCAGGGCACACTGCAAAGCTAGTATCTATACCCCAGTTTTGAGAGAGGAGGGACATAATAAGGGCTGGTGCTTGTGGGAGCGGGGGGATATTGTCTGGGTTTAATTTTTTTTTTCTAGTCGGTCATGCTCTAGTAGAGCAGGAGAGAAAACTGCCTTCCCATTCTGTGAAACTGTTGGTTGAAAAGTTTTCCCTTTCTGCATGAAGATGAACACAAGGCCTTTTGAAGTGCTTCATGGAAAATCAGAGAGAGAGAGATCCCGACTCTTGAGAATATCCAAGTGATCAGGACACACACATGCGATGCAGGTGCTTGATGGAGAAGGGACGGGAATCAAAACCACTAGGCTATGGAGTCAGTCTCTCTATGGACAAATGAACTTTTAATTATTTATGAAGAATGGAACAGATCCAACAGAAGAGATTGAGGGACACTCTCTAAAATAGTCAATAAACCAAGAGTTAGAGCATTTATCTAGGATGCAGAATAACCAGATTCAAATCCTTGCTCTGAATCAAGAAAAGCATGGGCATGAACTTGTGTCTCCCACATTCCGCGTGAATGTCCTGACCAATGGCTATTCTGGGGTGGCAGTGTCCATCCTGGATCTGAGAAACCTTTCCCAACAAAAGTTTAACTGAATCTGCAATGTCTCCATAAAAATCATCAGTTTCTGATGAAAAACAGTTTAGTTAAAAAAATTCCTGACTACCTCTGTAGTCTAGTTTTGGTGTGAGGAGAAGCTGCTGGTTTTTTCTTTTAAAGTGATTAATATAAATTTTGTAATTGGTTCCAGAGCTTGAGATATGCATGTATCTAAAAGACACCTATGTATAAATACATGGAAATAAAATAAAAATACAACTATTCAAAAGCAAATCCATTAGGTCCAATTATGATCTTATTTATTGTGGTTTTCCATTTCTATGGAGTTAGTCCTGATCCTTCTGGTGTAAGTGAAGTCACAATCTGGCCCATACACTTTTAGGCCCCTGTTCAGCAAAGTACTTAAGTATGTGTTTAAGTCTCACTGAAGTCATTGCTTATCATGTTTGCTGAATATGGATACACCTAAGCAAGTATTTAAGTGCTTTGCTGAATCAGAGAATTAGATGATAGTATATACTGCAATACTAAAACTGAAGTACATTTTATAATAATCCACCCGATAAACATCTACAGAAATTAACCAATATTTAGATTTTGTACTCTCCGTTGATCTCCATTTCTCCAGAATTTTTGTTGCAACTTCCTACTCCCCCCCACTTTTTCAGTGAAAAAGGTTCACTAAAAACATTTTGGGATTTCAGTCAGCTCTATCCAGAGGTGCCAGGTTTAATATACTTTCTGTAAATTGTTACTTCTAATGCATAAACAACTGCATGGAAAAGAAAGGCCAAATTTTCAGTTTGTTTCCTCTCCCATCCCCCATATGCAACAGCTCATAATAAAGGTTTACAATATTTAAAGATTCTAACTCAACAAGAACATGGAAAGTTATCAGCTGGTGAGAAGGGATTGCTGCAAATATCCCTCTTTGTCTATATATATGTGTGTATGTATATAATTTTCAAAGGCACTATATGAAGTATAAGAAAAGAATTTTTCACTCTTCTTTTAAAGCTCTTTGAATAACTTTGGGTCAAATGGGTGTTACAGAGAAGAGTACAGAGCAGTGCAATGACTGCCAGAAAGCACCTCTTCTACAATCAGCTGTCTTTATTGTTGATTGAAAAAAGGAATGAATTCACTTCATGCAATGCTCTTCCTGGAGCCAAAATCTATAACTTTAAATAAAAGGATTTCCTTACCATCAGCCTGTAAGGCTGATTTCAATAATAGTTGAGGTCACTCAGCATTTTGTAAGATCAAGCACTGTTGCATTAGTTGAGTATGTATGTTTTCCTAACCAGAGATGACTGATATTGACTGTACATTTGTGGGGATGATTTTGATCAAAAGGACATTGCTATGAATACTAGTTTTGGTTCCAGCTAAAGCTGCTGTAACCTAGTATTGTATGTCCACTAGTAGCTCTGTCTAGGTTTTAAAATTTTTTTTAGAGCAATAAATAATAAAAAGCTATTAACCCACTGCTTATGCATGACCTACAATATGTTATGCACTTCCAAATCATCCTTCAGCAAAGGATACCAAATATCCTTTGGGATAAGAAGAAAGAAGGCACTCTAACAAAAGATACGTAGTGTAGTCTAGTCAGTGACTATCCTGAAACCTCAGAAGTGATAATTAACAAGCCATCAAAAGTAATTAATGTGATAGAAACGTAAACAGCCCAGGAGATAGAATTTTCAGAATACAGTATCTTTGAGGGGAAAAACTGTATAACAAGTACCTGCTATTTTTCAGTTATACAGTAATAAATGCTATTCATGTCAGTATTCAATACCAAAATTCATATTCAGTCCCCTTGAATTTTAAAGTAATGCACTATGTCCAATGAGACTACTTGCACTATGTAAAAATCATGCAAGTGCGTAAATCTTTCCAGGACTGTGTGCTAGTAGTGCAGTCTTGATCACTGAAACCATTACCTAACCATTAATACATATAAAGCAACTCTACAGTAACTATATATTGACCTGCTGTATGTAGCTTTTGGGCATGGCAACTGCTGAGTAACAATTGTATTACTTTGTATTTTTAGCACTACATTTTATTTTCTACAAGTCTAAGACTTTTAGAATGGGCCAAAATATAAACTACTTCCCCAAATTATAGAATCGTTTTGAAAAGACAAATGCAGCCTGGAAATAACTCAGAGATTTATATGATTAACCTGAATACACTCAATGCTCTTAATGTTTCATTAAGTATAAGAAGATTGTTGAAACTTAGCTTTAGAGGTAAAGTCACACTTTTGTTAATGTTAATATTAACACTAGCATTTCTTAAAATTAGTCAAACCGAGTCTGCATACTGATCTTCAGTCAAATGAAAAGACTGATAATATAAAAACAGAGGGATAAAATAAGAAAATAACCACTCTTTGAAGATGGAGAACTGTCTCAGGTGGGTTAGGCTTACCTCAGCTCACAAGAAATAGACTTTTGATAAAGGCGGAAAAACAATAAATGGGAGCAAAGCTGTCCCCTCAGAGATACTCTTACTCAGACTCTTGGGGGCTACCAAGAAGTAGTAATATTGCTGATAATTTCCTGAGTTATTGCTAAATATGAAAAAACAATTTGCAACTCTGTTTTTCATTCTAAGGACTTCGTGGTTATTTAACAATAGATAAAGGGTATAAAAAATTAAAAAGTTATAAGACAGTTCCGAAATTTTAGAAAGAGCTGCAGATGAAGCAAAGCTGAGCTGGAACTTGCTGTTCAAGTAAATTCACCTGTAAAGTACTTTCTTCATGTTTTTTCTCTTCAGTCATCACTCATCAACAGTGTGTAATTTAACGACATGAATTAGCCACATTAAATTTTTTTCTCTCCACTGGTTTCTTTATGTTAGTATGATAGTTTAGCCACCATCAGCTACTGGTAGTAGACTTCTCAGATATTAATTAGTTTTGACTGGAGAGAGGTAAAAATGACTGGGAAGTTCTTTGGAACACACCTGACACATGACCTACACGTTGAATGCACATCGCATAATTGATATCTATGCTATAGTTTAACAAAAGGAGAGAAAGTTAAAAGACAAAATGCACATGTAGTCAGAGTAGTCCAAAGTATCTGATAGAACTGCTTTTCAAAATCAGGGTGATTCACTTGCCCTGAAGTCAAAGTTCAAGTTGTCACTTGTACAACCCTCCTTATTTTCATAAATGACATGGCTAAAATATTGTTAAATACACTATAATAAATTATCACCTCTCCCTGTATCTCTTCTGTATGCATAAGCCAGTACTGAATATTTTGTGGACCTTACAGAAATGCTGTAAATGATGTGGCAAACTGATCATAAGAACATCTGTTTTTACTGAGAGTTCAGGCAAGCTAGCTCTCACAGCTCTAGAAGGGATTACTTAAAGTAAATATGTAACCATTGGTTTGAAAAGATAATTAATCCTTTACACAATGCAAATGTTCATCTTTTTGACCAAATGCAATTGTTACCTCATCTACCATAGAATTCTATCCTGATGGATACAGTAAATAGACAAATCCTTTCAACGGATTTTAAAAAATACAAGTTTTAACAAGATTAGGATCAATACTCAGCCAGACAATTTACATGAGGTTTTCCTGAAATGACTGCATTTCACCTTTCTTCTTCTTTTTTTTTTGCTGCTTCTCTGTACCATAGGAGTCCAGACATGGAAATGTTTTCCACATTTTTAAAAAGGGTAAACAGTTAACTTTTATTAGCTTTGATGCACAATACAACCAACTTCTCATTAAGTCTCCCCTCAGCTGTTTTTCCCATCTCCTCTCTGTGGCATCACTGTGTTTGAGTAAATGATACAGACTCAGCTCCATAGAGAGACATGTTATTACCTCCATCTCACGTTTTTATGCAATGGGCCTGCTGAATAGTGCATCTCAGTTTAAAAGCTTTTATTTTTTATGAAGGTTTCTAGCAGACCTTAGTCACATCTGCTATCTTTTCTTTTTGTGTTTTACCATATTAGAATAAATATCTCAAGAACATGTCACAGCTCAAGACAAATGCACTTGTATTTCCCTTCAGGGGTCCAGCAAAGGCACCCACTCTCTGGCTTAAGCTCCCCAGCCTTTGCCTTTCTTCGGTGGCATCTCACTCCCTTCTGATATCAGTATATCCAGGCTGCACAGTTCCCTGCCTTCACTGTGTTATCCCCAGCACAGACAGGCTACCCAAGCACACCTTCTTACTTTCTCTTCAACGATCATTACTGTGACAGCCCATACAGTTATAAATGTTACACAGCTCTCATTTATGCAAACCTATGCTATTCTTAAGGTAAAAGCATTACAGAGAAAACATTAAAAACAATAAAAGAACCTACATGCATGCTAATAAGCTTATCAGAAGTCAGCTCAACCCTAATATAGGCCCTGGCAAGGGCAGTCCTTCAACACCTCAAACAAGGGTTTCTTTGTGGTTTCAAGCTCAACACAGCTCCTATAAGAACAAGCTGTCTTACTGAACATCAATAGGCCCAGTCCTTCCAACTTTTCCCTAGGAATCGGGCCCTTCTGTGGATCAGGGATCCTATCAATTTGCTGGATCAGGAAGGCCCTGCACCTGTGTAAAGCTAAGCTCCTTAACCAAAAATCCATTAATTTTTGGTCACTGGAGAATTTTGTTTGAGTGATATATGGCACACCTCTCCAGCGGTGGATTCAAAGAGGCTGATAACCAGAGGAACAACAGTAGCATCCGTCTCCTCCTAGTGGCGTTACATACATTTCTATAACAAACACAACTGGATGTTTAATGCAATGACCTGCAACGGTATTAAACCTAATTCAATAAGGTATTAAACCTAATTCAATAAGGTATTAAACCTAATTCAATAAGGTTTATCTTAATTCCACACGGTTTGTCCAAGATATTGTCAATCTGTCACAGAAGGGTTTTCCTGGGAGGCCCCGCTATTGGCTTTATTGACTACTGGTGTCTGCTGCTGACAAAGATCAAAACCAGTAGCATCATGTTTTAATGTTATTGTGGCATATCATACACCATTTCCAAGTAAATTGCAGCCATGTGGACATTTGACAATATATACTAGTTTAAGGATGGACTGCAAGAATGCAATCTGTTAAACAAGGGACAGAAGCTAGCTGCAGACCAGGCACAGACCAAGGACCAAAACTGTGACTTACTTAATTATTCAGTCCCTCATTTTCCTCTTGTGCCAAAGGAATTGTAATCTGTGCCAGCTGTTCACCAGGTACAGTGAAGATCACTTCCATCTTTTCCAATTAAGTGATGCTGGCCACAGCTGGGGCTGGGACAAGGACTCACCCATTCCTCATCTCTACACATGATTCTAGCCCAGTTTAGGGGGATAGTAGTGGCATTGCAAGGGCTATTCCTCCCTGTGCCATGGTGGTAGCCAATTCAGGTCTATCCTACATTTGCTTATGCCCAAGCAAGGCGTGAAGGGCAAGCCATAATCTTCCCCCTTACCACAAAGCTGTCACTCACTGCATTTCCAGGCACTTCAGTGATGAGCTTGACACACTGTGTTAAATCACAACTCATTGTGACATGATTCAACATTGAAGAAGAGATACTTTCACTATGTAGAATTTCACAAATATGGCTTCTACAATGAATCTACCTGCCTTGAGGTGAACAGGGCCACCGAGAATTTTTCCCATTATAATTTTCAAGTCTGATCCACAGTGATCCAAACCAGGATATTAAACAGATGTACAAGAATATCACCACAAAAATATATATACACATTCACCAGTGTTTGGATGTAGGGATGGTCTGTCATTAGCCCTCTTGCCCCTGGACCAGGAGAAGGTGTTCCAAAGAACAGACTCTGGGGATCCACTGGGCACTCTGCAAGCTTTTGGTTTTGGGCCTTGTTTTGTTGGTTTTCTCCAGTTGGTTGTACACCTCTGCAGAGTGCCTTGGCAAGCTCAACTGGACCCTGACCGAGTGGAGCATCAAGGCTGTCTGCTGTCAGGCCAGCTGCACACTCTGACCATCGAGCCTTTCCCTCTGTCTCCTCTGCAGGAAGTTGACGGAGCTGGTTCCGCACAAGCCAGAGGGCTGGTCCTGTCAGTGTATGCCAATGATGTACTCCTCATGGTCCAGGACCTGGGTGACCTGGTGCAGATGGAGGTCTGCCAGGTCATCTACTCGATAGCCTCCTCTTCCCTGGTCAACTTTGTCAAGAGCTCTAGACTGATGATTAGGGGCCAGGAAGAAGGTGAGCTCCCTCCCACCCAGGCTTGAGGCCATCTTGTGGAGCACTGGTCCTCCGCTCTATCTGGGCATTTACCTTTCCACCATCCTTCCCTCCCCACAGGAGAGCTGGCAGGATTTGGAAGTCAGGGTGTCTGAGCAGCTGTGGAGGTGGACAGGATGACTGCAGTGCCTCTCCCTTTGGGGGAGGGCACTGGTGCCCAGCCAGCTAGCCCTTTCCATGCTCTGGCACTGGCTCAACACCCTACTCCTGACACCAAGTTTCCTGGCCTACCTCCAGAAGCTAATTCTGGAGTTCTTCTGGCCAGGGCTGCACTGGGTCTCTGTGGAGGGCAGTGCCTGTGCTACCTCCACTTCCAGTTCCATGCCTACAGGCCCTGAAAAGACTCCTTTATAGTGCAGGTAGTCCTACATGGAGCAAGTTGGCGCACACCTTGCTCCACTGCCTCCAAGGGCTCTGACTGGCAGTTCTTTTATCTACAACTGAGAGGTCTTCCACAAGACCTCTCTGAGCTGCTGGTCTTCTACTACTACTTTCTCCAGTCCTGGAGGCTGGTCTCGGCCACCAGGTCTATGGCGGCTGCCAAGGGGGCAGATCTCCTTGTGGAGCCCCTGCTACACAATCCCTACCTTTTTGTGCAGGTGGCAGACAACCCCTCAGCGAGAAGGAGATAATTCCTGGAAGAAGTCACCAGAATCAGATATCTCCTGGATACCCGAGGTGCTAGTTTGGTGCTCTCCATCCTTCGACCCCCCCACCTCCCCTGGCATGTACTCAGAGGTGGGGGCAGCCTTACCAACTGCTGTTTGGGTTTACCTCAAACGGGTCCTGCAGGAGGGCACTCCCCACCTGCCCCTCACTCCTAGC
The DNA here is from genome assembly GCA_007922155.1 of Mesoclemmys tuberculata. Taxonomy (NCBI): domain Eukaryota; kingdom Metazoa; phylum Chordata; order Testudines; family Chelidae; genus Mesoclemmys; species Mesoclemmys tuberculata. The sequence goes on along the minus strand of ML675624.1, from coordinate 33,122,033 downwards.
CCTCCAGATCTTTTCACCGGGCCCAGGTCCCATGAGTTCCCCGGACACCCCCTCTTCACGCACTGAGCCAGCAGCCAGACTTGCACTAAGTGGTGGACTTTTTGCCATTTGTTGAGGGTGAGAAACCTGGTGGGCCAGCCTCTATTCCATCCTGACCCCACGGTCCAGGGACATCAGTTGACAGCATCTTCATGGAGCTATGAGCATGGGTGTGTACCTGGTGCAATTCACCCCTCTCCCTGACATCTGCCTTTTTTGTGGCATAAGGGAGATTCTGGCACACGCTTACCTAGCGTGCACTAGGCTGCAGCCCCTGTTCTGGCTCCTTCAGAATTTCCTGCTGAGATTCTGTCTGCACTTCCCCCCACACAGCTTCTGATCTATGCACACCCCATCTGTGGCCCCACAAATTTGTGAGACCTCATGCTGGCCAAAATGGCCATCCACAGCACCATGGACAGGTTGGCTGAGTTGGAAGGTTGGGTGCTCTGTGACTGTGGGGCCTATTTCCATTCCATTCCTCCATCTGTTCATGCATTCCTCTGGGCAGCGTCGGCTAGCTCCCTAAACACCTTTGAGGAGCAGTTCTCTCTTCGATGTCCCCTTCAGGTTCCCTAGGTTTGACCCCCATACCCATTCCTATTTTCTCATTTGTAGTCCCCTGTAATTACATGAGTCCTGGGCCCAGTGACCCTCCCCTTAGGCTGAGAGGGGGACCTTTAGCAGTGGGCAGGTGCACTTCCTAGAACCCAGATAGGACCAGAGCTTCTTTTTGCTTAAACCTGCCTTTTACACAGTTGTAAAAAATATTTAGTAACATGATCTAGATGGGCCTCCCAGCAAATTTCCAGACATTTTTCTTTGTTTTAAACTTCTATAAAATAAAAAATTTGCATCATTAAAGCGAATTGTCTGCTGAGAGTCCTAGAGACCTGTTCAGTGAATCTGCCTATTAGTAGTAGAATCACATGATTTTATCAGGACATGTGATCTTTCTTAAAAATAAAAAAGCTACCAGCTGGCTTCACACAAGTCCTATGTGCACAGTGAGAAGAATAGGCAGCCTTTAGCTGCAGAATCAGCATTTGTCCTCTGGAAAACAGTTTGGGAAAGCTTTGTGGAGACAGCGCAGCTGAAACTGAAAAATTCCATTTGTTATACTAGCAGTTCCCCATTGTGATCAGTCAAACCTAGGAACTTGTTCATGCAAAAAAAATAAAAATAAAAAGAATAAAAAATTAATTAAATAAATAAAAAACCAACCTCATTGGAGTTTCAAAAAGGGATAAGATACACTTAGAAGAATACACTTCTTCTCATTATGTATTTTCAAAAATTCATCACTCTTTCCTTCCCCTCCCCCTCATGTTCTCATCTCACTTCATTGCCACAGGGAGCAGAACTGTCAAAGCAGGAAAACATAGATGGAGCAATTACATTTCTACTTTTATAACAAACAATTTTAAATCAAAGTAGTAGGATTGTTGCTTTAGCTTAGCAAAGTGAATAGTTATACAGCACTTATTCTCCACTATCTCAATAGCTACTGACACTATCCATGCTATTCAGATTCAGTTATCTTTTCATACATATTTCAGAAGAGTTGACCACCTTAGTATATGAACACTGCACTTATGTGATTGTTGCACCAAGAGATGCCATTGTGCTAGAGAGAACTATATATTTACCAAGACACAGTACCTGCCCTGAAGACCTTAGAATTCAAGAGCTAAATCCAACAAAAGTTTATGCATGTGCTTAACTTCACGGCCGTGAGCAGTTACATTGAAGTCAATTCAATTCTGCACTGACGACAAAACACATTACTTTACTATTGTAGGATTGAGACCAACACACACACACACACACACACACCCCTCCTTCACAGCTTTGAAACTAGCTATCTTTTATTGGAAGATTTCTTGTCACGGCAGAGGACAGATAAAGCAGTATACCATCTTTTAATTTCTACATGTAATATTCTGTGATTTTAAAACCTGTCCATAGAGGGTTTACTAAAAGTTCATTTAGGCACATCATTTCCAATCAACCAGTTAATTACAGTGAGAAAATATTTGAAAACTATTTGTATAAAAATTGGCCTGTTTTCTACTTTGCAAAGCTTTTGCAAAGTTTGAGAAATATTTCTGAAATTTCAGCACTAATTAAAAATCTTATATCAATGCCTGAGAAAAACTGAAAAGCCATTTTTGTTTTAATTACTGCAGTGTATTTTGAAAAAGGTGCTCGATGAGTTGGTGGTGCTCTTTAAAAAGTCTAAGGGCCCATCTACACAGGATCTTAGTGTGGAATTTAAAATGGATTAAGATAAAGGCTACTGTTTTTAACATGGTAAAATTTTGGGGGGGAACTAGTAATTAGAGAAGCTTCAAACTATCAACAAAAGTAAGGCACTTAACTTCTAACTTTAACACTCATTTGGTACTTGATCAGAGTCAGATACAGAATCTTTACCATGTCAAAGATAGTTTAAATGTTTAAACTAGAATACAAGTTTTTCCAATGTTAGTTTTGGAAATATATATTTATTTTCACAGAATGATGCTTAGTGATTTGAAATCATATTGTTTTCTGGCACTGTTTTTGGAACATTGCAATAGCATAACAGATGGTCCTAATTATTTAAGTAAAATGTAACAAAGCATTCAGAACGAATTCAGGATATTTCATCGCAAGCAAGATGATATTTTTCTCTGTACTATTTTCTGCATGACAAATCCTTCCAGCTTGAAGTATATTGAATAGAGTTGTCTTATGTGTTATGTATGAACAAACTGCAAAAATAATATCTTAACCATAGAGGATTCACTGTTGCAAAAATGTTCTGTTGTCTTTGAGCATCTCATAGGGGAAAAAAAGGAGTACTGTTTACTCCAGCTACATAGTTAACTACTTGCCATTTCTGAATCGGCAGAATATGAAACCTCATTTCCGATTTTTCAGAACAACTTCACCAAAGCCTCCTAGATCCTGGATTGAAGCCAGAAACCCCCTTCCTCTTCACAGCTCAACACAAAACTCGGTTACCTATGAATGACCATAATAATGTGTCCCAATTCATGCTGAATATTGGTTTTAAGACTCTTATATACCAAACATGCTCCACTCACAAAAGCACTCCTGTATGACTATTATTGGCAGCTTAGATTGCTCACAAAGGCTTTGTAAATTTTTAATTAAAGTAAATGAACAGACTTACAATAACAATTCATAATAGCATGCCAGAATGCTGCACTTAAGCAGTTTGACTTCTATTTTTTATGTACATTTACCCGTGGCCTACAAAGCAGCATTCCTTAATATCTAATGTGGTGGACAGACGACCAGTATGAGAAAGCCAGCATTGTAACGGTGATTTGAAACAGAGATGACAACATGAAAAATAGAATCTGAAGAACAATTTATTCATGTTTAAAATACCTTAAATATGTTAAGATATAGGAAAAGAAGTGCAGGATTATTATGTACTAAAATATTAATAGTGCCTACTGACAATAATAAAAGAACAGTGTGAATCAGAATGGTATTCCTGCAGGGAAAACATGTAAGTGTGTTTTATGATTCTATTCTAAATAATAGTGTGAGGGATATGTACCACATCAGAGGCTACTGCTGCTTTTCAAACAATCTGTGCTACTCTTTAGTGATAAAAATATAGTGTAGACAATATTTGAAAGGATATCCTAAACATTTTAATTATACAGCGAACATTGTTTTAAGTGACTGACAAGATAGCTGCTTAATAGCAATTCTCTAATAAAGTCAGAACAGAATTCTACTTACAACATTTGGATATACCTTTGCATAGATTATATAGCCTTATATACTGGGCATCTGATTTGGAGATCTACTTTTTGTTCTGTTCAATTTTTTAAAATATCGATGAAATAATGCAAAAGCAATTTCAAGGATGCTTGGTTTAAACATTTATTTTAAAAACTGAATATATGGGATTTTTTAATATAATAATTAATTTTATATAGCATTTAGTCAATTGTCCAAAGAGATTAAAATTCTTAAAACACTGTCCATTTCTCTAAATTGCAATCTTCAACACATTTCATCATATCACTTTGTTCAAGGTCTACATTCAATACTATTTTTAAAACAACATTTACATGCAACATGTATGATGGGGCCTCTTGTGGCTCAGACAGATTCTAGCTTGTTATAGGGAAGTGGCATAGGAGATTGCCAGTGTCCGTTATTTTAATTCTGGTGGACGATGCTAAATAGCCTTGCACTTTTCACGTTACAAGGAGCTAACTCTGAAAAGAAAAGATGTCGTCCCTGTCCTTTTGTTTAGCTAAAAATGATATGTCATCAGCAAATTGTCCAGACAGAGTTTGTTCTAGGATGTGTTCATTCATATTGCAAATCATCAAACACTTGATGTTATGGAGTAGTTGCTACTTGCTCAGGCTAATAAAATTTGTGTGAAGGAAGAGATATTCAGCTAACACTGGACTTTCTGCAAAATAGATTAATTATATGAAATAAAATATAACTGGTAAACAATCTTATGTCTGGCACTTGTTTTATTAAAACCCTGCAAATAAACTTTATGCACAATGAGAAGTGCATTTCAGCCAGAAGGAAGGGTTTGTGCACCTTTACTGTGATGAAGGTTCAAAAGGGTCACTAAACAGAATCCTCTGGCCTCTGTTCTCTAGCACAGACAATCAAAAATCCAATATTCTCTTCTAGCTCCCAGCAGCTGAACCTCCATGTGAATAAGTCTGAAACTTAGCATGGGGAAAATTAAACACCAATGCTCATCTAGATTTCTTTTGAATATTTTCCAGACAAGCGGGTAGACCAATGCAGGAGCCAAAAGGTGCAACCAGCTATCCATTCTATTATACAGGTTGGAGAGTATGTAATTGCTTTTCCATCACACTCTGTTGTTTTGTAGTTTAAATTTTTAACCAGTTATCTTCAGAGGCTAAATAGTACAACATATAGGGCAATTCATATATGGTACAAGCACACACCAAGGACCCAAGAGAAGTCCTCATTTAAAAATACAGTATTAATAAAAGACTATTAGGTGAATCAAAAAGCTACATTTAAAAGACTATTTAACTACAAAATAATCCTGCCACCAAATGTGCTTCATTCCATTTATGGTCGGTTAATTTTGTTTTGCTTTTGCTTTTTCTAATTTGCCTGTTAAAATATAAAAATTAAGTATGATCAAGAATTTCAGATTAATTTCTTCAGATCACTTATTCAATTCTGTGAATAGCCCTTATATGTAATATTTTATTACAATATTATTTCATATGTTAATGACCACTTTTTATTTTATTTCGATGTAGTTATTGGTTTCACACAAGTCATGCTTTCAAGCAACAGGGGTGTCTATGAAAGGAAGAGTCAACCCCTAGTTTGCTTTAAAGGACAAGTGAACAAAACAGATCATACTTCCAAGGTTGTTTTAACTAAAATTCAAATGTTTTTAAATTGTTCAAGAGTTCTAGGTCCATGTCCCTTTTCTCCCTATGCAGGAGAGTTACATTTGGGGAGACTTTCTAAAATCTAATGGTTTCTTCTTGGAGAATCTGGTGTGCACGCACACCCATATGGTAAATCTGATATAAGAGGCTAGACACACTCAGTTTGATTTAAAATGTGAACACACGATAAAAGATATTAGCACAAAGTATGAAAAAGGTGGAGAACAAGTTGCTTCAAGCAATGGCCAATGTTATAGCTTTATTTAACCATTTACCAGGAGACGGGATATTCAAACTCTCCATCAAAGAACAGCCAAATTTACCATCATTTGGACTGTGCACTGAGTTCAATGAACCCAATGAATACGGTAGACATTAAGTTTTTAAATTTTAGTCCTCTAATGTCACTTCCCTGTCAATGAGAAAAGATAAAACAAAAAATCTAGTTCTAATTAAGGAATTTTGATATTTCCATAAAAACAGTGTCTCCATGTCACATCTGGTAATCAGCACTAAATGATCATTTATCTATTTAAGATTTTTACAGTAAATTGAATGTCAGTTAATCCAATAATAAATCCTATCAATCTCACCCTTTGTGAATCTGATCCATCGTGTGCAGCTTTGTTATTATATGACAAGGGGCATAAATATGTTAAAAGTTCAGTGAAAGATAATCAAAACATTTATATTTGAAAAGGTGATTTATGGATATGAGATAATCAAGGCCCAGGACCAGTTTAAGGCACAGCCAGTATAGGCAAGGCCCCAGGTCTTGAAACAGAAATTACATCCAAATCTCAGTTTTCAGCTACAAGAAAACAAATTTTCTACTGTTCAATGTGAAACAAAAATTTGAAAACATCAGACAATTACCAATTCAAGGGTGTCTTCCTGAGTCTGCAGACAGCCTAGAACAATAGCTCCAAGGCATGTGAACTGTCCTAATAATCTCAGTGGAATACCAACTCCTAGATCCATTGTTCTGGGTGTCCCCCTCTTACATTGATACACACTAGGGACCCTGCTACTATTCCTCTATAGGAGAGGGAGTCTTTGCTTCTACTGCTGGGGAACAGAAGGGAACACCATGCCACTGCCTCTGCAAGTGAAAGAGAGACCTCTGCTATTGAATCTCCAAATGAGCGGGCTGTGAAGATGAAGTAGAGAGTGCCCCATGTGGTGGTGTATTTAAGGCCCTGGATTGCCTTAATCCAGTCCTAGCAAAACCATCCTTAAATTGTAATTTGGACAAAAAAGTTTCGAGAAAGTGGTTACTCTAACTGCTTAAAATTCTACATGGAAAGGAAGTGACTAATATCAATAGAGCAATCAATAACCATTCCAAAAAACAGCAAAGAACATTCAAATTAGAGAACTGGTCATAGGGAAATGCCAAATGTCTTTGTCTAAAGAATGATTGCACTATGGCATTGTGCCGTGAAAGCAGCAACACTATGTTTCATCAGTTTCTGAAAAAAATGAATCACTAGATTTGGGCCAAATCTTCAACTAACAACCGACAAAGTGCCATTCCAAAAAGAAAGTATGCTCATTTCACCAGCTGAAGATTAATCCCAGACTGTTGAAACTGTGACATATAGACAAGCGCTTAGAAACTAAAAGAGAACTGATGGAGGGTGGCTGAGGGAATAACAGAGCTAGACTTTTAAGGCATCTTTAGAAGCCACAGCTCTATGAGGATCAGAAGAACGTGGAGGGGAAATGCATCAGGGGAAGTTTCCAGACACTCGTCTGCCTCACTATTCGACAGAACATCTCTTCAGGTGGTGGGAGGACACATGGAAAAATACACATCATGGGTTTGGAGGTGCAATGTGTATCTTCCAGCTCTGCTCCTTGTGCTGTGACAGCCTTGGACTGCCAGCTATTGTGGCTCCACCCATCTTCATTTCCCTCTGGGATGTATAACGCTTTGGGTGGCACTAGAACAACTTGCATTCTATTACAGGCACCAAAATTAAAGTAGGGTTTGTGTCCATGTATATGTGTGCATGCTGAAATAGCGAGGGAAGATCTCTGCATCAGTCCTTTATGTGCCAAAACCAAAGCAGACAGAATCTTTCTTTAAATGCTTATAGAAGTGCAAATATAGAGATATATAAAAATTGCCATTAGTAAATTATTAAACAGATCCTCATTTCTCATACATTATTTATATTCATCTAATGTCTACTACACATCGCCATGGTATTTGAGCTCACGCAAAGGGATGAATCAGATCCACTGGAAGATTTTATACAAAACCCTCATATAGACTGTGGTATCAGGGGTCATTTTTGCAGCAAGTTACTGTCCTGAGCATGTTATATGATAGTTTTACCCTATATTACAATAGTAGTTCTGTTACTCGCCACTGCACACTATACCAATTGCACCTTACAGTGGGCATCATGCATGATTTTCTTGGTGATTTAATCTTCATTTAGTTGTTTTTGCGAATATATGAAATATTGCATCAAACCTCAGTCTCATTTACAAGTCAAGTTCGAAGTTCAGTGATTTTTAAAACATAACTCTGCATTCAAGGAACATTGATGAACATGGGCTGAGTTGCTTTAACAGCCCACAAACCAAGCCATCTTCCCTCACTTCCCCCAACAGCGCCAGAAAAACCCCTTCAAAAAACGTCTTCAGTGAGACCCAGGACGTAAAGAAGGTAATCAATGGAACGGGGCAGAGATTGGTCATTGCATGCAGGGTTTTCCCCTTGGAGATTCATATTCAAAAAGCAATACCCAAATTTATCTGCTGGGGATTAGCCACTTCCAGATCCTGTAGAGAAAATTTGCTTGCTTAGATCACAGTCTCCTTTGTGACTGGAGTGTGTTCAGGGTCCAACAGCCCACTGTGATACATACATTCAATATAATATTTAAGTTGCGCATGTTTATTCACCAGTTCGTAATAATTGTATTTATACCCCCTAGTGCGATGCAAAACGGTAAATGCTAAATGAATCTGCACCTAAAAGTTGCTCAGTTTGCCAGCTTGCCTGTCTCCAATAGCATTAATTGTTACTTCTTTAGAAACAACACTCTCATATATAAACTAAAAATCAATGACAATATGAAGACAAACTGCTGTATAATTCCAAAAACAAAAACCCCAAATACAGACAGTCCTTCACAGAAAACATTTGTTTTCATCAACAATTGCTAAAGATATGATGTCACACAAATCCCTTTCATGCTACAAAACAGCATGTTGCACATGTATAGCACTGTAGTATTGCCATGAGGTGGTGAGAACCTTCAGACAGTTTACTTATTTCAGAAATATGCTTGATATGATATCTCTCAGACTCTATTATTGCCACACCTCCTCCTTAATCTCCTCATTTCCCTTGTTGCTTGCTATTGGTCCTTTGAGTTCAGTGTGTTTGAAATCAGGTTCCTTGAATGCTACTCAGACCATATCACTCCCATCCTCAGATTATTCTATTTCCCTTTCTGCATCAGTGCCAAACTTGGAATTAAAATAAAACTATTTATAGTCACTCTGTGATATTCATTGTCATAGTATCTGAGAACCTCACAAATAAATGTGGCTTTATATCTTCCAATCCGTATATTGAGTAAAAAAATATTATCCCCATTGTACAGCCGGGGAATGGAGGCAAAGAGAAATTAAATGACCTTGCTAAGGATCAGATAGGAAGTCTCTGGCAGAGCTAGGAATTTAGCTCTTATTTCCTGAATCCCAATCCAATGCCTTAAGTACATAGTGAAGCTTTCTGTCCTTCCTTTTAAGGTTCTGAACAAATCAGCCTCTCAACATGTTGATTCTAATTTCTTAAAATTGCCTCTTGTCCTTCGCCTCGCCCTAACAGTGAATCCCATCTCATTTCTTTCTAGGTCTCCCTTTCTCTCTCTTACCTTCTTCTATGAGGTCTCCTATATTTGCAACTCTCTCTTCATGCTAATTGTGACAAGCACATAACAAAAATTTCCGAATATCTGCTCAAACCTCATGAATACTAATCCAAGTCAGTAAAACTTGTGTCAACCCCTTGCCTCTGCCACTAAACATGCACTAATACAGAACTTCCTTCCAGATTTAGGTAACTACTTGTACCATAAACTTGCTAGGATGTCATTTCTGTGTTGTTCAGTGAGTGCCTTAAATAAAATAATGATTTTAATTCTGCAGTTCATGCTACCCACTCCACATTGTTATTTCCTCACTTAGAACCCTCTTCTTATTTTATGAGTGACACTGACAATCAAAGAAGTCCCATCTAACTCTTCTTGACCAGAAAAAATATTTGTATAAGATGGCAGGCCTGGCTCTAGACCAAATGGCACCCCAGTTAAGGTATGTCTTCAGCACCCTCCCTTCATTTTGGCACCTCCCCACATATACATTTTCACAATTACACAAGGTTCACAATATCACAGCTGGGCTCTTATCTCACTTCACTTTGTTCTTATATCTCACTAACCATATACCCGAGGACATAGCTAACAACACTCTAGGAGGTTCAAGGAAATTGTAGTTCTCAAAGTGTGGAAGGTTCCATGAGATTCTATAATTCAGAATTTTCTAGGAGGTTACTGAAAAAAGAATGCATATACAGAATACCTGAAACATTTTACTTCAAACATTCCATTTCCCCTTTTGTCACCAACAACAAAAACAGCAATCTGAACCCAGCACCCACCGAGCCCAACAACCCAGGCAATTGCCTCGGTTGCCTGCCCTTAAATATGGTCCTGTAAGCTGGTACAGGAAATAGAAAATGGGATAATGAGAAAGCGACTCAGTACCAAAGGGAAGGGAAGTGGTGAGCATACACACATGTGAAGGAAATATCATGTCCTAAAAGACAGAAAGCAAAAAAATCTTGCGATAGCTCATCACCCTCCAAACAAACACTAAACACATTTGGACGATAGAAGTCTAGAAATCATACACACTGAGCTAACCACAGAAAACATTCCACATGCGGATGTGTTACCCTAAAAAACAAAAAAACAAAAAAACCTGTATTTCTTTTTCTGCTCTTAGAGGCACTTCTGGAATTCTTGGCCACAGGTACTGCAGGTAAAACCTGTAGTTGATGGAATTACTGCAATGGATTTTCTCCTTTCTCTCTTTTCCTCCCTTATGTTCACTTGTTTGTTTTAAAAGTTTTTGATGGCTAAGTGACAGAGCAGCCTCCAACTAGCCCTATTGAAAGCCAAGTCCTCCCAGCTCTTGGTATCGGGGTTGCAGGCTTTAAGGTTTTGTCTGGGTGTCCTTTTATTTCAAACATAGCTTTCCCTGTGGTCTTTGTCCATTTTTCAGTTGGCTGTAAAACACGGTTTTAGGAATTCTAGTGTCCTCCATCCTCCTGACATGTCCACCCCACCAAAACTGGGCTCTCAGCACTATGCCTGCCATACTTGTGATCTGGCACCTTTCAAGGCCCTGGATTCTGTCATGCCTTTGAATGTTACAGATAGATCTCAGAGAATGCTGCTGGAACTGCTTAAATTGTTTGAGATGTCTGCGATAAAGCATCCATGATTTGCATCTGTACAGCAATGTGGACAGCACCATTGGCTGGTACACCTTGATCTTTGTGAGCAGTCCAACCCCTCTCTCATTCCACAGATGACGACGTTTCCCAAAGGAGGAGCTTGCCTTAGTAATGCACTGAATGATCTCAACATCAACGCTGGCAATATTGGAGAGTAGACTTTCGAGATAGCAGAATCGATCAATTGATTTGAGTTGGGTGCCTTCAATAGCAACAATAGGCTTGACATAACCCTTAGTTGGGGATGGCTAGTACGTGACCTCTGTTTTTTTTCAAGCTGGTGGTAAATCCAATATGCCTGGCTGCTTGCGCAAACTGGTTGGTGATAAGTTGGATGTCCTCTAGTGAGTAAGCTACCAGTGCGCAATCAGCTGCAAACAACAAGTCCCTAATCACTAGTTCCACCATCTTAGTGTAGGCCTGCAGATGTCCCAGACTGCAAATCTCTCCATCTGTATGAGAATGGATAGACACACCCCAGTCCATATTTATATAGAAAAGTGAAGCAGCCATTATTGACCTGATTTTTCAGAAGTGCTGAGCACCCACAATTCCATTCAAAATCAATTGGAACTGCAAATCCTCAGCACCTCTGAAAAATCATGCCTGATGTCCATCACCAGTTTGCCTAGAGCCTTGAACAGTAGAATCAATTTTATTTTGCAAGAATGTGTTTTGACCAAGGAAATAGGATGTAAATTAAACACAAGGATAACTGAAATGCCTCTGCTTCTTTCCCTCTTTTGTTCCCGGTTAACAAAAGTGTTCAAATAAAAAACTCATGTCCTATAGCCAGTTTTCTATAAATTAGCTTTTAAGTTTAAGCCCATGGTCTTTCCTAATGGGGATGTTAATACTGAAAGTAAACAGTGATTCTGATCACAATGAAATATTATGGCAATATTTCATATTGGTATAATGTCTACAGATGTTTTCACATTATTTTCTGTTTACTCAGCCTTAGCAGAGAATCCAATATTAACAAAGTACATGAGATGTTTCAAGATTCCTTGTAGACTGAAGAAATCATTTGCTGAGGTATTCAACTACACTCAGGGTTAATGTTTACACTATCTCAACCACATGGCCCATTTACTTTGAATGAAAAAAATCATTTGCCTATAGGTTGCATAATTTGTACAATAGCAACTTCCTGCTGGTAATGTCATTGCTACACCGTATAGTATCGGAGTAATACTATGCTTCTGGGGGCCATTCTACGTTAATGACTCTAAATCTTGACCCAGAATACCATCAATTTAAGATGCAATTCACTTGTGAAATGTGACCAAGTTGTTTTTTTGTTGTTGTTTTTGTTTTGAGAGAGTGTTGCATGAGAAGTGGTGAGAGGAGGAAGGCTTCTACTAAGTCTATGTCTACACTAAATACCACTGCAAGAAACCAGGCTTCAGAGTAAACCACTTGAGAAATTTCTGCTGGAATGATGTGTGTCTGGGCATTCTGGATCCCAAATAAGTGACAGGTAATGGGGAAAATGTTTTCCCTGATGCAAAACTGCCAGAGCCTGATCACTTCCTGATGCAGCATGTTGGAGTGTGTTCCCCCCGTTTATTTGCATGATACATTGTAGCGGCATGGTTGGGTAAGCATATGCACGTCCAAGTCTCTGATATGATCTTGAGGGTCCTGATACATAATGCACACAAAGCTCCAGATATCAGGGAAGCTTCTCTTCTTGTTCTGACCACAGGCCTTGAACTTTCAGTGACTTTCACCTCAATGGTCTGCTGGACAGAGGGCACAATGCCTGACTTCTGCATGCTGCTTCAGCGATCTCTCACCATCTGAGTCCACTTCTTGAGCACTTACAGATGAAGAATTGTTCCTCAATGAATTCCTCACTGAGAGGCAACTAGCACCTTGTGTTAGGAACGCTACTGGGGATGGGACCTCCAAACAATAGACAATGCTTGAACTCTGGTGAGGGCATCACATAGGACAGCCAGCTACACTAACACTAAATTAAACCTAAGGTGCTTCTAATTATCATCATCATCAAAAGGAAAAGAAGAAAAAAATGTTGATTTAAAATATGAAGTAAAAACACCACATTGAGCACTGACTTTACCTGCGGGCAGTGAGAAGGAACTGATGGGGGTTGGGACAGCACCATTCTTATATAGTCAGGGAGGGCCTAGGGACATGGGGCTCGAGTCCCACCCCATGCGTACTGTTAGGCAAAGTTCTCCGGCTTCAGTGCACTGGGTGTGAGCATCCATGATTGAAACACATTGCTGCATCTACTCGAATTGTCCCTTAATTTATAGTAACTGATTCTCTGAGATATTCTGTACATTTGGATCCCACTCATGATGGGCATGTGTCCTCTGCATGTGAGTTTGGAATGTTTTCATGAGCAGTGTCTATTGTGGGTTGCACCTGTGCTCTTTTGTGCTCTGACTCTCAAAGGCATAAAGGATGGGGTGACCTCAGCTGCCAGTCAATTCCTTTGCTGCCATATTCAAGATTACGAGACTCCAAGCTGCAGAGAAAGAGGGTGCAATTATGGAGACATGTACAAAAGTCTCTTGAAGAACCAAAGTAATTGTCAGATAAATAACCATTCTCTCTTTGAGACTCAATATGTGGATACCACTTATGGTGTTTAGCTAGTTCAGTACTTCAGGAAGTGGGAGTTAATCTGAATAATGACTGCAGAACTGCACATGGCACTTGGACATTGATCTAGATGCTGTCACCAGTGAATAATAGTTAGTAAATGTATGAACCGAGCATCATGTAGCCACACTGCAGATCTGTACTTTTGGGACTGTAGTAAAATACGCTGCCCAGGAAGCTTGTGCCCTGATCGAGTAGGCTCTAATGTGAGCCAGGGAAACCAATTTATTGACATTAATTGCTGTTCTAACGCAATCCACTATCTACTTTGACAGCCTTTGAGTTTAAACTGATTTGCCTTTGGCAGTGCCACCAACTGACACAAACAGCCTCCAAGTTCTGTGAAAAGATCTTGTTCTGTGAACAACAGTGCTCTTTTCACATTCATAGAATGAAGTTTTGAGTCTCCAGCAGATGAATGTGGCCTCAGGAAAAATACAGGTAAGTGGATGTATTGATTGACATGGAAGACAAACCACTTTTGGAATAAATATGGGGTTAGGTCTCATCAATACTCTATCTGAAATAAAGACAGCATATAGAGGATTTGATAAAGGCTCATATCTCAATTACTCTAGATGAGAGTCCTTGCAACAAAAATGCAATTTTCATTGATAAATGATGGAATGTGCAAGATGGCAATGGCTCAATTGAAGGATCCATTGAAGAAAAAAGAACCTATTTTGAATCCCACAAGGTATCCTCCTTACTGGTGGGAAAATGAGATCATCTTTTCAAAAACCTAGTGACAGTTTAATAGGAAAAAAATTAGGTCACCTGAACTGGTGTCTTTATGGTTCCATTTGCAATCGCTGACTGTCAGTGGTTAGATCCATCCACTAGTGAAGGGATGACAGAATCCATTTCAGAATTCTTACATGTAGGTTCATGTAGTGAATATTCAATAGATACTGAGTTTAGCCATAACTGGAGTGGTCTGAGACACAGCCTGGCTAATGGTGTTACAAAGGGGCACATATAAAGGAGCACAAAGTAGTCTGAGGCACATATGCTAATGACCAAGAATAGGTCTGCAGTTCTGATATCAGTTGAGAAAAGGTTTAAAATCTCTCCTGAAGGAATGAGGAAGTCCCTTGTCTTCATTAGTCCAAGACAGTTCCTATGAACTCAGTAGATTAAGACAGGACTAAATTTGACTTGTTAAGGTTGATTTTCCACTCTATGGCAGCGCTAGGTGTTACTATTGGTATAGTGCCCAGATTGGCAGAGCATAATACACAAAAATAAAGACAAAAAACAGTCTGCTGAAGAGTTTACCTGAAGATCCTGTGCTGAAGACAAACAGTGGAAGCACCAGACTGGAAAATAATCCAGAGGTAGGAATATTTTAGTGACATTTTTGGGTGTGCTTTTTAAAATCACTTCTTGAGAGCCTTATGAAGAAAGTCAGCTTTAAAAAAGTCTTGAATAAGTGACTGATCCAACCCTGAAATACTTCTTCAGGTGCATGTAATATACTCTAATAAGAATTGTGTTCCTAGAGAGGCTGTAGCACAATAATTCAAGGTGTGGACATAATGCAGTATGCTGACTTTTTACAAAAAGATAAAACGTCATTTTAGACCCAAAAGTAGGTTTTATTATTTTTTTAAAAAGTGAAGTGGGAAATTTTACAAAATTTCACAGACACAAATGGTTTCTTGTCTGTTTTAAACTTTTGATGTAAACAGATTTTTGGGCTTGGACCATTTCTTACAGAGAAATTCAAATACAACAACATTCTGCTCACGTACAATATCCAAAAAGTGAAAATGATCAGTCTAGCTTCACAGTCCAAGAACCCAAATGGAATGCAAATAATGTCAAAATAATAAATGGTTAAAAGGTGGTAGTATTTATTTTAAAAGCTCTCAACTTGAATAATTTAAGGTGTTACTGGTAAAACAGGTATTGTAGGCAACTTGTTTTTGTTGAATGTGATTTTTATGTTGACATTGCCTGTTATGCTGGAAAATCATGATTTTATTTCCATTATGATGTTCAAGTACCATTGCTCCCTCCTGCCTACTAAAGGTTATAAAATAATCTGAAACACACAAATAGCTGTAAGAAAAAAATATTCTCCAAATCCTTATTTTAGCATCATCAACATTTTTTCTAGAAGCATAAATTAACTTTTGATATCTCACACCCTATTTATCCATGATAAAATAATCTATTTCTTATTTAACCATCTTTGTCATTATTTCGAAGGCAACATTTTAGCATTATAGCTTTTGATAGTTATTTTCAGACTTTTTCACGCATTACAAACACTCTATGGTCATACAGAGATTAAGCAATTTCTCAATAGCTCACTGGCATAACTGTTCTGTGGATATTAAAATTATAATTAACAATTATTTGAGCTGGTATTATCACTGTTTCAGCTAATGCACTACATATTGGACAAACTCACGTGCTGCTCCATTAGCAAACACTACATAAAAAAATCTACTTTTCATCTTGGTGCTGTTTCCTCTGGGGAGCTTTTTAAAAAGCTTCTCAGAATAAAAGAAACACATAGCTCTGATGTCTGTATCAAGACTTGTATATCACCTCTTAATGGGGAGCTAAATCATTTGAATTCTGAAAGGAAAAGGGCTTGCAATTGATGTGCAGAACAACAGTGAATGGAAAGTGGTGTTCATTAAAGAGAATACATTTCAATAAAGTTATATTTCCCCTAGAATAGTTTCATTTTTGTATTTTGAATTGTGTAGAATTCTTCAATATGGACTCCAAAGAGCAAGCTGTGTGTTTTGTTCATAAGTGAAAAGTTGCTTTTTGATGCCACGTTTACTATGCATATATTTCCTTTTATTTAATGTTAACACACACACTTTCACAAACTTTTCATTATGGTCTTATATACAGAGGTTGTTGGTACGTGTACCTTTCATTGGTTCCGCAAGGGCTTACAACCTCTGAAAGTCAGGCCACAAAACTTCATTCTGAAATACAGACTTGTAATGCTATTCAAATTGGAAAATAAGATCGAATTTCTAACCACTAATAGGAATTCTGAATCCTGTTGACTACAGAAACATCATTGCCATCACCAACCAAAAGCATATCACAAGAATGTGTTCCTTCAAAGTTGACTTCGGGGTGGGGGAATAGGACAGACAACAGAGCGCTTGCCCAGGGCACCAAAGTTTGGGGGGAGGAGGGAGAAGATAGTTGAGCACTTACTGTCACAGTGTTTCTGTCTGTTTTAGTCCATCACCTGCAGCTGCTTTTGCTATGCTTCCAGGATGCCTTCACGCTTCGAGGCTGCGTGAAGACATCTTGACATAGATTGGAAGTAGGATGCCTCAGGGCAGCCTTGAAGCAGAGCAAAGGCGGTCATGGATAAATGAATGAAACTGGACAGAAAAACTAATAGCAAATGAGTGGCTGGTTGCAGGGAGCAAGGTGATTCTTAGTGGTATCAAAAGTAAAGCTTATGTGGATAAGGGCATAAAATGGACTTCCCTAGAGAAATATCTAATGTAAGGCCAACTTTAGCTTTCCTATGCTGTAAATATTTTCCTTCCTAAGCATGTAGTTGACTTCAATTTATAATTCAGTCTATTACTGAACTTGTTTTATTGGCCTTTTAATTATGCTTCCATCCCACTTTTAGGCACTTTGATCTGCAACATCACAAATAAAGGCTGTTACTAACATTGCTGTCATGTTGCCCCAAAACACACAAACTTAGGAAATTAAATGTATGTAGTGAACACATTTTAGATGGGTACTTGAATATTATCACATATATCTCAAAGTGGATCAGAAAACATCCATATAAATACTCATTCCAATTAGTCTGACAGCAAATGAACAAAAATATCTGTAATAAAATTAGGCAGCACAGAAGAAATAATTATGGCATTAAGAGTAGCAATAATAAATGGTTGACATGAAAGATATTCCAGGTATTGAATTATTACACCAGATGTGTTTGATAAATGGAAAAACACTATAGTATAACAAAACAAAATGTGAAAAAAAATTCTTCCTGAATATTGGGACTAGTGAGATAAATGAAAGGATAAAAACAAATAATTATTTAATTCAGAAAAATATCATTAGTGCAAAGATGATAGCTTGAATTACCCCTTGGAAAATCTTTTAAATATTAAGTGAAACTTATGTATGCAATGTTTTTGTAGCTATGTTGGTCACAAATATTAGAGGGACAAAGTGGGTAAGATAATATCTTTTATTGAACCATGTGTAACTCAAAAAGCTTGTCTCTCTCACCAACAGAAGGCAGTCTAATAAAAGATATAACCTCACCCACGTTAAACTTAAAAATGTAAGCATAAAAGAGTAAAGAAACTTTCAATTAAGGTTTCTGTGATGCTGTATGATGGAAATATGACAATGTACATCATTGTTGCTACCACTGTTATACAATTCCAACAAATGTTATACAAAATATGTCATGTAAGGTATTTATGGAGGTATCTACAATCTATCAATTATGATTATCCTGTTTATATGCATCATCTTTGCATCTGAAGTTATGAATATTAACTATGTATTGGTATCCCAAATATGTTTGTTCCTGCATAATATCCACCAGATAAGATTTACATTTGAACCAGACAAGTGCTGATGGCTCATTATGGACACTTCACTCTATCAATGGGCCATCAAAGAAATTCATCCTGCTCAGCAAGTCATTCCTGTGGACATTTTAGGAAGAATATGGGCAATGGCTTCTCCTGGGATTCATCAAAGCATGTAAGGAGATATATGTTCATGTGACCCTGGAGTGGACTCCATCTTGTGCCTGTAACTTTTCACAAACTGAGGATGTTAGCTTTCTTTGAAACAGGAAATCTCCATTCTCAGGATAACGGGTATAAAAGACCCTTGAAAAACTCCATTTGGCCTCTTTCCTGCTCTGATTCTTTGGACTGTGGATTTACAATTAAAAGGAGCATTTTAACCATGGACTGAGGACCTTCAATCTTTTGGAAGTTACCAGAGACTTTACAAGCCAGCAGTCTAACATCATTGCTACAAACCTGATTTCTGAACACTGAAAGATTACTTGTATGTATATAATTCACTAACCACTATTAACATTCTTCTTTTTTTATATTAATAAACCTTCAGATTTCAGTTACTAAAGAATTGTTAGCAGTGTGATTATTGGGTAAGATCTGAATAATATATTGACCTGGCAAAGTGGCTGAACTCTTGAGATTAGAAACAGAGGCACCAATTCTGGGGCTCTTGGGCTGGAGCACCCACAGAAAAAGATAGGGGGTGCTCAGCACCCACTAGGGCTTGCCAGCAGTCCAGCGCTGCAGATCAGCTGTTCGGAGGCAGTGTGCTTCAGCAGTGGCATGCAGATTAACTCTTCAGGAGCAGCAATCAGCTCACTGGTGGCACTCAGGACCATCTGATCAGGACCAGCCCTGACTGTGGCCCCACCCATGCTCCCGCCTCTTCCCCCAAGTCCCCTCCATCCCAGCATCTACCTGCATAACCAGCACCTAGCAGGAAAACCAAGAGTCGACACTGGTGATTGGAAGAACTCCAGCCAGTATCTGGGTGGTGAAGCAAAAGCTGGAATGCTTAAGGGGACTGCATTTTTTATTTCTTGTTAACCTGTAGGAATAAAATTTTAACCCTGTAGATTCATTCATAGCTTTGTTCATTCATACCCTTATTTGTGTCAATCTCTATATAGTTTTCATTAGTTGGCGGCTTTATTTCTGTCAGTCTTCATTTATATTTGGGTATTGGGGAGCGCTGGGCTCGAGCTGCTGTCCTTTTGTTTCTCGTGGTTAGGTGAGAGGGCCCTGTCTTTTCCTCTGAGCCACTCACTCCCAGCCTGCTTTGCTGTATAAGTTTATACCTATCTGTCCTTAGGTAATAAGTGTGTCTTATTATTATTAAAGTTGTTTTCAACCCTTCTCACCCAGAATGTATTATCGCCATCTCACAATTCTGTCTGTAATATTTGAACTCCTCTCAGCCATACTCCATATTGTAAATGTTAAACCCCATTTTGACCAAATGTATTCCATATTGTACAACACTCTTTCTAAACTTTTAGATGAATAGGTAACCTTATTTGAACAAACTGAGAATGGAGGGTGTATGTAAGTGTGAATCAGACCCAAACTGCCAGCTTGTCCTGATGAAGTTTGGAGTCCACCTTAATGGCTGAAGAGTGTGAAAGCAAAAGAATCCACCCCAGAAATCAAAAGAACAAACTTAATTAAGACACTAAGAATGAGCTGAAATTCACATCTGCTATTGTCCGGCAATCAATGGTCACAGAGAAGCGATGCGACACAGCCAAACCCATAAGTTTGCACTGAAGTAAAAAACCCATAGAAGACTGGGTGAGTTGCAAGGTGTTGGGGGGGAGTAACGTTCTGCACACCATCAAAGAAGAGCATTGGTGCGTGGTCAACAAAAACCCCACTCTTCTTGTGCCCAGCTTCCCTGGCCAGGTAGCTGCCACGAGCTAAAAACTCCAGCAACGGACCCAAGCTGCGACGTCAAGCCAAGATCAGGACTGGTAGCTATATAACTACAGAACATTTCCTGGTGTGTACGTGTACCTGTAAACATAGGCTTAGATAGTTATTAATTTAGTTTCCGGTAATAAATGCGGCATACTGTCTTTTCTCCTTGAAACAGTCCGGAGTGCTCTTTTTGCACAACAAACCAGGGTGAGATTTTGTTACTGGCTTGGTATAATCTATGGATAGAATAACCACCAGTCTGGGTTGAGTTTGCCCTATTTCTCAGCAGTTTTTCTAGAATTTGGCATCCTCAGCTATGACCCACTGAGGGTAGGTGACAGTTACCTACATTAGTCCAGCAAACTGTCCACCCTAAGCATGGCAAATTTGAACTCAAAACTAGATGTTCCAGAGAAAGCCCCATTCACATTATCTGCAGTATGGGACCACTTAAGTCAGGGGTGTCAAACTCACTTACTATGGGGGGCCACATTTAAATTAAATTTAGTTCAAGGGGCCACTAACACGCTTCATGCCCTAATCTAAAAGCACTCTGCACTAAGAAACATCATATTCTAGTCTGGTGTGCTTTAGGTACTCTTTAGGTGCTTTAGGTATTTCTCCGGCAGAGTTTAATTCGGCAGCAGAGTAGGACAGCGGAACTCGCGACAGGTACTCACAGGCTCTACTCTCCGCTGTGAAATCTCCCCGCGCGGTGAAATTCAGGGGCAGAGTGAGAGACTCAGAAAAAATCAGTGCCAGAGAACACGAAAAACCCGGGCCGGATTACACAAGGCGGCGGGCTGGATTCGGTCCGCGGGCCAGAGAACACAAGCTGGCGGGCCAGATTTGGCCCGCGGGCCTTGTGTTTGACACCTGTCACTTAAGTAACCATGCATCTTAGATACCAGTTGTAAACTAGGTATAGTGAGCTAATTTTCAAAAAAAAAAAAAAAAAGAGAAAGATTGCTTATCAAGAACATATTTTGACTACATGAAGAGATTTGCTTAGGAAGTAGTTATGATACATGTCCATTTCAGGTATTCCACTAAAAATAGGTCAGGATAGAGTTCGCTAAATCTAAAAAACCATTCCCATCTCCTTCACAAATGGAGCAATTAATCAAAGAAAGCTAATTAAGAATGGATATGAACTAATGTCATGAATCCATAGGACCTGTGTTATGCCCCAGCTTTTCAACTTTCTCTTGGAGGAACCCCTTCAGCTTAACAGCCCCCCAATGGCTCTCACTCTTCCTTCAGTGTAGGGCATTCTCACTGCCTCCTAGGCTGAGTTGCTGGGCTCTAGCATTGTGGTTTCACACTGTCAGCTCTGCTCAGTGTGCCCACTTAGGGACTTGTACACTCTCAATGGACTAATGCAGCCCAGCCAGGGTTTGCAGTGACAATCCAAGCAGCATTTTTTTTTTAAAAAGTAGGATTTAGAAGTAGAACATAGCATTGGAAGTTCTTAGGTTAGCATAGAGAAATAAAAAGTTTTAAACTTAGTCCATTCTGGTCAAATGGGGGATGGCGCCTGCTCAGCTGGGGGAAGGGGGTGTCTGCTCAGCTTCCCTGCTGAGAGGCAGGGAAATCCTCCTCCCTCTGGGTCATCGATTGCTGGTTGTCCATGTACTGATGAATGGGCTTTCCATTGTCTTCTCAGATTTTCCATCAATATGGGTCAGCCTCAGCCTGTCCTTTCAATGACCCGCTCAGACAGGTAGGAAAGACCTCCCTCTACCCCCAGGGTCTCTTTATCTGTCCTGAGAACCAGCAATTATTTTTCCCCCACTGGGTAGCAATGCAAATTATAGGGGAAAAACAAGGCATAGACAGGACTAAAAAAATATTACAACAAATTCTCACTTGGTCACCACTACTTATTCCAGATCTGTATGGGTATGAGATTGAGTGTGAAACAATTCATTTTTGTTAAGATTGTAAGCTCTTCTAGGCAGGGACATGGTCCCCATTCTTATTTGCAAAGTACATATACTGTTGGTTCTATATAAATACATTTTTAATATTAATTAATAGATTTAGAATGTATTAATTAAATAATTCATACACAGATTGAAATATAGTATTTTACCCAAGAGTATATGCGGGAAATGATGGAACAATCTTTTATACCACCTGGAAAATTCTGTAAATAGTTTAGTTTATAGAAATCAATATTTATTCATTGTATACTATTAATGTATTGTGAAATAGCTTGAATCCAGAACAAAAATAATATTGTGATTAATTGCAATATGTCCCAACTAATTTATTATAAATAAATGTTAATACTAACTATACATAGGATCCCACTATACATCAGGCCTTAAAGAAAAAGGCAATAAAACCAAAACCTTCTTCATAATAGATCTACAAAAGGCCTTTACAAAGGACACACCTCACACACTATAAACTCACCTTGTTCTGTGAGACACAGAACAAAAACATCTAAGGATAAAATAGTTAAATGCAGCTTACAGTAGGAAACGTTACAGAAGCATTAAATTTTCAGAAGTTCATGGGCCCTGATCCAAAGCCCACTGGAAATCTGTAGAAGACTTTCCTTTAAGAAGTCTCTGGATCAGGCCATTAAATGAAGAATATCATGCAAATCAATTTAGAACGTCTACCATAAATATAACTAATCAACAGTACTGGATAAAACAGATACACTTAGATGTAAACAAAGAATCCTGTAATGAAGTACCATCAGAATTCAGAGGCTAAATTGAGTGCTCGCAATGGCTTTCTGCATATTTATGCAAGTGGTGAGTTTGGCCCACAGAATGTCCAGAATAGCAAAGTATTCTGTGAATCAGTGAATACGTGCACCGATCAACAGAAAAACACCCTCATCTTCTAGATGAATTCTCAAGTCTAATCAAGTCTTCCCCATTTGGGAAAAAATACAATTTCATTTTCTTATTCCAAACTGTTTGAGTGTTAAGTGCTATTATGGTCTTAGGGGGTCTTATTAACTACCATAAAGGTGAAAGCAATTTAATACACATATTGGTTATGTTCATAGCCTAAGTGTAATAGTCCCCTGAGATGGCAAGTGTATTAACCATATCTATATATAAAGAAATTCTTGTTTCAAAAACCATTTACCTTCCCCTCCCCACTTAAAGAAGGGTCCTACACCTGTGTAATAGTTTCTTTACTGACAAAAATTTAGGAATTACAAGGAGATTGCAGTTGACAGCACGTCTTTGTGCTCTCATAAAATAGTAAGCATTACGTTGTCAAGTTTCCAGAAACACTATCCTTTACTTGCTATATAATGGTCTTGGAAACCTGAAGATTTAACAATAAAATTTATATTCAACTTTCCCATCATGAGTCATGGGAAAAGACAATAAATATATTAAGTGTATACACCCACCCACACATACCCAGCCATACCCACACAGTTTCCAAATACATCTCTTTACAATCTTCACACTGAGTTTTGTATTTTGTGTTTTATCTCAGCTTGTAGTCTCCTTCCTTATTTCAGTACTTTTAAGTCATTATTGGGAATAATTTCTAGAGGCCAAAACCTGATCCCATTGCAGTTAATGGAAAATCTCCTAATGACTTAATTGACACCAAGTTTGGCCCAGTACATATAGCAAAAACAAGTTCAACTTTTAAATGGAAATAACTTACAAGAAATTCTAAACCAATTTCAAGATAACAAAAAACAGCTGGTGTTTAATAACATTCATATATGAAAGACAAAATCAGTACACTGCTAGGATTAAGCAGACAGGACTTCTGTTTGCTCTCTAACATCCAAATGCATTCAGAAAATTGTCACTTTTGAGCTTGTCATTAGAAGGAGCATCATTAATAAGCCGTATGCCCAGCTGTTAACTGGAAAGTAGAACACTATTCCTCACCATATAATAATGGTTAATCATAAAAATGTTAGTCCTGATGCTGCCTGCCTCAATCAAGATACAGCTGGAGAAAAGAGAGCAGTGGCTGGCTGTCCATCCACCTGCTGCAGGACAACAGCATGTGTGGCCCCTGCTCTTTCTTCTCCCACATGCCTGCTTTTTCCTGTAAGTTTGGTATCAGCCTACCTGACAGTTCCTTTCTGCTTTACCTCAGAGAAGGGAAAACCCCCTTTTGACTCAGGAGTGGCAAAAGGAGGGCAACTGAACTTCCCTGGCTTATGCTTTCAAATGCAGGGGGTTGAATCAGGTGTCATGGGGAGCAGGGTCTTTTTTCTGGTCTTGACAGTGTTAGAAGACTCCCGAGTCTTTTTCCTAACTTCAGCTGAAGTATGCTTAGGCATTAATTGGGAAGTCCTTATCCCAGAATCTAGGTCAAGTAGTAAGGCAGGAAACTTGGAAAAGACACAGGGAGAAAGCTCACTCTGTCCCATGTGTTTCCTTCCATCACCCAAATGTATACCCTCTCCATGTAAACTATTGTAGTTTTAAGGTATTAGCCACCTCCTCCCAGGAAAACTGAATGGCAGGAAACTGTAGTATTTTACAGTTCAGCACAAGCTCTTCTGGCACTACCTCTACCATTCCCCTCTGTGAAAAACAAAGGGAGAATTGAGGTGGTGCTTTAGTGAGTTCTTAGGTAGATAAACTGAGCCATTCAGATTCTCAGTTCTTCAAGCTCCAGTTGCTTTTTGAAAGAAAAAAAATATTTAACATGCTTTTTATAAATTTCATTAAAGTAATATCCAAATAAAATAAAAATGAATGTGTCACTACTGTTAAGTATACATCCTACCAAATTATCAAATTAGGGTCAATTAAACAAGTCAAATCATCATATTTATACAGCAAATAATCTGTTCTTCTTTCTAAAACAGGAAGTTCAAAGTGTTCGTTTAGAACATGTACACACTGATGGTGGCAAATTCACCAGATTGAGTAGCAGTGAAGACCAGCTCAATCGATCTGGAAGTCGATTCAATTAAACCATCTCCTCAAAAGGCATAGCTCTGCATAGCGGAGAGAGTGCGCAGAATAGGATTTACTCTATGTAGCTTGTGTAATTCCCATTGACTGCCGTCAAATTTCCCCATAATTGTGTACTAAGCCATAGTTTACAAACCATTATCAGACAATTTTTACTGAAGGCAATGAAACCAACCTTTAGGTGACTGAACAGATCAGAATCAAATTATGGTTTGCATCTATACTACAAAATCAGAAGCCAACTGTTGCTTTCTTCCTTATGTTTCACTGTTAGATATAATGGCTAATTTCCTCCCTCTCCTTCCTGCAACATAAACACAAAACACAGACTACACCAGGACTCTGCTAAGAGAAAGTTTTTAGCAGCCGTCTCACTGAACAGTGAAAACATTATTTCTATGGAATCTATACAACTAGAAACAGATACACATTGATAATCACAAGGCAAAGTTTATGGAGTATTATTTGATGCCTTTGTCTGAGGCCTTAACAGGATGTCATACTCCTAAAAGCATCTAACCACATAGTCACACTTCAAAGCAGTACAAGGCCAGAATATCTTCTGAAAAGTAAAAATGAAAAATACTTAAGATGAACAGGGGGTCTGCTTTGGAGTCATGTGCTATATAGAGCTCTCACTGCAGTCATGGACCAGCTGGTGGTTGCTGACACAAAGCCCTTTGAGATAGCTGGTGTTGTTAGGTAAAAGAAAGACTAGTCAATGCTAGGTAACCAGTAGAGATGTCATGATTTCTTTTCCGTCTGGGAAGATCTTCCATGATCTTGGAAGGTGTGTCTTCTTGAGATGGCTAGTGACCTAAAAAGCATGAGGTTCATCTACATTGACTTTACAGTTGATGATTTTTCTTTATTCCCCTTTGCAGCATCTCCTTCAGATCAGTGAGAGAATCAGGGGCCCAGTATGCCGTAGGTATGGACAATGTAATCCAATCCCACCACAGTGGCCAAAGTCCATCCTGTGATTAGTTTGGAAAGCTCCCCTGTAGTGAGCAGTTTCCTTTACATGTCTATTGCTGGAATCACAGAAAAGGTGGGTCTCAAAAAAGGAAAAAACATGAGCCAAATCTTGGGAAGGAGCCCCAGCCTACACATCTGATATAATCTGGCCATTTATCCCACACAATGTCATCATCCAGTGTAGACTTCAACAAATCTATAAAAATAATTAACTGCCCAGCAAAATCATTCACTCGCCCACTTCGAGAGCCAGAATTGATGAGTGAGACAAATAAATTTAAAATATATCGACAGCTGTAATATAAGTTCCTTCACAAATAAGAACTAAAGAGGAACCAATCAATTAGATGAAAGGTTCATAGCCTTTTCTGCATTAAAAGTTAAGGTTGCTTGTCCCTTCTCAAAGCAGAAAGCTTCTTGAAAACCTAATATAATAGGGACGTTTACATCTTTGCTGCAATATTTAGCTTAAGAATTACTGCACTTGAGTTACCCTACCTTGAGTGAGGGCAGCCACACTGAGAGCAACACTTGAACTACACAAAATGACTGCATTAACAGCTGAATAACTGTGCTAACTTGGGCAATAGCCTCTAGCTGAATCCACACTGCATTATTAGCTCAAGCATTAGCAGCACTACTCAAGCATTGACCCACATCCCGAAGAACCAGCAAGCTCAAGATCAAAGCACCATTATTCTCAAACTCCAGATTTTTTTGGGTGGATGAGAGTTGGCTTACATGCAACACTTGATTTTTACCATTAGCTAATAGTGAAATGAAAGCTACTCACAAGTCTGCATTCAAATATGTGATGTTTCCTTCACATATTTGCTCCCAACACACCTTTGAAGTGAGGAGTTGATCACACCTCTTGTCCCCTGTATATAGGGAACCATAAGAAATCCCCACATAATACCATTGGGGAACCAAAGATGCAAATTTTGATGCAATGAGGTTCAATCAAAGAGCTAAAAAAGACACTAAAAGCAGAAGATGATAAAAAATATTTGCCCAAAATTTTATTTGTCATTTTTGTTAAAAACTGGCCATTTTTTAGACATCAAAAATTTCTATTAGAAAAATTAGATGTTGGGGTTTTTCATGAAATGAAAAGGAAAAAATTACTCTGTTTTGTATGTTTCAAATTACTGTTTTACCCTTTTCCTCTTCTCTCCCATCTGTTTTTCTCTTCATTTTTTTCATCAGCAAAATGGAAAAGAGGGGGAGAACAAGATAGAAGTATAAAGAAGTAAAGGAACAAGGGAAAAAGGGTTGAGGTGAAAAATGTTGAAAGCAAAAGTTTTCAAAATAGAAGCATTTGATAAAGAAAATGAAGAATTCAAATAAAAATAATTTGTTTTCAAAAGCTGCTGAATGATTACTTTTTTCCCTCATATTTCCAACCCATTTTTGATCTGCTCTTCAGAAAACCTGAGCATGTGACAGAAAACTGGAGACAGTTGCAATTAACAAAAGACTAATGAAGATAGGCAGAAATATTTTGGAATTGTCATCAAGCAGACACAACTTTATTAAAAAAACACACATTTAAACAGGGTAACCAAGACAGGATAACTCCAGAAAGGTAACCTAGGCTGTAGCACAGCCTCTACAATGCAGAACCTTTAACATTCTCCAGGACATTGCCAGCCACCTAAAACAAAATTTACATTAGTCCACTTACTCCAGGGGCCTTTCTGGTAAAAAAAAAAAAAAAAAAATCTGGGCATGCTATTACCCAGGAAATATAACCTTCATAAAAGTGTTTAGAAAGCCCTGAGAATCTAATTCTGCCTTTTGATCAGCGAGAGAGGGTGATACCTAATTCACATGAAGCATGCTTGAGGCTTACTCTTTGTCCCACAATATCCACCATTAACCATGTTTAAAGGAGGGGGATGTTTAAATCTAAGGTACCAGGACCTGCCACCGAAGTTTCAATCGTGTGAAACAATAAATGCAGAATAATGCCCATGTCCCTACACCCACAGCTTTATCGTGTTAGAAGCCCGTAGAATGATCTAATCTATACATAAACATAGAATATTCCAATATATGACCATGAAGACAGGCGACCAAACATACCCATGCAATCAACCGACTAAACTGCAATCCCACAAACACACACAAGAAGAATCCAATCTCCAGCTGATCAAAAGAATCCAAAATCCCAATAAACCCAAAAAAGTATTGAGACCCACCAAGCCTTCTGCAAATCAAAACTATTCAACTGTTACTAAAGCCACAACATGAAATAGGGGCTGGGACAGCAAGAATATGTAAGGGGAAACAGGAAAAAAAAATCTGCTTCTGCTGCATGAAATCCCTTTATGGATGATATGAGCCCTGGTTGAGCCAATTTCAGAGCCAGTTAAAAGTGACAATAATTAGCCAGGAAGGGTGAGGCCCCTCTCCCCACCATGCTCTGCATGCTATCCAAAGGGCTTTGTATCCATCCCTCTCCACTCCGCAAAGATGGCTCAACTATGGCAAACAGTGCATTGTAACAAAGAGAAGAGACTATAGTGTGGAAAATGTGGTACATTACTCCAACATTCCTAGAAAACATGCCCAGCCCCAAAAAGCTGAATATCACAAATGTCGGAAAAAGAAAAACTTTGCATCTTTGCACAAATCCTTGAAGCAGGTAAAGGTGATAAACAGTGAAAAACACTGGAGAATAAACAAAAGTCACAATAGACATGGTTAGAATTAGCTTTCATCTCCTTTGCTATGATAGCCCAATGAGGAACAATTTACTGAAGAATATAATCCAAGCTCTGTAATGGATTCAGCAGCAAGTTTAATGAATAGGAGAAGTACAGAATTTTTGGCAGGTGAAAGGAAAATTAGCTCAATGGTTAAATACAAAGTGGTATTTTTCAAACATACTTGTCCTCCATGGAGTTTAAAAAAATTCAGCTCATTGCAGAATTTGCTGAAGTCAGCTTTCTTTCCACAGACTCAGGGAACACAAGGAACAGAGACAAGGCTCTACCCAGATCTTTGGAGATACCATTTGACAAATCTGATGATGGAAGATCTAATGGCAAGGAGATGCTTTGGTTTTAAAAAAACCCTCTAAATCGTGCATCAGCCTGCCAGAAGAAGTCCTAAGCTAAGAGATTTGGAGGAAAACATTTAAAAAAGCCACATGACAAAGATAAACAGATTAAAGTCAAGGAGAAGAAAAAAGGTCAAGGCTACAGTCAAAATATGGGGGGCAAAGGCCAAACAAATCCAAAAAGAAGAACAAGGAAGAGGGTCAGGCTAGAGTAAAAGTGAAGAAAGAGGCCAGGCCTGAAGTAAATGAAAAAAGGAGGGAAAAAATAATGGAGAAAAAACCAGAAAGCCAAAGAAGAAACAACTACCATTTTTCTAGTTTATGTAGGCTGATCCCAAACTGCAGCCAAATTTTCTAGGGTCACTTGAAGATCATCTTCCTTTCACAGCAAAAAGGTCATGGCACAGGGGAAGAAAGAAAAACTTCACTTAGTATGTGGACGGATTTCTATATGACTAGCAGAATGAGAAAAATAATCATCTCAGCATGCTCAGATGTTGAGGCAGTCTATCCAGCCCTCCAGTTGGATAACATTGAACCTCTCAATATTAAAATACACTGGAAACTGGGATTATAAAAAAGTATAAATACTTCAACATAATTTGGGAATATTGGCATTAAGTGGGAAGATGTGCTGGAAGGGGTTAACTGTAGTTAATACTGGGAAGTAGTCCTAGCTACCTTGGTCACTGCTAGGTAATTGCTTATAAAATATTTATTTCCATTGCAACTGAGAGTTTCTGTGTGCGCTCTTTCCTACCCTACAGTATGACAGTTTTCTCTGATTAGCACTTAATTTTTAAGTTATCCAGTTTTCACCCTCTGTATGCTGTAATCTTCGTGTCTGATGAAGGTGGGTCCAGTCTTTAAATTGAGCTAGCAGAATAAAAATGTTAAAATTTTTCATAGGCTACTGCTAAAGAAAAAGTATTTATTTTTCAGGGTAGAGATGGTCCACTGTGTTCATGGTTCAATATCTGCATATAAACTGAGAAA
The DNA here is from genome assembly GCA_007922155.1 of Mesoclemmys tuberculata. Taxonomy (NCBI): domain Eukaryota; kingdom Metazoa; phylum Chordata; order Testudines; family Chelidae; genus Mesoclemmys; species Mesoclemmys tuberculata. The sequence continues at coordinate 33,091,914 of ML675624.1, read as the reverse complement.
TAATTTAAAAACCCTATACTCAGGGGTAAAATAAAATACAAACTAATGGGAAAGCACAGAACTGTAGTGTGGTTACAGCAGATTCAGTCTAAATGAAGCACTAGCAAACACATCGATACCTATAAATAATATTTGATAAAGCCATAAGAGTGTGATCCTGAGATAAACATCTAAAATTGACCTAGGAGAAAAATTAGGAAGTTAATTCTCTTGTCCTAACAAATCAACATTCCTAACATTATTAATAATCTCAGATATGGCTTATACAGCTCAGGGAGAAAAATCAGCTCAAAAGAATGGACACCTCATATTTCATACTCATATTTCAACTGAGTAGAATGTGCTTGGTCTCTCTTTCCAGGAAACAAAAGAAATTAAACAAATCATTGTTGAAAACTATTGCACTCATACAATTCCTTTAAATAATTCATTTATGCTTTGAAATGTTACATATATAAATTGGCATAACATGGCTTTTAACTGGCGGGAACAATGTGCCAGAAGCCTGGGTTTTGCTGCATAAGGTGTTAAGTGACAGACTTTTTAAAAAAATGACAAATGGTTTCTTTCTGGAAGGGAAATACTCCTAAATTCAGCAGTGTCCTGCTGATTAGAGCAGAGCTTGACTCCAGCTGTGAAGAAGTTTCTTCACCCACCTGTTTAGGGGTTGATTTAAAAAAAAAAATCTTTTATTCTTTAATCCTACATGTGTTCGGATTTAGCCGTTGCTTGTATGATGCTTCAGAAACACTGACATTTTCTATAATGAATTAGGTTTTCCTTTACTGCCATATAGTAGTTTGATCTAGCCTTCTGCTGTTTGAAGCTAAGAACACTGATACATAATTTTGATCCCTGGAGTCCTAATTGTTCTCCCTGATAACCTGTCTATTTTGGATAGAATATACAATTTAGAGATAACCTATTTAGTGAATTCTCCTTCTAAAACAAATTATTTAAAAACGCAAGATTAGTTTAACAATGATCTTAACAGGATAGCTGATTGACTAACAGATGCCCTTTCAGTGGTAGAAAAATTATGCTAACCTCTGTAATAACTGATGAAATAGGAAGTTTAAGGATTAAGTTTCAGTACAAAAATTGTGATGAAGATCATCCAGCATAGGTGATCCATTTAATGTTGATGACTAACACAGTTTTGTCTCTTTAGAGGGGGAAGGTTTGAATAACATGTTTTTATGTATATTATTCTATTTAAAATATTCATTTTTTAATCTATACTACGTGGTAAAGTCAGGCCAGATGGCTACCAAAGGGCATACCAGGGCCAGTATGTGAGCCCTAGAAAGTTAAAGGCCCTTTTTCCCCACAGGCAGAGGAGGGGTTACTGCAGGGCAATTAGAGACACTGGACCCAATGGAGGGCTACTCCAGGTGTACTTAAATCCTGCCTTCCCTAAAGGGGGAGGGGAGCAAAGGAGGAGGAAGCTGACAGAAGGTTTGTGGCAGCTGGAGGAGAAACTTCCCCCAGACTAGGAGATGGTGCTTCTCTATGGCCAGAGGAGCAGAGAAGGAGAAAACCTGTGGCCCCAGCCGGCAGCAGGGAGCCACAGCAAGATACCTCCCCGGGCCCTGGGCACATACAAGGGTTGAGATTACCCGCTCCCCAGTAGGGTGAAGGGCACTCCTCAGGCCTGAAGTAAGGCTGCACCAAACTCTGTGAGAAGGGGACAAAAGACTTGTCCAGATTGGGGGCAGAGTTACTGCACGCCCCACTGATAGAGTAGACTATTGCCAACAGGCGAGACTAAGGGGGGTTACCGTACCACAACAAACAGTACAGTTTCTAAAATATTTACTTACTGACACATACTGGAACATTTTTTGAGATTAGAGCAAGCACACACTTTTAAAGAAATCGCAGGTATTAGGATTAAAAAGATAAGACATGAAGTTTCAAGTTATTTTATCACATCTTTTCTTCCTCACAGAAGCAGAAATGATAAATACTGTAAAAAAGAACCCCACAGGGTAGGCACAGAAATCAAGGCTGTGTACTTTGAGATCATGTGATGAAGATCCATGAAGGGGACTCTGCCTTTCCTTCACTTTCAGCAACCACTATGGTTCTTGCAGCCAAGCATTTTGTAGAGAAAGGCAACATAGTTAAACTATAAAGATCTACACAGGGTTCTCTGGAGATGCCCAGTGGGCATTCTTAAAAGGTGTATGTGGACATACAAACAGGTTAGAGTGGGAGGATCCTTGGATGTACATTCTTATGTACTGATACTTAATGTTTTTTTCTTGAATTTTCAGTGCTTTTTAACTACAAATGTAGTCTATTAAATATTTGTAGTAATGACATAATTAGCTACACATGAAACACTATCACAACCACATTAAAGTGTCCATGTGACAAATTTTATTTTTTTTTTCATTTTGTCAGCACCAAATATTTCTCTATTATAGCCATGTTTGTGATTCTTTCAACCAACCATTCTAAATCAGCTGGATATATGTTGGACTTTTATAAGCTGCGTATTACATGTCTACACTAATGGAGATGTTAGTATCCTTTTCCAAGTGCTAACAAATCTAGTATCCTCATTTTTGGAGAAGAGTATATCTTTATATTCAGAACTGTGGAAAAGCATTTGGATATGTGAAAGAAGTAGATAGTCAAATATAGCTATCTTAAATGAAACAAACTTACTATAGAATCTCTATGGATAGAAATTCCATGCTTGAATAATAGGAGTAAAGCAATAGGAATATACAACTGGCTACCAGACCAGGATGGTGATTCTGACATTATGACATGCTGAGAGAGATTTAAAAAAAAGCTATAAAATAGAAAACAACAATACGGGATTTCAACTAAGCCCATGTTGATGGGGTACACGCCACCTCAGGACAGGTGCAGAGATAAAATTTCTAGACATCATTAAAGATTGCTTGAAGCAGCTAGTTCTTAAATCCATAAGGGGAAAGGCAATCCCTGATTTAATCATAAGTGGCACACAGGACCTAGTCCAAGAGTTGAACGGAGCTGAACTGTTGGTCAACGGTGACCAAAATTTGATTAAATTTAACATCCTTGTGCAGGGGAATACCACAGAAGTCTACCATAGTAGCATTTAACTTCAAAATGGGGAACTACAAAAAAATGAGGAAGCTAGTTAAATGGAAATTAAAAGGCACAGCTACAAAGGTGAAATGCCTGCAACCTACATGGAAACTTAAAAAAAAAACACTATTAAAGAGGCTCAAATTAAATGTATACCCTCCCCCAAAATAGTAAAAGGACCAAAAAATGTCATCATTGCTAGACAACAGAATACACGAGGTGGTTAGAGGCAAAAAGGCAACCTTTAAAAATTGAAAGTCAAATCCTACTGACGAAAATAGAAAGGAGAACTAACTCAGGCAAGAGATGTGTGAAAGTATAATTAGGGAGGCCAAGAAAGAATTTGAACAACAACTAGGAAGAGATAAAAAGTAACAGCAAAAAAATTTTTCAAGTGCAGCAGAAGCAGAAAGCCTGTCCAAAAAAAAATAAAATAAAATCAGTAGGGCCACTGGACATTCAAGGTGCTAAAGGAACATGGAAGACAAGGCTGTTGCAGAGAAGCAAAATGAATTCTTTGTATGGGTCTTCACTGCAAGAGATATGACAGAGATTCCCACACCTTAGCCATTCCATTTAGGAAACAAATCTGAGAACCTGTCCCAGACTGAGGTATCAATAAAGGTGGTTTTTGAACAAACTGATAAATTAAACAATAATATATCAACCAGAACCAGACTGTAGTCACTCAAAGTTCTGAAGGAACTCAAATATGAAATTGCAAAACTATTAACTGTGATATATAATCAATCAATTAAACCAGCCTCTATACCAGATGACTGGAGGATAGCCAGTGTAATGCCAATTTTTAAAAACAGGGTCCAGAGTTGATCCTGGCAATTACAGGGCAGCAAGCCTAATTTCAGTACCAAGCAAACTGGTGGAAATTATAGACACATAGATGAATACAATATACTGGGGAAGATTCAACACAGCTTTGTAAAAGGAAATCATGCCCCAACAATCTATTAAAATTCTTTGAGGGGGTTGTCAAACAAGTGGACCAGGATGATTCAGTGAATATAGTGTTCTTAGACTTTCAGAAAGCTTTTATCAAGGTCCCTCAGAAAAGGCTCTTAAGCAAAGTAACCAGATAAGAGTTAAGAGGGATAATAAGGGATAAGAGAGGAGGTCCTCTCATGGATCAGTGACTGGTTAAAAGACAGGAAACAGAGTAGGAATAAAAGGTCAGTTTCCACAGTTGTGAGCGATGATTAGGGTCCCACTAGGATCTATACTGGAACCAGTGCTGTTCAACCTATTCATAAATGACCTGCAGAAAGGGGTAACAAACGAGCTGGCAAAGTTTGCAGAAGATATATATTTACTCAAGATAGTTAAGCCTGAAGCTGACTGCGAAAAGTTACAAAGGGATCTTACAAAACTGAGTGACTAGGAAAAAAAATGGCAGATGAAATTTTATGTTGATAAATGCAAAGTAATGCACATTGGAAATCATAATCCCAACTATACTTACAATATTATGGGGTCTACATTAGCTGTTACCACTCAAAAAAGATTTTGGGGTCACTGTGGACAGTTCTCTGAAACATCTGCTCAATGTGCAGTAGTAGTCAAAAGAAGCTAACAGAATGCTAGGGACCATTAGGAAAAGGATACTAATAAAACAGAAAATATCATTATCCCACCATATAAATCTATTTTATGCCCCACCTTTAATACAGAGTGCAGTTGTGGTCACCCCATTTAAAAAAGATATTAGAATTGGAAGAGGTATAGAGAAGACTTCCATCTGAGGAAAGATTAAAAAGACTGAAACTGATCAGCCTGGAAATAGATGACTTGGGGGGGAGGGATAATAAAAGTATATAAAATAATAAAATATGTGTAGAAAGTAAGTGTTATTTACCCCTTCACATAACACAAAGATCAAGGGGCTCCCAATGAAATTAACAGGCAGCAGGTTTAAAATGAACAAAACAAAGTACTTCTTCACATAATGCACAAACAACCTGTGGAACTCGTTACCAGGAAATGTTGCGAATAATTGGATTAAAAAAAGAACTAGATAAATTCAGAGAGAATAGGTCCATCAATGGGTTTTAACCAAGATTGTCATCAATGCATCCCCTGCCTTTGGTGTCCCTGTGCCTCTGACTTCCAGATGCTGGGAGTCGATGATGGCACGCATCACTAATTGCCCTGTTCTGTTCATTCCCTCTGGAGCATCTGGCTGTGGCCACTGTCAGAAGACATGATACTGGGCTTGATGGACCATTGGTCTGACCCAATATGGCCATTTTTCTATTATATTCTTCAAATGTTGATTTTGTGGTTTGGGGCCCAATTATGTTATGTTTACACATACTGAGTAACAGCTTACTCCAGAGGAATTATTTATGTGGGTAATTGCTCACCATCATAGAAAGGAATTCGTAATTTGGCCCTTTGTAATTTGTGACAAGAAAAAAAGTAGTACAGGATTCCTGACGGTGTGGAGCATCTTCAACATTTAATGTGGTTAATTAAACCTTCTTCATGTGGACTTTCTAGTGAACAGGAAAATGTGTTAATAAATACAATATCTGACTGTCATGTTAAACACAGACTACCATTTTCATCTCCTCCCTCAAAATCCTTCAGCTATTTGAAAGTCATTTTATATAATAAATATTTAGTGTGTTATTTGGTCAAGAATTAACAAGTAAACTACTGAACTCCATCATGGGTAAAAGTGCAAACAAAGGTGCCTTAGTACCTCAGGCACAAATAGGCAATTATATAGTTTTAATTGATTGCTCAACGCATTTACAGGTTTTGAGTGAAGTTTTAAAAAAACTGACAAAAACCCTCTTCAACTCTCTTTGGGAAAAAAGACAATTACAAAACTAACATCCATTTATCCATTAAGCGTGGAATGACAACTATTATTACTGCTATAGCCAACTCTTTAGTTTATCTAAGAATGAGATCAGTTAGGGAAAGGAGAAATACACTGTGAAACCCATCAGTAATAATGTGTGATTTTATAACATAAGAATGACACCTCTTTTTTCCCCTTAGAGTAGAATCCACATGATCCTGAGATATTACCAGAAACTTAGGGGAATGTTACTACTTCATGCATTATAGGCCTGGGTTATGCAAACTCTCAATGGGAATTTTACCTGAATAAAGAGCTAAAGGACCCAGATCTACATCTGTTCTACACAGAGGTGGACAAATATTTCAGAAAGCTATTTTAACGTGTCTATTCCAATAACAAACTTGCTCAAATTACAATTGTGACTTCTCTTTCTGCCAATATTTATGCAAGTGATCTTCCCTCCTCACCTCCAATATGTTCAAAGAGGAGACTTTTACATAAAAATATCTTGCAAACATGGTTTTTCACACTGGTTTTCACACTTGCATTTTGTGTGGCGATTGGAATCATTTTGAAGTTAAGCAGTTAAGGACCAGAAATATTACCAGAGCTAGGTGACTAATCACCATGCAAATGAAATATAAATATGGGATAAGAAACATTGCAGTTTCAGTGAATTGTTTAACAAAACAAAACAAATCTAAATGACTGAAGTGTATTTCTTTTACTAATAAATACTTACATCAAAACCAGAGTCTAACTCAGACAATGCCCCGTAAAAATAAGAGTTTAGGGTTCTGATCCTGTGGACAATTATACTTAACATTAAACAAGTGAATAGATTCCCTGAAGGTTAATAGAAACTTGTTATGCACTGAACATCAAGCATATGCATAGAACTTTTCAGGATCAGGGCCTAAATTAGTTCAACAAATTTTCACTGCAAATAGTTCTATCACTAATGCACCCAATATCAAACTGATCAAACTTTTCCTTTTTATATCTTGTATTATTATTCATACAAAATACATGCATTATTCTTATTTATTCATAGGTGTATAAATAGAGGGTCCGATTCATGAATGTACTGAAGCATATGTCCAACTTTAAGCACATAAATAGTCCCATTGTGGTTAGGCATATACTTAAGTATCCTAAGAGCTTCAATTTAAACATTGTGCCTCTGAATAACTAAGTATTATGTATATATTTTATGAATAATAAGATACAAAACAAATATTTTCATTCTCATTTTATGACTGAAGAATACAGTCAGCTAAAAATACGTGTATAAATATTTTGTGTGCGCGCGCACATGTCTTTATCCATTTATTTTAAAATAAGTCAATCTCGGAAACGGCAAGAGATTTTTTGTGGAAGGTTTTAAATAAAAAGATGAGTTCTTGCTAAGAAGGGCTGTCGAATCTTGCAGTGCCATAGGTTCCAGTTATACATGTTTTATTTTGTTTTTAAACATTAACCAACACTGAAATCTCTTATGAGAAATACAGTATGTATTCCAAGTTACCAAATAAGTCTCGCCTAAATACAAACATTTCCAAAAACACATGAAGTAGAGCAATGAAACGTAACTAGATTATATTCTTCTTTGGTCTTTAAATAAAATTCTCTCTGTAAACTTATGAAGCATTATGCCAAGAATATTAAATCATAACAAAGACAAAGAAAAAAGCCAAACTACATGAAGTTCTTATATTTGTCATTTGTTTTAGACATATTTACCACTGTTCAGGTAATTATCCACTTTTCCTATATTCTAAGCATCTATTCACTACTCTAGAGATTTGCATAAAGGAGATCTCTGGGGAGGCCTTGGCGTATCTTAAATAATCATGAAAAAATTTTATGTAATCCTGCTGGATATGAAGTGAGATATGGCATACTGAGAAATGGAAATACAAGAGGCACCAAAGTGTGAAAGAAAGTCACCTTGAAGGTCTAATACTGGAGCTTATTTTGCTAGCGGGCTCTTGGCTTTGTTGCAAATGAATGCTTCAGGCATATGTTAACTGACCTTAATGTATGTGAGTCATCACCCATGAGGTGAGCCAAAGAAGACCAGGAATGTATCTTTGAACATTAGGGTCCAAGTAAATTATGCTGGTTCATAATTATTTTTTCTTCAATTCACTTGTAAAATGAAGTCCTGCAGACAGGCCAGATAACTCTGAAAAAAGTGGATGTCTCTCCAAAAGGTGTGAGATAAAACAACAGGATGTAACAAGGAATGTAAAAACAAACTAAATTCATGGCTTGAAATTGTACATGAAATTGGTTTATCCCAGTACTTTGGGGCTATATTAATGCCTTCTTTTCTATGCAGAATTCCTGTTAGGTTACTCTAACAGGGTGGCTTGCCCTTGGGCTGGAGGGCCTGGGTCTAAGCTTGCCTGAACACAAGATGAAACCCACCTGAGTGGAATCAGGAAATCAAAACATAAAAAGGCAGGAGGAAGCTGCAGGGGTGTTTTTTTAAGAGAAGTAGCTGAGACTGCCAGAGGCAGGATGCCTTGCAGTAAGCTAGGGAAGTACAGGAGAGAAGACTGTGTGGGGCTGGAACTGATGAGAGACGTTTAGTTCTGTTTTTGACAAGCTCTGTTGCCAACTTGGTGAAGGTAAATTAAAGGATTTTGCTTTGCAAAGGTAACTCGAAACTTTGAGAATTGTTAAAGTGACCCTGGTGAAGAGGAAGTAGAGGTGGATGGTGGCCACAACACTGCATCCCCTTTCCTTTTCAGAGCCCATCAAATTTGGCTGATTTTCCACTTGACCAAGCAGCAAAAATTTACATTTGCAGCACAGAAGAGGTTAAAGTTGTAATGCTCAGGGAACTAGATGGTTATGGGAGCAGAACCTCAAGATTGCCCTCTCCTAGTTAGTAGTGGCTGAGAATGGTTGACAAAATATAGCCGTTTAATGATCTATATGAAATGACTAACAATCAAGTTCATAACAGATAAACGTCCATAACACAAAACCTACCATAACAACTAGCACTAATTTACATCCATATCTGATTAATTCAAGACCAGCGATAGAATAGGCACAGAGAATGAACTGCTTTTCCCACAGCCATGGTCTCTTAAGAGTACAATGACAGAGTACTATATTTAAATACATTTTCCAAACACTATTTCAAATAAAATGTTGAAAACAGATCATGAAGCAATTCTTGTTCCTTCTTTATTCTTGTGCCACCTCAGTGCTAAGCAAAAAAAACAAAAACAAAAAAAAGCAAAGAAATAAAACTCCCACCGATTAAATCTTTTTGGGAAAGTCAGTCTGTTAAGACAAGTTATACAACTCTCTAAATAAGAGAAGTCAAAATAAGACAATGCACTATATATGGGGTTAGGCCAAGATGATTATATAGCATTATATTTATATAAATCCTTTTCTGAAATCACTCTATATATTACATAATGAGATGATTAAATTGATAACCATTCTGTTCGGTGTATGAAATCTATTAAGTGTAGCTGAATAGTACAGGATTAGTCTATTCACACAATTTACCAGTTAAAGACACTGAGGTCATATCTTTAGATTGGAACTAACTGCATAATGTAACAGAAAACAAGCAAGATTTTAACATTTAAAACATTGACTAAGGTACCAATTATTGTACTAATCGTAGCTGTTATTTTAGAGAAGGCTTTAGACATTAATTAGTAAGAAAATCAGAATATTTCTTTTTGGGCCTATACAAGGTATAAAGTCACAGTATAACTAACTATTATGGCCTTCAGCCCATTCAAGTTGCAATTCTGGATATTCTAGTTCCTACATGCGGGGCAGAGTGTCCCTGAGTGAAACACCAGACTGAAGGGATCAGATGAACAGGAAGGATCTTGTGACTATGGGCAACCCTATGAAGCAGCTCCAAGTCAGTTTGGGGAAGTTCTCGTGTTCATCTCTGTACATAAAATGGCAAGGGGACAGTGGCCTGCTAGAGAATAATAGTGCCAAGGTTGTGGAGTAGGGTCAGTGGAAGACCCTGCAACTAATAGGAGAACCATGTGACACCTGGAAAGGTTGAAAGGACTGTGATGCCAAGTTAAGCAGTCAAAAGGGACAAATCCTGATACAAGTGGTGACTGGGGAACCCTGGCAAAAGGGCCAAGAGACCTTTGGGAGCCTTGATACAAAAATGATGGGTTCAACAGGTGTTCGTGTTTGTTGCTAACTGGACCCCAAAAAGAAAGAATTTAGTTTGACACAAAATTTGTATAACATGTAAGTATAAAATGTGAGGCAGAGACAGGCGCCTAAATGGGGAAGTTTCACTGGTAACTATACAGTTCCAGATTCACACAGGCAACGGTAATGGTCAGTTATGTTGTAGAGGGTAGAATCTGATTCACTAGAAGTCAAACAGTGTTCTGTAAATTCCAAGAATACCCCTTCGGAGCTGGACCTAGAATCCTTGTTCTTCAGTTTCAAAACTCAACCTTCTACCATTGAAGATAAAGGAGGGCTACTGTAGCTCACAGTGACCTGTCTCTGTTTGCTCTGTAGGCCATTCTCTACAAGTTAACATCGCACACATAAAACTAGTACATCACAAATTCTGGGGATATTCTCTTTTCTCCAGTTACTGGATGAGAAAATTGGGAGAGGCAGAATAATAATTCAGGGTTTCCTTTGCTATGGAAAAACGTAGTTACTTACCAGTAACTGTTGTTCTTCGAGATGTGTTGCTCAGATCCATTCCACTTAGGTGTGTGCGCGCCCTCGTGCACAGCCCTCCGGAGAACTTTTCCTAGCAGCCCCTGCAGGGGCCGGTCTCAGCGCCCCCTGGAGTCCCGCCCTCATGTGGCGGTACATATAGCGGGACCGGCCCCTCCCCTCCTCAGTCCCTTCTTTCTGCCGACTCCGACAGCGGGGACGGAGGGTGGGTGTGGAATGGATCTGAGCAACACATCTCGAAGAACAACAGTTACTGGTAAGTAACTACGTTTTCTCCTTCGAGTGGTTGCTCAGATGCATTCCACTTAGGTGATTCCCGAGCCATACCTTGGAGGTGGGTAGGAGTCAGCGGCGAGCTGCCCTCAGCACGGCCCTGCCGACTCGCGCGTCGTCCCTTGACTGCTGGACGACAGCGTAGTGCGCAGCAAAGGTGTGCACCGAAGACCAGGTGGCAGCCCTGCAGATGTCATCCAGGGGGACCCTTTCCAGGAAGGCCGCCGACGCGGCCTGGGCCCTCGTCGAGTGGGCCGTCACCACTCCTGGGAGCTGGACGCCTGCACGCTCGTAGCAGAGCCGGATGCAGGCGGTGATCCACCTGGCGATGCACTGGGAGGTGACCGGGGAGCCTCTCATCCTCTCTGCCACCGCGACGAAGAGCTGCGTGGTCTTTCGGAGCGGCCTCGTCCTGTCCAGGTAGAACGCCAGCGCCCTCCTCACATCGAGGGTGTGCAGTCTCCTCTCGTCCTCGGACCCGTGCGGTTTAGGAAAAAACACGGGGAGGAAAATATCTTGGTTACAATGGAACCGGGAGACTACCTTAGGCAGGAACGCCGGGTGAGGCCTAAGCTGAACCTTGTCCTTATAGAACACGGTATAGGGGGGCTCCGAGGTTAAGGCCCTTAGCTCAGAGACCCTCCTGGCCGAGGTAATGGCCACGAGAAAAGCCACCTTCCAGGAAAGGATCATCATTGGACAGGTGGCTAAGGGCTCAAAGGGGGGACCCGTTAGCCTATCTAAGACCAGGTTCAAATCCCAGGGAGGCACCGGGTCACGGACCTGCGGGTAAAGCCTCTCTACACCCCTGAGGAACCTCACCGACATGGGGTGGGAGAACAGGGAACGTCCCCCCACCGGCTGGTGGAACGCCGATATGGCCGCCAGGTGTACTCTGAGGGAGGCCAACGCTAACCCCTGTAGCCTAAGCTGCAGCAGGTAGTCCAGGACCGCCTGCACGGGGGACGTACCGGGGTTTTCGCCCCGCGACTCCGACCAGCAGGTGAACCTCCTCCACTTGGCCCTGTAGGCGAGCTGCGTGGAGGGCCTCCTGCTTCCCAACAGCACGCGTTGGACCTGCTCCGAGCAGGTTCTCTCCTCCTCCGTCAGCCAGAGAGCCTCCAGGCCATCAGGTGCAGGGAGTCCAGGTTGGGATGCAGTAGCCGGCCGTGGTCCTGGGAGAGCAGGTCCGGTCTCCTCGGGAGCTCGATCGGGGGAGCGACAGACAGGTCCAGGAGCAGGCAAAACCAGTACTGCCTCGGCCACGCCGGGGCGATCAGAACCACATCCGCTCTGTCCCTCTTGATTTTCAAGAGGACCCTGGGCAAGAGCGGGAAGGGGGGAAACGCATACAGGAGGGCCCCCGTCCATTCGAGGAGGAATGCATCCGAAAGAGAGCCCGGCTCGCGACCCCTGAGCGAGCAGAACCTCGGGCACTTCGCGTTCTGCGCTGACGCAAAGAGGTCCAGATGGGGAACACCCCACACGCGGAAAATCCTGTCCACCACCTCTGGGTGGAGAGACCATTCGTATTGTGGTAGGAATGACCTGCTGAGGCGGTCCGCCTCGTCGTTCCTGACCCCAGGCAGGTGAGAAGCGGTTAAACAGAAATTGCATCTCACCGCCAAGTCCCAGAGTCGGAGCGCCTCCTGACACAACACCGAGGAGCGCGCCCCCCCTTGCTTGTTGATGTAATACATTGCAGTGGTATTGTCTGTTAACACCTGCACCATTCTCCCCAATAAAGAGTGGCGAAACACCTCGCATGCCAGTCTGACCGCCCTCAATTCTTTCACATTGATATGGAGGGCCAATTCCCCCCGGGACCAGCGACCCTGCGTGGTCAGACCACCGGTGATATGGGCTCCCCACCCCCGGTCCGATGCGTCCGTGATCAGGGTGACCGAGGGGGTGGAGGCCCTGAAGGGAATCCCTTCCAACACAGTCCTGGGGTCCAGCCACCAAGTCAGTGACCCCAACACCCAAGGGGGCACCGTTACCACCTTGCTCAAAGCATGCCTGCTGGGCATGTAAACCTTGGACAGCCAACCTTGGAGGGGCCTGAGCCTGAGGCGGGCCAACCTCACCACATAGGTGCACGAGGCCATGTGGCCTAACAGCTGCAGGCAGTGCCTGGCTGTAGTCGTGGGGCACCTCTGAAGCTGCGATATTATCGCTGTCATGGCTTCGAACCTCGAACGTGGGAGGGAGGCTTTCGCCTGCACCGAGTCCAGGTGGGCCCCTATGAAGTCTATGCGTTGCACCGGACGCAGCGTCGACTTCTGCTCGTTTATGAGCAGCCCCAGAGCATGGCAGGTGGACTGGACGAGAGAGACCGCCTCGCACACTTGCGACCTGGTCTTGCCCCTGATTAACCAGTCGTCCAGGTAGGGGAATATCTGGACCCCCCTGCGCCGCAGGAAGGCCGCCACCACCGCCATACACTTGGTGAACACTCTGGGGGAGGAAGACAGGCCAAAGGGCAAGGCCGTAAACTGGTAGTGGCCACCAGCTACCACAAACCTTAGGTACCGCCTGTGGGCGGGAAGGATGGAGACGTGAAAGTACGCATCCTTCAGGTCGAGGGCGGCAAACCAGTCCCCTGGGTTTAGAACGGGAATGATGGACGCTAGGGATACCATGCGGAACTTCAGCTTTCTTATGAACCTGTTGAGCCTGCGCAGGTCCAATATAGGCCTGAGGCCTCCGTTGGCCTTGGGAACGAGGAAGTACCTCGAATAGAATCCCCTCCCCACCTCGAGTGGTGGAACCACTTCTATTGCTCCTTTGACTAGGAGGGATTGAACCTCCTGGAGGAGTAATTGCTCGTGAGATGGGTCCCTGAAGAGGGACGGGGGGGGTGGGGAGTGGGGAGGGGAGGCCAGGAGCTGAAGGGCATATCCCCAGCGCACGATATCGAGGACCCACTGGTCCGATGTTACTTCCCGCCACAGGCCGAGATACGGCTTGAGCCTGTCCAGGAAAGGCGGGGAACCCAGGGAACATGAGACGGTGCCACCCTCGGAGACACCGTCAAAATTGTCTCTTCCCCTTAGGCCCCTGAGAGGGTCCTTTAAAGGAAGAGGAGGACGGCGGCGGGCGATCGCGCCGTCCAGAGCCCTTGGTCCTATCCCTGCCCCTTGCTGTGGGGAAGGGCCTAGGCTGCGGCCTAGACTGCTGCCGCTGACGTTGCGGCGGTTGCTGCGGCTGCTGGCGACTCTGCAGTCTAGCCGCCTGGGGCGTGTACAGGCCCAAGGAGCGCAACGTTGCCCTCGAGTCCTTGAGAGCGTGCAGCTTCTCGTCCGTCCTCTCCGAAAAGAGGGCGGCTCCATCGAAGGGTAGGTCCTGGATGGACTGCTGCACCTCCAACGACAAGTCTGTGGACTGCAGCCACGCTGCCCGCCTCATTGCAACGGCGGAGGCCATAGCCCTGCTGGCTGTGTCTGCGGCGTCCGATGCAGACTGCAGGGCCGCACTTGCCACAGACAACCCTTCCTCCAGCACCAAACCAAAGTCCACTGCCTGGTCTGGAGGGAGAGACTCCGAAAACCTCCTTAAGGAGTCCCACAGGTTCAAATTGTACCTGCCGAGGAGGGCCTGATGATTGGCCACCCTCAGCTGAAGCGCCCCAGTAGAATAGACCTTTCTACCGTAAAGGTCCAGCCTCCTGCCTTCCTTATTTTTAGGGGAGGCAGTCTGAGCACCCTGCCTGTCTTTTTGGTTGGCGGCATCCACCACCAAAGTACCCGCGGCAGGGTGCGCATACAAGTACTCGTGCCCCTCGGCTGGCACGTAGTACTTCTTCTCGGCGCCCTTAGAGGTCGGGGCAACCGAGGCAGGGGTCTGCCAGACTGACTTAGCCAGGCGCAGGACCCTCTCATGTACGGGAAGGGCCACCCTCGTTGGTCCCTGGGCCCCCACACGGCCGAAGAGGGGGTCCACCTCTTCCTCTAACACCTTGACCTCAAGGCCAAGGTTCAAAGCCACCCGCTTTAGAAGCTCCTGGTGGGCTTTAAAATCAATGAGCGGGGCTCCTTGGTCTCTTACCGCCGCCTCATCCGGCGATGAGGAGTAAGAAGGGCGGCGGGGCCCAGTGGAGGGGCCCTCCCCAGGGTCCTCCTCCACCTCCTCTTCCCCAGAGGAGCGGTCACCCTCCTGCACCGAAGGTGCTTGCTGAGTTTGGGTGACAGAGGCAGGGGCCGACATAGTTCCCTGCCCCATCTGAGCCGCCCACTGGGCCCATAACGGCCACTGCCAGGGTCCCTGTGGCCAGCTCAAAGGCGGCACCGGTGCCGAGGGCAGAGCCGGTGCCGCAACAGTCGGTGCCGGTGCCGGTAACAGTATTGGGTCCGGTGCCGGGTGCGGTGCCGGGTGCGGTGCCGGCTGCGGTGCCGGCTGCGGTGCCGGGTGCGGTGCCGGCTGCGGTGCCGACGACCATATACGTTCCTGACGTCGGGTCCGGGACCCCGAGCCAGGAGAACGCAGGCGGTGATGACGCCGGGAAGGAGCGCTCCGAGACCCGCCACGCGACGATCTCGAGGAGCGACTCTGACTTCGGTGCCGACGAGGCGACGCCGAAGAAGAAGGCGACCGGTACCGGGAAGTCTTTCGCCGCTTTGATGCTGGGGAGCGGTGCCGAGAACGCCGTCTCGGTGCCGAGTCAGAACTCGACGACGAGGAGAGGTGCCGCGACGAAGAGCGATGTCCGGAGCGGTGCCGGGACCTGGAACGGTGCCGGGAGCGGTGCCGGGACCTGGAGCGGTGCCGGGAACGGTGCCGCGACGCGTCGTCCGAGGACGAAGATGGAGAGGAGCTTCCGAGCTCGACTCTCCTGCGTCGGGTGGTGGGCGGCCTGTCCACCGGTGCCGGGGCCGCCCACCCTTCGGGGCCCCCCATCGCGGGTTTGCCCCGGGAAACGGGCCCTGGCTCTCTCCGGTGAGAGAGTGCCGGAGGCGTAGGCAGCTCCAACAAAGCCTGAGCCGCCTCGATAGCCTCCGGCGTCGAAGGGTCCCGTATAGGGGGTCCCCCACTTCCAGGAGTCGGGGGAGCCTCCCTAGTAAGTGTCGGTGCCGGGGCCGGTGCCGGAGCAGGGGCCGGTGCCGGAGCAGATGCCGGCGGCACGTCCATGAGGAGGAGCACCTCCGAACTCGACCCCGGCCGCTCCTGCGGTGCGGGGGAGCGCTGCAAGCGTGGATGGCGCTTCTTCCTCTTCGGCACCGAGACCCCCGGTGCCGGAGGCGCACTCCGCACCGAAGACACACTCGGTGCCGGAGTAGTCCGCGATGGCTCGGACGCCGGGCTTAAAGCGGACTCCATCAGAAAAGCCCTAAGCCTCACTTCACGCTCCCTCTGAGTCCGAGGCTTAAAGGACTTACAGATACTGCACCTATCTCTCCGGTGCAGTTCCCCCAAACACCGCAAACAACGGTCATGGGGGTCGCTAGCTGGGAAGGCCTTGCCGCAGCTAGCACATGGCTTGAAGCCCGGCGAACCCGGCATAGCCGGGACGCCTTGAGCCCGAAGGCTCCCTAACTAACTAAAAACCCTCACTAACTAAAAACTAACTTAGTTCAGGGTGAACTGATAAACTATCTACTCACTTTTTAAGGAGAAACAAAAACTGTTGAAGAGCAGGGGTAGTTCTCAACTGGCCGTCACGGGCGGAAAGAAGGAACTGAGGAGGGGAGGGGCCGGTCCCGCTATATGTACCGCCACATGAGGGCGGGACTCCAGGGGGCGCTGAGACCGGCCCCTGCAGGGGCTGCTAGGAAAAGTTCTCCGGAGGGCTGTGCACGAGGGCGCGCACACACCTAAGTGGAATGCATCTGAGCAACCACTCGAAGGAGAACTTATCTGCAGGCTCTATCCTACTGGTAGTAATGGTTGAGGCTCTCAGTAGAGCTCATCAGAAGGTTTTCAGTTCATACCCCCCAATCATGAGAAATTGCCAATTTGTCAAAACCTAAACATTTTGCAGAAGTGTCAATTTTGTCTTTTTTTTTTTAATGGAACAAAACATTTGGATGAGATCAAAATGGCAGGTTTTGATTTTCCATTTTGAAATTACTTCAGATATAATTTTAAAGCTTTACAATATAAAAAGTCAAAATCAGGATAAAACATTTTGGTGTTGCTGAAATAAAACCTTTATGCCAACATTTCTCTCTCCTCCCCCACCCCCTCTCCCTGCCCCCAGATTGTCTTACATGAGAAATTTTGAAATCCCCCCTCCATTTGGAACAACAACAAAAAGAACAATTCCCATTCAGCTCTAGTACTTCCTAAGAGGACGGTAAACTTCTCTTCTTTTATGAGCATTATGATAATGTAGCACTCTCTCTGCTGTGGTGACATAATATGGAGCATGTTATGCAGGAAGTAGAAATCTACAGAATATGTAAAATGTTCTTTATGGAGGCCTGTCATGCAGATTGGATTGGGTGCTGCCCTAACAGTGCATTGGTGAACTACAGGATCAAGACTCTATATGGTAGCATTTTAGTTACCCTGTTCACCATAATATTAATGTAATTTTGCTTCAGTGTTTTGTTTCCAGAGATTTGACTTTAAATAAAATATTATTTGTAACATTAATTAAAATCACATTAAAATTATAAAAAGAAAAACAAAATGAAAATGTATCTTAATTTGTTTGTTTTAAACGATCTCCCATATTCCATCTCCCAAATTCCTTCCCCCTCCTTTCTCAATTGTTTTAGAACTTTTCAAAGGGAAAAAACACTGTCATGACAGGATCTCAAATGATGTTATATTTCCTTATACTATTGTATTGCCTATGGAAAACTTTCCACTGATAACCAGGAAGATAGCCAGTTGGGGCTTCTGATATTTATCTACATCTTGAACTTTAGAAAATAAAAATAAATTATTCCCAACCAACTTGCTGTGTGTATATCCAGACTATGTTCTTATAACTGTTTCCTTTGTCCCCCCACCTCCTTTATTCCTTCTGATTGTTTGTAATATTTACTTGTTGAGTCTTACAGTATTTTAATTAGATTGCAACTCTTCAGGAAAACGACTTTTGTACACCACCTAGCATATAATTCTCAACTTCTGACTGGAGAATTTGGCGATTCACTGTAATTTAAATAAATAGATGGGATGAAATTTAGTTTTTCCAGTGACATCATTGGGGCCAGAATTCCACCCAGAGACTCTTTAGCCACTTTTCATGCACTCTGAATTGAAGATTCCAGAGAAGGTGACCCTGGTCCAGGAGCTATTTAACGTCATCCATGAGCAACATACAGGAAAGGGTAAAAGATTTTCTTAGGTGAAGGAAGGAAGTCTTTATGTGATGACATCTAAGAAAAAAAAGACACGAATCCACAAACAGAAATCAAAATTGCACAATCAAAAGATTCTCAGGCACTGCAAGTCATTTTCTCAGCTACTGATTTGGTTCCATAGTGATAAGTAAGAGAAAATTCAAGAAGAATTCTGGCTAACATTTCATTGTGGATGGATCAAAACAGTCAAGAGCAATGACCATTATAACCATTAGGTAAAGCAGGAAATTTCTTAAACTGTTGGCAAATCCTAACTTTTTAAATGGACACCTCTTTATATGTTTTGAGAATGTTTTACCCACCCCATTATGGGATCAATAATAAGGTGCTGCTGGGGCACGTGCAAGAATTTAAATTTGACCCCTTTTGGAGGAGCATATTCTGTGCCCGTAATGATTTGTGCTCCTGCTTGTCCCGCAGCACCGCCTGTGCACACCTCTTGGTGCTGCTTAAAAAGGAAATTATTTTTTTTCTCTAGCACAGAGCAGATTGTTTATTCGTAGCACAGAGGAAAGCATTCCTAGGGTTTTGGAGCAATTTAAGTTCTCTGTCAAGCTAATTTGCACCAAAAAAAGTAATCACAATCATTTTAGAATGGTTAGCAAAATATGGTATTAACAAAAGCACCTGGATTAACAAACAGTCCGAGGCAGAGAATTTCTGGAGCTTGCCCATATGAAGCAGAAGGAGCATGAGGAGTACAGCAGTGTTTTTCCTCCTATTTCAGTCTTCTTCTGCCACAGAACCCAGATTACCATCAGATGCCTGTGAATTCTATGGCAATTTAAGAGGGACTATCAAAGGAAAAAGTAAATAATTTCTGAATAAAAATGTGTAAGTGCCATGCTATAAGCTAAGTCCTCAGGATAAAAGCAAGTCAAGTCAAGAGGACATTGAATCATCCTGCAGGAGACCAGGATGCAGTAGCAATATAGGATTAATTCTTTCTGGTTCAGCAGATGCTCTAAGAAAACTTCACTCTCAGGTGGACAGATAAAGCTTTACACCATAACTTTTTTTTTTTTTTTAAACAGTAACTTTTTATCAGCAAAGAAGCACAGGTGATTCTACATTCATTTAGAAGGTGCAAAAGCTAGAAATGGAGAAAAAGGGTCTTGTAGTAAAATATAATTTACTCTTTAGAATGCACACATACTATTAAGGAGAATTCAAAATCTAAAGCTCTCATTTTCTCTGCCAGAAAAAGAAGCCCTTTGTTTCATGAGGCTGGTGAATAAGGGATCAGTTTGGATAAAGGACTGCACATGCTGCATAACAAGAATTACAATCAGACCTCTAAAGCAGAAATCAAACAATGTTCAAGATAACAGGGGACAATGGAGCATCTCTAGGAAACAAGATGAAAGTTCAGACAGATCAAAATATAGGTGTTTTGAGAAAATAAACATTGTATTAGAAATCTTTTAAATGTAATATATGTTTTCTTATTATCGCAGTTGTTATTGAGCCCAAAAACAGACTGATGTATTTAAAAAAAAAACCAACACACCACCACTCCTCGACAAAAACGACACCACAAGTATGTCCTTTAAAAGCATGAAATGTAAATAATAATAATTATTTTATATCCAAAAAACAGGAAAACTACTTAAGTCTACTAAAAACAAAATGTCGGTGAGAAAAAAGTATTTGTAGAAAAAGGATTTATTGAATCAACACAATGCAACCTACTCTTAAGTCATTTTAGTTTTTTCTTAAAGTAGAGAAAGATTGTTGAATGTTTATGGGGTAATAAAGCAGAAGAAGATTATAAATATGCATGCACACTGAATATTCATAATAAAATAGCCTGGAATCTGCTGCTTTGTATAAAAGTACCTTTATCTACTAATCAAACAGACTGGAAAATATGGTAAATAGTTCTGCACTAACAGAAAGAGAGAGATCTTAGTTGTTTACATGTTTAAATACTTACTACAATTTTAATGATATCTTGACAAACAAGTTTATTATTCTGTTGCATGTAACTATTGGTCTTGATTTTTCAGTGGCATTGAGCACATATGGTTCTCATTGAAGTCTCTGAGTGTTGTGGGTGCTCAGCAGCTCAAAAAAAATCAGGTGCATAATTCTTTACCCTGCAAGAATTAAACTAGCTATTTTCCCCCCTCATCTGGCAGAAGAATATTATAGAATTTCTCGGCAGACTGTATTCCTCAAGTGCATTGGGTACAGAGGGACAATCACTGAAGCAAAGTTTAACATGGTCATCTATCAACTGTTCAAACAGCTAGGCCCTGGCAGATCCTGTGTCATTCTGATGGACTTCACTAGTTATGCATCACATTATTTCAGTGCATTAGGAAATGTCAGTCTAGTCTCTGGATCCATTTGCCAAATGAGTGAGGGCTGGAGGCAGCATCTCAGGATAACAAACCATTTATTTTAATTTTTTATACTAAAAAGAATGGAATGAATAAAATCTCCAGTAATATGCCGATGAAGTAGTAAAGCACAAAAGAAGCATTCTTTTACTGATTTCAAGCTAATATTTCAAAGACAATTTTTTTGAAATACCTTCATTATATTTAACTTGAAAGGAAAAACTCACTAGGCTGACTCACACTAAGGGAGAATAAGTAAATTTGTGGGATTCCCTGCCCCCCGGCACTTTTTAATGAACGAATGGCATTGTGTTTATTATTTGTTCATTTCAATAGCTAAATAAGCCATATTTTAGGGATAATTACTGAATTTCACTAATGATAGAAAACTGTCACCACCACTTAAATGCTAAATATTTTCTCTAAAGTGTACACAATGTGCTATTGTTGAGTAAATGTTTCAAGGGCCTCTTGGCCAGCTAATCATTTTACATGGCAACAAGGCTGTTTACACTGAATTATGGTAGCATTAGCTGGAAAAATGAATTCAATCCATATGGATTGAAATAAAAAGGAAAGGTTTACATGAGCCCCCAAGAAGTATAACAGCTTAAGTTTGCTACGTTTTTGGTGTGTAGCTATTACTTTACCAACTGAAGAATATGTACACTGTTTATCTAATGTTAGTTTGACATGTCTGTCTACAAATTGAAACCAACCACCACCACCAACTGTAAATGTGTGTTTTGGCCTCAATATAGATCCGGGGGCTGAGAGGAAATTTTTCACAAAAAAAAAGGTGAGAAAATTAGTCCAATTCTTTTCACAAAAAAATTTCAGAGTTTAAAATACATTTGAATTGTCAGTTCAACTTACTACACTGGAGACGTTGATGTAAAGAGCTAAATTTTGACTGCTCCATCGAACATGCACAGAGTAACAGGGACTAAGGCTCCTCACATGCTCTTTTAGGGCTACTTGTATTGTGACTCATGGAGTGGGAAGGAAAGCAAGGGTTCTGCACTCAATATTCAACTGAGGGAGGCAAGTGGGCAGGGAGTGGGCTAAACGAACTAAACAGGTGCAAATTGGGAAGCTGTCTATACCCTGAAAAGGGGTGAAAAGTTATTTTCTATCTGAAACAGGCAAGGAATGCATGAAGAATTTTAACTCCCATTGCTAGTTCTTACATTTTTGACAGTGATTGTGTGTGGATGATAGGCAAAGACTCCTTTACTTACATCTTGCAGACTATCCTGTAAACTCAAGATCACCTAAAAATTAAATACATTCAAAATATATCCAGAAAATAAACATACTTTGTTGTCACTTAGGAGACCAATGGTTTTAGGGATACCTTTCAAGAAAGCCCAGCTGTTAGTACTCTATCTATCGGTTTAACGGACAATAAAAGTGAAATTTCACACAAAATCTGTGATCTGTTTCTGAACAGTGTTAACTTGCACACTAACAGTTTTTTAAAATATCTTTTAATCATTTTTATGAATGACACTGCCTTTCAAGTTAGGAATTCTTTTTCTGGTGATTTATTTTCTCTTTTGTCATTTCTCTCATGAATTTTGCAACAAAATTATTGAGTGAGGGGGGAAAAAAGGTTTCAGTGAACAAATGTTCTTTAAGCTTTCAGTTGCAAAAATAAGATGAATATTCAACTAAATATTAGAGGATGAGAACTCTATACTGTTCTTAATCCTGAAAATTCCACCTCAAATGCAGGGAGAATTTCTTTGAAAATCAGTGAGCTCCTTTGTGGGTCACTCCTTTCTGAGGTGGAAGAATTTTAAGGCCACTCTGTTAAAATTAAAGAGTAAGGGGTATTCTGGTATATATGAATAGGTAACCAACTAAGACTTTAGGCAAAACTTTGCTTTCTTTATACTCCTGTAATAGTTCCATTGGTGCTGCAGGTTATGATATTATGAAGTTACATAACTGCTTAATAAGATATACATGGAGGAAAGTCAGAACTGTATCACCAAAACAATTAACTTTGAGAACTAGGAAGTTACCTTCCCTCAGCAGAGTCTATAGCAGCTATTGGGAATCATTATTGGACATTACATTGAATTAGTTAAATTATTTATAACTAGCAATCATTCAGTCTATACCTAGAAGTTGCAAATTTCTTAAATAAAATGATTATATAATAACCCCCTCCATTTCAGCAGAACATGTAAGATACAGATGGGGGCGGACGATTGGTGCGTTCAGACGTATTCAAACATACGTACCCAAGATTTCAGACTGGCAGTTATTAACGCTACTTACAAAGGAGTCAAATAAACCTGTGAGTGAAAATAGAAGCATTACAACGTTTAGAGCATCTCTTTTTTTAAATATATATTTTTGGAACATTTCACTTTTATGTGAATGCCTAAAAGTAGTATATATTTTACTTACTGGACTTATGTGTAAAAATTGCTATTGTTTAATGGTGACCCAGGTCTAATATCATATAAGTGACTCATGAACAAGGCCCTAACAAATTCACAGTCCATTTTTGTAAATTTCATTGTCATAGCATTTTAAAAATCTTGAATTTCATTATTTCAGCTATTTACCTCTTAAATGTCATGGTGGTGTAACAGAGCATGAATATGTATTTAAAAATGGCAAAACAAACTTGTAAAGCCCTTAAGTCAGTGTTTCTCAAATTGGGAGTCCCAACTCAAAAGGGGGGAGGGTCACAAGGCTATTGTAGAAGCATTGCAATATTGCCACCCTTACTTCTGCACTGTGTTCAAAGCTGGGTGGCTGGCCAGCAGCCACCACTCTCTGGCCAGCTCTGAAGGCAGTGGAGATGTAAGGGTGGCATTCCACAACCCCCTACAATAGCTTTGTGACCCCCTTTTGGGTTGGAACCCCCAGTTTGAGAAATCCTGCCTATAGTATAGGGTAAAGTACACAAGAGACCAGATTTCATGGTCCATGACACATTTTTCAGGGCTGTGAATTTGGGACGGCCCTACTTATGAATTCATATAATAATGAAGAGTAACTCCCCAGACAGCACACCTCTTCATGGCTAGGCATGGCTATCACGCTTCCCTGGCTCTGTGATGGGCTGCTTCTTCTTATGACTTGGTCCTCTAGCCAGGTCACATTCAGTCTCATCTTTTCCAGAGTAACAAAAACCCACAAACAGTCCAGTGACCTTCGGTCTGACCCTGGGGTCAATGGTACTCCCACTCTTTATATCGGGGGCTTTTGTGCCATCTCAGAGGTCTGTAAAGGAACCCAAACCATCCCTCTACTCTGAGTTACAGCCCCCATAACAAACAGTTAAGGTCCATATTCTCCAACTACTTGCTGTCTCTCTGAACCACTTCCTATTCTAGCCTGTCTTTAAAACCTTCTCCCCACCCTTTCTGAGCTTTCCCCTCTGGAGAGTCTTCATACTTTCTAGGGTATTACACAGGTTTTCTTTTAGCTCTTGTACTGAGCAATGCCTCCCAGGGCTTTCTTCCTGAAGATTAGCTTCTTATCTTTCTCCAGGCTTGCTATCTTTCCTCCCTACCCATGGGATCTCAACCCCAGGGTTGCCTCCCTATAGTCCAGCCCTTTTGTCAAGAAAAAACGCAGGACCTTACTTCACTCCTATCCTTTCCAAGTGTTTCTCTCTAGCCTTTCGGCAGAGCTCCTTTCTTGAGAAAGAATACCAAGACCTACAACCTTCCTTCTGCTGCCCCAAAATCCTTTATCTATCAACCTGTTCCTTTCAACAGGGATTCACATTTAATTCATTCACCCAGCATGTGAGCTGGCCCTAATCCTAAATTGGGCCCACCCTCCAGGAGCAATCAGGTACACTAATTTTTCTCTGGCTCCAGTAAACTCTTTCTGCCAGTGAAGAGGAGCGTATCCCACACAGGCTCATTTCCTAAACCATGAACCACACACATGTATCATAGATTTTTTTAAAAATCATTCTAGATGTAACTCACTTCCTATCCACTTAGGGAATGTAGTATAACAAATGTAGGTGATGATAAAACTTGAGTGATAAAAGTTACATGTCAAAATCCATAATTAAACGAGTAGACTAATTTTTCAGAGGTGCTAAGCAACTTAATTTCCCATTAATTCTCTGAAAGTAATTTGCAGTAAGTGTCTCAAAAACATGATGCGAGGAATACTTGGAAAACAAATTAGAGAGCAGACTGGACTACAGCTTTCTTAAATGTCTCATGCCAATTCAAATGACAAATCATATATTATTAAATCAGTCATCTAGGTAAGTGACATTAACAGAATAAAGGAAGGTTCTTCAAAAGACTACTGTCAAGTGAGATAAAATGTGAAATTTAAAAGTCTTTTAAGTAATGAGTTTCTTGCAGTTAGAATTTGCCACAGTTAGATAGCAAAACAATTGCAATCTGTCACAGATTGCAAGAAAAATGGCAACATTTTTAAAGGGTCTGTAAATTAGCAAATTTAACAGTTATTTTCCCTTTTCTTTCTTGAAAGGGTCTCTTTATGCTGTTATGCCATTCTTTAGACTGAATAGCTGGCAGGGACTCATGATTAGTGCTGGACTGTAATTGTACAGTGCCAAGTGAAGTACCAAGTACTCCAATGGTGAAGTACCAGCCCACAGGCATAATAGTTCAGCTGGTTTTATAAAGTTATTGATAAAGATAATCAATACCTGATTTTTTCTCTCCTACAAATTTTTCATTTTCACTTAAAATGTTAGATTTGTTCCCTCCATTGTTTCCATTGAAAAAAATCCTTTTGACAGACATTTTTAACCAGCTCTAATTCTTTGAAGCAAGGTCCAGACTAGAAATAGAATTCCACTGACAATACTGATGAAGTGTCCCTACAAACTATTCACAGAATTCATTAAACACATTAACAAGTTTGGATACAAACAAAGGTTTTCCTTTAGTTTCAGATAGAATAAACCTTAGGACACCAGGAATATAAGTATTCAATTCTTTCCCCATCAACCTGAACTCCTTTAGTTGCCTATATAGAAAGAATCTGGTATCCAGGAGCTCAGGTGTACAACTGCATTGGATATTCCACATCCGACTGAATGCAAACTGAGTCTTGTATCTTGCATAAATTACAAATGTAGAAATTGGGTATCCTGAAGCAGAGGGAAAAATTCACTCTAGGAATAAAATACTTCATGAACTATGCATTGAAGCACAGCACAGCATTAAAAACTTAACATTTGACATTCCACGATGGCTATACTGATACCACCACAGACTTATTACAATTACTTGTGGTGTTGGATATTGAGTTCTTAATGGCATCAACTGTATGATGCGTTATTATATATTAACAATTAACAATATTTACCATATTTGCAGTTATGACATGTAACTCTAAGTACAGAGTGATCAGGACTAGCAAGACAGAGGAGCAGGGGGGACAGGCTTTTTGAGAAATGCGCCAATTCAGGGGATCTTACGGGAAGCCTCAGCTGGCAGAACTCCTACAAAGCCTGCATTAAGACTTGAGGGTGTTCTCCCCCAGCTGTATTACCATTGAAGAGCAGCTGTGATAACACCAGCCCTCCCCTGAGCTCAACCTACCCTATGACACAGCTGTCACACTATGGATATAGAGGAGTTCAATTCACACACCAACCAGGTCCCTCATGGATGGATCTGGACTGATATTTATTCCATAAAACAATAGCTGTTTTGAAAGGGATTAAGGATGGCTAAGGGTGATACCCCCAACACAAATTTTTAAAAAAAGCAAGTGTATCAGTCACTAATGTCCATATAGCACTAACTGTGAGATCATAAAAAAAATCTTTATTCTATTTGAAAAGATAAAGAACAAACAACATGCAGCACTTTCCTTTCCTTCACAGTGTAACTATATGCTTTAACTAGTGTCATTTGAAATGAAAAAATTCTGTACAATTCCTCATTTCCCTTTGGGTGGTGGGGATCTCACTTACTCTCACATTTTTCCCCCTGCAAGCATGTCCCCCCCCCTTGAAATGAACAAGTGTGTTGAAATTTTTTTATTCTAAGAAATTTTTTTCATCCAAGAAGATGAAAAATGTTGCACGAAATGGCTTTTAAAAAATTCATTAAATATTTAGGGTTTATTTATTTATTTATTTTACAAGCTATACTCATAGCTTCTCTACTCTGGGAATGATGGGCTACTGCTCATCTGACAGATTACCTCCTCACAGCTTGCTAAGTGTAGACCCCAAGAAGCATACCTCTTTTCTGAGGCCAGTAGGTGGCTTCGATCACAGAAGAGAAAAAGTAAAAGGCGAAGCCTCGCATTCACATGGTCAAGCAGAGTTTTCAAGTGTGCTGCCACATTTTAGCTGGCTCAGATCCCCAATTCAGGAAGGAAAGCCAGAGATGCACATCAAAATAGTCTTAGCCTATTGAAAGTGCAAAATGTGAACATGAAGGGCATGAGTTCCTATTCTTCTTACTACTGCTTGCATTTTTGAGTAATGCTTTGTATCCATGTCTTAGGAAGCAGTCAAATATCAACCAGCTCATTTTACAAATGAACTAACAGCCAAGTTACACAAGGTAATTTCTAGCATAGCTAGAAACAAAATCTAATCTTATTCATGTTGCCTGTCATAATCCTATCTACCAGATATTTATGGTTGCTTATGCAGTCTGTAACCACTGCTCTAACCTCCCAAAGCCAAGAAAAGAACCAAGGTATCCTGACTCCCACTTCCCTCCTTTTCCATTCATACCGCTGAACTATGCATTCCCTCCCCCTCTCTTCCCTGTTGAGAATAGAACCCATGAATCCTTAATGCCAACTTTCTTTTACTGTGTAACTAACAGGTGTGCAACCCATTGACAAAATGTGTATGTCATTTCCCACTCTAATTGCTGCTCCACAGGAAAAATAGCTAGATAAAGTGATGGAGCAGCGAACTGGGAATCAGAAAGTCTAGGGTTTAAACCCTATGATCATCCATGTGAGATGGGTTTTCATTGTTGCACATGATAGCATTCCTGTATTTCTAGGTTTCCTTTTAAAAAAAGAATTCATATATTGAGGAAAATAAACTGTGAAACAGACTTAATAGTGAAAAACTATTACAATGTGTCAACTACAGTGGGTCATGAAACAACAGGTGGCTTCAAATTTTGTTTTTTTCCTAAAAATTTGGGTGAGTTTCATCACGTATTAGGAGCTTTGAAGTTTGAAAAGTGTGATGATAAAGGTTTTAGTGAAATGGGGGCCATCTTCTCTGAGAACAGCCTATGTTTTCAGTCCCATTGCAAGCAATAGGAAATGGTGCCTATCTTTGCTCCCAACACACACAAATAGTGAAATAATGGTCATATTTAGTGTACGAGTAGCTTTCAATCTCACTGTGTAGTTTCAGTCACATTGTAAATTTTAAAAATGGTATTTATTTTTAAGTAAGGGAAAATTGCCTATAATGGGACAAATAGGAAAACACGAGCATTAATAAATTTGCTTATATTTGACAACTGGCAATATGTTTTAACTATGTGGAAAGACTGAATGATTAAAATAGAGGTGGGTTTAAAATAAATGCGATTTAAATAGATTCACATACTGAAGTGTCATTAAGCTCCCCATTTAACATTGATTTTAATTTATAAACTATGTAGCAAGCACAGTTGAAAATCCTCCCCAAAATCCTATCTTTACCTACATATTTTATACTGTAAACATGGAAGAGATCCATTTTTTGTACAAAAATAGTGCAAGTTTAATTCCTACTTTATACAAAAAATTAGAATCAGCTAGAAACTAGAGCTTCAGCATAGAGGTACTACCCTGTCTAATACGTTTTAATGTCAAACCAACCTTTCTTTTTATAGGCAAACATAAAAGATCCTGAACTTTGAGGGATTATTCAAACTTACTACAGTTGATATTGTCTGTGAAGTAGCAAGTTGTGGTCTACATCCCACATTTCTTTAATGAATAGGCAGCAGCAAGGTTTGGAGAATTATGGTATTAAAAGACAGAAAAATGGCTTGCATTATACAGAATACCTTTTTATAGGCATCAGACAAATCATTCCTGTTTTCAATGATGCCTGCGGTAATATTTACAATGGTATCTATTATTACATTTGTCAAAAGAGATACTCAACTACTAAAATGTTTCTTTTTGGGTCAGTGATGACTCAAAAGTATTATGTACCTTACTTCAGGCATCAGTGAAAACCTGGGTAACTGATAATGTTCAGACCAGCAGTTCACTAATCAAATGCTGGAGAGACACCAAACCATTACATTAGAAAGTTTCTGAATCATTGAATATGTAAAGCATTACTGTATTATATATATTATTTGTACTGTATTATATACCATGGATAAAGTTATCCACCAAAATATGTTCACTTTGCTTCTATATATTAGAAGGCAAATTCAGAATTCCTTCACTACCTGTTGTACAGTACAACAAATTAACAGAAAGACATCCCACCTGAATGAGTTGGGTATAAATCAGTGAATTCACTAAAAAGAAACCTAATCAATATAAGTAAAAAATAAAAATATAGGACCACATCCTCAGCTAGAGTAAATAGTCCTACATTGTATATATTATGACCTTAACAGAGCTACATAAATTTACACTGTCTGAGGATCTGACCCATAGCTTTCAATCTAATTATACTACTACAGTATATACTAGTAAATTAAAATGGCATCTTATGCACTGTATGTTAAGAAAATACCGCAAGTTTGCAGAAATATCAAAGGGGAGAATGAGAAGTAAAGATTTACTACTAGTAATTCCCAACTCTCTGCTAACTTCCTTTGTGTCTGAAGATAAATTTATAATTGTTTATAAAGGTGTACCTGGCACCACCTCTTTAATTATGTAACACCAGGTGTCATCTGAAGCCTGAAAGTTTTAAGATGATAGAAGATAAACACTTGGGCTGTAAGTTGTGTACATAACTTATTTCTGGCCAAAACTTTTAAATAAAATGTGATTTTCGCATTGGTACAGATAGCTCCTAACCTCAAGAATAATCTCCAATCTTTAAAAAAGGGTGAAATTTTGGTTGCTTTTATTCCTATATCTGGCATCTTTTTTCAGTTCTACATTCCATTTTATTTTCAAGATAAGTTGCCTCAGCATCACTAATATGGATACAGAGCTCTGCACAGCTGCCAAATCTGGCTTTGTTGCATGGAGAAAAGGGGGGAGAAGCCCCTGTTCTCAGGGTCTATTACTGAGATGGGCCTTGTGCTGGCCACACAAAGGGAGAGGGCAGGGAAATGGCTCTTTACATGGTTCCTTCTTGGACACCTACATGAGGGCTACTCACAATCTAGGTGGCATACAACAGCAACTCAAAGAAATATGTTATTAGTCTACAGAATATTCAGACAATACCATGTAGTATCAGGCTCTTGCATCTGTTGTTCAGGTTCCAAGCATAGTGACACATTAACTATATTCTGCATACCAGTAAAATAAGATAAAAAGGAGAAAGATATAGATAAAGAACAAAGGAAATGGAGAACAAGGAATTAAAAGAAGAGAATATGGGAAGCATAAGTATGATTAGAAAGAGAGAGTATTAGTAATCAAGACAAAAGAAAGAAAAGCTTGAAATACTTAGATGTAAGTCATTACAGAATTTTTCCCCTTATCTTGTGACAGAAGTATCAGAATGCATAAAATATTTTCCAAAATATATCAGCACTGAGTTCAATTAAGAGTATATTATCTATATCTCTCTTTTGATCAATGGAAAATAGGTTCTTTAAAACCACAGTAGAACCTGTGCAAATTGTAGCTGACAAATGTATTTTGCTAGGCCATTAATAGATGTCTCCCTCCTCCCCACTTTTGAAGACACTGTATTTAGGTTACAAATATGACTGCTCAGAATTGAAGTGTTTTGATCCATCTGGGCCACTGTACAGGGGTATTTTGATCACCAGCTAGATTATATCACTGGCTCATACTGAGAATCTCATGGACCAGGTAGGTAGCTTTACTTGAGTAGAAAGTTACTAGCAAGAGGAAGGTTTTGTTCCACAAATGAGTTACCAGATAATGAGAGATTATAGCCTAATGTAAGTAACTTCCCGAATTAAGTTCTAGAAGCTAAACTGACATCACTCAATTATGCTGAAATCTTCATGAAAAAGAGCAGCTGCTGCTTTCTGCCTACAAGTCAGGGGCCCAAATCACAGGTAGCCTTGGGGGAGTTACCCTTAGACACTGTACCTTTAAGATTTCAGGTAAGCAGAAAAAAAGATTTGTGTAAAAAAAAAGCTTAAACATCTATACTTAATTCAGAAAACAAGTTACTTATCAATATTGGTAAAAACTTAGGAGTTACTTTTGTCTTTATGAAACACAGTAAGACGTGCCATCCATGAGAGCTTGAATTTCCCCCAACCTGTCAAGTTGAAATTATAGCAACTAAAAGTCCATTTTGATAGATTGTTCTTATAGAAAACAAGTTGTTGGAAGGGTCCCATTAACTGGCATTAACCTCTCATTAACTGGAGATTCCAGGAAGGTGGCAGCTCCTGGACTTGGGAAACACATAAATGAGGTCCTTGAGAAATCTAGCAATGGCAGGGTGGGAAATACACTGTAGCCCTGGATAGGATGGTGATGTTCTGTTAAACATACCCTTATGGAGCTGATGGCTAGTTCTGAATGCTTTAGGGATAGCTATGAATGCTTTTGGGATAGCTGATAGCCCAGAAAAGTAAGAACTGGGGCTTCCAAAGGAAAAAAAGGTGCTGTTGCCCAAATAGATAACTTCTTTTTAGCTACATAGGTTAATCTAGTAGAGTCCTTTTTTCTAGGCACAAATAAATTCTGGACTTCAGCTGAACAATTTCTTTCGATAGCAACTAGCCAGCCAGCCAGCATCCAGATACAAGTATGCTGGGTCTAGATATAGGATATGACCTTTGTTTTGGTCAATCACATGGGATAAGGCAGGTAATATTATCAGGTCAGAATACCAAAACTGCCTCAGGTCATGCTGGAGCTAGCATTACGACAACTACTCAATCCTGTCTACGTTTTCTTTGGCATTAACAGAATCGGTAAATGTTATTAGAATTGGATAGGTATACATTAGTGCTAGAGTGCATGAGATGACAAAAGCTTCCGTGGGGGAATCTGAGCTCACATCCTCCTTTCCCACCTCCTTAAGTAGAATGTTTGGCATTTCTTGTTTCAATTTGTAGCAAACACTACTATACAGGTATCCCCAGCTGTGGAAGATTGCTCTACAAAATCAAGTCCTTGACAGGCCATTCATGGTTATTTCTGAATTGCCTGCTGAAATGGTCTGCTAGGACATTCTGTAAATCTGGTAGATAAAGAGCTACTGATAAGTTTTGGTGATGAATACATCACTTCCATTGAAAAGAGCGTCTTCGCAAAGAGGGAAGGATAGTTTCTCCCCATCTGTTGTATAATTCATGTGTTGTCTGTCATTATTTGAATGGTTAGTCCCTGCAGCATAAATAGAAATTTTTATACACACAGATGAATGGTTCTGAATTCCAGAATGGTTGTGGGAGCGTGAGTCTCTTCAGAAGGCCAGAGACTCTGCGTCTGAAGGTAGTCTAGAGGAGCTTCCAACCCAGTCATAAAGCCATGCATCTTGGCCTCTCTTGAGCAACTCTACAACATTTCAGAGAGGAGAAATATCTAAGTTGCACTGGACAGGGGGCAAAAGAGGTTGGCTTTTATCCAGATGCATACATGAAGCAGCCCAATAGGCCAAGATTGCATACTGTAGGCATAAGGAGCTGAGGGCCATGGAGTTGGATATCATGGTGACCATTGTCCATGAGATCCCATGGGGCTATGCTTGTAGGAGTAACTCCTGGAGTCTCTGTGAGATCAGTATGGTCACTTGAAAGGGAACGAGTGAAGTAAGTGGGACTCACTTGAGTCTTGATCACTACCACAACTGAAGAGCTGCTGGGTCATATCAGTACTGATAGAATGCTTTGTACCTTGATGCAGTCTAGCAGCTGATGACTGCTGATTCAGGTTGTGTGGTAACTGCAAGATCACTCAGTATTGAAAAAAAAATTTGGGGCCACAAAAGTCTGTACTGGGAGCATCTGGACATCAGGGTTTATCATCAGAGTTGTAGTCACTAGGGTCATTGGCACTACGTGCACCAAAGTCAGCACCAAGTATTGGATCAAGTTCAGGCTGCTGTCTCAGATGATACTATAGGTATTCTTACTGGATTTTGCAGAAGTGTCAGAGGAACTCAATTTGGGCTGTGAACTGTCTTTTGGCTGTGTAGTCTGAAGAGATCTACGACTCATTCTACTAGGTCCCAGAAAGGGAATCTAGGACCGTGTTTGCTGTGGGAGTGATGTTCCTTCCCATTCCCTTCAGATGACTGGAGTGGGACTTAGCTGCTCTTGCTAGATGAAGGTTTGGTCTCTTCGAAGAGTGAGCCCAAGAGCTTGGATCTGAGCCATAGCTTACAGGAGCACTCACTTAGGAAGACTGTTTGGGCCCGTAAGCCTTTTTTTAATTTGATTGGGAGCAGGCTCTCATCAAGTGCTCCAGGAGAAAGAATTTAAGATAGGCCATTCTCATCTTCCATGTCCTCTTGGAGAAAGAGCAAAAGATGAAACTACTATCAAAAGAAAAAAAAAAGCACCTGGAGTGGCAATTCTGTTTAATGACAGGCACATCACAGAAAGAGAACATTTTGGACTCCAGGGACTTTGTTTCAGCCTCAGCAACTAAATACCAGTATCCAACACTAATGAGGTTTTTCTTTGGGGTGGAGGGAATTAGTATATAGCTAGTAGACATAAATATTACCTGACTAAAAATATGCCAGAATATCAAAGTCACCCACTGTGCAGGGAAGCGGACACTACAAGGGTTCAGTCATGCTGCTGTGGACAAGAAAAAACTGAAAGAGGTTGGGCCTGCTCTGCCATTGATGCCCTCAGATGAGGAGTTCAAGGACATGTAAGGCACAAATGCAGCCCAACTGAAGTGTGTCATGTCTGAGATATATCATACTTTTTTTTAAAAACCAAAAAGTGTTATACATTGTGCCTCACTGTATTAGGAAGTATTTTTATAAGCCTCACTTCATGTATTCTTTTTTACTTACTGTAAATGAATACAAATTGCATATATCATTTGTATTTGGTGAAATCAGTAGGATAACTGATCCCTTTTGATAGAATTATGAAACCATGTGGGATATCACTGAATCCAAAGGAATGGATTAAAACCTCCATTATATTTGGCTAAATGCTTGAAAATTCAACTACTCTTTCTTGTAAATGGAATGATACATTTAGACTGTGTGTTACATATATTTTGAAAGCATGTTTCTGGACTTGCTTCATGAATAGATTGGATTGTAGATGCAGAGCAGGAAAATCTATTTCCAATCTGAGACCAGATGTACTTAGATGTTGGACTATTTTTTTCAACAATAATTTTCTGCCCAAGGGCAAGTACAGACAGAGGAGCCTTCAAGTCATTCTGTGCTACTATTGTAATTTTGAAATTCACAGCATTTAGCAGCCAATGTCTCAAAGGAAAAAAAACTACTTTCATTTTTGCCTCCTGCAGCCATTCCAACAGGGAGAGGTCTGGTCTCTGAAAATGCAGCTCATTAAAATGAAGAAGTTTTCAAACTTTGATGTCTGCAGTTCACTAGGGACCCACTACCTGTTCACTGAGCTGTTCTGTTTAATAAGACGTAGTAGCTGCACAACAGACTACACACTATAATTCAATTGCTTTAAATCAAATTAATTATGTCCCTAATATTTATAACATACAGCAGAATATATGATTATATAACTACTTTCACAATCACAAAATTCTTTCTTTCCTTAGCTGACTTTATGCAATAACCTGAGAACATTTTTTTTTACTTTATCAGCTTCATGAGTATCTTATCATCAAGAAAGGTATGTACTCTGGGTAGCTTTTAAGTTACAAACAACTTCGTCTGCTGCTATTTGATAAGACTATTTTTGAGCTATTTTGAACTTTAATTAGTTACCCTTTTAAAGAAGATTGGATCTAGTTGTTGCAGAATAATGGAAATGTTTTAACCAATTAAGCCTGCATATGATGTGTCATCTATCTACCTGTCCTGTGTTCAAGATGTCTAATGCTTTCCAAATTACTGATCCCTCTCTTTTCTACTTTATATCATAACTGGATTTCCATGGATATGTGCTCTCTTGATTTGGAGTGCTTCTATAGTGCACTCAATAGTTATTCATCTTCTCATTAACCCTTTCCTGTTGTCGTCCAGTGGTTTCCTCTTCCCACAATATATCTTCCTGACAACTTCATTTGGTCTCAGATCTTAGCCATGACCTCTATTCCAACAATACCCAAGTCTACTTTCCAACCTTTCTTCTCTGTCCAGTCTCACTTCTCAGGCTGCTCCTATGACATGATTTCTTTATTTTGCTGCTACTATTTCAAGATTAATTTTTCGCAGTCTGAATTTCTCATCTTTCTGCCTAATCGCTCTCCTTCTTTTGTCTATTTCCATTCACAGCTCCCCCATCTTTCCTATATTCTAGGCCTGAAACTCAGGGAAAAAAAAATCAAAGATTACATTTATTTCCTTCTCTCTACCACTGTTATGCCTTTTAAAAAAAATATTACCCAAAAACATATTTTCATTGTACCTCCTGTCAAAATCTTTTGCTTTGTATGGGTGCCCTTTCATCTTGATCATAAACTTGTCCTCTCTGATATTCCTGCCTCTTACTTCTTTCCCCTACCAGTCTGTCCAAAGCATTGCTGTGCTCCAATCATCTCTATCTCTGCACATTGAAAGATTGCCATATCACTCCCTTCCGTGAATCCTTTCATTGGCCTTCTGCCTGTTACCATATAAAATTTAAGATTTTCAGCCTCAAAGAGTTCTAATAATTTGCTCCCTCCAGCATCTCTGCTCTCACTTTCCTCCCTACACCTTTCTGCTCTCTTGATCTCCTTCTGTAACTATTGGCTTTCCATCTCCTAATATGCCCACAGTTGGCTATGCCAACAGTATAGGGGCCCACTTACTCAACGTGTCTGCTCTGTGACCTTTGTGAATCTGAACATGTGAAGAAGCGACTCCTGGTCTGAGTAGTCGGAGTGTCAAAGTCTTGTTATGGTTATGATTCATGTGAAGGGAACTAGTCTTACTCTGATCAGCAACAGTTACTAGTTTTACCTATTTGTTAATCTGTTTACTGATTAATAACTTCCTCATGTTCTGTTTTGATTGGTCAATTGTTGATACATATACTGAATACTGTTACCAGTTCTTTGGAGTTATCTACTGGCTAGGGTGCTCACTGGGACTGCCTGAACAACAGAGCTCCAGTGTCTATAATTTCATTTCTATAATCCTGAATTTTGGCAGGGGGTTAGACTAGGCTCTTACAGTCCCTTCTAGCCCTATGGGTCTATGATTCTATAAGAAAACCGTTTGTTTAAATACTTACCAAAGACTCCAGAATTGGATATTTCAAATCAGTCCGGTAGCAGGAGGAACCACAAAGGAGCACTACTGCCTGAGAAGGGAAAGGTTCAGTAGTGTCCAACACCATATACATATGGAAAAACTTCACTCTTTTCAGCCACTAAGCATGAGTAAAATCCCTCCTTTAAATGAGCCTCTTCAAACAATCCCTTATCAGTCACATCTACAGCTTTTATTACCTAAACTGTTGCCAAATACCCTGTCTTGTTTATGTTTGATCTGTAATTGAATAGATTGGCCGGGGAGGGGGGGGAAGGGGTGGGTTACAAGAGTTAATCAAAATTTAGCCATCTTTAGGTTAGTTCTGAAAGATCTACATTGACAGTTGCTGGAGATCTTGACAGACTAAGAGTCAAGAATGTAAAGGGCTTTTTAATCAGCAAAGGTATAAAAAGATCCAGTAGCTAGAAGGTGAAGCTAGATAAATTCAGACTAGAAATAAGTCTGACGTTTAAGGTGAGAGGGATTAACCTTTGGAACAATTTCCCTAGGGATATGGTGAATTCTTTGTCACTTAAACTTTAAACAAATATTTGGAAAGACACACTCTACCTCAGCCAGAATTTATGGGCTTGATGCAGGAGTCACATGGCAAAAATTTTTGGCCTCTGTCATACAAGATGTCAGATCAGATGATCATACTGGTTTCCAGGGTTATAAAAAGTGTTCTCTCTAGTAGGTAAATAATGTCAAGGACATCTGAAGTTTGTTAGGATCTGTGAAGTAAGGTCTTAGTTTTGCCCTCAGGCATACAAAAATTTGATTGTATTCAACTGGGCCTGGTTGGACTCATTGTAAAGTCTGCTCGAGTTTCCAGGACAGGATCAAACCTTAAGTTTAGTATAGACAGGTTTCAAGAAATCAAGTATAAGTATGAACTCTGAGTTGAGTAAAATCCAGACTATTTAACAGATCTCAAATTTTTGGTTGTGTGTTTATTTAAAAAAAAACAAAACACTCCTTAAAAACAACTCATTGACCTTGACATTTAGGAAGAAAGACAAGATGTAAGGGGTGGGTGTACTTTGATTGGACTGAAATTTTCTTAACTCATCTGAGAAGTATCCATCAATAACTCAAAGTTCAGGTCATTATTAACCTTAACTGTTTTCATCTATTCAGGAAAAGCAGCTGTCAGTCCTCCACCCCTTCAAACCTGCTCCTTCCCGTACAGTTTCAGTTTCCACTTCTAGTTCTACTATATCAGTGAACCAGACCCCTTTTGAATGAATACCTGCAGTTGGTCTCTGCCACCAGCAGGCACCAGCAATTAGCTTGGCTGCTCCCAACCAGGTTAACAATTCTCTTGCTAACACTGGTGAAAAATATACCTGCTTACTGGTTGAAGGATGATGGGGCCCTCTTCTCCAACAACTACAATACACTATATAATATTTTGGTGGGTAATTACTAGTCCTCCCCATTCATAATGATTCACATTCTTTTTGGCCTTGCTAACCCATGAAAGCGTACGGTTCCCCACCATACCCATCGTGGCAGAATTTCAGACCCCTTTTAAGGGGATTCAGGTATGTGATCTCGGTATCCTGATGATTAAGTCAGCCCACTAACAAAACTGTTATTGTATACCTGGGTAAAAACTATCATCTCAAGTGGCTGTTTCCTGACTGAATCTCTTGCCATGCCACCAAGGCCCACCAGTGAACCTCCAAGGGAACTGGCTACCCATCTATGGGCTGACTCAAACAATGGTTCTTATGGTCCACTGCTTTGCTGCTTATCTGAGAATGAGAGAGAACTCTTTTGGACAGGATTGGGCATGCATGCGTGTCCTCCCCTGGTGTACAGAGGTTGAATAGCTTATATGAGTCCCTCTAGCCAGCCCCCATCTCAGGTATTGACTTCCTCTTATCCCCCTTCTGAATCCGAAGTGGAGGGGAGTCTTTAACGGAGCCACAACCCCTTTCTTTATGCTTGATCAGACAAAAAACTTCTCCCCACCTTCGCCTTTGAGGATACAGAGATTGCATTTTTTTAAGTGCTGGAAAAAGTAGAATAATGCTGATGGAGAGACCTGATATATCATAGCTAAAATCCAGGAAATCAACACCACTGTTCTAAAACAATTCTTTATATATATATAAAATCAAAGCAATCAAGAAAATGGAGTGACAGTTTTCCATTACGTCAGTCCCATCAGAGCCATTTCAATGTATGGAAAATCCTTTAAAACCTTTTCTAAACTTCAAAAATGGTTCCACAGTGTATGGAGTAATAAGGAAGCTTATCATAGCATCATGAAATAATCTGATTTTAAAACTCAATGCAGATGACATTTAAAGCTTTTTTATCTTCATTGTTCATCCAGGTAACCATTCAGCATGCAATCTCCATATGAAATTCACAGTAAAAGCACTGCAAGTAAAATAGTTTAAAAACTATTTAAGATAAATGAAAGCACCTTAAAAGTAAGTTGAGAGTACCTGTCAAAGTGTCAAAAATGACACCTTTAAAAACTAGAAAGTGTCCTATATGGTAAAGCTGAAAGGAGAAAAATAAGATGTGGTGGCTAATGCACAGCTAGGTTATTAATAAATTATATTTTTAAAAGAATGAAAAAATTAAAGACATGTAGTAACAATCCCACTGATTAGGGGGTTTGAAATTGCATACCTCTAGGGCAATCTTAACATAAAGGGTAGTTCAAGAAAGATGTAGGCTGTTGAGCTGGATGTTTTAGGGTGGAAGTCTTTATGGTATTAAGGGGAAAAAGTATGAAAGCAGCAATGCTGTGATTTATTTTTGCTGAAGAAATATATTTTATCAAACTTCTCTAAACTTGTTCACAGAAAACACAGGGTTAAGAAGGCCACATTGGGCTATTTTAATAAAGATGTGACAGATAGTAGGGATGGATTTATAGATTCTGTAATGAGAGAACTGTACTCAACGTAATCTGGAGTTGACACAACCCCAGCCATTTTGTGCATAGCTGCAGCGTTACTAGTAAGATTAGCTGACCTTGGTCTAGATGCCCTGTGTCTAAGTTTCTTTCTAAAGCTGCTTTGCTGATAAGGAAAAATTATGAGTTCCTTGTTGTTGCTAGGGAAATTGTTAGCCTATTAGAAGTTATTCTGAGTTATGCTTTGTTTTGAGTTATTTATAAAAGGATTAATAAGGAGAGTGTACTCTGGAGAAGCCTGGAAGAAGCTCTTTTGAGAGGATATAAGCTTGAAGTCTGACAGCTACCTCCCCAGCAGCTAGGAGGAAGGCTGGTCACCAGAACCCTGCTGTAGTTGCTGTCACTTGATACCACCTCAGTCTTTGGGTAACTATATCTAGGGTATTTCTAGACTATTGTCAGTTTTGAAATGTGGTTTAGATGTAATGAAACCAAGGATTTTGAATGGAAGCATCTTGTGTGTGCCAATCATTTATCAGAAAGAGGTGCTGTGTCCCCCACTGATTTATTTCCTACCACCTGGAAAACGGAGATTAGTTATCAGTAACACAAAGATCAAGAAGGACAAGGTGATCATCTAGTCTGACCTACTGCATAGTACAGGCCATAGGACTTCCCCGAATTAATTCCTCTTGAACAATAGTGTGTCTATTAAAAAAAATCCAATCTCAATGTTCCAAATTGTCAGTAATGGCAAATACACCACAATCCTTGGTAAATTGTTCTAATGATTAATTAACCTCACTCTTAAAAGTTTACTACAGTTAAAAACATGATTTCATAGTCTTCATGCATCTAAAAAGAATATTTGGGTGCATCAACTTTAAGAGTAATGTTAAAAAAGAAACAAACCAAGCAGCAAATAAACAAATGGACACCCTAAGCAAGCTGAACTTTGCAGCCACAGCAACCCTCCATCCCTCCTTGACACAAAGGTACCTCACAGAATATATCCCCTCCTTCTCTATCCAGAAGAAACATTAACATTACCACAAACACCATATACCATCAACCACACGCTACAACGTAGAGGCTGTATCATGAATGAAGCAGGGATCTGTTGCAGGGTCGGTTGAAAAGAGAAAGAGATTGAGCCAGGTGGAGTGATAAGGAGCATTTATTCGGTTACAACTTCTAATCCACTTGTGCCCCTTTGCCTCATGACCAACAAAGTGAGCCCTGAGTTCACTACTTTATAACTCTTTATCTAAAATATGTAAATACGCACACTTCTACAACACCCCCTAAAATCCCTATTTGGTAATATGCAAGATTATAAAATGAATATTAATGGTTAGTGGAGGCATATAATTACATCCACCCTATTTGTTAACTCCCACAAAACTTGCACAGCATATACTTTTATCTTAACAACAGAAATGACCATGAAGCCCCTTAACAAACTAGTAAAAAGGGAAGAACAAGGGGGAGAGATCTCAAGCCCTCCCTAACAGTCATGCTGCCTGGGAAAGACGAGATAACACCCTCTTACCACATTCTTGTCCAGGTAGTGAAGTTAGAACAAAGGGAGCACACGGACAACTCATGTTCGCTGCTTCAGCTACTCCTCCATGATTCACTCCCTCTGTCCCTAACTTCAAGGCTAAAAAGTTGCTGCAATTGGCTTCCCTCCCCAACTCCAAGTCTAGAAAAAAGTTGTGATTTGCATGGCCCTATCAGGGCAAGTCAGGGGTCCTGAGGACGACAATTTGGGTCCAAAACCTGGGCCCAACTCCCAGCCCCCCAGGAATGTGGCCCAGCACTGACATCCTTTGTCTCCACACCCACAGGATCCTATGGAAAAATAGAATGTGATCATGTAATTAAATACTGTATCACAATGTGTGTACCATTTTTGCCCATAGAGTCTCAAGAGCTGTCACATCTGCTTTGGTGCCCTTCTTAGATGCTGC
The DNA here is from genome assembly GCA_007922155.1 of Mesoclemmys tuberculata. NCBI lineage: Eukaryota > Metazoa > Chordata > Testudines > Chelidae > Mesoclemmys > Mesoclemmys tuberculata. Next base: position 33,051,009 of record ML675624.1, on the reverse strand, counting down.
TGGCCGAAACAGGTAGGAAAAACGAGGAGGAATGGCAATGAAATTTCTTTCTTATTTTAAAGTGAGGCATTTTTCAGTACAAATCAATTAATTACATATATTGATATATAATGAAAGAACACAGTTTCTTGGTCAAAATGCCAGGAAAAGAATAGCATGTGTTGTCGCACATAGAAACAGAAAGGACATTAAGTAAATGAGAGAAGGCATTAAGTAAAAAAAGGTTATGATGATGGCAGGTCACCAGATGTTGCTGTTACAAATAGTCTTAAAAGTTCGTTTGTGAACAAGTTTTTAATCTGGGAAGAAAATGCTTTCGGATGCACTTTCTTTGCATGAACTATGGAAAGCAGAAGGGAGTTCACTCACTACTTTTATCTTCCTAACCAGTTAATTTTTGCAGTTACTCACTGGGAACCTGGCGTTGGTGTTGGGGCTAATACACCTGGAAAAGAGGTTGACACCACACTGTTTGTAGCCCTGTCTGTTCCAGGACTACATGGGTAAAGAAAACAATATATTTTTAGAACAAACTTACTCCACAACACTGATGTTTTTTTTTTTTTTTTTAAAAAAACAGGAAGCTGACCCACAAATTATGACATCTACCACCACTCAAGAGAAAGGTATAATTACTAATGGATTTATTCTTTGAAGCCTAACTTAAAGGTGCTCTGATGAAGAAAAGTCCCAAAAGCACCAAAAGCAGATTTCTATTGCTCAGTTTCTTTGTTTATACTACATATTGTGATAAAGTGAGGCTGGATGGCTTTAAAAGAGTGTGCTGGGGCCGGTATGAGGGCCCAACAGGGTTAAAAACCCTCTGCCTTGCAGGCAGAAGAGAAAGCACAAAAGGGCAATTAAAGTCACCTGGACCCAATGAAGGGTGGTGCCAGGGGTATTTAAACTCTGCCTTCCCTAAAGGAGGGGGAGGGATTAAACACAGGGGAAGCTGCCAGAAGGTATGGAGCAGCTGGAGGAGAAGTTTCCCTCCCAGGCCAGGAGACAGAGCTCCTCTAAAGCCAGGGGAGATGAGGTAGTTGGGAGCGCCCTGGCCACAAACAGGAAGGTAAAGCGCGAGACCCACCAGGGGGAGGCTGGCAGTTTGCCACAGTATATATATGCCAGTCTCTCAACTACAATACTGCATTCCAGCACCACCTGCTGACACATAGTAAAATAGCAACAGATCAAGCTGATTTCACATCCTTGGCTGAATTAACTCATTTTGATTTGATGCATGCCTTATACTTTTTCTTGACGAAGTCTGAACAATCAGACAAATGTCTGTATCCTGTATATTGCAGCTGGAACTTAGAATCCTACCATGGATACTTACATATATTGAGTCTAAATTAAAAAAAAGGTATAAAAATAAATATATTATTAGGTTTGTAATCAAGGCAGTAACTTCCTCTTTCTCCTGAAAGAAGGTAGAATAAAGGATGCACATATCCTGCATTAGAATCACATGTCAGTGGATGCAGAGTCGTGGTACAGTCTTGGAGGAATCTATCTGCAAGTACACAGGATTACTTAAGCAGTAACCATCTTCTTTTGGAGTGGAGAACTGTATTAAAAATGGGATAAGAAATTACTGAGAATACAGGCTCCGATTCAGCGAAGTTCTTATGAATTAACCAGTATCAAAATTGTGTACCCTGCAAAACACCATTAGTTTTGCAAACAGTTGCCTTTCAAAGATCTTCCAGTTTTGTGGGGTTTTGTCTCTCCTTGACACCTAATACTTCTGGAGTAAGGAAAACATAGACTATTAATCTGTAAAACATTATGAAATGAGGAAAATAAATAAAAACCAAAATTTTCTCATCCAAGATGATGGGAGTTTTGTATTAATCTTAGCTAGATGATACTTCCAAACATTGAAAAAAGACTATGCTCCTAAGGGCTAACAGAGTACATTCATTTCAGTTAGTTCCTTCTTCCATAAATCTTACATCTGCAAAAAAGATGAATCCTACATAAATACATGTCTAAAGCTTAATTTCTTCATTCAAAACATCACACACATTAGTACTGTTCACCTTAGTGATTTGCAGAGAAAAGCCCAAATAATTTCATTTTACAATGCCGTGTTTTTCAATCTTTTCTGCAGCTATTCATTCTTCTACTCCATAAGCTTGCCTACAAAAAGTAGTTTAAAACCAATGGGGGCTTTTAGAAATACCAATCTGTGCAGTGTACATAAATTCCTAATTTTTTTTAGCTACTAAAAAGATGGAAATGAAAATTACGTTTTCTCTTCATTTAATGTCTAATGTTCTTATGCCTGAGGGTTCATCAAATTGGAAGCTGTTATGTAAGATCTAGGAACAAAAATATATGTAACTAATTAACAGTAATAATAGAACATGGCTTAATACTTGAAACAATTTGTCTTGATCAGATGGCTCATTCTTTATCTTTTCTGTGAAAATGTATCAGTGAAACTTTTATTTAAATTGAAATTAAAGTACATGCATTCAAGAACTGGAAAGAAAATGTAGGTAATTCCTGAGAGATTTCACTATCATATTGCAGTGTTCATCAATTCATATAGCCTGAATTATTATTTTGAAACAATATTTTTAACTGGTTACTGATAAGTCTTATCAAATTAATATTTCAAAAATAATTTATAAATAACATTTTAAAAGTTTAAGACTGATGCAGTAGATCTTAAATCTTCTCATTAGATTGTATATGATATCCTCCAAATGAGAGGAAAAAATATCCATACTATTTCTTTGAGCCATCAGAAAGACAGAAGTGGCAGTTTCTATAGAGAAGTGTAACACAAATGAGACGATTGCTTGAAGAATGAACATCGTGTGGAAGTGAAAGGCAATTTCAAAGCTAGTTACAGTAATAAATAAGAGGAATGCCAGTGTACTTGCCTATGATGTATTTGTGTTCCATCAAGGAAAGTGAAACATCTGATTAATTCTGTTTCTTATACTTCAAAGTGGCATGTGAGGAGAAGCAAAAATGTAGGTATATCAAATATACCGGGCAAAGAAGAGGTGCTTGATCTTGAATTCTTGTTGCAAGAGATATAACATCAAATTATATCCTAATGAAGGAGCAAAAGTATTGCTTTGGAGACTTACTCATTGTTTTTTAAACTGAATCCCTGTTACTTGAAATTTATCCTTAGCAAGTCAATGAAAAGCATTTATATTAAGTGATTTAAATCCACCTTTATAAATATTACAAAAAGCACTTTGCACCTTAACGATGCCTTAAGCATTTAATGAAAATGGGTTTTTAACTCAACAAAATTAAAGAAAAATTGTTTGTAAAATTTTTAAAGAACATTTTCCCTAATTTATTTCCCATATTGAGACAAATATTTTCTCTCATGAAAATTCGAGGACTTGAAATATTGCCAATTCCCCCCCCCATAGGAGATCTACTTCTACCTTGAAACTGCATGATTGAAAGAATTTGGACCACAATCCTTAAACTGATCATGTAAGCAAACATCTGTGCCTGAACAGAGCCCTGCTTACTTCTGAACTTGTGGCTTGTACTTTAATGGGAAGCCCCATGTGTGCAGCAATCCACCCACTAACAGCTGAGGGATTAGAAACTGGGAATTTTATGGAAAAGTAGAAGGGATAGTCATTTTGTTAAAAGCCCATTTTTAGGAGCTTTGAAAAGAAGAGCATTAGCTGAGACACAGCCAACCCCACCTTTTATTTCCACAAGTTAAGTACTTAGATCTAGATCTTGTTAATCTTATCACATGCTTAACTTCATGCATTGAAGATTAATTATTTAAAACTCTGACCCTCCAAGTTGCAATGAAGTCTGTGGGCTCTATGCGGGGTGACCAGATGTCCTAATATTGGGGGCTTTGTTCCATATAGGCACCTATTGCCCTCTACCCCGTCCTGATTTTTCAAACTTGCTATCTGTTCACCCTAGCTCCATGGAGACAAAGGGGTCAATTCAAATAATCTGTGTTGCAAGATCAGGGCCTCAGAAATAGCCATACATACACAGGTCAGGAATTAAGTTACTTTCTTAAGGTCACATAAGACCAATGCAGAGTGAAGAATACATTTTCTGACACCCATTCCCTAATGTAAAAATTAGAACATAGTGAGATGGTGCATCATCTACTATGAAGGAGTTGTGTAAGTAAAGATAGAAGATGGAAGAAAAGTCCTTAAAATACATACTGAAATGGAAAGAGCAACAAAAAGATTTAGCTGCACTCCAGACCAATAATGTGTGTCAATGAACTATAAATTATCTCAGTACAAGAGACCAATTTTTTCTGATACACAACATTGTTTTACATAATGTTAGTCTCTACCTAGCTTTCTCTACAAATTAGACTGAGGAGGACAAGTTATGTAAGTTATATGTATATTATATACAAGTTATATTTCTGTGTCTCAATTTGCACATTAGGATTTTATTTCTCTGGGGCAGTTCCTTTTGCTAATCCAGCTACATGGATGCATTTTGACAATATAAATCAACCATATTTTTATTACTCTAATTTCATTTACTTTTAGGCAGCAATTTAGCAAAGGTTTTCAGTTCCCTGACTAAAGCTGAGCATCTTTTCCTTAAATATTTTAGCTGTGCATTTAGACTTCTCTCTGGACTGGAATTAAAAAAAAAAGTATTTTATGGAGCTTGAAGACAGATTTGTATGCCTATATGCTGACTGCCATTTGTGTAACCTGCATGCACTATGTTGGAGACACAAGGTAGGTGAGGTAGTATCTTTTAGTGGACCAACTTCTGTTGTGAGCTTGAAAGCTTCTCTCTCTCTCTCTCTCACCTACATAAGTTAGTTCACTAAAAGATATTACCTTACCCATCATGTCTCTCTAATATCATGGGAACAACATGGTTACCCCACCACTGCATACACAATGTTGATCATTTAGCTCTCTGTTACTATTAATTATTCATTAAATACAATCATTCCTGCCATTGTTAATTGTATTCCACATTATACTCTAGATTACATTCAATGTATTAGGATTTTTTTTTCTCTTTGCATGTGAGTAAATCCCCACTTGTGATATGTATATCGTGAGACACACATACACAGAGCAATGACAGACTTACTTTGTGCTCTGATCAAAAGAAACTTTTAGTAGTATCTAAATATTTCTCCATAAAACATCCAACTAATTTAACAGCAGCAACAAAAACACTTTTCAATTATATGAATTCATCAACATTGCTTTTCTAGAAGAAAGTGTGTTTTCTCATCTAGCTTTTTAGATAAGAACTAATGCCTCATTAATTTTAAACATATCAGCCTGAAAACACTACTGTTTTGGATAGAATAATGAGCAAAATTATAGAGAATACATTCACCAGTTAGTTACTTTGCATAATTACGTACACCCTTATTACAGTGTGAAGAATTAAGAAACCAATGAGACAGAGACAGGCAAGTGCTTAAACATGAATGTTTATATATTAACTATTCATAATGGGTCCTGACAAACAAAACAGTTCAAAAGGAAATTCTCATCACAATCAATAGCAGTTTTTGCCTGTGTAAGGAGTACAAGATCAGACAAACCCAATGGGAAGCTCAAATATAGTTTACATAGATAGTAAATGAAATATTTCTACTACAAACTAACTTGTACATTGCTATACAGCATAGATTCTTGGAGATGGTATCATTAAGTGGAAAGTGACAGGTATATTTCAGCTAAAGGAACGAGTGATGGATACATTTCAATTCAGAGGAGATATAGTCATTAAGACAGATGATGTTTTACTCTATGACCTGACTGGTTAGCTGTAGAATAGCACCAGATGATCATCTTTTTCGATTACACAGAAAATGCCATAGTTTACCCTATCTTATTCTTTTTAGTTGATTACTCAATACTACCTCATACCATTAGTTCAAGACCCAGGCTTCTCAATTTCATACATATTTTGTGTGCATTAGAGATTGTACTTCTGAATCTAAGGGTGCTAGACTGGGCGATGATAAGAAGAATACCTAGCTCTTTATGTTGTGCTTTTTATTAGTAGCACTTTACGAAGCAGATCAGTACAATTATCCTCGTGATCAATATTTATACTTCCCCAGCTGATATTTTTAATGTAAATCATTTCAAGTAAACTCTGCTCATTTACACTGTACCTTATCATTATATATAGGAGCAAAGCTTTTTCTGACTAGTGAGTGCAAAAGAGGGATGGGGCATGCAATATATCAATCTTTCTTGAGAGCCCTCTGCATGAGCAAGCAATAAGCAAAGAGAATGTTCACATCTAGCATCTTCAGAGATGGAAGCCACCCCCAATGAATTGAAGAGGGACAAAGAGCCATGGTTTCTCATGTACTATTGCACAGGGAAGCATGCTGCACTATTCTAAGGGAACATTAAATTCTCACAGATCCACTTCTAAGGCAAGTGTATATTATGGCTCCTAAAATAAGTCATTCCCACTCCCCCTGGCTTTCAATAAATGCTCATTTGAAAAAAAATCAGGGGGGAAAAAGTTCATTATTTCTTTTAAGGGTACACCCATCTCTAATAAACACTATTAATATAAGTAACACTTCCTGTATAAGAACTAGACCCTCTTCCATTCCACTACCACTTTCACTGTGTGAGTGTTTGCTCTTGCCTGTTTGCAGAAGAAACGTGTCAAAGCTATTTTGTGATTGTTATTATTGGAAGAAGGCAAGTGCAACCAATTAGGTCTTCACTGCTTTCTAAGGAACTAGTTTCAGGGTCTTTGGCAGCTGGACTACAGAATCTCATTTCCTAAAGAAGGGCTCAGGCAAGAAGTCTGAGCCAGGGACTGTAACCCAGAGCTAGAAACAAAGACTAGACATTTGCCTAGAAGTAGTTGGCTAAAGTAACTGTAACCATTCAAGAAAAAAGGCTTGAGTGTCAGAGACAGCTGACTGAAAACATCTGCCCAATGCACAATAGTGATAAAAAGCTAACAATGTTAGAAGAGGAAATGGGATGGAAAATAATGCTGAAAACATAATACCACTTATAAGTCATACACCCTCATTGGCAATTCCCTGTTCAATTTTGGTTTATAATTCACAACAGATGAATTGCAGTATCAATGTTAAATTTGTATATTCTCTCATTTCAAGAGCTAGTAAGGACTCTATAGTCATATGATCCTTCTAAATCTCTATGATGCTTCTCCATTTCTTTTTCAACTGTTGTATAATATCAACAAAAATAGATATATACAAAGGAGAGTTCCTCCAAATGTTCTCTACTGAATAATATAAAATTTATTTTTGCCACCACAGCAGCACATTTTATGGTAATAAGATGGTAATCCAAGTAGTAAAACACAATACAGCAATCAAAATAAGTGCAAATAATTAGAGCCACCTCCATCATGTGGAAAATAACCCACTTGATACCACCGAGCATTTGGAGTTCATTCACATTCAAATATAATCTTCTCACAAGCTAATCTCTTAATCAGTCAAATCACCACTGCTGTGAAATATGTCTAGTGGAGGAGAAGTTAACATAACTTACGTATTTTTATTGATATTTTACATGAATGATTTAAAGTACTATGCAAAATGCATGAAAGCCATGAAGAAAGATCTGTTAGAAAATAGCTTAGATTTAGCTCTATCCTTAAGGAATCTTTCAAGGATGAGGAAAAGCAGAGACCAACAAGATGAATTACTGTTTAGAGCTATGAGGGTAGAAAAAATAAATACTGCCTTGCCCTTGTACCAAAGACATAAAACTATCAAACCATATGCAACAATAATTGTGGTTTAGGGCCCTAGGACAATAGTGGGTGAGCACTTCCACGTTGGCAGGGGATGCTCAGCTTTAAGTCCTTAAAGATGATATGACACTTTTCCTAAGTATGTTGAATTGCAGGTGCTCTGAATCCGATCAATGATCTGTTTTGGCAGGGTGCACTCAGGAATGATTTTTTCTTCCCAGTAGGGCCAAACTGCCACAGATTTGGTGGGTTTTTTCACCTTCCTTACAGCATCTTGGAGGCAAAGTTAAATTAAATAGGAGTTGAACTTACTAATTAGCAGTAGTACTTGGTAGGCATCTTAATTCATTGCAAGTTGAAGATACTGTCCAGTTCTGTTTAAAGGCTAAAAAGACCAGTTCCCAGAAGTAAAAGACCTGGGATTTTGCAGCTTGACCTTCTGCCTATGGTCTTAGTGGGCTGAGATCCTCCCCCTTTTGTTATCCTCTGTCACCATTGCAAAACAATTTAGGAAAGTGACAAGGGGTGGACTAACAAGATTCTACCATGAGTTACAGGTTATATGGTGGTAGCTTTGCATCCCCTGCATTGGAACCACTTAAAATGTCTGGTAGGTGACACTGTGGATCACAGGGCTGGTAGCACCCCTCCTATTTCAAGTTTAATAAAATGGCTGTCTGTTGCATCCCTGGGCTTGACCTCATTTGCCAGTGTGTCCAGATCAAGGAAAAAGGATTTAATTTTCCCCAACTCCATAAGGCTGACAAAGCCACCAGTCATTCCTGCCTTAGAATGATGGAGTCAAATTCTTTTAAACAAATGGATTTAAAAAAAAATTACATCAAGCCCTTAAGCTATTTCTTCTGTCCATATGATATGCAGCCACTTGCAATACTCTTGACTGTTGTTTTACCACCCAAAAACGTGCTACATGACTCACAAAAAACAAGCACATATTCTTTGTCGTAATCTAAATATAAAAAGGAAAAAACAAAGGAGCAAACAATGCCTGTGTGTGTCTTAAGGGGCAGAGAAGAGGAAACAAGGACACAGGACCACATGCAATTAAACTTCGACATTATGGTTTTATTTACATTATTACTGATTTAAACCAGCCTGAAAGGTGAATTAAGTCCATAAGATTTTAAAGTCAATGGTTTGAGTTCATGTCCTATGGCTATTTAAAATTGATCTTGTGTGTTTGCAAAGTATTTTATCCTTTAGTCAACTTCCTTTATAGAATTGTGGTTAGAAGATACATTGGACCAAGTATGAAATCTTATCTGTGAATAATGTTTTGTAATCTGTTAAACTTTCAAATCTTTCTCCATTCAAACGGAGCCCCCTCCCCATGCCCCAGAGACTCAAATAGATAGGCATATTTTAAAGGCAGGATTTAGATTCCATGATTCAGTTTAAATACAGAGTAATTAATTGAACAACTGAAGAAAATCATGTTGCTTTCAATAAATATTGCCACCCAGGGGCACAGAGTGCATGGAGTATTTAGCAATAAGAGGTTATTTTAGTACTATTTTTAATTAATCTAAAAATGTAAATATATGCACCAAGTAGGTTATCCTTTCATTTTCTTTCAAAATTCCATACAAATATCATGAGCCTACTTCTTAAAATTTCTCTAAATTATACATTTCCAAATTAGTTTTTAAAAGCTTCTTCTTGATTAATTCTACAGAGGAGTACATTTCCTCGATTTATATTTTTCTTTCTATATCTACAAATACACACACAAACCTGCTTACAGCAAACTTACAAAACAATTTCACTAGATGCAGTGGTGCACTGTAACTGCAAATTGTCGCATTGTAATGCACTGAGGAGATTCAGGGCTTTCATTTTATTTCTCTATAAATAGATCCAGGTTTACTCTATAAATAGATCCAAATGTAGTCTATTTATGCCAAAAATCAATTAAAATTCCTGCAATTTTAGAATGTTGGAATATAATAAATAAAATTGATTAAGATCAAGGCAAAGGGATTGAGCTACCTATTTATAAACAAAATAGGGTTTAAAGCCATTTTATTGTGTTAATTACCTCTGCATACAACACTCTTATGAACTATTTAAGGTCAATGACTATATAATTTATATTGATCATATGTAGCAGAATCTGCTTGTACATCAGAGTGTAATGACCATTAGCAAACAAATTCTGGTGTCAGGTTGTGGCGATTTAAACAAACAAGATATCTTTGTTTCTTTCAATATATTGCATAATACTGACTTAGAATCATAGAAGATTAGGGTTGGAAGAGACCTCAGGAGGTCATCTAGTCCAACTCCCTGCTCAAAGCAGGACCAACCCCAACTAACCAGCCAGGGCTTTGTCAAGCCAGGCCTTAAAAACCTCTAAGGATGGAGATTTCACCAACTCCCTACGTAACCCATTCCAGTGCTTCAGGCCTTAAAAACATTCCAGGGCATTCCAGGGCAAAGCATTCCAGGGCTTTGTCAAGTCAGGCCTTAAAATCCTCTAAGGATGGAGATTTCACCAACTCCCTACGTAACCCATTCCAGTGCTTCACCCTCCATACCTAGATTCCCAGAAGACTCAGACTAATCTTGACATACAGAAACAAGAATATGCATATTTGCCATAACGAGTAAGGATTAACATTGCAACATCATCATGACAAGATCCAAAGATGCTCTAGTTGGTCTTTTAAAATATTTTTAAGCAGCTAAAAATACCTCTTCTTCCCACTCCCTTTATACATCAGGAAATGCAAACATTTACCGACTTTCCAAGAGTGGGGATTGGGGAGCCCTTATAGGACTATTGTTTTCCCAGTTGCCTTTCCTAAAAGCAAGGGACAGGGCACTGCTAGCCAACATAGGCTTCCAAAACTAGTATCAGGGAATTGCACAGGCAACAGGGTAGCCTAAAATGTTCTAGTATGTACCAGCCCTTGAAGGTGAGTGAGAATAGTCTGCAAAGTCAGCCCTACATTGTTCCAATTTTTTTTTATAGAAGGTATTAAGTCTCTCCTTTTTTATGCAAGTGATGGTGCTCAAAAAACTTCACTTGCAAGTGATTGCATGGGCAAAGTTCTATGCACGTGAAGACTTTGGGTGAAATCCTGGCACCAATGAAATCAATGGAAATTTCACAATTGACTTCATCAGGACTAGGATTTTACCTCTTGTTTAAAAAAATTGGCCAGTACAAAACACACAGGGTTTCAAAGCAAACTATATAACTCATTATAGTTATGTAGGTGGCTCCAGAAAAATGTGCATGAGCCAGATAAGCATAGCACACTGTGGCATAGATTAAAGGTAGCAGCAAGCTAAATAGTAGATAAGTTCAAAAAAAAAATCAAAGGTTATTGGGAGCTGTATAAATAGTGAAGATCCTCAGGATGAGAACAATAGTTGCAAGTAATATTTGTTGTACATTTAGCTCTTTTTGTGCTCATGAATCATATGCAAGATAATTCTGATGATCATTATTATATATATATAATATTCTTATATATTATATCCTTAAACATTTGCTGAATAATTTGGAAGAACAGCTTTCAGCCTCTGGGACCCCTTACCCTCCCCAAACTGCTCATTTCAGCTATCTGCTATTCACTTATTCTTTATTTCGGTACTGATGGATCACAATCATAAGGTACTGTTTCTGGCCCCATGTTGTACGACAACATTTAAAAGTAGGAAATAACCAATAAAAATAGGAAGTGCTGAACAGTGAACAACAAATAAGATGATTTCTGGTACCAATTTTTTGACATTCATTCATTCTTAAATCCATGGAACGTTCAAATTTAAAAAACATTTTCACAAATGCCCAGTGCTTCTTCACATCTTGTGGTTAATGAGTAATATGATCCCATGAATAATAGCAAAAAGCATTTCATTTTATTAGCAAACAATTTTAGTAGGTTTGTGGGGTTTTTTTTTTCTTTTTTAAAGTCTGCTCTGCTCAGCTTTATGCTACTCATATCTAATGCAGACAGCCTTTTCTGATTAAGATTAATTCCATATTCTTACTTCACCGGGGTTACATGTTCACTACATGTGTGTGCTTTTGTATCTTGCCACATTTAAACAGAGTCAGCACATATATCTAAGGACAAAATGAAGTCTGGAAAAAAAGGTACTTCCTTTATTGGATTTTTCCAGTGCATTGTTTTGCATGTCTACTCCAGGGTGACCAGATATCAAGTGTGAAAAATCATGACGGGGATGGGCAGTTGACGCCTATATAAGAAAAAGCCCCCGATATTGGGACTGTCCATTTAAAATAGGGACATCTGGTCATCTTAGTTCTACTCAGACTTTTAATGGCAGAGACTGTCTTTATTTCTGTGTATTGTACAGCACCAAACACACTTTCAGGGTGGTCTTAATAAATAAGTACAGTTATGTTCTCCCAAGACATACATGATTTTCTGTTATTTTCGGTTAGTCAAGCTTGTACAGGTTGTTAAGCAGTAGCACACTTAAAAATATAAAAATCATAGGAAAACATAGAAATAAAGAATAGTGCCATGCAGACACTATAGAAAGCTATTTAAAAGCTCCTATTATCTGTGGAAGAAGTAATGCACTGAGTCTTAATTGCACCTGCTGGGTTATCAGTCACAACTGACTAAAGTATTCAAACTCACACAGAAAAGAAGGCAGTGAAAAACATTTTCTCAGCAAGAAAGGTTGCAGAAACCCTTTGATGAATGAGCCAAAGCAAGTCAAGTTATAATAGGAGGGCTTTTTAAACATTTTCAGTAATTTTATTATAACTTACCATAGAACATTACAGGAGCATTCTTAATCAGCTCCTGCTTTTCCATTAGAGACCAATTATGGATTGGATAGATGCACTTCCCCCTCAATAATCTCTCAGCAAATGTAAGCTAACACTGAAAATTTTCTCACATCTTGTGCTGAATTTCAACAAGGTATTGGTACAGAAGCTAAGTTTATACACCCACTCTCCCACCCAGAGCACTATTCAACAATCTGTGATCTATTACTAATGTGATTAAATGTGTCAAGCCAAAAAAAAAATCACTTTAAACTCTAGGTAAACTTGGGTTACTGAAAATGTGTGTTTACGAATCACCACTTACATTTCCAATATGTATTTTAAGCAAAATTGAATCTGGCCAGCGGAGTATTTAAGGCCTGATCCAAATTCTTTCAAACAACCTTAATAGGCTTTTGATCAGCCTTGCATGCTAGGGCCAGAGAGGCAAACCGTAGGCCAGATCCTACTCTCCCTTTAAAATCAATGGCAGACCTCACATTGACTTCAGTGGGGGCGGATTTTGGCTTCATGTGGACATTCAGTCACATAAAGCTGTAAGGTGGAACCAAAATCCCTATAAAATGGCAAAGTCCTGGGATAATCTTTTGTGGAAGAGGATGTGAATGTGACTCAGCTGGCTGTTAGAAAACATGTACCAGCATAACCAAAATCAAGCTAGATGTTCCTCAGATATATATAACTAAGTGATTTTTCATAGACTCATAGAAATGTAGATGTGGAAGGGACCTCAAGAGGTCATCAAGTTTCCCTGCACTGTGGCAGGATTCAATATACGTAGACCATTCCTGACAGATGTTTGTATAACCTCTGCGTAAAAACCACCAATGATGGGGATCTCACAACCTCCCAAGATAACCTCAGACTTAGATTTAAGGCCAGAAGACCCATCTTGATCATCTAGTCTGATCTGCACACCACAGAACCACACTCACACACTCCTATAATAAACCCATAAGCTCTAGATGAATTACTGAATTCCTCAAATCATGATTTAAAGACATTCAAGTTACTGAGAATCCACCATTTATTTTAGTTTAAACCAGCAAGTGACCCAGGCTTCATGCTACAAAGGAAGGCAAAAAATCCCCAGTGTTTAACTATTCTTATGGATAGAAAGCTTTTCCTAATATCTAACGTAAATCTCCTTTGCTGTAAGCCCATTACTTCTTATTCTACCCTCAGTGGATATAGAGAACAACTCATCATCATCCTCTTTATAACAACTATTTACATGTTTAAGACTTATCGCATGCCCCCTCAATCTTCTCTTCTCTAGATTAAACATGCCCAAAACCTTTCAGTCTTTCTTCACAGACAGGTTTTCCTTATTTGTATTGCTATCCTCTGGATTCTTTCTAATTGTCCACATTTTCCTTAGCATATAGTGCCAACAACTGGACACAATACTCTAGCAGAGGCCTCATCAGTGCTATGTACAACTGAACAATAAACTCTATATCTTACAAGAGACAGTCTTGTTAATACATTTAAAAATGACATTTGCTTCTTTGGAACAGTATCACTTTTCATATTTAATGTTTGATCCACTACAATCTTCTGTTGTAGTATTATTGTATTTGTACATGTGATCTTTCCTTTCTAAGCATAGCAAACTGCACTTGTCTTTCCTGAATTTCATCTTATTAATTTCAAACCAATTCTCCAATTTACCAAAATCATTTAGAATTCTGTCTTTCAAAGTGCTTGCAACCCTCCCACCTTGGTGTCATCCGCAAGTTTTATAAGTGATCAAAAAGAGTGAGATAAATTGGTTTAACAGCGATTGAAACCCCTTTAAGTGGGTTAATAGGCATTTGCATCAATGTAATTAAATCAATTTTAAAATTACACCAGTGCAAGTTATTGCAATACTGACATGGCCCTAAGGATGAAGAAAAAGAAATGGTGGGTCCTGAAGTGGAAAAGAAGGAGCAGTGGTGGGAAAAATCACCAGATGATAGGGGGTTGGTAGAGTGGGTAAGGTTGTGTGTTGTTCAGGAGGTTAGACTAGCTAGATGATCATGTTGGTTTTTTCTGACCTTAAAGTCCATGAGCTATGAAAGTGAATAACGCTATTATTAGAGTATCCATATCATGAGTTATAAACTAGGTAGGTTTGAGCTTGAAGACCATCCCTGCTCATAACCCAAACATTTAGTTGAGTTTCAAGTTCCATGTGGTGGAAGCACTAGAGTCTTATGATTTCTGTTTAAATGCCTTGCCTCTTTAGTACCACAAGTCACTTTCTACTTTTATTAATTGCTTTAGATTCATAAGAGTTCTTTCTCAAATTAAAAACAAACACCACAAAACTTGGTTGGGTCCCCTAAATGCACTCTGACACCTATGGGAGATTTTTTGTAGCTTCAGCAAAAACAAAAATTGGAAACAACAGAACAAAGACTGCAGGAGGACCTGCAGTGGAGCTATATGTAAACTTTACTCACAGTACTAGTATATGTGGACAGCTCTGTCATTTAAATAGTCAGATTTTGGTATCATCACATTGAGATGAACTGCAGGAGAGATCACAACTCCACCCATCTGATACTTCAGCTTGTGTGCAGCCCCAGTAAGGCAATAAATGGTCTCACTTTTTTCAAAGGAAAGCTTAAATTCAGCTGAAATGGAGTACCAGGGGAGTGACTATTTGGCATACTGGAGCATATATATGCTCAGTATGACCACTGGATACAAATGTTACCATGTTGTTTAAGTTATTCCTTTCATATGCATCTCATTTCAGAAAGCAGGGAGAAGTATTGGAGAGCAAGTTCTGGGCACACTTTGGGGGAAAACGTTCATATTAAAGTTTTCAAAAGACATGCAGGCAACGTCAATTGTTCCCATCTGATTACTCCAGTTCAGCTGTCTGTATTCTGCCAGAAACCCTGTCTTTACCGATATGTTAATGCTGTATTATTTTATCCTTCTCTCCTTCCTACTATATCTTTTCGACTACTGCCTAGGGTTTTACTATGAATACTGCCCATTGTATTGTGCCATCTTCTCTGCTGTTTTGTGCCATTGTGTCCTGTATTCCATGAATGGAAGACTGTAGACATATTTAATGTTTTCAATAGGTGAACAGTACTGGGCAGTGATACGCAGTTAATACTATTTGTTGCATGACATCTCATAGGCCACTGCAGCAGTCTGTGGAAAGTCATCACAAGATGTCACCTGCCTGTAATAAGAAACTATAGATTGCTTCCAGAATATATTCTTTCTGCTGCTGTCCAATCCCATCATTGCCCTCACATGCCTGCTATTCTTAATCCTGAATTTACTCCTATTATTGCCATTCTATTCTACCATCAAATACCTGAACAGAATTTCAAAATATAATGGCAATCCAAATATGGATAACATCATAAGCAATATTTTCTGTAAGAGCAGTTCCACAACGCAGCATTTTTGCCACAACAACACACAATGATAAGAGTACAATAGGACAATTGTGGCAGAAGAGAAGTCCGTTTTGGACTAAAAATGATGGAAACTCTCTACTATACATAGTCTTTAAACAACCATAAAACCAAAGGCAATTAAGAGCCCACACCTAAAGTGTCCAGGCATGTGGAAAGTTTCAACTCCATTGTTTATGGAAATAAATGTATAGTAAGAAAGAATCTAATATTTGTCTGTTTATAAGAATTATATTTCCACTTCTCTGTAGCCATTAGAGATATTAGTAATGAAAATTAAATACTTATAGGGATTTTTTCTGTACATCTGAAAGGTACTGAGATCATGAATGGATTTTATTTAC
Organism: Mesoclemmys tuberculata; assembly: GCA_007922155.1. Lineage (NCBI taxonomy): Eukaryota > Metazoa > Chordata > Testudines > Chelidae > Mesoclemmys > Mesoclemmys tuberculata. The sequence goes on along the minus strand of ML675624.1, from coordinate 33,034,711 downwards.
ATAAAATAATGCTTAATATTTCCAAGAACAGTACATGTTCAAAAATAAATGGCAACAAATTTCCATACAAATTATGTGCATAAGTTCCATCCAAGTAACCATCCAGAATTTTTCATTCATTTCCTCTTTCATCATTAGGCTTGCAAGGCTTTATAGGCCTTTATAGGGGTTAGTTATTTATGCCAGAATTTAATAATTATCTATATTTACAATTTGGGAGGGAAAAACAACTCTTCGTCTTCAGCGGTAACGAACTCCTAGGAACAGCTAGTTCCAACTATTGCGAAAAATATAGAAAGGCATGAAAGCCTTACTAATCAGCATGTTACCAATTAAAGTTAGGAAAGAAATTAAAATTAACTCTGATTCTTCTTCTCTGAAGGTGAGTAATTAGCACGGATCCCTACTCCTGGTCTAAGCAGGAACCTCTACAGCTTTAGAGTTCTAAACCATCTCCCCAGCAGGAAGCACACTGGGAACAGATAGTGAGCCATATGACTCAAAAGATAGAAAGCAGAAAAAGAAAGACAAAAGAAAAATGTATCCCCCTCTGTAAAATAAGGGAAATGAATAAACAGGGGTTATAATTACACATCTTCCGAGGAAAAAAATCATAAACAAGTATCTCCCCCCCCCAATATCTATGAATTATAAGCAAGCTTCACTCTTGGCAACTAAAGGGTTTGTTAGATTTCTCTGTGAAAGACTTCCACGACCCTTACTACAAGTTTGTTACATCCCTGCTTAGGCCATTTTAATCTGAGCAAAAATGTTTACAAGAACCACAGTGAAAGCAAAAAGAACTCTCTTTGCTACAGTTGGAAGCAAAGACATCACTAAAATTATCCTTAGGGCAGGTCTACTATAGTCTATAGAAGAAATGGATATGGATATAATGTGTATGGGGTGTATGCCATGAGAGCACCAATTTCTCCTACTCACTGGGCAAATGTGATGGTTACAAGAAATCTTGTTTTCATGGATAGATGAATATAAGAGCAAATTGCCACTGGCTCAAACAGCAGTCTGGTGAGACAGCACAGGATAAGGCCAGAGTCCCACGCTGGGGTGGGATCTCATATGTCAGAGTAAAAGTTTGAAGGCTTTTCAAGAATCTCTTCACGAGTGGGTGGGTGAAGACAGAATGGCAATCTATATTAGGGTGGAATGATGTGATGGTGGCCATGTGTATGTGAATGAAACTTGTGGATAATGCTGATCTTTTAAGATCTAAAATATAGTATAGAATGAGTGGTAAAGGAGCATTCATTTTTGTGACATGATTGCTAGTGCACCCAGATTGCAACCTTGTCGATTTTTGTAAGTGCGTTGAGTTGTGTCACGTCTACTATTCAAGAGGGTCTCTTTTTTTGCCTTGGAAAATATCTAGGATCAGTCTCCACCAGATTTCTTTTGGATCAGGAAATAATGGGAATAAAAACTTCTCCTTCTGTGTTAGAATGGGACTGGAACTATGGCTCCCAGTTGCAGAGGATGGTTTATTTCTTCTCATAGGTGTTCATGGGAAGGATCCCTGAAGAGGGATGGTTGGGTTGGATGGGTGGAAGGGATAGAAAGGAAAGCGATGGAGTATCCTTTGTTGATGATTTGCCACCATGCTGAACAGAAAGGGACTAAGCTGTTGCCAAACTGGTGAGTTGTTGAAGATGGCTGAAGTGACTGGAATGGAGGGAGACTTCTTGGTGCCTTCAGAATTGTTGTTTGGATGTTTGAGGTATCCCCCCTTAAGACATTGATCGTCCATTCTTTGTAAGGGACCTCTCTTTTCTCATTGTGTGTTGTATAGACAACGAGGAGCGAAAGGTGGAAGTCGGAACATTGGGGCAGATTGGTATTTCCCTGGGCATCTCTTTGGTGCTTGCGTATGTGTGTTGAGAGAACAGAGAGTTGCTCGAGAGTCTTTTAAAAAATGGAGGGACTCATATGTATGTTCAGCAAATAACTTGGAGCCCTCAAAGGGTAGGTCCTCCACATTGGTTTGCACTTCCTTAGGGAATCCGGAGAAGTGTTCAGATGCTCATCTCTTCACTATGACTGTTGAGATGGAACAGGCAGCTGTATCAGCAGTCTAAGCCAACAAGTGTCCTTCAGACATGAATGCCTGGAATTACTCCTTGCTGTTGGGAAGATCCTGGCAGAATTCCTGTGTCTTAGAATAGTTCACGTGATTGTATTTGATCAAGAGAGTCTCAAAATTGGAGATATGCAATTGGAGCATGGTAGAGGAAAATGTCTTTTGTCCAAACAGGTCTTGATGCTTATAGTCCCCATCAAAAAGGGTTTACCTAGGTGGTATTAGCTCTCCTTCTCATGTATTGCATTGACAACCAACAAATTTAGAATAGGGTGGATAAAAGAAATTCCATGCCCTTAGCAGGGTCAATTTTTTTTGTCACAAGCTTGCAAGTTTGTGGGATAGATGCAGGGATCTGCAAGAGCACAATGGGCAGGCCCAAGGGCTATCTTCGCCAATGTGGAGATGTGCAGGATATCTAGCAGCTTGCGCTGTTGCTCTTTCACTTCTTCTAAAGAACATACTTGTGGAATAGCTCTTGGAAATATTTGAATTAATCATTGCTGATGTCAGGGGAAAGAGGAGGAAAAGTGGAGTGTAGGTGTAATCTCCTCTCCCAGTTCTTCTTACTGTTCCCCTACCAGTAGTGGATTGACCTCTGGTGGTCAAGAGATGGATGAGGATGGTAAGCATGGCTGTCTCTGGCTCTGTTCTATAGGCAGCTTGGAAACTTTGCTCTGTATGCAGCCCATGGATCCCAGTATGGCCAACATGGAGGGATTAGCATGTGTGATTGCATCCAGGGCTCTGGTTTGGTTCCAGTTTCTAAATAGCGAGGGCCTACAGACGACACTTTTTGTGTATGTCCAAAACAAGAGGGTGGGATGGAGTATTCCTCTTCCTCATGGGGGAAGGGTGGCAGAGTCATTGGAAGGGACAGGGAATAGAGCTTTGACTTTGGAGCAGAGCCATGAAGTGGAGGGAGCTTGTATCTGAGCAGTGGTAACTTAGGCATGTCAGATATCATCAGATTTTTGGTATCTGAACGCCTGTGGAGAAAGGAAAAGCACCATCAGAATCAGCATCTGTGTTGGTGCAAGGGGGGATGCATGCTCTGGAACAGCCAGAAGATAGAGTAAAAGGCTTACTCGGCTCTGAGGGCTTGCCCGCTGCCAAGGATCTCATTAGTCCTGGAGGTTACATTGGTGCAGAGGTCTTGCTTGGTGCAGACGTTTTTGTCAGTGTCAAAGTGTCCGAAGTTGATCTGCCTGGGACTGTTGGTATTATTTTCAAAGGTCCCTTACAGTGCTCCTCAGTCTGAGAGAGAGTGTGGACATCTGTTGGTCTGCCCCTTTAGGGTCCTTAGACCTCTCTATCTCCTGTATCAGAAGTACTTGGACAGTCACAGGAGCTATGTCTCAACACTGAAGATGCTGAGGCTACTGACCTCTCAGGGGATGTTATTCTCCCAGACTGTTCCTTACAGCAGTGATTCCCAACCTTTTCTCTGCCATAGCACACCTCAAGCTCCAGGAACCTCTTCTCCCCACCCCCAGCCAGTAACTGCAGGAGGGGCGCAGAGGGGCAGAGGAGCCAACCCATTGTTCACACAGGAGGGGAGGAGGGAAGAAAGGGAGACTGAACTCTGATTCGTTGCTCCACCCCTGGAGGAAGAGCAGCAGTGAGGCAGATGACCAATCAGAAAGTGGCTTCCCCCCCTTGTTCTCACATATACTTTTTCAAAAAATTCCATGACACACCTGTTTGGGTCTGGTGGCACACTGGTTGGGAAATGCTGAGGGCGATGTGGTGGCCCAGTTCTTCCTGTCTGTGTGGGAAAGAAGATTTTCTTTTGGAAAGATGTGGCAAGTGAGGTTGATGATATAACAGAGTATGATTGCCACACAGGTGAGGTATGTGGGCTGGGGTCCCAGGCTAGTCACAGGGACCTCTCCATGAAAAGTCTCAGCTGGATGTCTCAGTCCTTTGGGACCAGAAAAGTGAAATTGTAACAATGAGTGCACTTCGGTGTGACATATCCTTCAACAAAGCGGAGGATGCACTTAGGGTGGCCATCACGCACGGGGATGGCCTAATGGCATCTCTTAAACCCAGGAAAGTAAGTAGGAGGGAAAGGGAAGGAACTGGGAGAATGCATTCTAAGCTAAGAACTAAGGGAGAGGGAAGAATAAAGACAGTTTAAGAGAAAAAGGCTGCTTAAAGGAAACAACTAACTACTACACTACACAGGTAAGAACATTATCTAAGGGCTAAAAGGATAGAAGGGTTATGCTTTGTATTCCGTCCCAGATTAAATGGCATTTGAGAAGGAACTGAAGGCAGTTGGATAGCACAGTGCTATATATAGATGCCAATCATGGTGTCTATATATAGATGGGGAGGAGTGCATAGGTGGTCCGCGGGCACAGCTACCAAAGATCTGACACTGGGTACAGGGGGTGCTTCTGCACCTACATTGGAGCATCCAGAGGGACGCCACTTGAAGAAGAATCTTCCTATCTTTCTAAATGTCTCCAGATTTGTTATTCTCTAGCACTACTCTCTTACTTCAAATAAGTTATATTCTTGGTTTGGGGAAAGTTTATTGGGAGGAGGTTTAATAATGACGAATTATACTTCACTGAAATGCTGATAAGAACTCTCTCAAAGATTTCTTACTGTTTGAGTTGATCTCTCCCATTCAGGAACACAGGAAATGTTTATATTTAAAAATTGGAAGTAGGCTAAATTTTGAACTTTTAGGCATGTAAGACATGTAACTTGTATACTAATAGGCATTCTTGCCACAAATATCATTGTTTGCATGTATATGCAGGCCCACCCATTATGCCCTTCATATGCCCTTGTATGTTAGTGGTGCTCATCACTTTTTCTCAAATGGTTTTTATTAGTAAATATATATGCAAAACAACTCAACCAAAAATATCCACATTTGAAATTTTCACTTGTGCTTAATATTTCTGTCATATTAACTCAAACAGCTTTCACTTTCCCCTTCAAAACTTTCCATAGTTATATCACCTTGAAAATTTGTGCATAGGCAATGATTTGTACAGAACATATTTTAATTAAGCAAAGTTATTAAAGACTTGTCTATACAGTAATAATTATAGTGCATGTCTGAGCAGTTTATTCTCTTGTGGCCTCTCTCACTCACTCACCACACACACACACACACACACACACGAGTAAAAAGAATGCAGGCAGTAGTCCAGCAACAGAGGCTATTCAGTTTATTGCACTGAGTGCAATATGTATGATTACCTGCCTCATGGGCATGTGGCGTATGTGTATTGGGTGCAAGGAGCTCCTGGTCTTCAGAGACCACATACGGGCTTTGGAGACTAGGGTGGCAGAACTGGAGGAGCTAAGAGAGACAGAAAGGTTCATATATGAGATTTTCCTGGACACGGTAGAATGATCCCATCCCTGGGATGACAGCCTCTGTATTGTTGAGGAGAATGAAAGTCTCAGGGAAAAAGAACATCAAACCAGAGCAGAGGAAAACAATCCCTCCTTCCAGATAATGTCACGGTACCATCTTCCACTGAGAATACCTCTCTGGGGGAGAGAACTGCATTTATTAGGAAAAGACAGGTAATGGTAATGGGGGACTCAATTATTAGAAATATAGATAGCTGAGTTTGTGGTGACCGAAAGAACCACATGGTGATTTGCCTGCCAGGTGTGAAGGTTGCAGATCTCTTGAGGCATCTACACTTATGTGTAGTTCTGGGAAGAAGCTGGTGGTCATGGTACATGTAAGTACTAATGACATAGGAAAGGATAAGAGCATTCTCTGAAATTCTTCCAGTTCCACTCTCAGGGCCAATTACACAAGCAGAATTGCAGAGTCTCAATGGGTGGATGAGGTTGTGGTGTAGGGAGAAGGGCTTTAGATTTATTAGGAACTGGAGAACTGTTTGGAAAGGAGGAGCCTAGACAGGAAGGATGGGCTGCACCTAAACCAAAAGGGAACTGGAATGCTGGCAACTAAAACTGAAAAGGTGGTAGAGTAGTTTTTAAATTAAGGGTTGGGAGAAAGCTGACAGGTGCAGAGGAACACATGGTTTGGACAGAGAAATCCCTTAAGGGAAGATCTATTAATGGAGATTCTCTTTATCCTAGTAAGGAGGGGAGGATGGAAGAGAATTAAATATGGGTACAAAACAATCAAATGAAAAAAAAAGTCCTATTCAATTTAAGCGCTTATATACAAATGCTAGCCTAAATACTAAGAAGGGTCAACTTGAGTTTCTCATATTAGATGAGGATATTGCTATAAAAGACCTCACAGGAACTTGGTGGAATGAGGTAGATAAACAATGGGACACACTAATACCAGGGTACAAAATATAATTGGGAGGACAGAATAGGTTGGGGGAGTGGCACTATATGTGAAAAAACAGTCAAATGAAATAAAATTTATAAATGAACCAAGCCATGCCATAGAATCTCGATTAGTAATTCCATGTTTGAATAATAAGAATATAGCAGTAGGGATATACTGCCAACCATCTGACCAGGATGGTGATAATGACTGAAATGCTCATAGATGTTAGAGAGGCTATAAATATAAAAAAACCTCAGTAATAATGGGGGATTTCAGCTACCCCAAATTGACAGGGTAACATGATACTTCAGGACAGGATGCAGAGATAAAATTTCTTGACACTTTAAATGATTGCTTCTTGTAGCAGCTAGTCCTGGAATTCACAAGAGGAGAGACAATTCTTGATGTAGTCCTAAATGGTGCACAGAATCTGGTCTCAGAGGTGAATATAGCTGAACCACTTGGTAATAGTGACCATAACATAATTAAATTTAAACATCCCTGTGGGGTGAAAAACTGCCAAAGCAGCTTGGTAGTAATTAATTTCAGAAAAGGGAACTACACAAAAATTATTTCAGAAAGGGGAATTACACAAAAATGAGGAAGTTAAACAGAAATTAAAAAGGTATTGTGCCAAAAGTAAAATCCCTAACAAGCTGCATGGACACTTTTTTAAAGACATAAGAGAATTTCAATTTAAATGTATAACCCAAATTAAAAAAAAAACACCTAGGAAGAGGATCAGAAGTGCCACCATGACTAAACAAACTAAAAGAAGCAATTAATGGCAAAAGGCATCCTTTAGAAAGGGGAAATTAAATCCTATTAAGAAAATAGAAAGTAGCATAAACACTGGCAAATGAAGTGTAAATATAGAATTAGGAAGGCCAAAGAAGAATTTGAAGAACAGCTAGTCAAAGACTCAAAATGTAACAGCAAAATATTTTCTTTTAAGTATATCAGAAGCAGGAAGCTGACTAAACAATGAGCAGGGCCACTGGACGATCAAGATGCTAAAGGAGCACTCAATAAAGATAAGGTTATTGTGGAGAAACTAAATTAATTCTTTGCATGGGTCTTCATGACTGAAGATGTGAGGAAGATTTCTAAACCTGAGCCATTCTCTTCAGGTGACAAATCTGACCAACCGTCTCAGATTACGGTGTCATTAGAGGAGATTTTGGAACAAAAAAAGCTCCAGCAATAAGTCACCAGGACCAGATGGCATTTACCCAAGAGTTCTGAAGGAACTCAAATGTGAAACTGCAGAACTACTAAATGTGTTATGTAACCCATCATTTAAATCAGCTTCCGTACCAGATGACTGGAGGATAGCTAATGTGATGCAAATTTTTAGAAAAAGGCTCCAGATGCAATCCCAACAATTACAGGCTGATAAATGTAACTTCCGTACCAGGCAAATTGGTTGAAACTATAGTAAAAAATTAATAGACATAGATAAATATGATTTGTTGGGGAAGAGTTGATGTCATTTTTGTAAAGGGAAGTCATGCCTCACTAATCGACTGAGTTCTTTGAGGGGGTCAACAAAACACGTGGACAATGGTGATCCACTGGATGTAGTGTTCTTAGATTTTCAGAAAGCCTTTGACAAGGTCCCTCACCGAAGGTTGTTAAGCAAAGTAAGTGGTCTTGGGATAAGAGGGAAGGCCCTCTCCTGGATCAAGAACTGGTTAAAAGATAGGAAACAACAGGTAGGAATTAATGGTCAGTTTTCAGAATGCAGAGAAGTAAACTGTGGAGTCCACAGGGGTCTGAATTGGAGCTAGTATTATTTAACATGAAAAAGGGGTAAACAGCGTGGTTTTGCAGATGATATGAAACTACTTAAGATAGTTCAGTCCAAAGCAGACTGCGAAAAATTACAAAAGGATCGCACAAAACTGGATGAACTAGGCAACAAAATGGCAGATGATATTCAATGCTGATAAATGCAAAGTAATTCACATGGGAAAACAATCCCAAACACACACATAAAATAACGTGGCCTAAATTAGCTGTTCCCACTCAAGAAAGATCTTGGAATCATTGTGGATAATTCTCTGAAAACATCCACTCAATGTGCAGAGGCAGTCAAAAAAGCTAACAATGTTGCGAATCATTAGGAAAGGGCTAGATAAGACAGAAAATGTTGTATTACCTCTTTATAAATCCATGGTATACCCACATCTGTATACTGCATACAGATCTGGTCACCACCCTTCCTCAAAAAAGATGCATCAGAATTGGAAAAGGTACAGAAAAGGGCAACTAAAATGATTATTATGGAAAAGTTTCCATATGAGGTAAGATTAATAAGACTGGGACTGTTCATCTTGGAAAAGAGACAACTATGCTGAGACATGATGGAGGTCTATAAAATCATGATTGGTGTGGAGAAAGTAAGGAAGGAAGTATTTATTTACTTCTCATAACACAAAAACTAAGGGTCAAATATCATGATTGGTATGGAGAAAGTAAATAAAGTATTTATTTTCCTCTCATAACACAAAAACTAGGGGTCAATTAATAGGCAGCAAGCTTAAAACCAACAAAAGGAAGTATTTCTTCACACAATGCACTGTCAACTTGTGGAACTCCTTGCCAGAGGACGTTGTGAAGGCCAAGATTATAATGGGGTTAAAAAAAAGAACTAGATAAATTCATGGAGGATAGGTCCATCAATGGCTATTTGCCAAGATAAGGAAGGATTGCTGTTTGCCAGAGGCTGGGAATGGCTGGCAAGATGGATCACTTCTATTCATTCTTTCTGAAGGATCTGGCATTGGCCATTGTTGGAAGATAGGATACTGGGCTAGATGGACCATTGGTCTGACGTGACATAGCTGTTCTTATGTTCAGTGCCCAGCTACCTCACAGACCATAGAAACAATCATAGAAAAAATCTGACTTCACCCCTGTACTAATGGCTGACACCCTCAGTCTCAATGTGGGGATGTCATGTGTAGTCCAGTCACACACGGGAGTTCTGAGAGGATGGAGCACCATGTCTTTGTGCGGCTGATGCACATGCAGTTTAGTCACCACTAGGACCTCAGAGAGGCTCAAGCATATTCAATGTGAATGGACTGTTCAGCAATTTTAGTTGCTGAGTTGTAACATGTCTCTACAGAGTACACGTAAGCTGAATTTTTTCAAAGGTTTATAATGGACAAATTTGGAGTGATCTTCACAAGGATGGAAATGGATACATCTTTAACACAAAGGCCAATCCCAGTCAAATGTCATGGCCCCCATTCCAAACCATGGAGATGTTGCCAGTTTTTGTTTGTTTTAACATGGGCAAAAGTTCATTTTTCCTAGCTTTGATCTCAGAAATGACTGAGCTAGCCTGGATAAAATATTCTAAAAACATTAACTCAGGACCAGACATCCAGGATGGAGAATTTCAGCCCAAACCACTGAAGTTTGACAAAGTTATAAGCTACTGAAAATAGCTTGTGATAATATCAAGTGTTGAGCATCACCTATTAACAGTCAAACTAAAATCAAGTGCTTGACCGAAGAATATCACAAATACTACATGACATGTAGGTACAAATGAACATGGGAATCCAGTGGTGAGATAATTGATTTAGTGCTTGATCCAAAGCTTATTGAAATAAATGGAAAGATTTTACTGGGCTTTGAATCAGGATCTTACTGATTTACCATGGTATACTGCATATTTTATAAACATTTAAGACATTGCAAGTGAACAGTAACCAAAACTGAGTGGGTTATCAAGAAAATACATCAACAAAAATATCTGTATTAAAAAGGGTCATGTGATCTCTTTGATAGAGATTCCAATTCTATGACATTTACTCATTCTAAGTAGTATTTCATTATCCAAGTACTGCCATTAAATTCAGTGGGCCTGCGTAGGCGAGTAATTACTACCTAATGGGAGTAAGGGTTGGATAATTTGACATTTATCACCACCAAAGGAATATTGAGTGTAAAATATTAAGTGGGAGACTATTTCTTATGGTGCAGCAGTATTGTCTGGCTATACCAAAAGAAGGAAAGGAGGCACTTGATATGGTTTTAATCAGGCAGTAAGTTTATTACTGGATGTATGGGACTACCCAGCAGATGAAAGCACACAGTGCAGGTAACTCCATGATCATGCAGTATCTACCCTGGAGCTTCTGCCAGCTCCTCCCACCCCTCCCCCGCCCCATTTTTTTCCCATCCAGGTCCCCTAGCCAAACCATTTCTAGGACCACATCATCCCCTTCCTCCCTGAACGAGGGGTAAGTTGGGTTGGCTGCTGGCTGTATCAGTCGTAGGAGCCCCCCACACACACCCTTTCCATTCCTTTAAGTCCTTTACCAAATAATTTATCTGGTCACTATATACCTCCCCTATGGAGTATCTGCACTGAACATCTGCCCCACACTTACATAATGAGTTGCGACATCATAGCCTAACTCCCTTCCCTACTCACTATGACAAGCCTACCCGAACTCCCCCTGGACACCACCAACTCATACCCTGTCTAGGCCAATCTGGCCAATTTCCTTCCCAGATCTGTCCCCAGAAAGGAAACTACTAGCATGATGCCCACAGCAGGTCCTGACCAAACCTGGTATTTTACCACCTCAAGGGGAGAGAGGGTGGTGCTGCTCCACATTGTCTGGGGAAAAGAGACTTCCCCTGCCAGGCTTGCCCCTTTTGAACTCTCTAGATCTCACAGCCCCTGGAAGGAGTCAGTGTCGCCACCCGTGCATAAAGCACTATTCCCCCTCTTCCAGCAAGCCAGAAAATGCTCTGCTTAACAAGAGTTTTAAACCTTAATTTTGTAGAAATCTTACTGAAATGGCAGCATCCAAAACAGAGAATGTAAACTTTCAGCACTCTTTTTTCAATTCAAACAGTGGTTTGATGAAAAATGAATTGACACAAAGAACAAGTCATCAGTAGCTACACTAAACTAATGGTATGTGCTAATGTTTCATGTATCAGAAATATAGACTTCATGTACATACACACTGTGGTTTCCCTCTACTCACAACAAAAGGCACTGAAAGTCAGATGTTTATTTTAAGCAGTGTAGACAAAATCTGTGAATATAAATTACATCTATCATTTAAATTCCTTGTTTTTCGAGTACACAGAAGGCACACAAAAACACAAAGCTTGAATGAATCTAGCCACAACTTTTAAACTCTATACACTGTAATACCATTTTCCTATTTACTTTCAATTCTTTAAGGAACTTTTAGTATATGTGCAATATTACAGTTTATTTATGTTTGCCTCACATTACAGGAAATACAAACTCTTGTAAAAATTACAAATTTATGAAGAGGATCTAACTTTTTTCAAATAGATAACTTAACTTAGACACTGACATTTTCTATAATAGCAGTTTATATTAAATGTCACCCATACATAAATTCTGCCCCATTGCAACCATTGATCTGCTCAAAATTCTCTATGTAGGCATGAAGAGCTATTTTTTTTTAAAAGGAAGAATAAAGCCTCTAATGTGGAAGTGCTGTAAAATAGCATTTCTGTAGCAAAATGTAACAAAAAAGAGTGATAATCATGTAATGCCATCATACATTTTAAAATTGTCACTTGTGATGGCATAATATATCTCAGCACTATGCAGGCTAGTAGCAGTATTACAGTAGCATAGGCTACATAAAATAAATACCACTATTTATTAAGCAATATAATAAACAGATCAAAATTTGTACAGACAAATTACTGTATATTAAGCAATTATAAAGTAGAAAAATACTTAAGATGTTATCTCCACAGTCCTTTACTAAATTTTATTCCATGAACAGTCATTTTGATCTCATTTTCTTTTATATGAAAACAGGATTTTTTTAAAAAACTTATTTTAGAGTTTTCAATTCCCCTTTAAAAAGATCCTAGCTTCCAGGGTATGTGGTAGGATGTTTATTTATGGAAAAATAAACAAAAAGAAAATCTGTTCAGCTGATAAAAAAGCATGGTTTAGATTTAATTATTCCAACTGAAGTGAATCACATGCACCTATTTTTAAACAAAATGATGAATTTTAGCAAGATTTAGTTAATAAGTAGATTAATATATAGTAATGGCTGAATGTAGTTGAATTGTTGATAAATTTCTTCCATAGACTCAAAAGATTACTGCCTACCAATGTACACATTGTCTTAAATCAGCACTATGCATTGGTTTTTAGTTTAATGCATAGAGTGGAATTGTATTCTATGATTTCCCTGTTGGGGGCAATATCACTCCACTTGTCTTCAGTGAATGGCCAGAAATTAGAGAAAGAGTGGTCTACAAACTCAGAGCATTTTAAAGCACTAGTCTGAGTCAGTAACGTAAAACGGGGGTGTTAAACACCAAATACACCTTAATGAAGCATATCAGCTACTGTAAACATAGAAAGTCACTTTACATCAGGGGTTTTAAGGTTATTTTTATTACTTGTTACAGAAGAAAAATATTGCTATCAAACCGGTGCAGTCAATAACTATATGATACATTTAAAACCTTATGATGTTTATAAAATAGTTCAGTCTTTTACATAGTAATTAGAACTTATGTTCCACCCCCCCAAAATCATTTGTAGAACAAAAACGTATATTTTTTGGTTACCTTATATTTTCTGCAGGTTGGGTTTTTTCTAATCTCTGTTCAATTCCATACAAGTGTAGGAAAAAATAATATCAAATAAAATAGGTGTAGAGTACATGACACATATCTGTAAAGAATGGTGAATGCCATATCAAACAGGAAATGGACCATTTTTAAGGCATTCTAGTAACTGAACTGGCTTTAAAAACATTGTCCATTTAAATAATTTTATTCCATCTGTTTACTTTTCAAAAAATGAATGATCCTGTTTATTTAATAAGAAGAAAGTTATAACAATGTTATCTGATAAAGAACTTAAGAAAAAGGCAAACAAACTCCATTACATCATGGTGATTTTTTTCCCCCCCGATCCAATTAGTGTGTGTTTTAGTTTTGCTAATGTCTAAGTGAACGTCTACACTTATGGCAGCATGTACAGTACAGGTTCTGCACACCCAGCTAGCATGAATATAAATTGCAGAGAAGATGGTGAGGGATTGCTTAGGTAAGCAGACACGTCAGAACCCTAGGATATATATACTATGGGGCTCTCTACATGCCCAAACAATGCTTCCTGTATTCATGCTGCTACTTTTAGCAACATAAAGTCCTGCTGCTGGAGCCATTTCTACTGCCTCCCCCTTACTGAAGCCTTTCCTCACCCCAGTGAAGAATTCTGACAGCAGCGAACAAGGTAGCTAAACATACCCTACATAATGCCACCAATGTAGACAAAGCCTTAATTTCATGAGTACTGAAACACACACAGATTCTGGTGCCAATGCATACACCATACATTACATATACTGTGTACATGTCATAGGCGGAGCTGGGTGTATGACACCTAGAGTTAAGTTCACCTACGTCTTTGCATTAAAAGATCTTGGTTTTAATTGCACATAATTAGCACTTGTGTTTCTCAAAATTTCTTAAAAATTCATTGGGTGGTATTTTTTTAAAGCAGGTTTTGAGTTTTATGCACGTGTCCAAAAGCTGTTTTTTTCCAGCACTATGTTAAAGTATAATAGAGAACCTTTAGTGCACACCAGCAGGGTCTACACAGATAAAATTAACATGCAACCCTTCCGTATGCTTTAGAACCGCACCCTCAGTCTACATTACTGCTCCATTTAGACAAGCCCTTAGATACAAGTAACCATTCCCAGAGGTTTTTTGGTGTTTATTCAAGAAACATTATTTTCACTCAGACTCATAGACTCATAGGTCAGAAGGGACCAATATGATCATCTAGTCTGACCTCCTGCACAAGGCAGGCCACAAAACCCTACCCATACACATTTATAACAACCCTGAACCCATGACTGAGTTATTGAAATCCTCCAAAGTGAGATTTGAAGACCTCAAGCTGCAGGGAATCCACCAGCAAGTGACCCATGCCCCACGCTTTGTGGTGGTGGGTTGGAGAAGAGGATATCGGGAGTGTTTTATCACTGTTTATTGGTTACAGCCTAAAATCCAAAGCCCTACTTATCACTTGAACCATTTAGGCTGGAGTTTTTCATCCCACCTATCTGCCTCAGGTCAAATTTTTCTGAAAAGGTTCGAGTAAAAACATTTCAACCATTTTCAAGGAAAAGTTAAGGAAAAAAGTTGTTTTACCATATTAAAATGTACTTACAACTATTTTATTGTAAAGCTCTAGGGCCTGAACATTTCTGAGCAGGGACATGGAATTTCACAGAGGCTTTCTGAAGGCTGAGACATGTCCATACATACTCAAATTTGTCTGAGTTTTAAGCTCCTGAAAATTGATAACTGTATATACCCAGCAGAGGATTGATAAAGGCTGACAACTAAATTCCCCAAAAGTTCTATCCACATTAAGCATTCTGCAACCCAAGATCATCAGACCCAAGCAGGAATTTCTCTGCAATTACTATTCCCATCTACTGGGGATTTCATGGCACTGGAACTTACAGCAGCCAATGTGAAGGAAGGAAGAAGCCATGTGACTAAAAGAGAGGCAAGAAGACCCGAAAGGAGAAACAAAAAGGATAGGACAGGATTAGAGGAGAACACAGATAGATGTGGAACAGAGGTGTTTACAGACAGAAGGGAACAGACTGGGGAAGGAGTCAAGTTGGGCAAAGATTGGGCAGTGACAGAAGCCAAGTAATTTGTAACCTCTAGTGTAGGGATTCCCCAAAGAATAGTATGTGTACCACATAAGTCACAACCACATCTGGGAGTTAATGTAATTCCACCTGCAGAATATCTGGGTTTTCTTCAGGTTTTTTTAAATTAGGAAATTATATTAAAAATGGTTTAAAAGAATATTAAGATTACAAAGTCAATAGTAAGCATACAAGGTCAAGCATTCAGAAGTTAGGCAATGCCAGAATCAAGGTTGCCTGTACAGCATTTATTTGGTTCTCTCATGCATATGCATAAGACCGTTGTAACTACAATAATTAGCTGAGTGCTTGACTTTCCTTGCTTACTGTTCCTATAACAGCAGTTTTTGTATATAATATATAGAAAGCTCAATTGAGAGACAGTTAAGGTTGCTACACACAAAGCATACCAGATACAAAACTACAAAAAGAAGAGAAGAAAAAGCTAAGTTGCCTAACAATGTATAATCTCTCCTCTTCCAATCACATACAATTTACCATGATCCCAAGTAGTATGGTCTGTGTTGTACAGATGAGAACCTGAACCCTACCCTTTTAGAGATGCCAACTTTCAATAACTTTTATCAAAGCTATCCGCAACAAACATTGCATAGTACCCCTTAGCCTTATTAATTATAGAAGTTTGAAGTTGGAATTTGGTGCCTAGCAGGGCAAACAGCCTTTATCCAATTAGCCCTCTAAACTCCAGGTTTAACTGTGCAATTAAGCTGTAATCTTGATTAAGAGGCAGTGTTGAGGATCATGGCCCCATGGGGGACACTACAGGGATTATATTTCACATAGTTACCCAAGCATTCAAAGTGAGTTTCTTTGTGGCCCTCCATTCCATGGCAAGTGGCTCTACAGGCCAATGTGTGGTAGGATGATTGCAGAACCATGGTGATTTGCATCCACAGGTTACCAGGAGGAAGTAGCCACTGCTCCCCCTCTCCTTACTCACCAGAACAGAGACTGCAGCTGTACTTGGCCTTCTGGAAGGCTTACTCTTGAAAGGTTCATGGTGCCTTCCCATCCCACAGTTAACATTTATATAGTGACTTCCAGCAGAAAATTTTAAAGCTCTTTACAAACATGAGCAAGCCTCACAAACCTGCTGTGTGACAAGTAGCATATCCATTTTTTACATGAAGAAATCAAACCACACACACCACTACAACTAGGAATAGAATGAACACAGGAATCCTCACTCCCTCCAAAGATCGATATTTTTGTTTAGCTTCTTTGCTGCAGCTCCAAAAGCAAGCAAGAGCTGTATTTGAAATGCCAGCATTTAATGATATCCTGGTATTTCAAATGGTTTCTATTCTATACCTTCAAGTCAGTGGCACAGCTATGGGCACCCGCATGGCCCCACAGTATGCCACCATTTTTATGGCTGACCTAGACCACCACTTCCTCAAAACTCATCCCCAACCACCTCTACTTTACCTACGCTACAATGATGACATTTTCATCATCTGGACCCACAGGAAAGAGTCTCTTGAAGAATTCCACCAGGATTTCAATCATTTCAACCCCACCCTGGACCAGTCCACACAAGAAATCCACTTCCTGAACACTACAATACAAATAAAGGATGGTCACATTAATACCACCCTATACTGAAAACCAAGTGACCGCAATACATATCTTCATGCCTTCAGCTTCCACCCTGGACAAATTACACGATCCATTGTCTACAGCCAAGCCTTAAGATACAACCAGATTTGCTCTGATTCTTCAGACAGAGACAAACACCTACAGGGTTTCCATAAAACATTCTTAAAAATTACAATGCCCACCTGGAGAGGTGAAGAAACAAACTGACCGAGCCAGAAGGGTACCCAGAAGTCACCTACTACAGGACAGACCCAACAACAGAACACCACTGGCCATCACCCACAGCCCCCAGCTAGAATCTCTCCAACACATCATTAAGGATCTACAACCTATCCTAGCAGATGATCCCTCACTCACTCAAGCCATGGGAGGCAGACCTATCTTTGTTTACAGACAGCCCCCGAACCTGAAGCAAATACTCACCAGCAACTGTACACTATACAACAAGAACACTAACCCAGAAACTTATTCCTGCAACAAACCCTGTTGATAGCTCTGCCCACACATCGTCTGTAGTGACACCATCACAGGTCCTAACCACGTCAGCCATCCCATAAGGAGCTCATTCACCTTCACATATACTAATGTCATATATGCCATCATGTGCCAGCAGTGCCCCTCTGCCATGTACATTGGCCAAACCAGACTGTCACTATGCAAAAGAATAAATGGACACAAATCAGACATAAAAAATGGGAACATCCATAACCAGTAGGAGAGCACTTCAATCTCCCAGGACACACTGTGGCTGACTTGACAATTGCCATACTTCTACAAAAAAAGTCAAAAACAGACTTAAGCGAGAAACAGCAGAGCTGGAACTCATTAGCAAACCTAACAATCAAACTGGGTCTGAATAGGGACTTGGAATGGTTCTCATTACAAGTAGTAATTGTCACGGTTCACACATTCTCACCTTCTAATTAGTGGTTGTGAATAGGCCTCAGCTACTCTAACTGAATGGACTTTGCGAATACCTACCCTCCCCATTGTTGTTCCTTACCCTTGGATGCACATATATACCCCCTATCTGATTTCTATTCCTTACATCTGATGAAGTGGATTACAGCCCACGAAAGCTTATGCCTGCAGAAATTTGTTAGTCTTTAAACTACAAGGACATTAAAAAAAAATAGCTAGAACTACATTTCATGAAAACATGATTATAACTACACTTCATGAAAATAAAACAAAAAACTACGAATAACTTATGTCAGACCTAGAATGCTAAATTTCAGTCCAGAGGACACTTTTATTAAAGAGTTATAAACCTCTAAATACTAGGGTTTGTGCCATATTCGGGATATTGTCAATTATTTTTACTGATTAAGTTACACCTTAGCGAATTAGAGTTAATACCTTTGGTATACATTGTATTAGAAATGCAAATGTTTATGTACTTTTGTGAGATTGCATAGAACTTCTTTAGCAGGAAGATATTAATGCTGTCTTTGGAAGATATGAAGTTCAAAGGTCTTTTCGGAACAATGCCTGTGAAGTGGATTTCCTAGGATTTCCTAGGCAGTACCTTGCAAATTCTTCTCTGTGAAGCCAACCTTTTAAAGATAAGCCCTGGGGGAGAGAGGCCCATTGTATACTAATTATCTGCTTCTGGAAACTCCAGATCAAAGACCCCTGATCTGCATAAAAAGGTAGACTAAATTTGTCATGGGTGTACTTGTTCTGAGCTGAAGCCATGATGAACTTGTAAGCACAGGGAACCCCTAGGGTGGGGTGCAGAAAGACTGCTCTTGCCAGAGACCATGTTAGAGTCAGGATGAACTTTAGTAAGCTTATTAGCATGCATGTAGGTTCTTTTATATGTTTTCTCTGTAATGCTTTTTATTTTAAGAATAAAGTAGGCTTGCTAAGAAGGAACTGTGGTAACATCTGTAGCAATCACTCTGTTACAAGTCTCTGAAAAGAAAGCAAGCAGGTTTGGTTAGGCAGATGATCTTGGCTGGGAGTTACACAGTGAAGGCAGGAAACTGCTCATCCTGGACATATCCCAGTCAGCAGGGAATGAGATGCAGGTCTCCACACAAAGAAGAAATGGCTGGGAGCTAAAAGCCTGAGATTGGGTGCCCTGACTGGACCACCAAGCAGAAAAACAAGTGTGGCTGCCCTGAACTCTGACAGGGTTCATTGGAAAATTGAATTCCAACATGCTCAATTTATTATAGATACTGAGGACCATCATTATAATTTCTATGACAAAAAAAATCAAATACAATTGTCAAAAGCTCAGCATTAAGTCAACACTAAGATTTGAGACAAATGCCTCTATTTTAACAAGTTAAATTTGAAGTATAATTTTATCTTTGTCCTTTGGCAGAGAAATTACAGCATTTTCTGTTAAAAGGACAGGAGCTGGTGGAGAACCAAATAGGAAACTAAGAGAACTGGCTTACTTAAAAGATATTTATCCACCCTCTTTCTTGTCTCACAAAATTACATAACTTCAGATTACGAAATACCTTTGAAATGGCCAAGTAACTCTAAGCAAAACACAGTTTTGCTAAAAGTTTTAACTCAATTAAATATGTTGTAAAACAGATACATCTGTAGAAGCGGGTTATGGGTATATTGATTTCAGAGATGAGGTGATGTCTTAAGATCCAATTAAGCAAGGTACTAAAGTACATGTTTAACTTTAATCTCAATGTCTTCAATAAGACTATTCATATGCTTTAAATTAAGAATGTGTTTAAGTACCTTGCTGAACCGGGACCGTAAAAAAATAATTTTGAGATTTCTATCCAAAGGTAATATCAACAGACTGAAGCTGAGGGAGAGTGGAAAGACAGGCTCCTACTCATGTTTAGCAAAATTCACTTGCATTCTAAAACTCAGATATTCTGAAAGGCTGTTAGGCCTCAGGATGAGATGGGCAAACTTTGTGAGCTCTGTGCTGAGAAAGCCAGAACATAATGTACAATGGATATTTAAGACTATCATCTTTAACTTTAATATTTAAATCTGTTCCCTGGTGTGGTTTTTCATAACAAGAGATCAGAAAAAATTATGTTTAAAATGTTTTATTTTTGTTCAAGCTTTCTTCTCTCAGTATTTTATGTAGATGTAATCATTTGGATTTGATTGCTAGTGCTGGGAAACAAGTTGAGTGAATAAGACAAAAAAAATCTCTGCCCCCAGGAGAAACAAAAAAAATAAAAATCCCACACAGTTAAGTGTACGTACACCACAAGAGGTACCCAAGAGCATAAAGAAGAACTACTGAGTCTACCCAAAACGGTAGAACTGGGGACTGAATTTTAACTGAGGAATTCAATATTGTGGTAGCCAGCAACAGGAAATGAGACAACTCACAAACTCATTAGCCAGATTCCAAATTAAAATCCAATTAAAATCCATTTAAAAACAAAAATACGTTTATTTTAATAGCTCTCTCTGTTTCAGAAGTGTATTGTGAAAACTATTGATTATATACTTGTGTGTGTGTATTAGTTTTATTTAAGAATTAATTTTTTTTCCTGCCCAATGGGAATTAAAAACTGATTAGTGTTATCAGGATCTATCTTCTCTTTGAGCAGTTTCAACAGAAAGGAAATGTTCTTCACCTGGAATTTGACACATGTAATAATGTCACTGGGAAAAGCATAATTTTTAAATTATTTATCTTTCCCTCTTTTAGAAAGCCATTAAACAAAATAAGAGTTATTAAAGGTATGTGTGATTTTTTAAAACAATGTTTACAGTGCTCTAGGGCCTACTGAGAAAGGTGAGTATGTTTGTATGTAAATGAACAAATTAAGGATATCTTTTCAACATCCAGAAGAATACAAGTAATTTGGGTTAATGCTAGACAGAATCACGGACATTAAGTTGTGAATGATAGGCAATGAACACAAAATACATAAAATCTGTTGACTTTAAAACCAGTGCCAGGATTTTTAAATTCATGTAAACTTAAGTGCTTTTTGGTTAGCTTTAGATTCAAAATCATTCAAGAAACATGTATCAGCTAGCATTTCGAAAAAAAACCAGAACAGAAGTCAGGTGGCTCCCTTCACCTATAGATTTATACACAATTCTCTCAGACTGGCAATGCCATTGGAATCTGAATGTCATGAGGGTTTTAAATATGCTGCTTACTAAAAACTGTAAACTTCATCTTGGTTTTGGACTTCCATTTTACATTATGTCCTCAACACACAACTAAACTTGCCCAATGCAGGTTATTATAATGGATTCCACACATGTGCCTTGTAGCACATGCAATTGGCTTAAACTTTTATTTTATTCTGCAGTAAAGCAAAGAACTTTCAAGCCTGTATTCTGTAAGACATTGGCTTAAGCAAGTCAGCATAAGTACAGTTGGCCTATGATACTTAACATAGATAAAATGGCCCACCTGTTACCCTAGATCTTGAGGAACTGGGAATAGCTTGCTCAATAGAGAGAATTTGTAGATAATGGTACCAGGCAACCACAGGAACACTGAACTGATGTGGGGGCTTGGATATTTTAGGATAGAATAGTTGGCAGAGGTCTAACCACTAACTTGTTTGAGCAATAGGTGATGTATAAGATAATGTGTTACATAGCATTAATATGTTACCTTATATAACCTATAAGTGGACCCCAATACAGTGAGGGTGAGGAAGTTATATTTGGACTTCAAAGGCTGGACATCAAAATGAATATTCATGATTGTGCCTAGACCCTATATTAGGCCAAGCCACCATCCTTGACCCTTCAGCTCTTCATTGTTATCTACCACCAATCTTTGGGCACTAGGGAACCTGGACCATCAGACTCATTTGGTATGCCATAAACAGCTGGTCCTTTGTCTCTCAGTGCCAGGTCTCCAAGGAAGGGTGTGAGTATATAATATCAGCGTATGCAGGGAATGATACCAAAGATAGCATTGACAGAGTATTATGGATACTGTGGTCTGGAGTTTTTCTATTTCTACTGCTTATTTTAATAAAAATAGCCAATGTCCTCTGTGTGAGTGTCTTTGCTATACACCCTGAAGTTCCCAAGGTATATAACTTGTCACTTTTAATTCTGTGAAGCCTGATTCTAAGACAAGAACCCTATTACCCCCAGCTCATTAATTAGTAACAACTGGAAATCAATACAATTATTATTAACCATTAAAAATCATCAAGCTACAGCCCTTGCCCATAAAAGATGTTTGACATGTGAAGAACATTCAGGGAGGAGCAATCCAGACAGTTATATGGAGCCATCAGCTGTGAATGTCTCAAGTGCTAGCCCACCTCTCTGCAACTATGTTTTTCCCTACGTGAGTGCCACAAGGTGAGAAGATTCAAGTTTTTCAGCTGTGCACGTAACATGAGAAAGATTTGCATTGACAAAGGAGTGTTGCTTGAGGAGGTGGGCTGATCAGCACCACGTGGAAGCAGGACTAATTGAAGAGAAAGAAAAGGCAGGCGTGACACTGCTAAGCCTGGAGCCTGATGAACCTCAGACTCTCAGAAGGTTCAGACGTGGGGAGAATGCATCTCAGAATTTGAGCTTTTTCATAAACCTCTAATTCTCAAGGACTTTAAGAGCAAGTAGTCTGTGGTTAAAAAATTCCACTTGTGTTCCTGCCATGTTGTTCCAAAAGGGGTTAATCTGGAAGCTCAGAGTGACCACTGGTTTCTAAGTCTGTGAAGCCCCACATGGCAAGGAAATACCAACTGGTTTAGAAGCATATGGGAACCAGGGATTAGGTCTGTTTACAAGAGAGTGGTGATAGCTGAAGATTAACATCTGGCCCTTTGCACTAACAAGGCCTGTGCACCATCTGAATGGAGTAAAAAGAAAAGTGAGAACACCTTGAACTACTAAAGCTGCCTCACCATTATCTTCAGTAATCTATCCCAAAAATATAAACATGCAAAGGCTTCACGTTAAAGCAGGCAATTTGGTACTATTAATTGGGATTTAAAAGAATGCTAAAATTATGTTCTATAAATTACTGGATTGTGTGGTGGAGATTAATGTGTGCGTGCTATGGCAGTATTATTTCTTTTGGTGGCAAGCAAGACTTTTTATTTTGGTGTGTTCCAAAGTAATTCTGAAACATTTAAGTCTCAGAGACAGACAGTGAGGGTGGGGAATGAGGGTTGTATAAAAGACTGGCCTTTAGTGGACATTGAGTATCAATAGATATTTAAGTGGTTAATACTGGGAAAATAAATATTTCAGAAAGCAAATTAGACTTTTTATGAGCAAAAAACTATGGATTGTCCAGGAGGCACTGGTTATGTGTTTGATTGTGCCATGGGGATGGAGAACCGCTGCCTTCCATGCATATCTTATTCACAGCAAGAGTTCCTTGTAACAGAGATGAATCCAGCAGTAGAAAGGTTGGGAGGACAACACTTCCTTTCAATATTTGTTTTCATTCTGCATTGGAATAAAAACGTTTAGATTTTTTTTTTTGGTGAAAAATGGAATTGTGTAAAAATGTCCATTTTTTAATTAAATCCTGAGCTGTGTGATTCAGGAATATAGGTGGGTGTGTCAATCTGCCCACATAGGACACTGGCCTGGTAGATGGGAGACCGAAGTTCAAACCCTTTCCTTCTGCCTCATTCAGAGCAGAGTTTTTCATTCCAGATCACTCGGATTATGCAAAGCAGCAGACCTGGGTCTCCCAAATCCCAGGCCAGTATCCTGGGAGTGAGAAGCAAACTCCCTCAAAATCTTCTTGATGAAAACGCCATCCAAACCAGTATGTTTCTATAAAATGCTTTGCCTTTAACAAAATGTCATATTTGGGTGAAATTTCATTTTGCCAAAAATGTTGTGACCAGCTCCAGTGAGCGGTTGATGCAAGAAGTGCAACATTTTATTCTGGGTCTATAGCACACTGGTAAAATTTGTTTACCAGATGACAATTTGTGCCTGACTTATGTGTTTGGGAACTATTTTATTAGAGAGCATGACTAATTAAATATTTGGTATATTCAAATGAGGTGAGGTGTTACTTTGCCAGTTTGTATTCCACATGAATTAAGGGGTTTGTTTTGGGTTCCATGGTCTGAATCAACTGGGCAGCCAGAACAACCTCATCCCACCGAGTATTATAGTCAGTGGCAAGACTGTCAACATGGATAATTAGTTAATTTTGTATAGGCCTAACAACCACTTGCTTCAGTGCTTCTGGCACTTCGCTCTCCTGAAGAGAACTACAATCTCCTCTGATAACTGACCCAGTATTACATTAATATTCCTAATCAAGACAGATCCATGTAACCAGTCTCAGTCTATTGTGAACTAAATTTCAGCATTTGAATCTGTTTCTGGTGCTGACATAACAGCCAGAAAGAACAGATGTGGTTTTCCATTTGCTGTGTTAGAAGTTAGAAAGAGTAAAATTCTCACTTTGTCGTCTCTCATTGGCTCCTTATCTAATTTACTCAACTGACAAGTAAACATATCCCACCATAACTACTCTTTTTTTTAAACCACTCACACACTTTTCAGAATATATTTAAAAGGTTAGTATCTAAAAGTATCACTGTCTTCTGTATGAAATAATGTCAGACTCTGAATCCCCATTTAAAAAGATTATTGGATTTAAAATAAAGACAATCCAAAAATAAAGTGGATAACGTTGAGGAGAAAATTTTATATAGTTTCTTATATTCTTTTCCACCTCTTCATTTTATTGTTTGTATATTTTTGTGTTCATTTGAGTTCAGTCATAGAAAGGATGTCATGTAGAAAGATACAGAACCATGCATGGATGTAAGAAAAACCTGTGTTTAGCGCACAATTATCTGGGTAGTTTAACTGCAGAATTTGGGTAATTTGTCAAGTACAAACACTGAACTAAAAGTAATTTGATATCATGTTTATGGAAAGCCCAGATTATGTACATCAAAAATGTGCATTTAATTTGGTCAGTCTGTATTTATTATGTCTTTTTAAAAACAGTTTTACAAGTACTAGTAAATGTCCACTTCAATACAAATCTGTAGTATATTTTAAGAAATATATATAAATAAAATCAAGTTTCTTTCATCACAGAATACTGCAAAAAACTACTGTAGTGTCAGAAAGATGTGAGCAGCTTACAAGTGTGACCCACAGAGATACTAAATGTTATGGTACTGTTAAAATTGGCCCATATATTTCACAAATCCTTATGATGACAGGGGGATTAACACACTGTGCTGGTAAAGCTGGACAAGGACAATTATTAATACTTTGGAGTGCATAAACTGAGAAAAGGTTCCATACGTAAGTTTCCCAATAAAGGGAGGAAGTGGTCATGAAATTCAGGTACACTAAGTTGAAAAGATTTTTTTGTTTTGTTTTAAAAGCCTGACAGAGCATTAGGGTTACAAAAACATAGTAGAACTAGTCCAAGGCTAGTCAAGTTAGCTAGATTTGTTGGACTAGTCGGGACATGACTCCGATATACTAAAAATGCTAAAATGCCAAGACCAAACATAATACGGCAGAAAAAGAAAAGTTAAATTGACATCAATTCATTTAGATTCAATTTGTGACAATTAGACACACCGGGGGGAACAAAAGAATAATCAATTGATTGTATGCAAAATTATTGTATTATAAAAATGTATGGAGTAAGGTCTTTTATGAAAGCTGGTGACATGCTGGTCATGAATATCATTGCATGAATTTGCCAGTCTGCCTGGGTCCAGCTTTGTAAGACAGAGACAATGACAGAACATTTGCATCAGAGGTAAACACCAGATATCAGAAGGATGAGAAGACAGAATGGCATCATCTTCCTGGAGCACAAACAGCAGAAGAGAAAAACTATCTGGGGACACACTTCCAAAGAATATATTTCAAATATTTTCTGAACTATAAAAAGAATGAGGGAAAGGACAACGGGGTCAGCACCATCCAATTCTGTCAATGGTGAATCCCACTGCCTGAAGGGCTATTGATTCTGATAATAGTTTTACTTTGAGCCATCTCACTTCTCTTATACTGAAGTAAGCTCAACCCTAGCTGAACCAACAGGCTGAAGTGTATCCTCTCTCTATTTAGATACAGCCAATTTGGTTAATTTTGATGAGTGCCCAGTGAGAGGGACTGGATACTGCAGAGACACTCATGGGGAACTCAGGAAGAGGATTCACTGTATGTTAGCTATAAGATAAGGTTGAGACTGGCAGAGTCTAAAGGAGCTTGTTGGTGAGGCAGATTGGTGTGGTAGGGAGCTGTCACACAGTATAAGTCCAGCTAAGCCCTCTCTTGTTGAGGCAGATATAACACAGTGACTTACGGTTGTGGACTCCCTGAGGCAAATGTCACAAGGAAATGACATTACTAGGAGAAATGGAGAACACTAGAGAATTCTGTGTTTTTATTAAATGATTTACACACTTCCTCCTTGGCCTTCTTTTTTGTACTTTGCTATATAAGGAACATATAAAGGGAATCATTTTGAAAGTTAATACACTTGGACTCATGGTACTGATGACCTGTATGTTTTTTTCCTCCCCTCCCATCATAATTTAAACAGGAATTTCAAAATACAACTCTCCCCTTCATAGTTTTACATATAAAAGATAACCACTTGTGTGTGTATACATACCATATCAGATTGCTATGGCTATACAGAATCAGAAACAAAAATAAAAAATGGCGTGTTGCTTGAAACTATCTTAACAAAATATGCTGTCTCAAGGCATTAGCAATCAAAGTTAATAGGACCATTTCTATCTGAAATATTGTATTATCGCTATCACAGTTACATTTCACCATCCATAGAAAAAAATCATAAGAATGACCAGTAAAAACTAAAACTATAAATCTGAGCTGTCACATATTGTTGTAAATGGAATTCACCAGAATATGAAATATCTGCTGGTCCAAATTATTTTCAAGCATAAACTTAACACTTTAGGTAGTTTTTTCCTGTTAAGTGCTATATCTTGAGTGTAGGTAATGTAATACAGTATAAAGCTGTAGGATTCCACGTAATAATGTACCAACAAACACCATGTGATCTGTTGTAGCTGTGTATTAATCCACTCTGTAAAATCATTTTATCTGTTTCTTAGTGTTAACTGATTTGAAGTGGGCTTGTTTGGTCTGAGTGAAAACAACCATTTCAATGGGATTGCTTTCATGAGTAACATTTGAGTAATGTTGTAATATTGACCCTTTAACTGGCAAAAACCACTATAATCCAATACTGAATGTGAACACAGTCATCTACCACTATAGGAAAACAAGTTTCCAAAATTTTAAAAAATGTAAAGACCAATTTTAGCCCTATTATTAGGCTTAGTAGAATTCAATGTTTATTTATTTACTTACAATTTAGATGGACAATATTGGTTTGTTTTTAAGAAATTTTTTAACTCATCAATTTAAATGTTTGCAGTTGCAGGCAATTATGGGGGTCTAGAAATTATTTAATGGCAGTAGAAACTGAGATTCTAAAAAAGTTAAAAGCTTTATCATCTTTAAAAACAAATTGCCATTGCATGTCAAAATAAAAGCATATATCCTTTGGTCAAACTCTAATAAGCAGCATTTCTTACTTTGCCTACATATAAATTTTGATCTCCAATGGAAATATTTTATCAGTTTGTGTGTGTTTGGTGAAGTCAGTGTTTTTTTAACATATACCAATAAAAATCTAATCTGTCCAAGCCTACCTAAAATCCATACTGTATATCTCTGAAATGAGAGAAAAGATGAGTACTGAAGGGAGACAAAGGATCAATGCTTAAATTACAGTCAGATTGTATTTCTGCTGTTTTGCAAACTTATCTATGTCTATAAGGTCTCCGGGCTTTCTGTGTTTGTGACAATGGATCCCAAAAACATAGTATGAGTTTGCAAATCTCATGGATGTAGCCAAAATCTCAGTTAGTTTTGGCCTTAGCCTAGAGGATCACAGGTTATCGTAGTAAGTGTAAATTACAAATGAGTTTGAGGGTATGATGCTTAACAGGGTTACATTTGGGTAATGGACTAGCATTTCATTGGTCTAGAAGAATGGCTAACACATTCAGCCTTTCCACAGCGCAGAGAAAAAACAGTCAACAAAAGAAAAAGTCCTTCTGGACAAGGGTTTAAATTAACAATTAAGTGACTTCCGTTCAGCCTGGTTCATTAAATTGCTCCAACAACTTCATAATGCCATAATTTCAGTCTGGCCAAAAGAAGACTTTAATAGCTAATTACTATGCCATATCTACTCTATAAACTTACATCGGTATAGCTATGTTGCTCAGGGGTGTGAAAAATCAACACCCCTGAGCAATAGAGTTATACCTACCTACTGCTTTCTACACCTGGAATTTTGTCAACGGGAAGACTTCTCTCATCAACATGGTTACCATACATCATCGAGGCAGATTAGCTACTCTAATGGGAAAAGTTTTCCCTTTGGCACAGTAGCATCTTCACTGAAGTTCTAAAAACAGCGCCATTGCAGTGTTTTAAGTGTAGACCTGCCCTAAATTTGGTTGCTAGTGCCAAAACCAGTCCCCAAGAAAATGGCTCTGACAGCCTTCTGAGAATTACTTGATTTTAGTAAGGGTAGTCAATTAATTGACACAGTTACGTTTAACTCTTCATTTTAGTGAGAAGAACATAGTATATCTCTCTTTGCCAATGTCTGCATGAGGTCTGTACACTCCATCCCCGAAGGATTAATTTTCACGCACAAACTTTCTCAGATATTGCCTCTCTCATTCACTACACAGCTTTCAAATTCTGAAACAAAATAAGGATGATATTTTATAGACAACCACCTTGTTTGCTACACTGCCTTGATTCACTACAAAGCACTGTCCAACCTGTTCACAGGATAAGGCAGGGATCCTCTGGAAACAGATATGTGATTGTGTAATTAACTACGAGTAAAATTTTCAAATGCACACAAGTGACTAAGACACTTAAGGCCAGATTTTAGAAGCTATTTAGGCACCTAAAGATGCAGAGGGGCACCTAGAAGGATTTTCAGAAGCAGCTAGGCACCCAACTCCAGCTGATTTCAACCTACAGTAGGTTTTTTGCATCATCTTCTGAAGCACCAACCACCGGCCACTGCTAGAGATAGGATACTGGACTAGATAGACACAGGCAGGGACTAATCCAGCCTGGCAATTCTCATGTGCTCCTATTATTTTTTTTATTGCCTTAAGAGGGTTATCTTCCAATTCAGGTACTAAGGTGCATGGGGCCATCGCTAGTTGTTTTGTTTTTAAGCATGTGCCAGAATGTGCCTTTAAGGCAGTACCTTGCACTGGAAGGAGCAGGGAATTACACCACAGTAGAGGAAATGTATATGCTGCACCCTTCTGAGGAGGGCTCTGTATGTTCCCTTTTTTGATCCAGGTAGCTCTGAAAGCTGATGTGGGAGAATTGGAGCATCTTGGAGCCAGGAGTATTGGAGCATTGCCACGAGTAGTAGAAGAGAACACTCCTGCCCTCAGTGCAGCACAGAGAATGTCATTATGCTTGCTGTCAGGTAAAGGCTTTTCCACTTTCCCTATTGAATGCACTAGCCCAGGCCTTTAGTAAATAAAAGACAAAGCTTCAGTAAGGCCAATCTCTAGCCTTTCGAAGAACTTACATTTTAAAAAAGTATTGCATAAAGAATGATAATTGAATAATTTTCCAGCAGGAGATGTCTATTTAAAACTTATATCTAAATGGTTTCTTAATGGTCTGCTGTGGACAATTACTTCATTTTTTGTACTATGAAAAATGATTGTGGAGAATATAATGAGCATTCATTAGACAGAGTTTAAAATGCTGTTAATAAGCAATTAAAGTATCTTGATATTCAGAAGCTAATTCATTTGCAGAGTGTACATCCATCTTAATGCTTCACTCGGATTCTAGGAACTAGTCCAAAACTCTTTCTGCAGGGAGGGGAGAACCAAAACCAGACCACACACACACAGACAATGCAGAAATGTGAATGACATTTGCTGAACTACAGAGAATTGAAGAAAATGCTGGAAAACTTCACAATCTTAAGCCATTCAGAAATCTGCCTGAATTCTAATTACAGTCACCATTTCTTATAACCAAGTATTTTTCTTGACATAGCACAGAAAAACAAATGTTTCCTTTTTATTTTTAATTACATTAGAATTACAGGATAAACTTAAACATCATATTACATTTTCTTAAAAGGAGGACATAAGCAACTAAAGGAGTGCTTCTGGGAAAACTTTTTAATTAAACAAAGACAAGAAATTCAGCTCACTCAGTGGTCATTAGTGGAGCACCGAGCAGGAAACTCAAATTCTAATCTTGGACTCATCTTCCATTCTGTCAACTGGTGTGAGAGCAAGAGCCTTCAATAACAACATTTCCTGCCAGCTTATCTAGAAGTGGAATTGATCAACTTTAAGAAGTAGATCTGTCCAGCATTGCTGACCAAAAGAAAAGTATTTTCAGTATGAAAATGAGGCAAGCAGCTTATAAGAAAACATGACAGGCCAAGTGATACTAAAATCTGCTTAATTAGAAAGACAGTAATGCACTCCCCTGCACTCCATGTCATGAATCTCATAACTTAGAAAGTTTCAGGTATCCCCAAAGTATTTTGGCTAAACAGATTTGGAAATTTTATCTTGAAATTTCAGGTTTTCCACTGGGATCCCTTATCCCTCAATAGTCCACAACGCCCTAGATAGTAATGCCTGACCAGGTTGGCTTCTCCTGGAGAAATGAGTAAGCAGGGCAGGTACCCAAACAGAAGCTACATGAGGATGGCCAGGCAACAATTCCAAAGGGACCATCCAAATGTTGACTACAATAGCACTCTCACCATGTCCTTTCCAATTCCCAGCAAACTCTTTACACCGGGTAATAGTAGCTGCTTAACTCATCCATGCCAGGATAATACTCATCTGGACTGACATAACTATATTCCAACCTTTTATGCACTGGCAGAGAAGCCAAAGGGACCAGGAACCAGGAGAGAATATGGTAACGTGGTACTACCACATTTAACAATCTGTTAAGCAAGCATTTCTAATGGCACTAGTATAGCAGCATCTAGATGCCAAGTACCACAGTGGGTCCCAGTCTTACTACAGCTTTCTAATATTTATTTCAAAACAGATGAAAATTATCAGCTGCTACAATAAAAAAAAAGAGTGAAAATTTCAAGTTTGTTTTTAAAAGTAAAGTATTGTCCATCAGAGAGAATAAATTCAGAATCAAATGAAAAACTTAAGTTGAATCATTTCTTCATTTAATTCATTTTGCCATGAAGCAAAAATTAGCTAGGTTTTTGTTTGGTTTTGAGAGTGATAGTCCATGTCAGAGAAAGAAAATAAGATCTCCACAAAAATTTAATAACCAGGAAGCGGCCACTAGGCTTACTGCATTTAAAATAATTTGTCATAGACTTTTGAGAAACACAGAGGCAGACACCAATAACTTGCCAGTGCCTCTTGTATAATATGCAAAAATGGGGCCTGTTACTGGAGCAAAACTCATCCTCAAGCTTGTCTGAAGCACTGAGCAGCAATAACTACTGGTCCCACAAAACCCAGGATGAATGCTTCATCTTCTTGAGCCCCATATACTGGCATAATGTATAGATATTCATCAACTATTTACATATGCAGATGTGTCTTTTACAAATCATTCTTGTAACATCTCCCAAAATACAAATACATACATAAAAACAATTCAGTAGGACCCAACACAATAAATTAAGAGAAAGCCTAGAATGCCTTACTATACATTTACAAATCCTCTCTCTCTACTCTTCTATCTCACCTTTATTCCTTTGCAATCATCCCCCCTACTTGTGGTCACTGGTGTGCTGTGCTGACCAACCTTTGGTAGAGCACCAAATATACAAGTATTCAGGGAAGCTTTTGAAGTGCTTCAACTGATGGGACTCCAGGTGCTACCAACTGGTGGATTCTAATGTGCCCTCCTTCCAGGGCCTGGCACCGAGCCTCTGTGACCCAGTCCTCACTATCCATTCTAATACTCCAGAACTTTCCCCTCCTGGCCGAGCTATCATCCTTCAGTGCAGATGAAAAGAACACAAGATTCACTCTTCGATTCAGTCACACTGCCTTCCACTGATCTGTAACTGACTGCTCAGTACATTTTGCTTTCTGTCTCTCGGGAGCAGGGATATAGATGAAGAAAGAGGGATCATCTAAAAAAGACAAGGTGCTTTAAGAAGTGGGATACAATACAAGCTAAAGTTGCATCATGCTCAAAGAGCGCCTGTCCCTCCCCAGCCAACTCTGCAGGCCACTGTTGATTAATTTGAAAGGCCTTAACTTCCTCTGCATCACTGACAGCAGTGCTAGCTTTGTGCTTTCCTTGTAGAAACTTAAGTGTTTGTAATCCCACGCTGCTTGGCTCACGTGTAGGTGTTCATGCAGAGAATGTGAGCAGTTGTGTCAGGTATCAGGAACTTTCTAGCCTTAAGCATGGTTGAAAACCACGCCTCTCCCTCCCCGCCCCTGCTTCCCCCCCCGTGCCCACCCCACACTCTCTTCATCTCTATTATTTACCATTTTCATTTAATTATGGCTTTTGTATTTGAGGCTGAGATTTTAAGATAGATGCCAAACCACTGTTAAATTCCAGTGGGGCCTGGCACCTAACTCCCTTAGGCACCTTTCAGAATTTGGCCTCCTATAGTTTCCAAAATCAGGAACTAAAATAGTAACATTGGCCTGAACTCAGGAAACTAGTTCAGTATATGTTTAGATGTGTAGTTTGACTTCAACAGAACTAATTACAGCCCCAATACTGCAAACTCTAGTTTTACACAACTACAATATCATTACGCTATTTTGTTTTAAAAAGCTGTGTGTAAACTGTTATGCTTAACTTTACACTCCTGTGAATAGTCCATGCATAAAACCTTGTGGGACTAGAGGTAGCTAGAAAATGGAAACTAAGTTATAAAAATTTTTACAGCCCCTGCTTCCCCTTTTATTTAAAAAAAATGAAATCTTGGTAATTTCCTGAATAGTATTAATATTTTGCATCACACACACACACACACACAGTGCATACGGAGTGATAACGCAGACAAATATTTGCTAAAATAGACTGTAGATGTTATGTTAAAATCCTCTATTTTTAATAGCAGCAAGAAGTGTTTGTCAAAGTTTGTCCAGTAAGTCTTTCAATATGTCCTTCCTATGCAATAGCTTTTAGTTCTACAGTTATCCTCAAATATTGTTTAAAAAAATATTCCTTTTTGTTGGTCTCCAAGTTAAAAAAAATCTATTTACTAATCAATTGTGTGGAATTCTCTTAAAATGGGAAGCAGTTAAACTTTTGAATACAATAGCCCTGTCTTTAACACACTGACAGAGTGCATGACATGACTTTTCAAAAGAGCCAAGTGACCTAGAAACCGAAAATTGGATTTTGGCTCCTAAAGTCACTATGTGTTTTTGAAAGTTTTACCTTTGTGTAGTGCTTGCTGGAAAGACTTGAAAAGAGAGCTCTAGCAAAGAGTTAAGGTGAGGAACAGGACTAAATTAATAGATTTTATACATTTTCTCCCTTCCCATGTTGCAATAGCAAATCACTAACAACGTTTATTACACTGTACAAATCATACAAACTCCTCAACTACATTGTATTCTACTGAGATTCCCATACTGCACGCATCAACATGATATTTGAGTATCTTCTAATGCTAGGTAGCCCTTAATTTGTTTGGCTAGGTAAGTAATCAATGGCCCATTTTAATGGAGGAGTTACTTTAACATGGTTTTCTACAGTGGGTTAAAGGTGAAAGTTTACAATGTGAAGAAAAAAGTAAGACTGGTACCTGCTGTACTATCCTGGTTATTTAGAAAGTGGTAAACTAATTCAATTAATCTCTGAAGGTTCTTTCTGCAAAAACATTTCTCCAGTTTCAGGAGATAGGCTTA
The DNA here is from genome assembly GCA_007922155.1 of Mesoclemmys tuberculata. Taxonomy (NCBI): domain Eukaryota; kingdom Metazoa; phylum Chordata; order Testudines; family Chelidae; genus Mesoclemmys; species Mesoclemmys tuberculata. The sequence continues at coordinate 33,001,105 of ML675624.1, read as the reverse complement.
GTGAGTTCTTGTTTGCAAGGGAAGACATCTATTAAAATTATTATTAATTGCTAACAATGCTGCAAACAGGGCCAGTAATTATAAACTAGCAAGAGAGAAATGAGGAATCCTGAGAGCAGAAAAATTCCACACAACCTTTTGGGCAGTGATTATAGATAGTGGAGGAAGAGCTAATTCACACTATTCACAAAGGACAAGTTTTCTGCTTTTTACATGGGGCATATTAGCAGATGGGATGGGATTAGCAGTTGTTATTAAAACTTTGCTCTGGAAAGATCCTGTAGAACAAGAATCTGAAGCTGGCCTGATCCATCTCCAACAAAGAGTTATGGTTTTCTCTTGCAAATTTCTATAGGCTTCAATGTTATGAAGTATTATACAGAGCAAGGCTTTAGCTAGCCTTTATGAATGCCTTGTATAAGCAGCAGAGAGTATCAATATTGGTCCTTTCAAAAGTTGCCTTTCGGAAGTCAGCTCTATAAAAAACCAAAACAGAAGTAAAAGCTAGCCCCAAAGAGTACCTTTCCTTTTCAACATTAGTTCTGGCCATCTATTTTTTTCCCCCCTTTAAAAAAAATTATGCATTCTGAATATCCTTTTGAGACAACAAAAATTAATGCGCTGTGTTTCATACAGTTCTGAAGTCCATATTTTTAAAGATGATGAAAACTGAAGAGGATGCAGAAAAGAGCCACAAAAGTTATACTAGGACTGGAGAAAATGCTTTACAGTGAGAGACTTAAAGAACTCAATCTGTTTAGTTTATCAAAAAGAAGATTCAGCGGTGACTTGATTAGAGTGTGTAAGTACTTAGACAGGGAGAAGGTACTGAGTTCTTTAATCTAGTGGAGAAAGACAGAACAAGAACCGATTGTTGGAAGATGAAGACCAAAGGTTTATATTGGAAACGAGGCACTTGTTTTTTTCTTAAACATAGTGAGGGTGATTAATCATTGGAACAAAAATGATAGATTCTACATCTGTTGGTGTCTTCCTATGAAGACTGAATGCCTTTCTGGAAGATATGCTTTAACCAACAAGTTATTGGGCTCAATAGAAGATCAACATCCTATGATATAGAAGTCAAACTACTAATAATCCCTTCTGGCTTCAAACTCTCTGAATAACGTAACTCAGACCAGTATAGTGAATATAACATGACATTATAGATAAAATGATTACTGGGACACATTTTCAGTGGATGTCAAAGTTTGGAAACAATCTGATAGATTATTGGCCAGTTTGACATATTTGCAGATACTAGTGGGTTTTAAGCAATGCTTAATTTATGCCAGGGCTAAGCCATGGAACCTCTAGGCTTGGCAGTTCATAGCCCTGGCACCTGCAGGCTTGCCACAGCAATTAAGAAAGTAAAAAGCAAAACAAAACAAACCTCTCCCCCACAAAACTGCTTGAGCCCCAGCAACTAATTGCTGGAGCCCTTGCACTTCTTTCATTACAAAAGAAGCATTGGCCTTAAGTGAGGTCAGAAACACAATTTAACCTTAGTAGTGGGCAATTTGCAAAGCAATTATATGACATTTTTTTATTATTAAACTTAATTCAGACAAACACCACATTTAAAAAGATCTGGGGAGAGTATGGGTTATGGAAACTTTTGAACAAGGTATGAACATATGGGGAGAAGCATATACCTTCAAATACTACAGTCAGATTTCATAATAGCAATTTCCACCACCATACCCACTAATCATTTTCTACTGCAACAGTTTAAAGTTATTGATTCACTTAATGCAGGGGATATGCTTAAGATTCATTTGTAAAAATTAGGTTAAACAGTTTTACATTGCACCACAAGAATGCAATAAAATGCAAACGGATATAACTTATATTAGCTGAAACTGTTTTCAATTAGATTAAATGTTTTATGTTAAATTGGTTATAACAGCAGAGATCATCATTCATTACTGGTAGAAACAAGGCTAATTAAGGGCACTAAAATGTAAAAGAATGACTGCATTAATTTACATAGCAGCAAAGTATCCAACTCTTTGCAATTATTTCTGTTTCCAAATAGATCAACTCTGGTAGATTATTTTAAAGAAAACTTAGTAAACCAATAAATGCAATGGAATTTCATAATTTACCTTATGTGCACTTTCCCTCAGGTTGTTAATGACAAATGCATTGTAATTATTTATTAGAAATAGATTAGAATTGTCAAAATGCTTCATCTGACAGCAGCCCTACTTTGGGACTTTTAGGAGCTGGGCTCCTGCCCTGTGCTGACACTGCAGAAAAGACCATTTACGTGGCCTATCTTTGCATTGATTATGAATGTAGAATAAATAATAAGCATTACAAAGAACCTTTCATTGTAAAGAATCCCAAATTGCTTTACATATTAAGATCTTCATCATGCATGCAAGCCATATGGGCAGACCCTTTCACTCACGTGGAACTCATGTGGGCACAAGAATCCACCTGTGTGGATCTGATCACAGGATCAGAGCCTAAATGCAGAGTAAGACAGCCTTCTCTGAAAGCAGGGGTGGCAACTGTCTTGCACAAAGCAGAGCATAACAAGGCAATAGGATCGTAAATAGCCATGCAGATCGGATAGTCCTGGTTTCTAAGGTTCCTCTAAAAGGCATTCAAACTATATAGAAACTAAAACAATGTATTTACCATGGAAAATATAACAAGATAACTTGACCCTGATGGGATTCAGATATGTGGTCTCACTGACTAAAACATGAGTCTTAGACTATCACAGCAGTCCCCTTCAGGAAGGGCATTTGACCGGAGTCAAAAAAGCTAGTTTATTACAGCTGTTTAAACAGAACTCAAGAGAAACAACACATAGTGGAGTTGGCGCTCTTACCAATGTTATACCTAACCATTAATTTCATCACAACATCAACAGCAGTAATCCACATACACAGAAAGCACTACTAAGCAGTTTTATACTACTTAGGAAGGATCAGTCTTTTGACCTACAGTAGATAAATGTTTGCTGTAGCAGACAAAGTAATGGAATAATGAACTATGATATACTGAATATAAAAGTCCTTAATTCTTTAACGTCCAAGGTAATAAAGAAACATGTACATTTATCTGTTTAGATTCAGAAACCCTCTACTCAGTTTAAACTACAGTTTAAGTAAGCCAGGTATGCAGAAATGGATTCATAAAAACATCTGTCTCTTTTAGCACAAAACAGTGAACTGCAGGGTAACAGAGAATTTAATACAGATAAATTGTACAAGTGTTCAAACTGTTAGAAAAATACGCAAAATAAAGCTAAGGCTGACCATTTTTATGTGAATACTGCACAGCAAGAAATGGCCAGAAACGTCATACCTAAAATACATTAGGCTTTGATTCAGAGAGTGATTGTGCCATGTTTTTAAAGCATTTCTGTAGGAGTTAGAATGATAAGTCTATTTAGCACTATTAGGCATTATCAACTGATATTTTATCTATCTATCTATCTATCTATCTATATCCACAAACGGAATGGTGGAAGCCATTCCAGTTGCTGCTGTTGATCTCCCTTGTATCAGGTTGCGGTGTTTCAGGGGATCCTTGTCTCTAGCATCCCCTGTTGACCACCAGTCTGGGCAAGCCTGTCTCTGATCTCTTGTGACCCTGCCCTCCATCCAGGTCACTTCTTAAATTTAGTCCTCTTCTGGGGTAACAAAAGTCCAACCATAAATCCAAATAAATATTCAAACCAGTAATTCTTTTCCCTTCTGGGGCTACAGTGAAGTTCTTTGCCCCTAGTCCCAGATCCTGCAAAGGAGTTCCATGTTGGTTCTTCCCAGAAGGTTTCTTCACTGCATCCCCTTCCCAGAGACACCACTCCTTCTTACAGGCTTCTCTCAAAGCCTCACACAGAAGCCTAACTGGCTTCCTTCAGTTTTCTCCAGCCTGCCTTCCGTAGGCTCTTCAGGGAGGAGGGAAACTCCCTTTACTCTTTCCTTTTGGGCCACTTCCCTCTTTCTGTAGTCTTTCCTTATCCTTTCACAGCTCGGGTCTTTAAATTTCCAGATCAGAACCAGCTGAACCCTCCCCCCCACACACACCCCACTTCATTGTGTATTTGACCCATTATGGCACAGTATTGTACATATTCCATTATATGCACAGCTATATCACAGAACTTATTCACATTCTGCCTATAGCCTTTTAGGGCATGTAATTCCTAAAGGCCATGGATGACTTTTTCCTGAACAGAGCAGTCAGCCACAAAGATACCTTGTTTAAAAACCACCCAAATTCCTGAACAATACAAAATCCTTCTCTCACACAGACACTTAATGCTGGATGTTGGCCTCTTACCCCTGCAGAAGCTGCATATTCAGAGAATGCCTACAATTTTAGGGCTGGGATAAAATCCCCAGATGTGTGTCCTCTTAGTTCACTTCATCACTCCAGTTGAATTAACCAACTCCGTCCCAATTTCTGGATGAACAGGGCAGAAGAATCGTTTGCCATCATAATGGAATTATGCTCCTTGGAGAAGCTATTCTGTAACTGAAGGAAGGAGAGCTTCCACTTTCCATGGTCACTATTTTATATCCTGGCCACTCATTTTTTATTTTATATGTGCCCTTGTGTATGGATGGGGTTGATGATTATCTTGTCAAATGTACATTCTTGATCTGGCTTAGAGATTGTTACAGTTCACAGCTGAGCTGTGACAGCCTGATTCTGGCCGCAGAACCTTTACAGTTCACAAGGTGATATCTCTTTCCTTAGGGTGATCATACATACCTTTTTCACCGTGACAGTCTTTTTTTTCAGCTCAGTCCTGGTCATCCCTACTTTTTCGTCAAAACTGGGAATTTGCCCTTGACTTGTGGAGGAAGCACTGCTTGCCAGCAGCAGCAGGGAAGTAATCTTCTCCGCTGCTGCTGGTGGGCAGCACTGCTTTGAGAGCTGTCCCCCTGAGCAGCAGTCCCTGCCCTCTGATTGCAAGCAGAGCAGACGGTGGCAGCTGGTACCCGAGGGGTCAGCTCTGCTAAGGCAGCCCTGGGATCTGCTGACAACATCTGCTGAGCCAAGACTCCAAGTAATGCTCAGTAAAAGTGCTGGGGATGGGCAAAAAAGTGACACTGCACAAACCCCTTTCCAGCCCATCACTGCTCCCCCTGCGTCTGTCTCCCAGAGCTGCTGCCTTCACTGGCACATGCAGGCTCTCGCTCCCATTAGGAGTGATATAGCTACATAAAAAATGCCCCCACCAGGGAATGGGACACAGATCAACTCTCCCAGCAAGGGAAGAAGGGTTTAGACTGGGAAAGAGGAAAGAGACACACTGAAAAAGGCCAACAGGGGTAAACAACTAGGGATAGAGGTTCCCAGTTCCCAAATCAGCCCAGCTCCAGTTACTGCATGAGACCTGGGCAGATCCCTCCAGTGCTGTGAGGATGTCAGTGTTGCTCCACTGCTGAGGAAGAGCTGGCCTGGGTCTTCTAGGTTGGCTTCCCAGTGGAGGAAAAATCAGTGAACAAAGTCCAGGTCAAATCAATGTTATTTTCTTTATACACTGAAATATGCCAGCCCTGGAACAGAGGCAAATAGCACGTGGTCAACAAGATCTTCCAGAAATCTCAACACAAATCAATGCCTGGTTCCCAGGAAGCTACTCTGTGTCAAGAATTGATTCTGTATACAGAGACTGAAACAGTGCAGACTCTGCTGTCTGCCACAGCTTCCCTCCCAGGACATCACCACACACCTCACAGCGACACGCTGCTCCTCCCACCATTGGACATTTGCTCACGTGCTAAGAAAGAACCGGTCAGCCTGTGGAGCCAGCACGGCCACTGGCGCCTCCCACCGTAACAACAATTATTCATGGTGGAAAGGAGCCGAGAGCTCTGGGGGGAGAGGGGAGTATAGCCTCCAGCGCCACTTCAGTCTGGGCTGCCCTGCTGAGACTGTGCAGCATGTTGTTAGTGAGGGCCAAGGAGGCTGGATTGGGGATGGTTCTAGTGATTTCTCAGAGCTCTGTACAGCTCTCAGATGCTCTCGGGGGGAGTCCTTCTTCCAAAGTCCCTGATGATTCAGATCTGGGGTCTGTCAGTTTCCTGCCAACAAACAGCAACAGAGATTGTGAAATAAGGTGAATTAGGGAAGGGATTCCTCCTTTTTTGGGGCCCCGACTTGCGGTAAAATCCTTCAGTGAGAGCAGTGGGTGGCGAGGCTAATACCCCCGCTGACTCTCCGCCACCTGGCTGGCAGCGTCAGTGTATCTGGTATTACTGCAGTGGGACCCTGGGCTGGTTTGCCAATAGCCTAATGGCCTCCTTGCCTCACTCTGAGATCAAAAGTACTCACAGCTTGCTGTCAACATCCCATTCCCATACCCATTCCTCTTATCCTCTGCAAAATATTTGTTTCATTGCTGTCAGGACAAAGCTAGAAACACAGCTGTTCGCTGTGGTGGGATCAGTTTCCTCATGTCTAATCATCTTCCTTGTTGTGTCCAAAAAACAGATAGACTTTCCTTAAGTGTTCCACAGTAAAACTCAAATTTCTTTGCAACACCCACAGCAAAAACACAGCAGATGACAGAATTTTCCTCTTTCCCTAGCTGTGAAAGAAAAACACTTCAATAACGGTTCTAACTAATGGCACACTATATATATATATATATATATATATATATGTATGTATATGAACACACCTGTTAATACAGTGGGTTTTTCATTTAAACTGCAAGATTAAAATAGGCAAGCAGCTGATTTCATGGGGAATTTTACTTACAAAAAACTAATGTCACAATTGAAGTAATTTTGTCTCCAATGTGGAAAATAGTATGGGCAAGAACAGCAGCAAAATTGATATGCTAACTTCTAATCACATTTTGAAATTTATAACTTTCAAAAGCTACACTTGCTTCATTTTCTACAAGAAACCCTAGGAAAAAGAAAAGCACCCAACTTGTAGAGATATCTAAAAAAGGAAAAAATGAAGTCTAATTTCACATGCTACAAAATGTGTATCTTCATAAAACAGACTAATTCTTGTTTAATTTTTCAGGCTAACATTGTAATTGATAAATCAACCGTATATAATTAATCAAGCCAAGAGAAAAATCTAATCAGGTTTTAACAAAACCTATAAAGGTCTTCTGTTTTATGCTTCATGATAAACCACATACCATGGAATTTGGATGCATTTATGCTTCAAGGTTAGGTCATGCAATCCTAATTACGGAAAGGATATGGAATCCTCAGAGTTCTTACTTTGCAAAATAAACACACAAGGGAAATAACATTATGTAAAAATGTTAGCCTTTCACTTCTGAATTAAAATATAATCAGATTCTGTTAACTTAGATGAAAAAGTAAACCATTATTCACTAGCACTTTGTTTACCCTTTCTCTTTCTAGTTAGTTTTTCTTGAGCAGCTTTATGTTTTTCTTATATTAATGAGCTGATATTAATGTTTTCAGTTTAGCTTATAAAAAACCACGTTCCTTCTTTTCTCACACAACGTTACCAAATCCTGTGTATTGGGAGGACACTGCTACGTACAGGACCTGCCTATTACATTTTGGCAAATGTTTCATGAGGCAATGCCTTGGGATGCGCCTAAATGTAACAGATATATTACATTTAAGATATACTTAAAAATGGGTAAGGGAGAGGATGGAAATCATTAGATTCCTCCCAGTTTCAAGTTGTAGAAATGGCATCCTTCTGCTTGTGTTGTGGTTCACACAGTTGCCAACATTAAAAAATTAACAGAATAAAGTAATATTTTCAAAAGCATATGTTCAAGTAAGGCAGGGATCTGATAAATTTGTGTGTGCGTAGTTTTGCATACTTGTAGCGTGTAACAAACATTATGTAAACAATTACCTTTCATTATTCCTGTATCAAAGACAGGAAAACTAAGGAAGGGAAAAGATGAAAGCAGATGGTTTAAAGGAGCTTGGAGTGGACAATGTCCATCACTAAAGATAATCCCGACCACAGCTACAATGGGGTGGAATTTTTCAGCCAGACTTGTTCGTGAAAAAAATATAGATTCAATAGCACTGAAACATTTCATGAATTAGTGTGTGGTTTGCAGAATTGTTTGTGTCCGAAAGAAACACCGCTAAATTAAAAAACCATCAAATGTTTTTAAATTTTCTTCAATTTTATTTTAAGGAGGGGAAATAAAATTCTCAACACTTCACATATTCAGGAACTCTCTTTACATGAAGACCAATGACCATCTGTGTTAGGACTCCTAAAAGTTGGCTGTGAGATCTGTGCCATTAATCATCAACATGTTTTTTTGTTTATAGAAACATTTGTTACATATTGATAATTTTTCTCATAGGAGAAGAAATCACAATTACAAATGCTACTTCAAAGTGTTACTTTTAAATACTTATCTCAAGGAAATCATGCCCTTATTAAAAAAGCCATCTTGAGATTTTGGTTTAATATAAAACATTTTACTCAATCATTTTAACTTGAATCATGAAAAGCATAATGATTAGTTTCTTCACATACAAATTTTCAAATAAAAATAACACTGGTTCTCTCATCAAGTAACTAAAACTGGATTCTAAATCCTATCATTACTGAACAGGAAAGGTAACTAGACTCTTATAGTTTGATTCATTATGTGAATGTTCAGCAATTTTTGCTGCTGATATTTTAAACAGGAGTCAGATGGATATATTGTATACTGATCCACCAATTCAAAAAGAAAAATGTCCACATTATGCAGCTGTTAAAGGGTTGGGATGCAGATAAATGTAGTTCCATACAGAAACTGAATATGAGAAGTGGAAATGTTATCCTCTTGAGGGCTACCCACATGCTCACAGCTGGAATTTTTAGTCATTTTCTATTCTGCCATATGTTAAATTCCCTAAACATCATCCAAGTGGCAGCAAAAATACCAGCCACATCAGACAAAGTACGGCTGTGATTCGAAAACTACCATTTCCCACTGCTTCATTAATAATACATTATTCTAACATTTTTAGTTCTATATTAATTTCTATTAAAAAGGACCAAATATGGTGAGATGAGATTAAAAGCTATGCAAACTTCTAAAGCAACAACAACAAAAAGCTGTGTGTGTGACTATTATATGCTATAATAAATATTTATATTCATATTTATTATGACTATCTGATGGTCTGGGATGGTATACAGGGTTTATCAGTATGGCTGCAAAACCACTAATTAGTTGTGCAAGTCAAACCAAACAAGTAGTGACAAAATCATTGTACCACACTTCTATTCTGTATATGGCATGTATTTTACAACACTAAACCTATTTTACATTAGAGCTTAAAAAATTAGTTTGTCTAAACCTTGCATATCTCTATCACTAGGAGTATTGTGCCATAGCTCCCATGAATTCAACTGTACAGGACTCATGAGGAGAGGAGAATTAAAACCAATAACTATCACCTCCAAAAATGACCTATAATAGCTTCTCTACAAATAAAATAAAATAAATGCTCTGAACATTTCAAAGATGATAGCTATACAGTTCCTGAAATTCTGTCTCGTGATAGTGATAAAACCAGCAGACAAAGCCAATACCACTGCAGCCCTCAAACTTGATATCTATATCAATGAGGCTAAACAACTACTCTCAGACACTACCTACTATAAAGAACTCAAAGACCACATGCCATAATTCACAGCAATGTAGGATATCATCAAATCCTTCCCCAAACAATTTCAAGAGAAAAAAAATCTCTACAATGCTCACCTCCCATGAAGCCACCCCAGGAGCCTTCTACATGTATCCTAAGATACACAAACAAGACAATCCAGGCAGACCAATAATATTTGGCAGTAACACACTCACTTAAGGAACAAATTGACTCATTGAAAACCATCCATTAACCACTCACCATTCAAAAGGTTCAACTTCCGCCAAGATACTGCCTACCTCCTCCAGAAATTCTGCAACGTTAACAACCTCCATCAGAACACCATCCTAGCCACCATGGATGTTGCATCTCTATACACCAGCTTCCCTCACCACAACAGTATTGTTGTCTACCTCATATCTACAAGACAATAGACAACACTCATATATCCACTCCAAACATCACAAAATTCATCCATTTAATCCTCACCTATAACAATTTTACATTTCAACACCACACACTTTGGCTGGCTGGTCCCAATGTTTGGGCAATCTCTTTATGGGCCACCTTAAAGAAGAATGCATCACAAAAAAAATTGTATACATGAGATACATCAATGATATTTTCATTCTCTGGACAGATGACTTAAGCTTACTCATTTTCATCACAACTTCAACAATCCTCCATCCATAAAACTCTCTAGAACACTCACTCCAGCATTAACTTCCTAGGCCCCATTATCAGCTTCAATAAAAGAAACCACAGATCACCACATCTCCACTGGTCCAGCCGTCACCCTAGATACACCAAGAAGTCTGTTAGCTTTCATATATCACAGAATATATTCCAAGGAGAAAGTCCAAGATACAGACATTAACTCATTAATCCACTTAAAACCACCTTCACCAAACAAGGACACACCAACACAGAAGTTAATTGCATCAGGAAACAGGCCACTCAAATACCCTGAAAGAACCTGCTTCAATACAGAACCCATGCCCATGCACCCTCCTATCCCCAACCATACAAACCTGCTTATCACCTACCAGCCAACACTGGAACAGATAGGGGTATCAAACAGTTACAACCTATATGTGATGGAGACCATATCCTGAAAGTAATCTTTTCCAAAGACCCCTCTTCTGGCCTTCATACAACCCTCACACACATCATTAGAAGAAAGCTCCCCACAACCTAGAACACCAACCCAAGGTAGCACCAGATCCTGGGAGAACAGATACCAAATCTGCGGATTTATTTCCACTGCTATGATAATCAACACAGCCTGTAACAAACCTTTCAAGACTTAGACATGGCTCTCTCTCTCTCTCTGGTGTCCTCATTCAGTGCACTAAATGCTCCAACAACTATGTAGGTGAAACTAGACCATCACTATGCTTTTGAATGAAATCTCAGAGAAAAATGATAAAAAGGCAAAAACATCCTATCACTTGGGTGCCTATCACTTGGGTGAACACTTTTCTCAAAACAATCACTCCATATCTGACCTCTCACCCTGATTCTCAAAGGAAACTTCTACAATACAAAAGACAAGTCTGGGATCTTAAATTCATAATTCTTTTAGACACTAAAAGTCATGAATTCAACAGCAACACTGGTTTTATGTCCTATTGCAACTACAATTTGCAATACACTGATCTGCCAACTAACACTCTATTGTCCTATGACTGTTATGGTAATTGCCCACACCCCATTTTTTACATGGTCTCCTACAACGTATTAACCTCTTTTGCTTAACAATCTGTCCCGCCTTGAATGTAGCTTAGACACTAGCTTCCTTCTCCAGATATATATGGACCACAGCAGCCTCTTGAGGGATTTCATTTGTACTCCATCTTTTTATATTCTGCTTATACCTATTATTAAAAGCCAATGAAAGAAATTAAAGACAATACCAGGTCCAAACTGCCAGATTACCACTAAAATATATATATATAAAAATTACACTGCTTATTTTTAAAGTCAAAATAAATAAGGCACCTGAAAACAATTAAATTTGGATTGAGATGTAGATTATAATTCATCAGTCAATATTAATCTTTTCTACCTTTTTCTGGGCTTGAATGATATTCTATTTCTCTGTATTGATTAATTTTAATAGATAAATAAGAAATAGTTACTTATTGTAGTTAGAGATGTGATACAGATATATTCCACTCAAGAGGGGACAGTGCGGAAATTGTGGAATACACAGCTGCATCATATCTCAAAAGCTACAATTACAGAAAGAAATAGTTTCTTCAACTGGATGCAGCTGTGTATTCTGCTTAGATGACTCATATGCAGTAGCCACAGGAGGTGGGACTTGAAGTCTATTTAAACAAGGACTGCAAGACAACGTTCCCTGGTTGGCATCTGCCCTGGATGCTGCATTAATGGAATAATGGTTCATAAATGTATGCATTGACAACCAGGTGGCAGCTCTGTAAGTGTCCAAGCCTAAAAGATCACTAAAGTACCATTGAAGTAGCCTGCCCTCTTGTAGAATGGACTATTATCCATAGAGGGGGTATTTTATAAGCAGTCTTGATGTAGAAAGTTATCTATTTAACAATTGTCTGGAGAAGACTGCCTGTCCCTTCATATGGTTTATATACAGCACAAACACGATACTAAGCCTGAAAGGGCTTAGTCCTACCTAGGTAGAAGGCTAAACTTTATCCAATGTTAAACATATGAAGATGCTGGTCCTCTAGCTTAGGAACTGCAGCTTAGGAAAAAACAAACGTGAAAATATACCACCTGACTCAGTTTAAACTGAGATACCTCTTCAGACAGACACAAATTTTGGGTGCAGCAACATCACTTTGTCTTTGGAAAATTGCATATAGGGAAGCTCTGCCAAAGCACGCAACTCTCACACTCTCCTTGCAGATGTTAATGCCACAAGAATGCAGTTTTCGACACAAGAAAGGAAATAGAGATCAAACCCTAAACTCAAATGGAGCTGCCAAGACAGTGTTAAACCCCGAGTAACCAGCTCCTACACCAGCAGATTAAGATGAAGAACACCTTTTAAGAAGTCTTTCTAAGTCTTGGGAAGATGACAGGCTGAGGTCACTGCTAGATGTGACCTTAATGAGCTAAGCAGAAGGCCTGAATGAAGATGCAGCAAAAACTGCAAGATGTCCTAGATGCAACTGAATTCTGCGGCCCCACCAGCACATCAAAAACTGCTTTCACTTTGCCTAACAGGCCATTCTGGTAAAGGGTTTTCTACTAGTGAGTAGGACCTGTTGAACCACCAAATATTGCTCCTCCTCATTCAACCATAAGGTAGCCATGCCATGAAATGCAGGGAGCTGAGCATGGGATGCAACGTTGACCATGATTGCATGAGCAGGTCAGGATGGAGAGGGAGAGATTTGGGAAGCTGAATATACAATGCAAGAAAGTTGGAAAGCCAACACTGCCTTGCCCATGAAGGAAAATGTGAATGAACTTAGTCCAATCTGCTTTCAGCTTGAAGATGACCTATGCAATGATCGGAATACAAGGAAAAGCATATAGGAGAGTCCATCGCCAGGTGAGTTGGTAGAGGTCTGTCAGGAAGCCCAGACTGAAGCCCCCTTGAGATCAGAATAAGCTACAAAGGACAAGAAATGTAGTCAGTGGGTTGATTGTCAGGATGCCCCTAGCCATGAAGATGACTTGCAGAACACTGGGCTTCAGGGACCACTCTTGACCCAGGGAAAAAATTCCTGCTGAGATGGTCCATGAGATTATTCTGGGCCCCAGGCAAGTGACTGACTATCGTAATACTCTCTTTGTTGCAGAACTGCCACCCATGGTTACCTCTTGGCACAGCACTCTGGAGTGTGCTTCCCCTTGCCTGTTCATGTAATCATGATATTGTCAGTAAATATGTGAACCACTGAATCCTTGATGCAGTCTAGAAAAAAGTATGACAGAGGTATTGTAGATGGCCTGAAGCTCCAGCACACTGATATGCAGTAAAGCTTCCTGCTTTGACCACAGACCCTGAACCTTCAGCAATCACAGGAGTGCCCCCCTCTTTATCTGTTACAACAGTCCTGGTTGGTAAGGACTGGATGAAGGGAATACCTTGATGTACATTCCCCTGAACCATCCACCAGTGGAAAGAGTCCAGGATCAACCGAGGGAGGTGGATCAACTTGTCCAAAGGGTGAAAGGTTGGAGGGTAAAGTATCCTGAGCCTCATCTAAAGAGAGCAAAGGCACAAGCTGGCAAAATGAACTAACTGCATGCATGCCAACATGTTGCCCAAGACCCTCAGGCACACCCAAACTTTGTGGAAGGTTGAAACTGAATACCAAGATACAGCATATTTTCAAATTCTCAGACTCAGAGTCTGAAAACAGTTCATCAGCGCTCCAATTAACTCAAATTATCTGTGTGGCTGACCAATGTTTACTTCCTGGTGTTCAGTGTGAGACTCAGATGGTTTAGTAAGCACAGCATAATGCATTTATTAGAATTATTTATTACTTATTTACTACTACCTGCCTTAGTAGTCAGTCATCCAGATACAGGAAGACATGGATTCCTTTCTTCCTGAGGTATGCTATTACAACCACCATACATTTGGTAAAGCCTCAGGGGGGAGAAGAAAGACCAAAAGGAAGGACAATGTACTGAAAACAATGGTTTGCCAAGGAAAGCAAGAGAAACCTATGTAAAAAAAGGCATCCTGAAGGTCCAAAGCAGCAAACAACTCTGTCTTAGTCACCACAGCAAGGGTAATTGATAGGGTGATCATTAAGGCCTCATGTATTTGATATTTTTGTTGAGATCAAGAATAGGTCTTACCTCTCCCCGGGATTTGGGAACCAGACAGAACAAGGAATAAAAACTTTGACCCTAGTGCTCTCAAAGCATTGTTCTTGAGATTTTTCCTTCCGAAGTGTAGTACTTTGTACTTGTCGTCATTGAATTTCATCTTGTTTTCAGACCAATTCTCCAATGCGTCAAGGTCATTTTCAATTATAATTCTGTCCTCCAAAGTGCTTGCAACCCCTTCCTGTTTGGTGTCATGTGCAGATTTTATAAACACTCTCCACTCCATTCTTCATGTCATTAATGAAAATATTATTCTTTTGTGAGTGTTAATGTTTTGCTAAATCAAAACATTGACTAACAACTCATTCCGCAGCATAAGGGTTTTAGCAGAAAAAATGATGTGCCCCTTAGCTGTTCATTGTTTTACCTGCTTGTCCTAAAAACCCATGAACACCATATGAAGGAAAAAGTCTTCTGTCTGGGAGAATTAGAACTCAGCTAGATTGTTGCCCTACCTTGCTTCATGTAAAAAACAGATAAGCAAGACCCAGGATTCTGTCTCCATTTTTACCTAGTTAATTATGTAGTACATTTCAAGATCTGCTTCTAGGAGGACTAATGTTAGTATCCTCCAACAGCTGGACCTCCTGAAAGCCTCAAATCAGGCTCATAAAAGGTTGTAGAATCCTGTACAACACACACAAAGTGTTTAAGTATAGTGTCTAAGAATGGTGCAGGGGCAGCTGCATGTGCAACTGTCAGCCGGGAATGTGACAGCTCTACAGTATTTTCTGCAGCCTGCTGACAGGACCTTATAAAAATGTTACTACAAGATCTCAGAGGAGGACAAGTACAACTTAGTAGCTGCAAGTCTCAAGTAATAAAAAGTACTACCTTCCACTTCTAGAGAAATAATAGGGTTTTGATCTTCAATTAAAGAACAAAATGATAAATTAATGTATATCAGAAAATATAATTGGGAAAGATTGATACTGGATGTCTTGCCTAACTTTTTAATACTTAAACTATTTGTTTATTTGAGTGAAAGACTCCACCTTTCTTCTATTATAGGAAGTTGTCCTCACAAGAAGCTGGATTCTGCAAATTGTACTTGCTTGCTCAAGTAGTCCCATTAACTTCTATTCAGTTACACCTTTATTTTCTATGGGCTCAGCAATTTTGGAAGTCAGGCCACTTAGAGTACCTCTACATATTTAGTAGAGAAAGACACTTTTTTTTGGTATTTTGTCCCAAGACAGTAACGCATTTACAATTTAATATTAGGAAGTGATCATCTTTCATTTTTCTTAGTTTTTGGAAGTTTAAAACATGCATAATATTGAAGTTTATTGTATTGAAGGGAATTATTCGCTGCATAAAGTAAATGTGCTGAGCTACATCACCTAGGGGTATTGCAAGCATAAACCTAATTAAAATCAGTGGAGCTGCACTAAATCCTATATCTGACCTACTAAGTTTTACTGGAATCTTAGGGCTTACTTCTGAACCCCACTCCAGTCCCTTTGCACCAGTTCTATAGTCTAAAGGCCTGGGAAGCAGCTGGATCTTCTCATATAGGATTCATCCAAGAAAAGGTCAAACTGCCCTCTTGGATCAAGACCCATAGTCTGTCTAGTCCAGTGGTTCTCAACCCATGGGTTTCCTGTGACCCATTCATCAGCCCATGTGACATCCTGCTAAAAATGCAGAGCTTGTCATAGTTTGTTGAGTGATGCATATGCAGAGTTCAGTATAGATGAGTGTCATGTCAGTGTTGGATCAGCAATTGACTAGGGCAGACGAGATAAAATAGAGTGCTTGTTCATGGAAAGAAACTACCAGAGGTGTCTTCAGAAACCAAAGAAAAAAGGAACACAAAGGAAAGCAGCTGTGCAGTTTGGCAGAAGAAGGCAGAAAGGTACGAGATGACTGGAAAGAAATGTTTGCAGTTATAGAAAGAGATGGGAAGCCATTTTGTTTATTATGTTGTATGGCCCTCACTGTGCAAATGTACAATGTAAAAAGACACTGAGAAAAAACATTAAGCTCTTCAAAGCTAAATACCCAGAAAAATATGAAGATAGAAAGTTGAAAATTAGGCTACTTGTGAAAAATCACTAAAGAATGAGCAGAAAGCTTTGCATGCCATGTTTACTGGAGCAGACTGACACTTGCAGCTTTCAAAATTTCTTGGATGCTTGCCAAACACGGGAAACCAGTTAGTGACAGAAACTAGTAAAAGAATACTTTGTAGAATCTGCAGACTGTTTTTAATAATTTGAGAAACAAAAATGAAGTCATAAAGGAGAAAAATTTGCAGATAAGCAATGATACACTAAGTCTGTAGATCTCTTGGAAATTTTGGCTACCCAGCTTAAAGATTGCCTCTGCTGCATCTTTAGTATAGCAGTTGATGAATCTACAGACATAGGAGACATAGTACAACTTTACATTTAGATTCAATGCATTGATAAAGTCAACTTTGAAATTACCAGGGATTTGTTTTCACTCCAGTCACTACACAGTCATACTCATGGGGAAGGTATGTACATTGCTGTTTGCCAAGCCTACGATGAAATGAATGTCCCACTAAATTCAGTTGTTTCTGTTACAACAGATGTAGCTCCAAGTATGACTGGTAAACATTAGGGACTAGTTTCTGAAATAACAAAGGATCAAACAAATTTGTCTGCATTTCATTGTATTATCCATCAACAAGCTCTGTGCAGCAAGTTAGGAGACAGCTGCATGAAGGGAATAATGTGCACAATTGTTAAAGTAATAAACCTCATTTGTGCCGAACATTTCCTACACCGCCACTTGCTTTCCTTGCTGCAAGAAATTGAATCTTCATATGGTGATATACAGGAAAAAAAAGTTCTTAAAAGATTTGTTGCATTACTTCCAGAAATTGTGCTTTTCTTTCTGAAATGGAAGGAGGAGGAAATATCCTTAATTAAAAGATGACAACTAGAAGAAAGACTTGGTATTCCTTGCCAGTCTCACTAGGCATCAAGCCCAATGTATAACTACAAAGTGAAGGAAAAAGTAATTGAAGAGTTAGTGTACAATGTTGCTAGTTTTAAAAATGAAGCTTGAAATTTACACCACTCACTTAACATACATTACTTAAAGGAGGAGACCTCACACATTTCTTGAGATTAAACAAAGCATGAAGGTGCTCTGGAAAATGACAAAAGCAAAACATGTGTTGCTTTGGTACAGCAGCTACATAAGAAGTTTTCATTGTGTTTTGGCCATTTTGTGACAGGAGAGTCTGCTGTTGCTTTTCTGGGGGATACTCACACCTTCCCTAGCGTAAAGATCATGCTGCAACATTTAATGTTCCCAGAGAGGAACAGGAAGAGGAGCTGCCAGATTTGCAAGGCTAGAGCAATTTATGCAACAGCATGCAAGGTCTGTTAAGGAATTAAGGAAATGTATTGTTGGGGAAAAAATTGTGTCTTTTGAATGCCAAACACAGTCTGTGTTTGATCAGTTTACATTTGTGAACATACCTTCTCATCCATGTGCCAGATTAAGTCCTGACATCGTGCATGCTTGACTGATGAAAACTTTCATACCCAGCTGTGATGTGCTGTCACCCATCCTCGACCTAACTGTGAAGCAATTACTGCTTTGAACAAAGGTTCAACAGTAAGTAGATAAGGGGTAATATGTCCCCAACAAAGTCTCAATTTAACCCTTCCTAATTCATGGATTTTAAAAAAAAATTCAAACATTAGATTTTTATCCCTTCTAAAAACACTTACCCTTTGTTTGCATTAACTATTATAGCTCTGGAAATGCTTGTTATCCATACACTCTTTGACTCTTACAAAGTTCTTCGTATAGATGAGGGAAGAGAAGAAATGGTACTGTTTCAAGAACTGCCTCTGCACAAAACACTGCCTGTTCAAGTCACCAAAACGAGACAATTCACAATAGATTGTGCAGATGTTCAGAATGTGATTATGTATGTTGCAATAAGCACTTCCGTCATGGATCCTCCTCAGTGGGGTTTGCATACACTCATGGGCTCTGCTGGGCCTCTTGACTTGGCTCACCAGTGATGGACCTCAAATATCCCATTTGGCTCTGTTCGATTCTTTGAGCTTGGTTCTCCCATTATGGGTCTTGGAATCCTCTTCTGGGCTCCATTCTTCTCCTTTGCTTGTTAATGCATGTGTGTAGGGTGGTGTGGGGGAAATGGTGGTGGTACTCAATCTGTGACAGCAAAATTAGATGTCACTCACAGTAGGTGGTGCAGATCTTCATAACAGGGTCATTTCTCTCTCAACTTTCATACTTTGATCAGCACTGAAATAGTTAATATTGCTATTTCAGTTATAATAGGGCATTGTATTAATACACCAATGAAGTGACTGTAGAATTCTCAGCTCTGGAGAGGCAAATTTTGCTCAGAGATATATTTCTTCTGAATTTAATACCTGAGAAAAAATTGTCTCTGGACTGAGAGAATTAACCAGGTCTTCCATGTGGTGACCAAAATGTGTTAATTTAACTACTTTATCTTGGTTATTTCTGTGTTCATATATTTTGGGGTTTTTATACTATAGAGTCTCACTCAGGCACAACTGTAAAATAGTGCAAATGTATGGAATGTAAATAGATCTATTTGATTGTCTCTCTCTTTTGCATTTATGGTGCTTCCTTTAATGAAGCTCAAACAGAAGTATAATTTCAAGACTAATGAGAAGAGGCAAATAATATATGTTTCAATCTTGTAAAGAAAATAATTTATATAGTGTACTTTATTCTGTTCATATTACAATTTTTCCCCCACAAGAATGAGATGTCAAAATATTATTGTTTGATATATATTGTGAATTAGAATTGTATGCTCTGCACCTATGACCTTTATTCGCATTCTCCATTTTGACTTGGCAGCCATTCTGTTTTTTGCCATCTCTTTATAGCCCTATTAAACCATGGGAAAGAGGTGAAGTTGCCTACCAGCCAACATTCGAAAAACTGAAAGGTCAAGGCAGTAAAGCAGACTACTATATTTCACAGAATATATGAAGCATTGCAATGATACCTCTTTCTCGTGAAGAAATTTTAACGAACAGAAAATGGCACAACATGAATCTATTCTCCTGAAGAGAGACTAACAGAAATGGTGCAGATTTAACCCTTTATATATTCAATTGCAGTTTCGTAGGCTTCCTTCAAAATTAAAGTTGAAAGTTATCTGAAGTCATAGCAGTTTTCATTATCATTCAGATGACAAACACATTTGTTTCATAAACCTGGTATAAAAAACACACTACTGCAGTTTGTCATCTTATCGAGTTGATACCAAATCACAGACAGATTACAACTTTCTCCAAATGTTTACCGAAAGAGGTCATGTTGATTTGCTCTTGGAAGTATGACAAAACACTGTCCAATCTATGATGTTTTGTAGTGTTCCTCAAGATATCAAAATGGTATACTTCATGGAAATGTGTATTGGATATATTACTTATCTTTCATTTGATGTGCACATTTGCAGCTTCTTGAGAAACTACCTGAAAATTTAACAAGAGCCATTTATTTCCCCTCTTTTTGGAGAGGCAGACATGTTCTCTATGGGTTTGGGAATCAGGAACTCAGTTATAATCCTTGGCTGTCAATGACTCAGTATGTGGTGTTGGACAGGTTGCATCATTTCACTTGTTTTCCTCCCTTTCTATGTCTGTAAAATACTTTTCTATCTCATGCATGCTTTGACATTAATGGAGACGGGTTTAAATAAGAACCTTTTTGAATTAAGGAGAGGGTTTTGGAGATTCTAATCTACCCTTACAGTTTTGCTTCTGCATTAAGATCCAAAGCAGGAGGACATGATTTCCATTTCTGGTTCAGGACTGAACAGTAGTTTTCATGATATTTCAGGTCAAGATGGTGGAAATATCATGAGATCATATTGCAAGCAATACTGAATATATAACCAAATCCAACTCCTGACTGTGTCTTGAATCAAAACCCTAAACTATAACTTAATCTCGATCATCACCGCCTCAGCAATATTAGAGCTAAGTGGTGTAATACTGCTATTTTACAATTTAAAGTTAGGGTTCCTGTTTATTCACTAGTTCTAAAAACTCAAATACCCCATAATTTAACTCAAACACATTTAATGGGACTCAATCATGTCATCCCCTTTCCAGCTTTTATGATAGTCTAACCCCTGTTAAGCAATAGTCACTAGGATTAACAATGTAAAGTTGTACTTTTAACATAAAATCTCTGAATAGTCATACTCCCAGTAATTCAGTGAATGTTAATTTCTGCATATGCCGTATCTTGACTACTTGAATGACATTATCTAGATTTCCTTGAAATTATCGCATTCAGAGAGAGAGAACCACCCAAATTCAGACTCAGTGCAAGGAGGTACAACTCAGATAGCATGCTGATGAGTGTGATACATAAACCGAAATATATAAAAGATGCAATACACCAAACAGAGTGGAATTTAGTTTCACAAGGTCTGAATTTTACGCCAAGATTTACCTTTTACACCCAATACTCAGTTCAAGGAACAAGATCCAAGGACTCTAGATTTCTTCTTTATATTCAAAGGAGAATTAAAATATCCATGTCTTCTAGAAGCTTATGAATCTTGTTTTTTACTTTTATATAAAATTCATTATTTTTCACTTTTATATAAATTTCTTAAATTCTATTTTCCTCTATTGTGTGGCAACATTAAATAGTTACTATTTGCAAACTTTTAATGAAGCTAAAATTTACAAATGTACATGACACAATAGCAATGTAACTGGTAAAAAAAAAAAGTCTAATTTAGTTGATATTCCTGATTAAATGATCTGAATAATAAAAATATTTAATGTATAAATACAAAAACATTAGCACACATTGTAATAGTATGGTATGCAATAGGGTAGCACGATTCATTTTCATGTAAGCTTAATTTTCATTTGGATGAGCATTAGTATGGGAGTAATTCTGCCATTATTAAAGTTTGACTATCTAATGACGACTACCTTGGTGACACATTACATGATGTTTCTGAATTTACACTCTAAAACACATGTTTAAACAAATTAATTCAAATGCAAAATAAGGCTGAAACACATTTAGCAGTCTCCTCTAGACTGCTAGAATAGGTATCCAGCTTCAGAATCCACTTCGTACTGAACATTTTTCCAGTGTACAGCCAACTAATAGTATATTTTCTTATGGGAACTTACTTCATAATATTGTACTGACCTCAAATGAGGCTCAGTTGCATACCTCCCAATGTGTTCAATTGAAAAACTGTAGCATGCAGGTTTCATGCACCATTTTATCTGTCCTTTTAATAGCAGCAGCAAGCACCTTCCAACAAAGCATCTCGAAGCACTTTAGAACTACTGAAGAATTAAGTCACACAACCCCCTCAAGAATAAAGTAATTATCACCCGGATTACAATCTGACTTTCTGGGAGGTTAAGGACAAAGTATTCAGAAGCGTCCACAAATTTTTCTGTTACAATTTTGAGTACCCAACTTTGAAAGACTGAAGTGTCTCCAAGTTGTCCATCCAAAACTTGAGGTACCCAAAAGTGAGGCACTTTTGAAGACTGTCGTTGACCCCCCTGCTGCCCCCAAAGTCACATAGTAAGTCAGTGGCAGAACTGGAAACAGAAAACAACTCAGTCCTAGAGGGCATCCAGATTTCAGTACTATGCTTATTTCCATTTCATACAGATATGATGCATCATTTCACTCAACTCCCCTAAACCCAAGAAGCATTTTTACAACACTCGTTCTCATAAGGAGCAAAGAGCAAACATGTTTAAAATATGCGCAGGTTAATTAATTTTTTTTAAATGTGATTAAGCAGCTTCTGCTACACCTGCAAGTTCTTTTATTCCAATAGTTCAACAATAAGAAGTTCCATAGTCTTGAGAAACAGATCAAACGAACTTTTTTAAAATGAAAGTGAGACCAAAGGTTACTTGTAACACCACACAAGACACAACCTAGCTGCATGCTGTTATGGTAGGCAGCATGCTTATACTGCATAAGACATCATGAATATCATTATACGGATGAACTATCATGCTCTAAATACAAATATAGAATTGTAGAAACTTATACTAATAGCAAAGAAAAATAGCAAGGAAAATATTCTGCTTTGTGTTCAACTCATATCAATTTCTCCTAGGACTCAGAGCCAAACATTGCATCATAGCCCATGGGACTCAAAGGGCAGGACTGGTCTGCTGTTTAGATTCTTGCTGCTGGTGTTCACATTAACTTTTATTGATATCACTATGAATACTGTGATAACATGCACTGTCCTATAGAAAAACTGTCAGTGCTGGACAGTGATCCAGCACCATTCAGCAGCTCAATAATATAAGGTCATTCTAATTACCTTCCCCACTTTTTCCTCTCCCAGTCAGTGCCCTAGTAATCATAAAAGGACTCTTAGAAATGCTTATGCAGCACTATATTGATTTATTTTGAAATATGCTACCTAGAGTCCTGTTATTGCAGTCACTGTAAGTTGGATAATAGCTGAGGTTGAGTTTAAAATCGTTTTACTATACTGTGTGCAAGGTGATTTCACATATTTGAATGCTGCACAAGAAGCAGCGTTTTACATTGCTGCCTACGTAAAACTGCAGAACGCTGAAGTCTGTGGCGTTTTTTGGTTGGATTTGCTTTCCTTCAATCTTAGGCCTGATGCATCTCTGGGACTTACTTATGAACTCCTATGCCTTCATGCAGTCCCATTTGAGTGAGTGGGTCTCAGTACAGTCATAAAGATCAAAAGTTAGCAGCATTTTGCTGACCCTTGGTCAAAGTAGCTATTCATGTATCATCTTAGTAGGGTTACCACCTGACTAGGTTTCCCCAAGATTGTACCTTTTTTGAGGTAGCTGTCCTGGGAAGCCTATATTGTGCTGCCAGCTATCCAGTTTTATGGGCTCATGATGATCTCAACCCTGTGTCTTTCAATACATAGCAGGGGTAGGTGGTCTGACATCTCTAGAAACATTCTCTGCCCTTAAATAGCTTACAGTCTGAGTACTGTCTGGATGTGTGCGTAGGGTATGGAGCTGAGCGGATTGTTGGTACTTAAACAATACTAATAAAAATGGACCAAATTTAGCACAGTGGTACTCCCGTATGACCCTGCACCAGCTACCACTGCACTGGTAGGAGGCAAAGCAGACTTTGCAGATGTGCTACATCCATTCCTTCTGCAAGTGGGCAGGAGGGGAGAGGAATGGGCAGAGCATTGTTTTCTTCTACATGACCCATAAGTAGCAGCGTAGCACAATACACTGAGGAGTGTACATTGCACCAGATATAGACCGGTCACACACAGTGTACTCCCTTTCTGCATGGAGACTGACTTGGGGGAGTCAGTCTTCCTCTTGCTTCAGAAGCAGCACTGGCCCATATTCAGGCCAGATTGTGAACTCACACTCTAGCCCAACATTGGGACAGACAGGAGACAAATCTGGAACTGATGGTAGTGCATCAAAAAAATAGTCACTAGCGCATGCTGTAGCATCATTCCCATCCCTTCTACTCATGAATGGCCATCTTCCAGAAGGGGAGTAATAATGAGAAAAACATCACATCAGAAATCCTGGATTTCTGTTTTGCGATTGCATTCCTCACCTCAGGCTTACTAGTGTAAAGTTTAATAGGTACTAATCAACATAATAAAGCAAGAGATGTAAAATGAACACATTTTCACATTTCATACAAAATACAAAGAGTTTGGTATGTACATGTGACATAGCTAGCAATGGATTTTGATGGTACAGTATATAGTTATCCTACAGCAATTCTTCAATATCAGTTGAAACCTAATTAGTCAGTACTTTGCGTTGTATCAGAATGTGTTCATTTATACTGGAGAAACATGTGTAACGTAATAAATTAAGGAATGGCAAAATTCAAAAAATTTAAAATCTACTATTTATCTGCATAGACAATTCAAAGGAAACAGCTACTTTCTCTTCTGCAACATCCCACTAAATCTATATTAAATAACTGGGACTGAACACCTTGGTAATGAAGGTGAGTTAAGTTCAATTCCATATTTCTTGGTCAGAGCCAGAAACAGTGTCACAGGATAATTACTTTCCATGGAATATTTCTGTGTTTAGTCCATCTTGCCACTCTTGGATTCGTTTAACTTCTGATAATTAGTAGATGTGATTGTCTAGAGGTGACTGCAAACCACTTCCCTGCTTGCCTCTCACTTTAGCTTGAATGTCACCTCCGGGATAGTAGTTTATCAGAACACCAGTGTTTGGACAATACAGATTTTTTGATCCTATTAAGTTATCCCTGGAGCAATCATATTTCAAAGTCAGTACTCCATGAATAACTAAATACAGTCCCTGCTGTTTGGCTTATCTGCATCTAAAAGCCACATATTTGCATTGAACAAGAGAGGGGAAGTAGCCAAGAATTTTACCCATATTATAACCTAAATGCCAGTTAAACCACTTAAGGTGAAAACATCTTATTCTGAAACAGTGAACAGAATTATTTCTTATAAAGTACAATCATTTTATCCCATTAGATACCAAAAATATCAAAATCAACAACATTTTAGCAGAAACTGACATTACAATAATCAAGTTACACCAGAAGGTAATGATACAAAAAATAAGACCCTAATAAAATTCAGATATTTAGGACAAGTGATACTTTAAGAGTATCCTTTCCTACTCATTTCCTACTTTATCTGTCCCCATAGGCTTTTTGTCTCTTCTTACAGTTTAATGGGTGCTCTACAAGCTGGAGAGCTTTTAGTTATGACCCTCATTTGTGCAAGTTACCCTTGAAATTATGGATCACTGACCATTATAACCACTTTCAGCCCATGTTAACAATGCTGATTTTTAGCAAAGAAATGAATCAATTATTACACAGCTTAGACAAAGTCTTTGTACTCACTCGATTGATTCCTCAGAGTCTTTATTTCAGTTACTACTGTACATAAATTTCCTCTTACCTATATGAATGTGACTATACAGATTTATTATTATTTGAATTACCTTAGCACATAGGAGTCCTAATCCTGGACCAGGATCACATTACACTAAGCACTGTACAAACAGGAAAAAATATAGTTTCTGCCCCAAAGTGCTTATAGTCTAGACAAGAGATGACATAGGGGCACATGAGTAAAAATAGACACACTTGATCAACATAATGGGAAGTGAGTTGTCTCTCTCACCAGCAGTGTCACCCACTGTCAAGTTTTCTGTTGGCGAAAGCGAGTTTTGAAATTATATAATGAGGTTGCTTTGGAAATGTTTATCAGAAGCACCTTTCAAGTGCATAGTGAAGAATGGTAGAAAGCACAAAGGTGCTTGTTCGAAAATTTAACAAGTGAGCACTAGAAGCTGGCATCATGGGCCAGCCAGAGATGAACATTGAGGAGCCAAATGAGAGATTATATAGTTCGGTGATCAGGTCAAAATGCTAGTTTATTGTAGGTTACCACAGTTATGTCTTTTCTTACATATACTCAGCTTCTCTTTAGTACTCTGGATTCTGAGGTTCTGGACCTAGACAAAAAACAACAGAAGCCTTCTGAACTGTGCTAATACCATAATCAGTAAATCCTAGCTCTACAGACAATTAACCCCTAATATGGGAAAAAGCACCTGATACAGAAGCCCACAACCAAACAGGTATCCATCCCAGAGCCAACCATGAGCAAGCATGATCATGTTAATTTCTAGAACTGCAGAAATGCTAATTCCTTTCTACTTATTCACCTTTAATTTACAGATATCAAAAGGTATTAAATAAAGGAATTATATCCACATCTGTGATGTGGCTATTTTTGCCAGTTTACAGATGAGGAAACCAACTCCCAACTTCCCCCAAACACTAAGCAAATAAGTGGAGAACCCAATAAGAGAATGTCCCTGAATCCCCTATGCTACCTCTCTCTCAACGAATGTGCATTGTGCCTAACCGTTTGATAGCATGATCAGCAGCCAGGTGAAGAGCCTGCCATCAAATTTAATCAGCAGGCACTCATCAAGGATATGCAACAGTCTGATGTTGACCACACCTACATCATTGGTCCTTAGAGAAACCCCATTTGAAGAAACTTGCCACACGACTGCTTTGTCTTGTTCAAAACCAGTTCAGGGATGATCACAGCTGTGTGATCACCCCTGACCAATCATTATGCCAAGCAGATTCCACTATTGGCATAAGTGGCCATAAAGGGCAGTTACAATATAGGCAAAATGGCAGATGGTTGAAGAGGTTTGAGCAGAGTCAAATCACTGTTCTCATGGATCCTGGACAGGAGCATGATGGAGGCCCCCACATGATGGTGCTATGTTATTAAGTATTGGCAGCCATGACAGTGGAGTTGCACATAAAGTCCTGGTAACAACATGCGCAGTTTTGTTAAGTTCTACATCAACCAGCCTTGTGTGAGACAAGCAACACCAGACAGAAGCATGGCACTTTGATATTGAATAGCAGAGAGCAAGGACTGATGTTTTAAGAGTCCCCATTGAGTCTCACTCCAGGCTGAGCTAGCAAGTTGTTCTGAGTGCTAACTTTGATGTAGCTCAACCACTTGAAGACATGCTGAGGTAAACTGGATTTAAGTCGTGCTGCTGGAGTTGGTCATTTAAAAAAATATTTAAACTTGTGGCTTGCTCTTGATTATTCAGATGAAATACACTAAAAATTACTACAGTAGTCTGCCATGAGCTTCATATCATCATTCAGGACTTTGTCAATGTTTGAGAAGGACTGAGCTTGATAGCTGCAGCAGACATCATCGACATAAACTTGCATGAGAGAGTTGCTGGCAAGTCGATGTACACGTCGAATAGTATTGGTGAAAGAACTGAACTTTGAGGAAGACTGTTAATCTGACACTTCCAAAAACTTCAACAGTGCCCATGTGTACCCTGAAACGCCTATTTTGGAGGAAGAGATCTACTAGTTCAGCCACCCAACATGGGGCAACTCGAGAGAGTTTACCCAGAAGGCCTCTGTGCCAAACTGTGAGATAGGCAGAGGTCAAACCCAGGAAGACAGCTCCTCTCTTCAGATTTTGTTGAAAACAGCTTTTGATAAAGGTGTTTAAGACAAAGACTTGATCACAACTGCTACATCCTTGCCTGAACCCTACCTGCTCAACCTACAAATCATAATCCAACTGTGGAGTGATTCATTGAAGATCAAGTGCTCAAACACCTTAAAACACACTGACAGCAGGATATTGGGTGGTAATTGTGGGAGTCTTTCTCCACTTGAGAATGGCAATAATCTTAGCTTGATACCAAGTGCATGATAGTTTCTTATCATTAATGACTGGTATATAGATATGAGTGAGCCACTGTGATGCTTTTGGTTCAAGGTGCTTAAGGAATTCTGGCAAGAAACTATCATACCCCACCACTGTGCCTGATTTGATGGAGGTAAGGGCCATATCTAGCTTGCTGGCTGTGAATGGTCCTGGTTGACTTGCCTGCCTGCATTCTGATGTTGATGCCATTCGTCATACACTTTGCATTTAAATCACTTCTCCAGTGAAGCCTTTCTATCCACAGTAGATAACTTGTCTACACTACCCATTCCCTGCAATCTCCAACACTATCTTCTCCCTGAGCACAAAGTAGGTAGCAATAAATCTTGAGGTACTACATCTGAGTAGCCAGGAGTTTAGGACATTCAAGAGAAGGATAAAAATCAGGAGACATTTTTACAACTGAATCTTAAAAATCATGGAAATTAAGGGTTGAAAAATTAGATTAGAGCATTTGGATCAGTGCCTTGTCATCTGCAGGATTGTTCTCTACTTGTAGTGCTGTCTTCACGTTAGCTATAAATCTCTCATTCATTGAGGCTTTCACCACATCCCTAAAGAGGCTACTGTAATGTCAGATTAATTTTATCATTTGTTTATTCCCCAGACAAATGGGTTATATTTTCATCCCAGTTAGCCATTTTAAAAAAAAATAAAATCATAAGTAATACATCTGGGAAGCACTGGGGCCCTTCCCTTTAAGCTCTAAATGCCTCTTCCTTCCATATTTTTCCTTTTTTGGAATTTCAATTTCTCATGTCATATTTGACCAGAATTTCTCTTTCCTGCTTGGCAGGAGTAATAGTTGTTTGGGTTCTCATCTGTGTTACATGAGGAAATAGGAAGTTGAACATACTTTTGCATTAAACTTCCTTTCTTAAGCCAATTTAGTGGCTTGCTAGTAACACACTAGGCAGCAAGAGATATTGGAGTTTAATCTTTATTTCAGGACCAAATGCTGTCTAGGTACAATTTCCTTCATCTTCAATAGGAGCTATGCACTTTCAGATATCACTCTATTCAGATATCAAGTTCAAGGTTTTGGAGATCTTCTTGGCTCCAGCAGTATTCCCCATTTTAAGTATAAGGTCTCTCTTCAACTCAGAAAATCTTTAAAAACAATGAAATTTTTAGTTGCAACCTCTGTTTGTGGGGGCAAAGTCTGGACCTTGTCCTTCACTTAGCTTTATGTATAAGTAAAAAGGATTTCTCATTTATAGGGAAAGGGAATGGTTGCTTCAGTGATTAGTGGGAGCAAGGAAGTAAACTTTGGCCCAAGAACACAGCAGCAAGTGGGAGACAAAAAAAAAAAAAAACCCAAAAAACCCAGACACCTCTGTAAGAGATGATGCCAGGATAAAAATGCAGCTGATCAAAGTCACAAAATTGAAGCAGATTTCATTCCACTAACTCCCTTATGGTCCCTGATTGCCAGAAGGTCTGTCATGGCTAAAGATACAGTGGCTTGGGATTAGGCCAACATTTACACAAAGGGAGCATTCTCCCAGTCATTCAGACAATGTGAGTTATCAAAAAATGAAAACAGAATCAAACAGGGACACAAACAGAAATTCAGTCACATGGAAGATATTGCCTCAAGAAAAAAAATTTAAATTCCATGTTTCCAATTTGTACAAAATAATATATTCATTTAAACTTTAAAAAACCTAAGATAAAGGACCTTCTGGCTTTAATAAGACACAGCTCCAATGGATATGAAAGACCAGAAAAGGTTTAGAAGAGAAGAAGGGAAGATGCAGGAAGCTGATTGACATCATTTTCAGTCCAAGCAGGAGGGAACAGAGTTTTGAAAACACAGTGGGTCAGGAATGGTAACCAGAGTTTTTAATCTTGCCAAGTGCAGATCTAAAACTGGAAATAGATTACTTTCCATCATTTTATTTAGGACCAAAGCCGGTAGAGAACTAAGCAACAGTTGTGGCATGCTGAGCACTCTTAAATCGGTTGAAGTCACTGAATTGAGCATGCTCAGAAACTGACTGGACCAGGCTTAAAAAAAACACACACACACACTCACTCAATTAATCTGTATTCACTGATCCAAAAATTTTGTATCTAGTCAGACTATTCCTAGTAAGTATCACAGGCAGAGACATAAGAAATGTGACCCCAGGAGTCTATTTGAAAACAAAATTACCAAAAGTACTCTTCATGAATCACATAGGGCAAAGAGGCCGGATTTTGGATATTTAATATGGCTGCCATTTGCACTGCCATAATCCTGTATAAGTGTCCACCTATTGCATGCTGATGAAACATTTCCTCCCCTCCTGTAGCACCCTATTGTCAGGGACACACTCTTTTCATATAGGGTACTCTCCTGCTGAACTCAACATGCCAGAGACCTATTCCCTCTCATCTCCAAAATCCTTATTCAATATCCAGTCAAATTTGACACTAGATGCAATACTAAACACAAGCTAAAAATATTTTTGTTAAATGCAAATACAAACCTATTAAGTTTGAAGTATCTAGAATACAGAAACAAATTCAGACAAGATCATATGAAATGAAATGGGTCTCTTTCACATAAACAATTCTAACACACTGTGGGCAAGAACAATAGATGGTTATTATGCTATTGATTTTTAATCAACTCTTCATTAAAACTAATCAATGGCACACATTATGTACTCTATGTTTATACAACTAAATTTGAAAGGAAATAAATAAGCAACTGGAAATTTATTTATTCAATCTTATTTCAAGAGACCTTCAGTTCATCAGAACTCTTAGTTGTAAAGCAAAGATCAGATAGGGGTCCATTTCACAGCAAGGCTCATGTCATCACCAGCTGAAGTATAAGTAGAACAAGTGTTTTAATATGCTTACAAATAACGTTTTCCTGTTCACTTCCCAAATATTTGTATAACACACAAAATTCAATACTTTCATGAGTGTAAATGTGACATTTACTCAGTGCCTTTTCAATCAAAACAGTGAATGCAAATTACAGTCTACTTCTGATTTATTTTATCCTGATCACTAAGTGACCAGTTGATTCCCTAAAACCTTAAACAAAAACAAAACAAAAAAACCACTCTTTCTGCAAAGTTACAAGATTGGTCATAAAGTATTCATTAGTCTTTTAGAATGTATTTATTAGTAAATATTAACATTTTAGACCTCTTTTTGTGGAAAAAGAAATTCATTTACATATTAAATATTCCCACAGAAACCTATGACATTAGCAAAAAGTATGTTTGAATTCCAAGGACCAGAGCATTGATTCTTAACCTATAAGTGACCTGTACTCAGGAATTTGTATGTCGTTGAGTGTTGGATTCTAATTATCCTTAACATAACCAGGTCTGTGGGAATCCAGGTGTCCAGGGGAAAGACCCCACCTAACTACTAAAGGTTTCTACAGAAGCTTGTTATAAACAAAACAGTGTTTGATAAAGGCAGATGTCAAGGCAGGTGTTTTCTGTAGCGGACGGGTGATCGACAAGGAATAATTGTTATTACAAATGGGTTCTGTAATGCATGAGATAATGACCCACTGAAAAAGGTTTTTAACTCATTAAGTACTGTTGGCCTGCACAGCCTTAGTAATAATAATGAGATTGGACATTCCTTTTTATTTAATAAAGCAACCTGGGGATCATAAAAAAAATTCCATCAGTAATTAGGGAAACAGAACACATTGAAAATTTAACTACCGGAAAGCCACTTCAAAAAGAGGTCTCTTGGTCTTTCAACCTATAGAAGACATAGGGATTGAAAGTCAAGTCAGGAACTGCAAACTGCTGGCATCCCACCAGCTAGAGAGGAGGCAGACAGAGGCCAGTTCCTCACCTTATACAAAGGGTGGTTTATACATCATCAATTCTTTTTGTAATCAGTATATTGCTGTACTAATCTCAGATTGATAATCTTTGATTAAATAATGCCATTTGAGCCTGTTATTTGGCAATCTATAATAGTTATTAAATTCAAATGCACAACCCATTTATAGAATAATGGAATCACACACTATGATAGCCTCTTTTTTTAAAGAGCATTATAACATACAAACACTTACTGTTATTTCCTTGCAGCAGAAGCAATATTCACAATGACATCTTGAAGTTACTGCCTGTTAAAAAGTCACAAAAAATATGAATATGTTAATTTAAAATACAATACACTTTGAATTGCTACAGCTAATAAGAAGCTTCTCATACCCATAAATAAGAAATATATCAACGTAACGTCCCCATTTTAGTTTCTTTTCATGAATTAAGAACCACAAGTGCAGAGCAAATGAAAGTTACAGTATGTCTTAATACAGACACTATTTTAGACAGAGCTAAGATGTGCCACTTAGGGATCATGGAAAATTTTTCAGTTATTGCCCAAATAAAAACTTAATAAAATGAAAAATAAACCTTAGCCCTGTCAAGCAGCATCAGATAGAAAACATTGCCTCATACTGTTGACAAACACATATCTTCTTATTAACAGTTCTTGAGAAAAACTCAGTCTAGGGCCAAATCCTCAACTGATATAAATGGGGATAGGGCCATTGATTTCTTGACATGAACAGCTGAGAAGCTGCTCATCTCAATCTCTTTATTCCACAAAAATGGGACAAAAACCTTTCAAGAGCATGGATTTTAGTGTTCACGTTTTCACACACAGCAACATAAGAAGAAATTCTCCCTCTCTCAGTTCTTCAACTTTTCCCTTTTTGTCATGAAAGTGTTGAAGAAAAAATTATTTTCTATCTTAATAAAAATATTTTGATTTATTTAGCTTCTTAAAAATGGACAAGACTTTATGTTGGGAATAAGGAAAGTTTTTCCATCTATCCTTAGCCCCTCGATTACACCTCCTTGATACCAACTGCTTCACTGACTAGGATCAATAGAAAGCAATACTCCTAATATTCAAAAATTTGAGGCCCCAGTCCCACAAAGAAGTTAAACACAAGCCTTGTTGAAAATAAATGGGACTTCTCTCAAGCTTAAAAGTTATGTATGTGATGTAGCATGCTAAATCCAGGCCTAAATGCTTTGATGGATTAGGGATTTAATAAAAATGTTATTCAAAAGTAAACTCTGTTTCAGTGGGCTAATATAATCTATAATTTGTAAACACTTTATTATCTGTTTAGATCTGTGACAGTTTTCCATTATAAGTACTGTTCTCTGCTTGTTCATATAGAAGTTTCTAGCAACATATTTAATGCTACTACATTCTGAACACTACACGTTGCAATGTTTCATGCTTCGTACACCACAAAAGTTAACATTTAGTAAACAATCAGAGTAGTTAAAGGGAATTTCTTGCCAAAACCCCTTTATTATTATTTGCCAGAAGAATAACTGAAGCCTATGTAGCATTTTTTTTTTAAAGCAAGTTTTTTTTAAACCTCCGAATAAGGTTTCAGAGATAGTACATCATTTTAACTGTTGCATTTTGAAACAATTCCTACTATACGCAGTAACACTGATTTTAATTCTATCTTGGCTTAGAATGTATTTTTATGGCATTGATATTTCAGACTAACAGCATCCAATAACTAGAGATCCATAAGAAAATAGGCCAAATTCTATTTATAGTCCTTGGCACATGCTTAATTTTATGCATGTGAAGACCCAACCATTTCAGTAGCACTACTCAAATGTATAAAGTTAAATGCATGCATAAATCTTTGAAGGATATGGGCCTTAGCTGAACCAGTGCAATCCAACTGATGTCAAAAGGATTCTGCATGAGCAGGATTCTCACAAGTGGATCCCGTTGCAGGAAATGGCTCTAGGGTTGCACTGATATAACCAAGAATAATTTGTCTCCTTATCAATGTAAATGGGTGGCCTTTCTGAGTCCCCAGGAACTCCATACATGCTTATCCATCAACATGGTTTATTAATAAAATAGTTTAAACAGTCCATAACAAAAACCACCAAACATAATCCATATCACCCCCCGCCAGCATATAATCCTTTAAAAAAAAAAAATCCAGCTTCATTCTCATGATACTGCAGTGTCTTCTGGCACACCTCCATCCCTTTGCCAGGGCAGCTGTCTCCACCCATCCAGATTGCATTCTATCTGCTCTTCCCAGTGAGGAAAGCCCCTCCTCCCCTGTTTCTCATCTGGGACGCTTGCCAGGGGAGAGTCCCTCCCACCTTTGACTCTGTGTTCTTTGGGGTCCAACCCTCCATTAAGGAGACATCGGGGGCAAAGCACTCCCACTGTTCCCCCTTGCCTCAGGACTCTCTGGGACTTGGCTGTGACTCAGAGTCAACAGGCTTTTCCCTCTGCTACTCCTTCTGCCCTCAGCCCCTGGCTCAGAGATTCCAGTCATCCCACCCTCTTGCTGCTCTCCCACCTTCACCATCTGCCAGGAAACACCTTAACTGCCTGCCAGGAACCAGTTTCTGTCTCAGGCACCTTTCATCTCCTGCTCTTCTCTTGCTTGACTCCTGATTGACCATTTAAAGCCTCTCCTTGCTGCCCTGCCCTCTTAATTAGTCCAACTGTGAGCACCTGGACTGAATTGGAGAGCTGAGCCCAGTTCCATTTAATGAGCCAGCTACCCTGCTGCAATTAACAGAATTCAGGGTTTCAGTTGTAGGTCTATTTAAGCTATTCAGTAGTCATTAGAATTTAATTGTGTGTTACAAAAGCACCAAGAGGCTCTAATCAGAGAAAAAGTCCCAGTTGTGCTATGTACTGTACATACATGCAAGAAAAGAGAGCCCATACCCCAGAGCTAATTTGCAGAGATACAAAAGGTGAAGAAAAGAACGGGGGAGAGGGCAGATGGCAGCGGTGTGAGGGTAACAATAGTTAGTATTATGCGCAGCAGTTGCAGGAATCATAGCAGAAGTCAATTTTGAGGGATTTGAAGGAAGAAAACAGTGGCTTTACAGATTTTTTTTTTTAAAAACACAAATTCTCATACGTATAAGAGATAGCATAGAACAAAGTGCAAAGCCAGCCAAGACAGCTAGTACTTTAAGTTTTGATGGCTCATGAATTTCCCCCCCGAGGCTGCATTTTATTTATTCCCCATTTTAGGTGGCCTTCCATGGAATATCATTGATTTTTATAAATAAGAAAAGAGGATATTGTAACTTCCAATGCACCTCCGCTAAGTCAGATTCTTAGCAGTTGCTGACTTAATTGGAATGCCTTCCCTGTTTAAATAATCTTGATTTTTGGCAGGGCTGCCAAATGTAATCCATTTAGCAGATCTTCATTCCCACAGCTCAGCAGGATTCTCACCCATCCAGATAATGGGCAGGCAGGCCACAGGCATTTGCATGCAGTTTCACTTTGTGGCTATTTGGGGCTACTCGGGTACCTGTTGAACAAGCAGCCATGCATCTCCTCTCTCTGCTGGATCTCCAGGAAGAAGAGTGGTGGTTGTGGAGACCTCTGCAAGGTGAGGCCCATACACCGCCTTATATACCATTTTACAGGCACCCAGCACTTTTGTAATTCCATTCCTCCAACAATGTCAGCAGCTCATCCCACCCAAATACAATCCAGCACCTACAAATGGCCAAACAGCTGCCTCCTAGCTACCATAGCAATTCCAGACACACTGGCATCTACATCAGCACCCAACTCCAGCTTCCCTAACACCTCAGGTAGCCTAGCACCTATTTATCTAGATCATTTCCCATTCAGACATCCCTCCCCTCCCCATTATCTCTTTCACAAACACGAGCAACCTGTTTTCCCTCATCCAACACCCTCCAGCATACACCCATCCCATTCGCTTTATCTAGCCAAAGTCCTAACATGCCTTCCAGTACCCAGCCAGCAAGTCAATCACACCAGAAGAGAAAATTTTGTGCAGCTGAATGTCCCACTTCTGCCACTGCTTGAGACAGGGCATGATGATCATAAAGTTGAAGTTTATGGTTCTATCCACATTTTTTGTAATTATGCAAATTAACTAATTAAATTGTTTGCATGAAATGTCACACGTGGAGTTTCACAAAACTTGGCAGCTCTGCTTTGGAAAGGACTTAGCTTGCTGGGCAGTGTAACTGATGAACTGTAGAGGGCTTGTGGGAGGCTTCAGCCTGGATCTCTTCCCAGCTCTCAATATGAAGAGAGACTGAAGTTCTGGTTAGGTGGAAGATGGATTGATTTGGAAGAAGGGAAAGGAAATGAATGATGGAACAGATGAATTTTTTGTATCATTTTAGGGGGGCAGCTGGTTATTTTGCCACGGGAATGTCACACTTAGGGCCAGCAACATTTATGAGCTACCAAGTGGCAAAAAATGAGGAAAATTGTGCCTGCTCCTGGGAGAAAGGAGAGACAGTAAAGATGGCATCATATTCAACAGCAATTTGCCACTGGATCTGGAATGACAGTAATGACAAATAGACATTGGGGATCAAACCCCCAAACAATCTGCCACTGACATATCTCCTTTCACTTCAGCAACTGTATAGCTTGTCATGCCAATAAACTCTTTGTTAATTGAATTGATTCTGCTACTGTTATTCACACTAAAGGGTACTGTATTCTGCAAACTGTCCCATTGATTTCAATGGGACATCCTGCACATTAAATAGTTAAGATGGGGAAGGTAGAGGAGTGGAGCCGTAAATGAGAAGAGCTTTTGGGGGAATCATTTCTTAAAACATTAGCGAGAAGTCCTCACTTCTATTCTTGCTTTTATGTAATTTAAAATTTGCCAATATACTTTAGTATTTAGTGACAGGGTAACAGAATTTCCCCTGTACATTGTCAATAATCACACTACATGCCCAGAGTTATGGGTCAACAGTCTAAATTATGCTTGCTCAGTTTGTACATTCCAACGTTGGGTATGACTAGGTACTCCGAACCTAAACGTAGGCCAAATCTGCTCACATGCAATACCTACGAAAGGTAAACAAATTATTTCCTAGTCTTTCATGGAAAGATTTTATTGCAACTAGTGAAGTTTTACATTGATTAGTTTAAAGATACCCAGGAACTATTTATTTTAGATTATAAAAACCTCCTTTTTATAGCTTATTTTAACTGTAAAAATAAAATAATTTTAGTAGATTTATTCTTCTCCTGAGCATACTGTGAATCTTCTAGAGTTGGAAGAAAGATCAAAGGAAGAATTAAAATGGATTGCACATACTAAACAAATTCAGAAGGGGAGGAATGATATTAAAAAATATCAGTGTGGAAATACAAAGCAAAAAGCTACAATTTGCCACAAAGTAATCAGAGTTCTCCAGCATAATTTTATGGCTAAAACAATGCCATCATTTTGTCCAAAATGAGGGTGAAGGCTTAATGTTTTGCATCACATCATCGTGTCATTTCAATCCATATATGTCTAATGTATATAATATGCCTTAGAAAAACACTCTAGCAACTTTAATATTGAACTATCAAGCATTCAAAGTCAGGAAATTCCAATGGAAAGATTTTTTCAACATTAATATAATCACATTAACAAAAACAACATGAATGTTTACATCAAAGTAAATAGAAAATTCTACACAAGGTGCTTGAAAAGGTTACAGATGAAATCTTAGCATTCTTGATCTCACAACTGTAAGTTAACATTTTAATCATTTTGATCTTAACCACTTATTTAGTGAATTGTACTTTTTATCCTTCGATGTACTTTGAATGATTAAGTCTAGGATACTAAACTTCCTGATTTGTGGTTTCTACTGTAAATTAATGAAGGGTTGCTTTGTTGGTGAGGATTCTTTTTTTTTCCTTTTAGAAATAAGCAGTGAAAAACATTTCTCTGGAACTCTATTGCTTTAAAGGGTTCCCAAGAAACAAATTAGTCATGTGTCAAAAAATATAAGCATAAGCTACTTTTACATAAAACATTATAGAGAAGTAGAAGCTTTGTAGTACATCTTCATCCTTTTGTTGTTCAGACATTTAATTACATAGAACATACTGTACAGAAAAAGCAGCAATACAAACAGTGTGCTTTCTTTCATCCTTTCAATTTGTGTATTTATATAAATTATATTTGTGGCTTTTACACTACAGCTTGCAGAAATACTATATGCATTAATACAAATGTGATACATTTATGTCTTAAATTCCATAGCTTCTGTACTACTTCCACATGCTGAAAAGGGGAAATTAATTAAAAATACAACCCAAAACATATAGACTCTGATCTCAAGTCCAGCCGAAGAAGTTTAAAAGGAGGTTAAAGGTGTCCTATATGCGCACACAGACACATACAGGTCAAAATTCATAGCAATATATTTCAGAGTTTGAGTTTTATGTATTTTTATATTATAAAACCTTACCTTATAGCAGTACTGGCCAAAACAAAACTGAAGAAATTCAATGGAGAACAAGCACCATCCCATTCATGCAACATAATCTGTGTCAATGCCAGGCTGTTTCCCAGCATGAACAGTTGCCAGCATCTCTTATGGCATTAGGCATCACAATGGCACAGGGACACCACAGCCATGCTCTCTTTCCATCAGCCAGTCCCACAAGGCATGATTTTACACCCCTTAATGATCTCCCTATGCAGGTGTGAAGAAAACAGATTTTTGGGCTGCTTTGCACCTTAATTGTGATGTGACAAGGTCAAAGATAGAGAGTGGGGATGTGTGGGAAGTGCAATCAGGATGCATATGGGCCTGAAAGGGCAAACAACTGTGCTAGGATACCTGAGCCAGTTGAAAGATGCATTCGGGAGGTAGCCCAGTACCTGAATCCCAAAGTATCTGTGCTTTAATGGGTACCCCAGCTGTGCCGAGTGTTCTGTGGAGCCAAGGCAGCAATGATAAATAGCTTCTTGAACACTGATGCCCAAGTTATCATGCAGCCACAGTACATATGTAAGGCACCGTGGCAGTTGGAACCAAGCCATTTACCTAGGAGAGATTTGGAGACACCAGTCCAGGTTATTCTGTACCACTGCTACCAATAGAGTTGTAGCATGCCAACTAACTATAGAAGGGTAATGGTTGGCTGAATTACTTTTCATGTTGTAATGGCTCCAGTTAAGCGTAACTACGTTACTGTTTTTATCCGGTCTATAAAATCAAAATTAGATAAAACTGTCATCAATAGCTTATGTTAATTACTATGCTTTCAGTGCTAAAGAAGTTTGGGGGTTTATCTACACTTACAGTGCTGCATCAGCACAGCTGCACCTGTGTGAAGACACTAACCATGTCACCAAGGGAGCTTCTCCCACCAGAGGAAGTATTCTGAGAGGCCCTAGCTATGTCAACGGAAGAAGCCCTCCCATTGACATAGCATTGTCTACACTGGGGTTGGATTGATAGAACCGTCGTCATTGTCTACACTGGGGTGTGGATTTTCCACCATGTAGTTATACTGACAAATTTCTTGTGTAAACCAGGGCTGGGAAGGACACTATTCTTCAAGCACAACAAATCCCTGTTTTAAGTACACAATTAAATTCAGCCTTCACCAGCACCTCCATAACCAGAGGCAGAAGGCTCAAACCAAAAGTGTGGTCTGCTCTTGCTTTCCTAGAATTTGGTGCACAGCGCTCTTCGCCGCCACACGGTTTGTCAATGTTTTGAAATAGTATTCTTCCCAGCAGTGGATTTGGTTAACCACGTTTGGCATTTCAAATGATGTTAAATAGCATAGAGTTTAAGTAAATATACATTCTACAAAAAAAAAAAAAGAGAAATATGATCTTTTTTGTCCCATTAAGCCATACTTTATATGCTGTATAATATTCAAACCCGCAGGACAGATTACTTGCATATTGATTGTTTGACAAAATAAAATATAGGTTTACTATTCATTTAGTGTTCAAAAGCACTCTTCCTACCTAGCAGGACATAAAGACACCTGTCATTGCCTTAAAGGGCCCAATAATTGCCTAAGGCCCCAATACTGGAAATTATTCTCCATGTAGTGCCCCATTGAAATCAATAACGTTCCATGAAAATATCTGCCTGTATTGGTAGGCTCAGGTGATAAGGTCCTTGTCCTGCAAACAATATGTAAGTAATTCCACTTGAATGCTCACATACACAAAGATTTGCAAGACCAGGGCCTGTAGAGACAAGAGAAAAGATTTGGGAAGAAGTATGAGGCACTTTCTAAGCAGCCCATCCTCTATTACCTTTCTTCCCGTCTGATCTAGTTAAGGAAAAAATACTTAAATGAAAATTGTTTCTATGTATTAGCATGGAATATTATGGGAAAAGAGGCAAGAAAAGTCACATGCAGCTTATCTGATTCAACTAAATATCTAGCCAGCATATTTTTTTCCCTCACAGATCTACAGCTTGTTTTTGACTAACTTCCAACTAAGTAAAATTCACACATATCTGAACACCCATCATCTGACAATGGTTTAGGGAAAACCAATTCATGCTAGATCTCATTGGGATTTTAGGCCAATTAAAGTTTGCAGATTAATGGATAACTTCATGAGCTGTATTAAATGTAAGAAGTTAAATGTTGTATTTTGAAATGCAGGATTTAAAAAAAAAATAAATTGTACTACAGAAGAAAGCTGCCAGATTGCCATATTGGGTGTCTATTAGGAATGCGGGGGTTAGGAGAAGGAAAATTAAATAACTACAACTGCAATTAGCAACTGTGAAAAAAAATACTACTCTAACCAAAGCAAGTTAATGGATCTCATCAGTAGAAATTAAGACTACATATTATGGAAATTAGTAGCTTAGATGTGCCCACGCAAGGTAATGAAATATAAAGTTGCAGTCTGACCGATTAAATACGTAGCTTTCGTACATACTGTGCCCACTCCAGTCAAATTCAGTGTTTGTCTGTCTGGGATCAAGAATATATGGATAACTACTTTATTCACACAGCTTATAGTTCTGTATGGCTATAATTGTCTTTATTTGCTTGTCTTGTAAACATCAGTATCTTTTGCTTATTTTAGCAACTTATTTCTGAATGAAGATATGTGGCTTATTCAGAGAAAATAAGCCATTATAATTGGACATAGAAACAGGGACCAAAAATAACGGAATATTACAGAATAGGTCTAGTTTTAAAGCCTTATAATATATGCAGTTATTGAAACGTACTGTCAACTCTAGTTTGATTAACTTCAATAATCATTGTGTTTTGTAGTGTAATGACTCCAGTGAACTATAAAACCGCTGAAGAGATAGATTAGGAACTCTAGATAAGAGGAGATTGTAAGGTGCAAAACACAATATAGCCAGGAAATCATGCATAGAATTCCAGGCTTACAGTATATAGTAAAGAGTTGATGGTTTATCATCACCACCATGATTCTGTCTTGTTCTCGGACTGTAATTAGGATCTTACTCCAATGATCACATTACTAGGCACTGGGTCGATATGAGCATTTGAGCATTTACCAAGATGTTTTTTGAAGAATATTTTATATTTGGAGCAAGGGAAATCTTCAGATAACTAGCAGCCTCCTGGTGGGTGCATCATAATACAACCCTCCTTGTGTGGGGATCATACATCGTTGCCTATATTTAAATATATGTTTGAAGTGACAATTCTTCAAATAAGCTGAGGGGGATGGCACATGTGGAACAAAACTTCCAGCCCCCACAAGGTTGCATGAAAGTTATGGTGAATTTTAGCATCATATAAACTTGCCATGAGTTAAAGAAATAATATCCCCTTTTTGAAAATGAGGGAAACATTAACAAATCTAATCAAAGCTGCAAAAGTCAACATCAGAGCCAGGATAAATTCAGGATGACCTGGTACCTTCTCTCTTATCCAAGGGTTAGGTTTCCAAACTACATTTCTTTGCATATTATGAAGGTGAAACTCCTTGAAATCAGACTCTGAGTTATTTAAGTGCTGTAACTAAAAAACAGACAAGGCACTCAGAATGTGGAATGGGCTCTTTTTATATGTATTTCCAAGACATAAATAAACTGTCTTCTCAGCAAAAGTAGCAACACAGCTAAAAGAAGCTGGCTACTGGATAGAAGGCAAATATTTGCCATAGCGCTAATGCTTCTTCCTTAGATTCTTATAGGTCTGGGTTCCTCTGATGTCTCTAAAGGAATCAAAGCTGTGGGCTCATAAGTTTCACAAGGTCAAAAGTCAGTCCTACTTTGCTGTGAGGGACAGTGAATAACTTTTGCACTTTAGGATATATCAGTGACTGACTTTAAACTTTAGTGATGTGTTTATATTGATTTATACTGTGAAGGAAGCAAGGACAAGCCAAGAAACTTGGATTTTTCTTCACCACATTTTTTTTTTTTAAGAAAACTGACATTACCCTCCCAGTTCAGAGAAGCCTGTGACTGAGAGACTGAGAATATGTCCAAACCACAGTATAAACCCAGGGTTTGAACTCAGACTCAAATCTAACTTCCCTTCCATCTACATACGAAGGTGCTGACCCAAGGTCCCAGGTGGAGAGTCCAAGACAGAATCAAGCAGGGATGCATGTTCAAGCTCTATTGCTTTGCAATAGAGATGCAGCCCCACTGGACTCATGTTTTGGGAGTCTAACAGAAGTATCCCACAATCTTGTCCCGTAGACTGTCAAGTTTGGTGAAAGTTAAGTTTTCATTCACTGCACCATGAACAAAGGGCTAGAGTGGCCACATTTTGGGAACTGCTAGGAAGTGTAGGATATGGATAGTTGGACTCGGAACACCATAATGCAGTGTAGGTGCTGAAGCACTGCACTAGTAATGTCATCGTTCCTGAAAATATAGACTCTCAAAACCTCTGAATTGCACATGACATTCTTAACCACCACTTTTTATTGCCACCCCACCCCACAAAGCAAACACTTTCCATTATTTCTCTGATAAAAGCCATTAACTTAAAATACAGAAAGTATTGTAGTGTAAGAACAAGAATTACGATTTAAAGAATGCCTAATTTAATATCAACTGCATACTGAATCACCATGTTAACTATCAAAGTAGTCAACATCCTAGCATGTGAAACTATTAAAGCAGTGAAACTAACAAGGATTTTAGCTTAAAAATTCGTATGTGCAATGCTTACGATATTTACTCTTCCCTAAAACTACGTATATCTGTCACAAATTAACAAAGTTGTGAATGATTAACATTATTAAAAAAAATTGTATTTTACCTGAAGAGAAAGTTTTAAGGATCTATTTTGCTCTCGTAATGTATATGAATCAACATGTATTTACAGAAAGTTGTATTTACATTCAAGAGGGTTGTGTCCAACTATTATCATAAGTAATTCCCAAAGGACATAAAACATTGATGCAATAAGTTAAAAATGTATTTTGTATCCGATATAAAATAACTATGCATTTTGTTGAAGAACCAAGACATTTATATTCAAAAGGATATTCCTTGGCAAAACTGCATAGATCTATTTTTCTCATCACTGAACCAGGTATTTCTAACTTTGACTTTGTGGAGTGTGGAAGATACAAATGGAGGGAAATCAGTCAGCTCCAAAAAAAAAAAAAAAGTTTAAAATATAAAGAAAATTAAAAGAAAAGGAAAGGTTGTGTGTTTTATTGTATTTAAGGGAAATCTTAGAAAGCCCTCCAAAGTTTTCAACTGATAGAATTAAGTAAAGATGGATGCTAATTCTCTAAAACGTAGAGCAGAAGGGATGCAACTTTTTCTTGTTTTGTTTGTGCATTAAACATATAGAAAAGGCTGCGTATTTTCATTTCCATGTAAATGTACTCAGTGTATCATATACTTAATTATAAATCCAGAATATGAAAACATTACATCTGAAGGTAATATACCTGACTCCAACTCATTGCTAATACCGAACAGTATCGAAGAGCATGAGCTATTGAAGCACCAAGATACTAACCTCTCCTGAAAATTTTCCAAATCTGGAAAGCAACTATATAAGGTGGCCAGTAAGACTAGTTAAGACTGGGAAACTCATACACTACTATACAACTGAACAGCCTGTTTTTTTAATAAAATATTTCAGATATTCTGAAACCATGTGTGCACACATGCATACCATGACAGAGACTTTGGCAAAGGAAATGTTAGCATCTAAGTCCCTTTAAGCTCTGTTCTAATTCCTTAAGCACCCAGAATGCCCAATAAAATCAATAAACCACAGCTTTTTCATAGAAGCCAATGAGTATTCAGAATGTTCAAGGTATACAGTATATAGTGTAAACAACCATTTGCACTAAATACATTCACAGATTTCTCCTCCAATGAGAAGCTGACCTACAAAGACCTGACAAGGTTGCCTGATTGGTAGAAGAGCAACAGAGTTTCCACATTTATGGCAAATTTCATCTGAGAATCTCAAACAATTTACAAATATTAACAAACAACACTTTTGACAAAAACATTGTCGCATTAGTTATACAGATGGGTAAACCAACTATTAGAAATTGGAGAAACATACATAACAATAAAATGGAACCAACATCTAGCCAAACTCTTATATGAGCACCCACTAACAATCTATGAGACACATATCAATAAAATTGTTTAGGCATTTTAGATAAGCTATTAGTTTATTTTAGACCCATTGCTTATGAGAAGAAAAATCAAAGTTATTTCTTTATAGTATGTAGTACATATAGAATCACAAGGGCTGGAAGCAAGTCAGTTTTTCCTCCCAATAACTGTTAGTACTTTAAACATTGCAATATTTTCATGTGACTCTTCATTTTTCCCCTTGGTTTTAGGAAAAAAGCAACACATTTTCCAAAAAAATCAATCAATTGTCCAGTTTTTTAAATAAAAAAATATAACTATCAACTTAATATTGTGAGCTCAATACACTTTCTATTCATAGTTTTTCAGGGAAACATTCTGCTCACTGTATATGAAAGGTAAGATAAAAGTGTAATAGAAAAATCTTAAAGCTATTAAGCCTCTGACAAAATCTAAAATGTTGTGTTACAATCAACTCCACTTTTTTCCACGCTCAGGAATAATCTTCATATCATTTCTTTTAATTGTTACATAGATGTCAATTTTATTATTTGACCACTGAAAAATACCTGCTAGAGTAGCATTTGCACAAAGTTGGAAATTCCCAGAGACCAAACTGTTGGTTTTAGGCCCTAATCCTGCAAAAGGATGAATGTGGGCAGATTTATGCCTGCACAGTTTTGTCAGAAATGAGCACATTAGACTGTTAGATTGTCAGAGTTTATTCCCTCCTTCATGAACCATGCTCTCTTTGTTGTGTAGATCTCCCATTTATTTTAATGGGAATTGCATATGAGCACCACCTCTGAATCTTTCTGTACTATACAGTACAATAATAAATGGGAAATAGAATGCAAGACGTGTTGTTCTGAGGAAAATATTATGTTTT
Source organism: Mesoclemmys tuberculata (assembly GCA_007922155.1). NCBI lineage: Eukaryota > Metazoa > Chordata > Testudines > Chelidae > Mesoclemmys > Mesoclemmys tuberculata. The sequence goes on along the minus strand of ML675624.1, from coordinate 32,956,147 downwards.
TTAAACAAAGCAATGAAAATAATATAAGCCAACATATCAATATGCTTACTCCTGTTTTCTGCCAATATAAGATTATAGTAGGTGGCTTGTTAGGCTACTAGTCATAATATCAAATGATATTTGTTTATTGGCTCTTTCATTAGCATTTCATTGATTTATTGGCTCTTTCATTAGCATACAAACAAGATCACACAGAATAAGTATGAGTAAATTCATACCCCTGACAAAAACAGTATAAAGTTATCAATAATTTTATTAAATCACATAATAAAGAAAGTAATTTCATACTGAGAGCTCTAGGATATCCCAAGACAACTACATGAACAAAATTAGAAAACCATAAGGCAAAACCACAGACTGCATTGAGAAATTACAAGAACCATGCTGTGAAAGTTACATTACTTCAGCAATCTCTCCTATGCCACCATTAGTGACAATTGTATAGAAATCACTTAACATGACAATCAGTTTAGGAACACATCTATTTCACGTGCCCACAATGAAAGGTGCCATATGTTCATATCTACACATTGAGGGAATATAGGCCAGTGGTTAAGGCAGAGTATGGGGAGCAAGGCTCCTGGGTTCTATTAATGACTCTTCCAATGAAATCAGGCAAGTGCCATGTGCTTCAATTAATTTTTTCCCCATCTATGAAATGATCATTATCAATATCTATTTCACTGGGGTATTGTAAGGTTTAATTTATATTTGTAGACAATTTTGATATTCTTGAATAATGAAATGGTGCTATGCAAGTACAAAGTATTACAGCTGAAACAGACAATTGTGTGATTGAGTTTGGTAAAACATCACTGATAATTCATCATTTAGGATAAATATATATATATATTTTTTTAAAAACATCATTAAGCTTTTTGGAGTAAGATAGCTTAAATAATAGAAAGTCACCACCCAACACCAGCCACTTGCAAGGTCAGTCAAAATCCACGTTGTGTGTTCAGATGGGTTTCACTAGGTAATGTCTGATGGAGGTGTTTGTGCAAGTGAGCAGAAGCAGCTAGAAAACAGGTAGGGAAAAAAAAGGGGGAGGAATGAACCCCCAAAGCCAGACAGCTAGGGATGCCATCTGGCTGGTTTTTCTACTGCCCAGTTGGTTGCTGATCAAAAGATGTAACCAGCCATTTTTTAGGTGGAGTGGGATGGGGGGGGGGGAAGGGGGGAAGGGGGGGCAGAGGCTGCACATATGCCACTGCACACATAGTGATTTTAACTACCAGCCACACACATCATGACTGGGAATGTGCCATGCCCTGGCCTCCCTCTCCCTACTGGAAAACCTTGGGTCTGTCTGCTTCCTGGAGCCCTCAAAAGAGCCCCCCTACCAAACAGATCCAAACCTTGAGGGCTCTGAAAAGAGGTATGGCGTGGACAGGCCCAAGACTTGGTCATAGTGAGGAATAAGAGCAGGGGAGGCAGGGGCTCCTGTGAAGTAGTACTACGGGGGCGCTCCTTCAAGAGCCGAGTTTCCTGGGAAGGGTAGAATAACGGATCATTGGTCGGTGGGGGTCAGGCTGCTGGTGTGTGTGGAGCGTAAGAAGTTAAGAGTATTAGGGCAGGCCATATACAAAGACTAGTTTTCTGAGACTTGGAGATGGCAGCCCTAGAGACAGGAAAAGAAGGCAAAGTGGACAGTGCGCTGGCTGGAAAGAAACTTAGAATTTTGGGCAAAGAAACTTGTTTCCCTGAACTTGGAAGGAATTAAAAAAAAACACAGGACTTCATGCACATACTTAGTAAACAGGACAGCATCAGAAAAGTCATAGAAGTGTAGGACTGGAAGGGATTTCTAAGTCACCTAGTCCAGTCCCCTGCACTCAAGGCAGAACTAAATCTTGTCTAACAATCTCCAACAGGTTTTTGGCTAATCTGTTTTTAAAAACCTTCAACGATTGTGATTCCACTAACCTACCTAGGTCATTTGTTCAAGTGTTTAACTACCCTCACAGCTACAAAGTTTTTCTTAATGCCTAACCTAAATCTTCCTTGATGCAATTTAAGTCCATTGCTTCTTGCCCATTGCGTCAGAGGGTAAGGAGAACAATTTATCAGCCTCCTCTTTATACCTACCTTTACTTACTTGAAGACCGACATGCCCCCCCATCTTTTCCAGCCTATACAATCCCTTTTTCAATCTTTCCTCATAGGTCTTGTGTTTTAGAACTTTAATCATTTGTGTTACTCTCCTCCGGTCGTTCTTCAGTTTGTCTACATCTTTCCCAAAGTGTAGTGTCCAGAACTGAACACAGTATTCCAGCTGAGGCCTTATCCGTGTAGAGTGGAAGAATAACTTCCCTTGACTTGCTTACAACACTCCTACTGATAGTTACATCCCAGAATGATGTTCACTTTTTTCTGTGTTACACTGACAACTCATTGAGTTTGTGATCCACTTTAACCCCCAGATCCTTTTCTGCAGTATTCCTTCCTATGCAGTCATTTTGTATTTGTTCAATTGGTTATTCCTTGCTAGGACTTTATATTTGTCCTTACCGATCTTCAGCCTGTTTGTCAGATGATTTTTCCAGTTTGTCAAGATAATTTTGAATTCTAATCCTCCAAGCCATGTGCAACCCCTCCCAACTTGGGATCATCCACAAACTTTACAAGTGTACTGTATATGGCCTTTTTATCCAAATCATTAATGATGTGTGGTATTTTCATAAATGTCTTCTTTTTACAGAAACAACCCACAAGACACCAAATACTAGGCATTAAGGCCAAAAGGGGAAATACATAAGGTAATGGACATTTAAATTTGTTCTTATTTATCTTTCTTAATTGTCTGTGTTATCTATGTAGAATTCTAAGTTCTTCAGGGCAAGCACTTGATTTTTATACCTTCTTGTAAAGTCCCTACCATTGGCTTTATACAAAGAATAAATTATGGTTCCAGTTAAGATAGCATAAACATTTCCACTGCATAAAAAACCCTTTTTTTGCTTATAGATTCTTCAAATTTTACTGCATGGAGGACTAACCAATGAGAGGTCTACTAGGGGAATGGAAACAATTTATATATATGAAGCAGAAGGATGTCAAGGAAGCAATGGATCAGTTCCTGTTCAGCCTCCAATATTCATTTGAGTCCTTGTGTGACTCAGATACTTGTTGCTGAGCAATAGTAAGGAAGTTTCCATACACAAAAAAGTTTGTTCATCTAAATGTTAGCTTGAACAGAACTAACGCTAACATTTTTGGGGAAATGCTTTAGAAGAATACTGTACTGTAACAAGACTAAACTCTGGATGCCTGGGAACTATGAAGTTACAATTTCCTTTAAAAAAAGAAAGCTACCACAAATGCTGAAGAGTAATGAAATGTTCATGTAAGATTGCTTAAACAACCTTAACTATGGTCCCTGTATAACTAGTCTCCACACCTGATTGTTGTTTTTACACTATCCATCTATGCACCATGTGTATGCAGACAGAGACACAAGTTTAACATTCGGGAGCAACAATGGCTATATGGTTAAGTCACTGAGACTCATAAGATTTGTCTGTAATTCCTGGCTCTTCTTGACACCCTCTGTGACCTTGGACAAGGTCATACAAATATGACCTCATCTGTAAAATAGGATAATACTGCTTCATATATAATCATGCACCCCTTATGTGTTCCAGGTTAGCCTATAAAAACGTTGGGCTAAGGATGGTCTTTTATTACATGTTGCTACAGCAGTTGGCACAACAGTGTCCTGGTCCCATCTGTTTTGTTAAACCAAAACAGCAGCAATATTCAGCACACCGTTATTTGATCCCATTTCTCTGCATGTCCCTTTCCATCTTCTTTCTTCTTTTTAGTGCCTATCTGCTACTAAATGCTGGCCATGGGGTCATTTCTTCTACCTTTCCCCCAAAGCTGTTCCTTTTGTTTCTGTTTGCTCTTTCTTCAGCCTGCTCCTGTTGTTGCTGGCCACACCTCTCTTCCTTATGAGACAATGTTCTCAGGAGAGGGCAGGACTTCTGGGGCAATGGGGAGGGAAAGGTACATCATGGGTGCCAAATTATCTGAATGAAAAGACTAATAATTAATATACCATTTTAAAAAAGGGGGACAGTCATAAAACTGTTCAAGACAAGCTTTTAAAGGCTAGATGGTTAAATAAGTTTTTGAAATTCTCTCGTGTATTTCAAAGCTCCAAAGTGTCACTCAAGATAGCTTCTGTTGTCACTAATGGAAAACCGATGTTATGGTTATGATAATCGTCAAGAACTGGGAGTGAAAAAAGGCAATAATCAATCTTTGGAACAAATCAAAGAGGGATACAGAAAAAAATAGTAGCTGTTTGAAAAGTGAAACAGGAATCTCAGAGCAATTCCTTTGGTAACATAGCTTTTGGTTGCTATCAATATGGAGTCTGAAGCGAACTTCTTTGTAAAAGGAGAGAGGAGATGGGAAAGGATTGAAGCAGCCTAACTGTGTGCTTCTTGGTGGATTTTAAAAAAGTATTCATAGGAAAAAACAAACAAACATGTATTATAAGAGTATGATTTGTCATTTCAATTGCTCTCTTCTTAAAGTTATATCTACAGTTAGCTTTTTAATTCACACTTTCCTCTTTAAATTGTTTCCCCTACCCAACTTCCTCTTCCCACCGTACTAGACAGAAGTATTTCTCCATCAGGAGGCATTAACTCATTGTGTATAGAGTTAATTTGCAGGAGTCACTTCAGACTGATTCCCAGTCTCCTGCAATCACTCACACATAAGACGACAGATGTGAGCAGTACTCCTAGGGCAGAAAAGCAAAAATTAAGGCTGTTGGTGGTCAGGAATGAACAATTTACATTTAAACTCATTTAATTTAGGACCAACCAAAGGATCTTAAAAATATTTTACAACCTTAGGCAGGTAAAATTATGCAAACTTTAGTTTTCTGGGGCAACATGGGGAAGAACTGACCAAAAGTTCTCTTTTTTTCCAGCTCCTTCTGGTGTTGCTAAAAACAGGTTTGAACATAATTAGAAGAACATTCTGTGTATACATTTAAGAAGAATTGCAGGTGTATGAGGGAGCCACAGGTTTAAATTACAAGGTTAAACAGGACTGTTAATTTTTAGATGGTAGAACACTTTTGCTAATCACTAACAATCTGATAGACAGAAGAGGTGAGCTGTTTTGAGGCAAGAGACTGTTACAGGAGATGGTGAATAGGCAGAAAAAAAATGCCATTTTTCAGGCATAGACAAGTTGAGAGAAATAGGGAAGGAGTAGAAACAGGAGAGGGTGGGAGGTGTAGCTTGGAAACAGGATGAGATAGGAGGGGAAAGAAAAGGATGGAAGGAAACTGTGAAAAACAGAAGGAAGAGACTGGCAATAAAGGAGAGAGGGAGGAGGAAACTTGAAGGCCAATAAAGAAAGCTGGTCACAAAAAGAATGGGGCAGAAGTAAAGGAAAAGTGGCACAGTAGTGGTGGGAATAAGATTATGGAAAGCAAACTCCACAGAAACAAGAATATGGAAGGGGAGCATACAATGGACTTTAGCTAGCAAGTATATCAGGGCATGGTAAGAGAGGAGTAAGGGAAGCAAAGGAATAGGTACATCATCAACAGAACTCCTATTTTAAAAGGAGTACTCCACTCCTATTTTAAATAGGATACTCCACAGTCACCCGCAAAGCTCTCTCAACTGGGGGATCCTGCCTTTGGCACTCACATTGACTCCAGGAAACAATGAAACGGACTAAGACAAGCTTTGGAGCCTTCCTCTTCTCTCCTTTGCCCACCCCTTCTCCTAGAATACTCTTAACATATATCATACAATGTAAATAACAAAAACCATGCCAAGTTATTAAAGAGAACAAATAGATCAAAACCCCCAAACAAACCCATGGAACTAACATGATGATTGCAAATCACCACCATTTATGCTTCTTCTAGGTTCTCTCTTTCCTGCAACTGCCTTCTCTATTTGTAATTTTTTTTTACATTTATTTGAACAATAAGATCTAATCTTGATTGAGGCCTGTAGGCACTATAGGAATAATTGTAAATAGCCACATGAAAATTTTTCAATGTTGAGTTCACATACAGATTTTTTTAAAAGCAAAATTCCAGACTAGTATATACATTATTAGTTAACACTCACTAGTTACACCTTTTCAAAAATTGAATAGTAAATAGAAAAAGTTAGAAGTAGAGACTATTCCTAAACAATGAGAAATTATTCTGAATTCTGAACCTAAAGATACCAGGGAAAATTGAAGGTTACAGAGTGAAATATATTGCACAGACCTGTTTGCCTACAAAGATATGGAAGACCTGTTGTTTAAGGCAAGTGCTGCAGGTGTGATTTATCCAGGGTCCTGGAGAGCTTGGCTCATTATGGTTAGGCACCAAAATGTGTGTGTAGTAGACTAGATTGTTACTAAATAATTAATCTCATCCAAAAGTTGATTTTTCTTGAGATATTCATGCACATAAAGTGCCTCAAAAGCAGAAAATGACTATACAGGCTAATTGTCTAACAAGTCAAAGTCACTGAATGGTCTTGTCTCAAATTTTCCAAAAACAAACAAACCAAAAGTCCTATTTTGGGCCAAAACCAAACCTAGAAAGTTTCACATACATATTTTAGAAAGGTCTGAGCAATTTAAATGGAGTTATACTAAACATTGTTTGCAACATGTAAATAAAGGAATTTTGTTTACCAATTCATTGTCAAGTGTATAGGCAAGCCTCAGTTTCCATCCTTCTAAGTTTCTGGGGTATTCACATATTACCCAGTAGAATTCCCAAATGCAATATCTCCTCTTGGGGTCGGGGTTATTAACAGACAAGTTATATTCCAGTACTTCCATAAGAAAATCCACCACAGCCTTCTCATTAGAATTTGTAGAATTCTGAATCTCTGATTGCAGAGCTCCACACTAGTTCCAAGCAATTCTAGCCCCCTCACTAGCTTCTGACCAAATCCTGCCCAGGTTTCTTCAATAGACTCTTGCCAGGAGACACCTAACAACCACAGCTGTGCATCTTCAAGGCTCCCAGTGGGAGAACTCCCTTCCCCCCAGTCTCAGTTCCCTAGCATTCTGGCTTTCATGTCCCTGCTGCATTTCTCAGTAGCCTATAGTATCAGCTTATCATTACATGATCTCAAGAAACAACAAGTCCCAGAATTCTTGATCAGAAAGGGGCCAAAGCCCTGTAATAAGCTATCTATCCCTGCATCTGCCCTTAAAAGTTCAGTATGCTTTGTTATATAACAATTACAAAATTCATTACTCAAATAATACAACATAATGCTCACTGAAATGGTCATAGCAACACTACATAGAAGCTTGCAACTAAAAGTGAAGACTATAGAGGTGAATAAACCAACAAAAATGGAAGGAGAATTTAAATCTAATGCCCAGTTTGAAATTTGGTCAGACACTGAGATTAAACCATTAATTTAACAAAATGTACCATGGAATCTGTAGTGACTACATGTGGATAAGGCCCTTAGTTTTAAAACATATTCAAAACAATTGTAACATGTTAAAAACATTCAGGTCTAGTTTATGCTGAAAGTTAGAGAGTTAGAAGGTACAAATTTCTTCTGCTGCTAGGCCTATCTGGAGTCATCCTTTCATTGTCCAAATCTTCCCAAATAAGGTTTATTGTTGCCCCAGCCAGGGCCAAAAAAATAAATCTGAGGCTATGAAAGCTAGAGGTATCTCCAGCCAGTTCTGAGCAGTTGATCGAAATAACCAACTCTGCCTTGAAAGAAATACTCATTTACAGCAGAAAGAACAAATGCAGGAAATAAGTAAGGCAATACATGCCTAACCACCATGATAAGCCATGATACAACTGACAATATTTAGTGACCTGCTTGTGACAATGGCTGGGATGGACATCTATGCAATTAATTTCCCCTTTGCTACTGTTTTACTATTGATATTCATTTAATTTTTCCTCCTCTCCAAATATATGGTATAACCCTGGTGATTATGCAGACAGTTATATCTTGGCATCTGAAAGGGGTTTCTTGCTATATACAGCTATGGTTGGTGTAGAGGGTATTGTATTCAGGCAATGGGCCGCATGTCTGTTTTTTTCAAAAGTAGACATCTCTACTTCAGCATGTAGGCCTACTGTGAGTGACAATTTATTTTTAATTAGGAAATAAGAAAAACCTTTTGATAATAAAATGAGTACATGACACTCCAGGATTGCACTGTGTCTTTGGACTCAAGACTCTGGTCCTCTCACCATGTAACAGCCAAGAACAGCATGTTTTAATGGCAGAAATATAATAAATAAATATGAGAGAACTATTTGAAAAGTGTCTTCTGATGTTGCCACTTCTTATGTTCTAAAAATGACTGTCTCCACAGATGCTCACTACTGTTGATCTCACTGCATGCTTGCAGTCAATTGATGAATAGGCACATGGAATAATTTTCATATGGGCCAAAATGTACAAAATGAGAACCTACTGTTAAGCTCCTTAGGGGTCATTTTCACACACACCTTAAGGTTTTAGGAACTTTGGGTCTTATGCTCCTAAAACCTTTAGGCACTTATGAAAAATTCCCCTCTACAGCCATAAGCATTTTTCCTGATTTTCCTATAAATGACACCCAAAAGCTACCCTTGATCTAACTTAAGGCCAATAGTAATAACTTTGTGTTTAGCAATTTTGATAATAAGGCACGTGCCTAAATAGGGATTTAGAACCAGACATTCAGGCTCTAATTTTGAAAATCTTGTTTATAGTAAGAAAATACCTATTTTCAGTTACATTCTTAGAGTCTTAACTTTCCATCTACTCTGCAGGATGGAAATGCCATTTTTACAGGAACTCAAGAGATTTTCTCTAGAATTCATGGAATGCAGGCAGAGTATCAAGACTCTAGGATGTATCCAGTGATGTATGGCCTGGTACAGAAAATAATTAAGGCAATGTGACTACTAGAATTTTTGCTGGTAATATAGCAAATATAGGACTGAGATTTTCTGGGGAATGACATTTCTGAAATGGCAAAAACCCTAGTGTAGTTGTGATTATACCGACATAAAAATACTTTTGCTAGTATAGCTTACTTTGCTCAAGGAACCAAAGAAAATATTCCAACTGAACTATTCCAGGAAAAGCACAAAAGAGAGTAAATTGCTTATATCTCCCCAACTGGGGATTGCCCCAGTGGACTAGTACCAAAAGTAGAACTGGCTGGAAAAAGGGAATTTTTCTCATGGGGATCGTCAAAGGAAAAATTCCCAATTTAAGTTTTCCCACTGAGAATTCAAAATAAATTAAGAAGTTGTGGAAAACTTTAAAAAAAACCAAACTGTTTTCCAGCTTTTGCTGTTTGGAAAACAGTAACAAAGAGCAGCAAATATCATTTTCATAATAAAAGTAGCATTTCCCCTTTTACTTTTAAAAGTGAAAAGTGACCATGAAAAATAAGAGCAATATGCTCTCACACTTTTTATAATTTTTTTTAAATTCACACTTTATTCTAGGAGAGGAAGTAAAATATAAATAGTAATAAAAAGAAGAAGTAATGACAGTGTTTCCCCACAATTTCAAAAAACAAATTTCCAAAAAGTTTTAATTTTGAATTATTTAACTCATTTTTTTAGAAAAATGACTGAAAATCTGATTCAATTTCTTTACCTATTTCTGACCAATTTTTGTTTACTATTGTTCAAAAGTAGTTCACTGTAACTGTTACTTGAATGATGTTAGGAAGGTCAGTGTATTTAAAAGTTAGATCATCTGCTTATTTTATTATTTGAGCCTGTGCAGAGGCTACATGAGTTGCAGACTTGATTTTGCATATTAATAGGAAAAGGGCTCAGCTGTGCTAGTTTTTCCTCCATTTTAATTTTTCTTCACTCTTTATTCATCTTCCACCACTACCATCACTGCATAATGAGTGCATAATTTATTAGCTATCAAATAACTCTTTCTTAATGTAGTATTACCTTCTGATTACATTGCTCTTCCAAGTAAGTTGCATGAAAAATCTCTACATAAATGCTGCCTAAAATAGTTCATAAGTATAGACTGTAGTCAGTATCCATTTCAGTAAGTTCTTGCTATCGTTGTAGAGTGCTCAATCTTTTATCCACTTATTGTTCTGGCAGTTGGTAATGAAGAAGGAAGGTCAGATCTACAGTAATTCTGCTTTTGCTGATCTTTAGCATTTTCCAGGATGACAAATTCAGTTCCCATTTACTGTCTTTACAGAAACTACTTTTTAAAAAATCTGGAGTTATGCAGCCACACAAATAACATGAACATAACTTAAAAAAATAAATGATACCTGTCTAGTGGTTCACGAAGCTATGTGCTTAAATAACACAGTTTTGGAGACAGGAGACTGAAGTTTATTTTCTAATGTTCTTGGTAAGGTTAGTTATTGCATCTGCACTAACATCATTTTCTACATCTAACAAGAAAATCCCTCTTTGCAGTGCGCAATCGTGGCAAGGAATAGACGTTTTCAGACCAAAAATACGCAATACCACTGAGCTACCAAGGGGGTGGTCTGAGTTATCAGAACTGTGCTGTTGTTGACATTCTTGAGGTTTGAAAGAGGCTTTTAAAATGGCATCATTATCTATTAATAGTCATTAATGCCCAAATCACACTCTGATCTTTAATGAAATAATATAACTTGAGGGTTCAAGTTTATAGAACAAACAGAGAGATCCATTCAAGTTGCATAATTTTGTTTCAAATTATCAAGTAGAGACACACACTGGCCTCATTCCAATCAAATCCCGTCCCTTCTACTGCAGACAGTAATAATTTAAAAAAATAATAATTTAATATTTACGTAGTGTCTGAAAATAAAGCCGACAGAAAAGGCAGAGAAAATAGAAAATTATCTGAGTAAGCATGTAAGCATTAAAAAAAAGAAAAACATATTTCCTCTAATACTGCAGAATTCATACAGCACACATTCTAGATGCAGTGCATAGCCTGGGTAAATAAACTATACACTAGAGAGGTCAGTCCTGGCTTGCAGCCTCCATGGCCACACCTGAATCTTCAGCTAGTGCGCCTTTCTGTATGGGGACGGTCTACAGACCCACCAGCACTATTCCTCTCGCCAAAGCCTCTCTCTTCAGATCTTTGTTCTGTGACACACAGGGCATGTGGACAGGCTCCACACATGATCCCTTCCTAGGCCTCCTGCTCTACACTAGTGGAACAGTAACAGTAACTATATAAGGACCTCTGGGAGGCAAAATTTGCCCTTATATAATAATGTGTATGATTTGAAATTATGCTATATCTTAGAGGTAATGAATGCAGCAAGTAATCCAATGGTTATTTTAGTAAGTGCTTTACTTGCATTTATTCAGTGGAAGAGTAAATAATCTTCTTTAACTTGTATAAATAACTTGTGCAAATTAAAACCGCCTTTGGCAAAGTCATATGCAATCTTTTGGAAAAAATGTTCCCTTTTATTTTATTTAAATATAAAAGTACAGACTTTATGTTCAGCTGGGAATACTTAGTGCTGTGTTTAAATTTTACCTGTTTGTCCTTGTACAATCTACAGAAATATTTTCAATCCACATTGGAAGAAAAGATTTAATGAATAACAGAACTGTCATTAATCGTAAAAAGTCTGTTCAATGTATTTTGCTTAGAGTAAACTCTTGTAAAAGAATCACGCACAAGAATACTTTTAAACCTGGTTTAAAATTTTTATATAGTTGAAGGCAAGAGGTAGGACATTCAGCACAATCTGTTCCATCACTCACTCCCCTAAACCATCTGGCACTGCTGTACTTTAACTATATGACCTTTGAAACTTGAACACCCTAGTTCCTGATTTATGCCCATGGTTTTAATCCTATTCACAAGGTATAAGAAAATAGTTTATAAGTAAAGAATAGAAAGCATTTTATTGGAATCCCAGTTTGTACAAAGCCTGTCTGCTGAGCAATATCATCTTAAAAACAAACCCAACTGTTTATTTTCTTTATTGGGTCTCAGAAAACATCTGCAGTGTTTTCACGGAAACTCAACCAGTCAAAGGATTCAGTGTCAGTACACTCTTTATAGATGTGAATTAGTAATTAAGCAAGATGGCAGATTGACAGTTCTGTAAGTGTGAAGAAATCTATTTGTCTGTATTATATCAAGAATATTGGTGGCACAAACCTCCGCACTACATCCCATCAGTGTGACTGTCAAAAAGACACTGCATGAGGAACCCTCAGTGCTGAGGACTGAGAGGAGCTCTTGCCCACCCTCAACCTTGGAGCTCTTTTTACAAAGGCAGCATGAAGCAAAATCCCCCCTCTTGCCCTCCCAAGACCATTTCCTCTACTTAACCACTTGGGGTCCCTCTGTGAGTGCAACCAAGAGTGGGGATGATGAATCAATAACTGGGTCTCCTTTACTCCTCCAAATCAAATGTTAGCCCTTTTTTTTGCGTACTGAAACAAAGAAAGCATAGTTCTCAACCCTTCAAAAGTAAAACCAAACAAAGAAAACAGAAAGCTAACTCAGTCTTCAGTGTCTTGTTTAGTGGGGTAAAACAAAACCTGCTTACAGTCCAGGCACCCTTGACTGCCTCCTGTGACAGTCCGTTGGCATACTCAGGGTTGACCTCACTGCCCTTAGCATGAGGCAGCCATGCCTGTGCCTGCTATAGATTAGCTCCCCAAATTTCTCCTGCTGCTGGCAACACAAGACCTTCCAGGTCTTGCTCTCTCAGTACAGGTAATGATAGGCACACACCAGCTTCTGAATTCTCAGAGCATTCTCAACAGTGTCCAGACCCTTATCCACTGAATACTCACAGAATTTTCAGGCCTACTCTTCCTAAAGGAAGAGAACACCCCAGCTAGTAAGATTCATCTCAGGACCACACCTTGCTTAACACCATAGCTCTTAGATATATTCATAGTGAAAACAAGAATACATTTATTATCAAATATTCCAGATTCAAGTAACAGTGAATAAGAATATTGGAAACAAACGGTTACATATAAAACAAAATCATAACACAATTTCTAGAGACTAAACTTAAACAGGTTAACCTCCTGTTTATCTTACCCAAAGTTCTCTCCAGCATTTTTCAGCCAAGGCTTGTGACACCTTTTTCATGAAGCAAACTGCTGTCTTTTTCCTTCTGTGGAGAAGGATGTCTGGACATCTCCTCTTCCTCCCCCTCACCCTGAATACAGTCCAAGAAACCTTAGATAGACACATACCAGATAAGGATTTTCCTCCTGTTTTGCTGTCTCTCTGTGGTTAGTTCCTCTGTCTGAAGTTCTATCAGTGGTGATATGAAGCCCATTGAGAATGAGAAAATACTCAATTTACATGTGAACAGACAGATACATAAATAATAGGTGACCAATATCTACAGACTTTAAGAACATATTTTCAGTATAGATACATAACTCCATTACATAGTATTTGCACATATATTTCAAAATGTAAGACCAGAGTGAAATAGGATTTCATCTAAGACCTCCCATGACACTTTGCTAAACTAGAATGTACACACCAGTCCCATGTGAGCCCTATAACTGCTAGTCACCTGGCATGAAGATGTTCTTGGGTCAAATTTGTCCATGCCCAGAAACCCCACTGAGCTGGCTTCCCCTCCTTTAATATACTCCAGGAAGGCCAACATGCTCCACCTGTAAGAACCCTGAAACTAGAACCATGGTCGGGGGGGTTTGAAACAGGTGCTACTTCCTCATCACCACCAGGGATGCAGGCAGGGACCACCAACAGGAACTGAGAGACTTGCAGGAAGTCCCACCCTAAATGGTATGATCATCAGCCCTCTGTGAATCCCTGATTAGCTGACATTCCCCAAATCAAGCAGGAAGCCATTTCTCGGAGTTGTCTGGACAATGCAGCCCTCTAGTGTGTTTCTGCCATAGATCCCAATTGCCATTCCTCACTGTGTCTTGCCTTAATGTCAGACTCCCAGTTCTTGACACTGGCCTCGGTTTAGTATCTCTGGATTATGACCATTGTTGACCCTGGTGAAAGACCCTAGCCCATCCAGATCCTGATTCTTACCTCACATAGTTAACTGGGTAACAGAGTCTGACTTTGTGGCTTTGACCAGGAGTGGCCCCAGATTGATTTCTGACCTTCAGCCCTGATACTGAGCAGTTCACTCCATGACCATAGCCCTGACCCAGCCCTAACACCAGATGTTTCTTGGCCCTGCTTATGAACCCTCATCTACCATCAGTCCACTTCAACATACAGACAGGTGGTATATTCAAGTCATATAACCTAACAACAAATGATAGCAACAACTGCTGAGGACGAAAATATGATTTAGTGTCTATGCTCATTCAGTCTTGGCCTCTCGGTTTGCCAGTAGGGCAGTCAATTAAAGCCAAATGCTGAGTGAACACTTGCCAGATTGGAACTGTAGTGAGACCACCAACTCAGTTTAAATAGGTCCATCAACTAAAGAATGGTGTCTTAGTTTTATTAACAAAATACAAACCAACATATAGAAAAACAAGCACTACAAACAAATATCATAACAAAAATTAAGGAATGAAACTAACATTTTGACTAACGGATAATTAAATTCTGTGTTGAATTTGATAGGAAGGGCAGCAGGCTATTCTTCGCTGGATTCTAAATACAATATAGGGACATATAAACTGTAGGCTCCATATCTGAGGCTATCTTGGAGAAAGTTATTCACTGTTATTCTATCCTAGGAGTAAAATTCCACCCTTAAATCTGCCAAGTATTGCTATAATGGGGAAGATTTTAGAAAAATCAACCGTACAGTGGAATCAATAACATAGTACCTCTCTACACTTTGAAATAACTGTTGGCAAAGAATGATGATTAAATGGTTATCACTGTATGCCCACTACATGACCATAAATGTACCTCTCCCCCTTAGTTATAAATTCAAAATGTCTGACTACTTGAAGAAGTTGTCAGCTCCATTTCTTTAAAAGGGAAACATATATATCAATTCACTCTGGCACATACATAAGTGAAGAATGATTGGCCACCCCTTTATTCATGCATGCGATGGGTGACCAGTCACCCATTTCTTCCTAGTTACAGGATATATCATACAGAAGTGTGAGAGATCAAAAAATAGTTGAGTAAAGAGAAGGAAAAGAACAGTGAGAGAAAAAGGATAATCAGAGACACAAAGAAGAGGAAAAAATCTACAATGGTAAACAGAAATAAAAGCAGAGATGCAAAAATATACAGAGAAAATGGAGCTAAACAAAGTAAAGAGAATGAGAAACAAAAGAAAGATGCTATAAATTAAGATTAGAGAATGTAAAAAATAAAGTAGTAACACGCAGGACACAGAAAAATGAAAACAATGGAAGAGATAGAGGAGGCGTTCATGGATAAGTTTGGAAGATGACAGATGCAAGAAAGAATATTTCTATGTTTTAAAAATAGGACTATTCTTATGAGATAAAATAAGGACAACTTGACTGGGGCTCAGCACTGGAAATAATTGCCAAAAGCCTTTTGGTTCTTTCACCCCTAATGTTCAGTTATTCTATTTTGTTAGTTTCTCAGATTGAACAGATGATACAGTATTTCAATAGCCAATAAAAGTGCTATATGGCTAAAAATAAGCTATCTTGAAGAGAGATCAGGAAATGCTGCAGCAATTACTATAATGACTCATCATTAAAATTATCCTTCTTTTGTAAAGTGGTCATAGCTACACACAGTTTATGATTATCTTAAAGTAGCCAGACTTAAAAAGAAAGGGCAAAAGTATTTTTGTTTAAGAATCCAATTGAACGTTCACTGTGCCTTTTATCTACTCCAAAAGGATTATTTCCTCCTTTGTCACCTCAGATCTCATCTACAGTATAAGATTGACTGATTAAAATCACAAGAAAAACTCACAATGAAGTGAATTATAAGTTTTATGCACAAAGGCCTCCAGTGAAAATTGCAGATAATATCCCTAAGGCTTCTGAGCTACAGCATGGCAGAAAATTGCTTCATATTGCTTAATTTGGAAACATTAACATAATGGAATACAATCAATAGGCTCTAATAATTACAGCAAAACCACATAATTCTCACAAGTAAACATGTGCTTTATGTGGTATACAAGTTGCTATCCTGTAAAATACATAATTACATTCTCTGTAAAGCAATTCATCAGGAAACACAGCTATCTTGTTATACTCTTGAGGGCATTTCAAAATTCATTCTACAACATTAGCAATACCAAAGTTTAAAACAAGTTCCAAAACAAACAACAGCTAAGAGAAGCTGTAATAACTATCAACAAGTATTTGAATGCTAAAAACAAACTTCAAAAGAAGAAAAGGAATTGCTAAATGTGGTCCCAGAAAATAAGCAACAGTAATGGTAAAAAATTAAAAAAAGTAACATTTTGGCTAAATGCTAGATACTTTGAAACAGTTAAGGTTGCAAAGACAAGCATCCAAGTGTTAGGAAGTTCCAGAATTAAAGTTCCATGTGCAACCTAAATTTTCCCCCCTTATGTGTTGCTTTGATACGCGTTGCACGGGCAACCTTAATACTGGCATCTCATGAGTGCCTTTGCAATGTTAATATTCTTTCCTACTTTTTTAAAAAAGAAAATTGAGAAAATAAAATTCCATCTTATGGAACTTTATGACTCCCACATGGATCATCAATAAAGTTGGGACCTTTAGAAAAACATCGCACATATCTGCCACTTGAGCTAATGGAGTAACTGCAGAAAGTAGAAAGCCATTATCTATAGGGTGGACAAGTCACTAGTGGGAGATGAGACAAACCCTTTGCTAATAGTTTTACAGCTTTTTGGTAGACAACAAAGGTATGATGATATTGAGGAATCCTGGCTCCTGCCCTTGTTCCTCTCTTCTTCTTCTTATCCTGCCCCTGTTCCTCCCCTGTTTTCCTGCCCCTCTCCTCCCTCTTGAGCCCTGCCCCCATCCTTATTTCTCTGCTCATGTCTACCCCCTTCTCCAGGCTCATGCCCATCCCCTTTCTCCATTCCTCGCCTTGTCCTTTCCTGCATCTTTTATCCACCTGCTCTCCTGGGCACTACCCTGTCCTTCCCCTAAACTCTGATCCCTACTCCTCAACCCTAGCTCCTGCCCCCAATCCTCCCCTCTGTTCCTACCCACTCTAAGCTCCTCTCCCTCAACTTTCTCACACATTTATTCCCTCTAGCCCCTCTCTATTGCAGTTAGAATGGTTCCTCCTTTTTCATGATGTCCTGGCTGTGATCAGGGAGAACACTGACAGAAAGACAATGTCCCTCCTTTCATTTTCTGTGTCTGGCACTGCAATGCCACTGGTAACTGAAGAAACAATTGCCGGAAAAGTCCTGCTAAATCCATGTAGTCCTTGGAGCAAGCTCAGTTGATCTGTGGGGATGGTGCATGCAGTCTGATTGGTACATAGAGGCTGTGAGGGATTGGAGCATTCTCAGTACAGATGGAATCTTGGGAGCAGAAGACAAACTAAGAAAGCTCTAGAGAGCATCAGGACCAGCTCTGGGCATTTTGCTGGCTAGGCGGTAACATTTTCACCCACACTCACACACACGCCTTTCCTTTAGAATGGCTGAACAAAAAAAAAGAAACAAAAACTCATGGCTGAGTGCCATTGCATTGAGGTATCCCTCTGGAAGTTAGTACCCAGGGAAACCACCAAGGGATTACCATTGGAAAGAATCAGTTGCAAATCAAATAGATGCCCAAGGAGAGAAGTTAATGGAGGGCCAGTGCCAAAGACTACCCTGCTGTGGATTTCCCAGAAATTTTCTTTCTTAAAAAGAAAGCATGGAATGGGGACAGAGGTATATAAAACTGTATCAGGCCTGGCCAGTGGATCACCCACTACTTTCCCTACTTCATACAGATCTTCAGACCATGGAGCTCCTCCATCCTGACAGATCAAGAGGCAGAATTTGGCCTAATGCTACTTCATTCCCTCTCTTTATATATAATATAATATAATACAGTATAGTATAGTATAGTATAGTATAGTATAGTATAGTATAGTATAGTATAATAAATTACTTAATTAATAATAAATACTTAGCTCTTATATAGACCCATACACTACAGTTTTTATTGTGGTGAAATTCCATTTGAACTCAAAGGGAGTTTTGTCTGATTAAGTGCTACTGGATTCTGTCCTGGATTTATAAAGAAATGATCACCACAGCATCTAGGGGCCATTTTTAAACTTTAAAACACGTTCTGCAGAGCTACTCACAATGAATGGTGTTAAACAGACCTACTGCTAGTACCAAGAATGTATTGCTAACCCTGGAAATGATGACAGCGGAAACATTTGATTTTTCTTCTTTTGTGATTTACCTTGGTTAGGAATTTTTGCTCTTTTTCTATGTCTATTTCACAGATTCCTTGTACATTAACAAGACTGTTTTTGAACTGTGATCTCTATAGGTTTATTCTTCAAAGCACAGTAAAACTTAATCACAGCTTCAAAATATCATACAATAAAACTAATTTAATTACACTTAGCAATGGCCAATAGTCTCATTAAAATACTAATGAGGCTTATAAGTATTAAATTGCTTAATGATTGCTAATAGGAATAAATGACAAAATAAAACTTAAATACGAAATAAAAATGCCCTTAGGTAATTTCTCAGTGGCAAGCTCATCTGACATACTTACTTTGCAGCACTGAAGGAAACAAGGAAGCTTCTAGATTTAGATATATAGTGTGAAAAAGGCTAATGAGAGTGGGTGGGAGGCAAACTTATCTGTATTTTTTAACGTTTCAATAGTGCTAAAATCTACTCTCTTTGTAAAATATTTTCAGCCAGTTTTGTTCTAAGGCATATTAAATACCAAATAGCTACTTAACAAACATGGAAATCTTAGAAACAAGAGTATACGTTTCAGAGCATGGAACAAGAGATATTTGTACAATCATTAAGCTTATATGAGCTTCAGTTTTTGAATACATAAGATCACAGAGTAATAATGGAACCTATTTATTACACACTGGCACAACTACCAACATTTATATTAATTAATTAATTAATATTTAGTATTAATTCCAATAAGAAGAAGCTAAATAGCAACCTCTACTTCTTGAGCAGAGGATATGGGGACTCAGCTCTGAGTGTGAAGGAAGGAGTGCCATCTTCACAGCATCTTGCTCACAGCCAGTCAGAACATTTTCTACTAAATGAAATATTGCCAACATAAGGAGTTTCAACAAATCTTTAGTCTGGGGAAATACTCTTGTACTCTACAGCCTGCTGGTAAGTGCACTTGCCTGGGATGTGGGAGACACGGATTCTTCAAACCCCCCTGCTTTGCCTGATTCAGAGTGACCTGGGACGAAAAACTGTGCTCTGAATCAGACAGAGTAGGGACTTTAACCTGGGTCTCCCTGGCCAATACCCTAATCATCAGGCTATACACACACTCTTGTTTTTGCAAAAATATTTAAAGGTTTTGTTTTCATTCCAGTGCTAAACAAAAATAAATTTTAAAATCTCAAGAGTTGCTGTGAACTGGAACTGTTGTCCAGTAAGCTCACTAGAGCTTCCCCTCCCTTCTCCAGGCCTATGAGAGCCATTCTGTAGGCTCTGACCCAGGCTCTGACTCATGTTTGAGCCCAAGTCCACTTCCATTCACATTTAATAGTATGACTCAGGTCAGCAATCACTCAGGACCTGCATCCTAGCATCTTATTGGGGATGGGGGAGGGTGTCAGAGCCAGAATCCTGCTGTGACTTGGGTCACTTGTGTGTCATTTTGCAGTGTGGACACAGCTCAAGTCATGGACCTGAATTAGGTCTGTGTAGTGTAGTATGGCTGTATTAGCACAGATGTGAGACCTGGATCCAGCAACTGTGAGCTCCAATTTAACAATGCAGTGTGGACGTTCAAGCACAGGCATGGAACCACCAAGTTCACAAGCCCAGGCCACACAGATCCAGATTTACAATGCAGCAGACATACCTTTTGGGTTCCATGTGAGGGAAGGGGTTGGGAGGATATGACTGCAGTTGTGACATTGTATAGCCTCAATCTCATCAACTCTGAGGATCACTGAACCAATCAAAATTAATTTACCTATCTTCCCCATTAACAATGTAGGATCCTCCCTCTAAGTGGAGTTTCAGGGCCAGAAACCAGTGGTGAACCTTTACCTGGAGCTACACTAACAGGCCTGGGAAGAAACACTAAGACTATGAACCAGTGCAAATCATACAAGACTGTCTGGTTTTGGGATCTTTCTGTTTCTGTGGGTCAAATAGGCAAGTAGCACCACATGATGGGATTCCTAACTCCTAAAGAGGAGAAGCTCAGGTAGGATATAATGGTGCCTTAAGGCCCTGTTCCAATGACCACTGAAGTTGATCAGGCCCCAAATGCAAGTATTATTCAGAGATAAACAATAGAAAGTGGAAACTACAGCAGCCCAGGCCCTGAAAATGGAACACAATATTTGTCTTAAACACATCTGAAAAAACTATGCGGTTAATCAACTAAAACTCACTCTTTCTTCTATGCCAAGAAAACTGTGCTAGGTTCCATCAGACCAGAAGAATAAATTAGATGGAGTGGGACTAAAGATACCTTACATCAATTTATGCTTTGTGGAAGCCAAGGTAGATATATAAAGATTTTATCTGATCCAAAGCTGGCAATGTCACTCAGATTAAAAGGCTGTCTTCAAAAATGAGTTGTTTGAAGAACACATCATAGTAAGCATAGCAAAAATATAAAAAGTAACAAATTTATCTTGACACAATTGGACTGGGTCTCAATAGGGACTTGGAATGGTTATCTCATATAGGAAGTAATTGTCACTGTTCACACATTCTCACCTTCTAATCCATGGTTGTGAATAGGCCTCATCTACCCTAACTGAACGGACTTAGTTAGCACTTGCCTTCCCCATTGTTATGTTTCTTACCCTTCGATGTATACATATACCGCTTATCTGCGATTTCCACTTCATGCATCTGATGAAGTCGGTTGCAGCCCACAAAAGCTTATGCTCGCAGAAATGTGTTAGTCTTTAAGGTGCTACAGGAATCTCGTTGTTTTTACATTTATCTTACATTTTCAGAATACTCAACGAAGCGAATAAGCTTTAAATCAGGTTTGTATTCCTGAAACTAAAGCACTATCAAACATTCAAGTGTAATTCTCCTCTCACTACATTTTCTGCTTTTTACATTTTTATTGTGCTTTCTAGAAATTATGGATGTTTTATTATTAATGTTAAGTCTTTGTGCTTTCCAAGCTGATAATAGCAATAAAAAGTCACATCTACATTTGGAATTTTTTCCACTTCAGATACTTTTTAGACCTTAAAGTTTGGTGTAAGTCATTTGAACCTTAATATTAATATGTTTCTTACAGAATCCAATATTGTTGTAATGTGGCTAAAATACAAGCCACTATGTCATATCTTGTAGAAAAGGCCTTTCCATATATAAAGCCTTTCCAAAATACAGCAAGTACTAAACATTAGTACAGCTCTTAAAAATAATAAAGTGTTTGATACACAGTAGTCTATTCAGAGAAATGGTCACCTTTGTTTAAAAAAAAAATCAGGTAGAGTTTTCTATTCCCTCTGGAATTCAACTACATGAACTTCCTGCTGAGGGAATTCAACTCAAAAGAGAGCATATGATTTTACTATAGCCCTACCCCTCCTCAGCATTAGTTTCTTATCATTGTAAGCAATTTTGAACTTCTCCTAGAAACTTCATGTGAAAGTATAGCCAAACGCCATTCCGAGACATCACTATCCATTTCTGAGCAGTACTTGCCCTCTGGCAAGTTCCAGTACAAAGTAGGTTAAAGCCACACTATACTGCTGCAACTATCTGCTCTGACAATGGGCTATACACTGACAGAAACTAGCATAAACTTGGTGATGAATAGTCCTCTCATCTCCAAAAGGCCTGGCCTGACAAAGGATAACAAGAACGCTATTCCAACTGACAGAATTCTCTAAACTGAAGAAAAACTCTTCCTCCTCTGCAGGAACTTCTGCATATAACCTATAAATATTATAACTTTGCATCCTTCATAAAATGTACCAAAATACCTTTTGAAATGCAGCTAATCAAATCTGTAGTTTAAAGAACAATATAAAACATTAACTTAGACTTAAAGAAGAAGAGGATGCAGATAAATCTCCTTACAAATACAAAATTGGATAAAACAATGTGCAAAGTTAATCTCAGAAATCCAGTGCACTCTGCCATTTGAAGGAAAAAAAGATCAAGAAGTCTCCAGAAACTTCTGGGGCACTGACCATCTTAAAGTTCAGAATTCTAGATTTATTTGCCATCATGGCCATCCAGTGCTCAAATGTTTTATTTTCTGTAATCAACTGTTATGTTTTCAAGACCTGAGCAATGTTTTCAGGATCAACAACTTTCACCTCCATCTCCTGAGATTTCCATGCTGTGGCACTGACTTTCTTTTTTAATCTCAGCCAGAGAAATGAATTTAGTCTCTTTTCACATAGTGAATCCATGCTCCAAGTTGTATCTTGCCTGAACTCCACAAAGCTTGATTTCCAGCTTGCAGACAATTTCTTCAGCGTTGATAAAGAGCTGGGTCCATCAATGCTCTTTCTTCCCAGTGTCTGTTAAGGGTCTTTTAAAGAATGTGGCCTCATTCTAGGCATTTTAACAAAGGTAGTTAAGTACAAAAATAAACTATGTCCTCTTGAAGAACACTATAAGCAAAGAACAATGCCTAAGAAGATAAACATCCACATAGAACCAAGAAAGCATGGCTGATCCACTTACTGAAGCCTATACATGCCCTACTATTCTAACTTTATAACTTTTATTTTAGTTATCAAATGTTATGTCATTAGCTTACACTATTCAATGCCTTCTGTTTAGTATGTGACTTCTAAATGCTTCTCTAACTACAAGTGTGTGGTAGAGTTTCTAAACATTTTGAGTACATACCCACACACCAGAGGATGTAACAGTTAGCTACCCAAGTGACTTTCTTTCCTTGTGTAATTCAGGTGGTAGCTATGCCACCAATATTTAATACAAAACTAGCCGGAACTTGCAAATAAAGAAATGGAAACCTGACAAGGAAAGAGATTGCTGCTCAGATGTATTCACGGTTATTTGACAACTATTCCCTTTATCTTCTGAGAAGCCATTTTAATTTGCCTCGGCAGCGAGTCAGGCAGCATCCCATAGTGGCAATGAGAAAAAGAAAAATAAATGCTGGAGGCCAAATTTCTCTGTTCCGTCTCTGCAGCTTTGTTCATAACCAAGCCAAGTCTTTATCATAACCCATGAGTTTTGAACCCAGATCTGCAGGGTTCACAGGAACAACCAGCACACAACTCTCACAACTGGCAGCCTGCTGATAGCTACTTACCGAGGACCCATGAAGCCCAGCCCCAGTTCTTCCTCCCAAGCAGACCTAGTGGGAGAGTCCCAGAGCAGCTGATTGGCCTGTTGGCCCTATTTAAGCCAGCAGCAGGAACAGGGAGCTGTGTGAAGACCAGATTCCTCTCTGTTCTAGTCTGTGTCTTGTGCTACCTGCTCTGCACTCCCCCAGCTTGATTTCCTGGCATCCTGAGCTGGCAGGACTCCTAGCATCCGATTCTTGGTTCTGATCTCCAGCTTGTCTCCTGCCTCTGATCTCCCAGGATCCTGATCCAGGTGACTCTCAACTTTTGTTTTATGCATGTGGATTTTGGCTCTCACCATTATGCTGCTATAACCCAGCTGTGACAGCTTGTTCAGACCACATTAACCCTATAGTACTGAGCCCGCTGAAAGAAGGCCAGACCCAGCAGCACCACCACATCCACTGGAAGCACTGGACTTGCTTCAAGGCAGATAATCAAGCACTGCATGCATGGGTTGCTAAGCTGAATGGGGAAAACCAGTGGCTACTGGAGCAACTGAAGCAGCCAGCACTGAGAATACTGTGCTGCAAACACAGCTTGCACACTCTGCCCCGAACAAAGGCTTGCAATACTCTTGCCCAAATAGTTCAACAAAGAACCATCTGCAGTTCTTGGTCTTCATGAACCAACGCTGCCGTCTGTTTCTGGTGCATCTCAAAATCTAAGCTTCTGACCAGTCCAAGGTGGCTTTGGTGATCAGCTTGCTGACAATAGATGCATTAGACTGTGTCTCCCACCTGCTGGAAAGTCAAAGCCTGGCACTATCAAACTGAGATGTCTTTCTCCAGTCAATATTAGTCATCTTTCATTACCTGCACTGATTTCAAACAACCAAGGCCAACCTGAGGAGACCTGAGGCAGGGGCAAGGCACAGTGGCCTCCTATGTGGCACACTTCCACTGCCTCATAGCAGATACAGAGTGGACTGAAGCTGTGTAGCCTGACCAGTTCGGTGGGGCTTACAAGAAGAAATCAAAGATAAACTGGCCCATGTAGTGATGCCTATGGGCTTACGTGCCCTTGTGGACCTTGCCATCTGATTAGATGATCAGCTGTGAGAACAAAGAGAGAAGGAAAGGGCTTCCTGCAGTACCTCAATGTATGTACCATAACTTCATCGTCTGCATCACTGACTGAACCCATTTCTTTGCTCCTGAAGAAAAAGAACAGCGCTGTCAGTACTACCTGTGCTTCTACTGTGGTGAACCTGGCCATGTCATCTCAGCTTGCCCAGTACAAACACCAAGGGATTTGGGAAAACAAGCTAGTCCAAGCAGGGTGAGGGGAACTGGCCTGGTCCTTGGTAGAAGAGAATTTCCCTGTACTCTCATCCTCACTGAGACACACCTTGAGCCCCATCCAGAGGCTTCCTATTTGCAGGTACTTGTCCAGCTGTGCATCCTGGGGGACCCCCAACAGATTCCTCTCCAAAAGGCCCTTATCAATTTTGGAGGAGTGGGCAATTTTATGGCTGCAGCTACAGCTCAGGCCCTGCAGATGCTTTGCGGCATATGACCACATCAGACATGATTGCAACTAATGACTGCTCCCCGCTGTCTTTGGTCCAGTTGTGGAGGACACTGTACCCCTGGAGGCCATTATTCAGAGACATAGAGAAATAATACAGTTTTGTGTATTTCCCTGCATTTCCCCCTGATCCTTGGCAGCTCCTGCTGCCCTAGCTTGATTTCCTGGCATCCTGACCCAGCGTGACTCCTGGGATATGATTCATTGTTCTGATCTCCAGTTTGTCTCCTGCCTCTGACATCCTGGCCCAGCCTAACGCTGGCTGCCAACTCATGGTTCTGACCCCAAATTTGTCTCCTGTTTCTGATCTCCCAGTATCCTGACCTAGCTGACTCTTGACACATGTCCTGTTAGTATGGTCTCTGACTCTGACTGCTAGGTCTGGCCACCCTGACCTGGTCATGAAGTCTGTATGATGCATTAGAAACTGTACAAGTTCCTTTGAAAGAATGCTTCAAAAGCAAAAGGGAGAGAAAAAGCGCATCAACAGCTTGAAAGACTGCAGCAGCCAGGCTAAGTGTGACAGCCTCAGAGAAACTGTGAAATATTGTATCAAATAAAGGGTATATAGTCATCAACACACCGTGGAAGAGCAAAGAGATACACAATCTGCTTGTGACTAGCAAAGGAAGTCTGCATGATGGAAGACTCTTTAATGAGAAGCTAAATAAGGCCAGCAGTGCTAAAAATTCCTTTTATCTAGAAGTACTTGTGTTGCCTCCTGCTGCTGAACTTATAAGTATGTATAAGGATAGTGACAGATGGAAGGGTTGTGCTTATGGCAATGCGTGCAGAATGCCCTACCTTCCTGAAAGTGAACTTTGTTAAAAGTCTTCCATATTAGATATCTGCACTCCTCATTTATGGAAGCAGGGACAAAGATTCATTCTTAATAGAAGTGATATAAAGTATAGTATCTTGGTATTAAAGGTGTAATAGTCTCTCTGTCTGCTTGTCTGTGCTGATGATTAAGCTGCAGAAGATCTCAGTTAATTATGACTGACAAATGAGTAGGCAGGGACAGATACCATTCTCTCATCTACTGTTATGCCAATAGATGAGAAAATGTGGCTTCTTTAGAACATGCAGACGGAGAAATAAAGTGTATAAAGTAAAAGCATTATTCAAGATGGGTTCATACTAGACCAAGTTCAGTAAAGCAAAATATCATAGGTTTGAATTTGAGAATCATATCCAAGGTCATAACATTGTGCCATTAACAGAAGAGTCCATAGTACAGAGTGAGGACAGGCTGCTTCCCTTGTGTTTGATCTTCTCAAACCAGCCACTAGCCCATCCGCAAAGATTGGCTCGGCTGGGCAAGTATCATGATGTGATCACATCACCTTCTCAGGCTAGGTTAAACCTTGAACCTGAACACTTTCAGGTTCTCTCAGATGTAGTTAAATGACATGCATAACTGTATAAAGTAGACTTGGACTGGGAAAAAAATGGAAATCTTACCAACCAAAGTATGTCATGGGTGGGTAGGGTTTTTAAAAGATATATTTTCATGGAATGGAACTTTACTACTTATGATATATCTTGTTTATTAAGCACATTCTATTAATTTCATTGGTCATCATTAGCAGGTGTGGACAGAATTCTCTTTATAATATAGATAAAACAAGCGTATAAACAAAGCAAATTGAACTAACAAGAAAGATGTTGTTATTGCCCTACCTCTTTAGGTGTAAACGGTATCCTTTTTCCCCTCACTCTTTGTGTTTATGTTTTGTTTTTGTTTAGGTGGTTGTGGGTTTTTTTTAGACTCTAAGCTCCTTGGGACAGGGAACCATCTCTTCCTATATTTTTGTATAACTCCTAGCACTTTGTAGGTGCTATGGAAAATGTAAATGAGTCTGAATAAATAATAATGCTAGCTGAGCCTTGTGTCTCTTCCCTTTTCCCCTTCCAAATAGGGAGACATGCTGCTATTTCAAAATGTCAATAGTTCAGATACATTATGAGGAAAGGAAATTTGTGAGTCAGAACTAAATTCGCTCTCCAGCCCCACCAAGGTAAATGAGAGAGAAAGTTCATTAGATTAACTCACCAAACAGCAGTCACTATTATTTTTTTTCTAAATACAGTAAAGTAAGTGTGTGTGTGTCTGATGTGAGTTATTAGAATCCATTCTGGGAGTGCTAAACTCCAGACAGAATTAAAATGACTAAAACTGGGGAAGCGTATTAGTTAACAAAGGCTTTTCTAGACTGTCCTAATGAACTCGGCATAATTCATTTGCCAAATTTATTCATCTTTGGCAAATGAAATTTCTGTGCTCCCCCGCCCCTCATGGTCCATCTGCAGACAGAATTCATAAACACTGACTTAATCCACTGGCCAGAAGTTATCAGCATGTTTTAAATAGTTGGGGTTGCAGCCCCAGGCAAATGTTAAGAAATAGTTTTCTTGACACTATTTGATCAGTTTATTCCATTAATATTTAATAAAAAGCTACAGTCACACTTATACCTGGCCAGCTGCCCAAACAAAATGTACAGATGTGATAACTCATACTCTCCATTCAATTCACAAATATCACGCAGGAATCAGGCAAGATGAATGTTCTCCCTTGCAAAATTTCTGCAACCAAATTGCATTGTATTTGCAAATATATTTTATCTGGCCTTATGTTTATTTCCCAAGACTAGAAGAGAGGAAGGAGAAGTGGTTCCCAGTCTGGATTGTAACAAATAAGAGATGGGATCAGTATAGATTTTTAAAACTGAGTGAAGAGGATTACTGCAATAAGTGTGGGGCGGGGCAGGGGAGAAACAATGGGACACTACAAGATATGAGAACACTTGCAATGTAAGTGCAGTCAAGCAGTGGAAGTGT
Source organism: Mesoclemmys tuberculata (assembly GCA_007922155.1). NCBI lineage: Eukaryota > Metazoa > Chordata > Testudines > Chelidae > Mesoclemmys > Mesoclemmys tuberculata. The sequence continues at coordinate 32,928,383 of ML675624.1, read as the reverse complement.
AGTGGACATAGCCTCACGAGTGATGTATTCAATAGTTGGTCAAACAACATACCGGAAGGATCGATGCAGAGGAAAACTGTTTTATGCAGGCAAAGATACAAGGGCATTCAGCTGTATGAATTGTTCCTCAAGCAAAAAAAAACAAATGAACAGGCCCCACACAACAATTTAGAGGTGTCATCTTTCCTCTGCTCTTTTCATCTTGCTCAAGTAAAGTATCCATGCTAACACTTTCTCTTCCCCAGCCATAGTGGTTTTCCCTCCTCCTTGTGAATTACAGTGTCCATTGGTGGCTCTCCTTTTAATTGTTTAGTAATCATTCAGAAATTAGGTTGGGTGGAAATAAAAATCACAGTATTTATGATAATTCAATAAGCATTCAACTCAACCTGTCTCTGTTCAGTCTTCTGGGCACATCTAGTTCACAATGGGCATGCTCAGAGATTTAATAATGGTAATACGAATGACTATTCTATTAACAATACATAATTACCTTTGCATTGTGCCACCCATCTTAATATCCTGACACCAAGCATTGGACATTCCTCTTTACCTCCACCTTGGTGGTTGCCTGATCTTACCCCCTCTTCCCTACATTTACTCACCTTCCCCCATCTCACATTTGCTCCAAATACACACAAATATTTACCAGAAAAATACTGGTAACATCAGATAATTTCATATGCACACTTTTATGTAACTAGGATCTATCTATGCTGGGTTTTTTTGCACTGGTGTAGTTACACCAAGGTTTTTGCACCAGTGCAAGCCACTAGTGTAGACATGCTGCACCAATGTAAAAAGTTATTTTTACCAGTTCAAGTTAACCCAGTTGGAAAAAAAAACTCTAGTATACACCAGACCAGGAACTCAAACCATATCTTTGGGTTGGTCTGCCTAAGGATCCTTTGCCTAAGGATCATCACTTAAACTAAGTCACAATCATTTAGAGATTTAGCCAGAATTACTACACACCACCGAAAACACTTCATGGTCTAGAAATACAAACTAAGAAGAGCTCTGTGTAAGCTCGAAAGCTTGTTTCTCTCACCAGTAGAAGTTGGTCCAATAAAAAAAAAACTTCACCCAGCTTTTCTCTCTGTGCTTGACAAAGGCAGGCTGAAATGTTTTTTAACTTTAAAAAACATTCAGCCAATTGGTTAAATTACTAGATTTCCTCTGGATTCTTCTCATTCCTCTGCCATATCCACATAAATTCACTTTATTCTCCAAATTGATAGGATGTTAACCTTCTGTCAGAATTAAAAAATAATATAACATAAAACATAACACCCCCAACAAAAATGATGTTTTATTTATCTTTGTTTTGCTTGTCATAACCAAGGACTGAGCTGTATTTATTTATTTCACAATTCATTTTTATTATGTGTGTACTGAGCAATTATTTCAAAGTCTCCTTCTGTAGCTTCGTTCCTACACTTCACCTTCACACCAGGGACCAATCACATTTTAGGAAAAGCCAAGGTATCTGTAATGTCAAGATCTGAATGTTGATGTAGATATTGCATTAATGTTTTGGCTCTAGACTTCATAAGTGGTTCTGTCACATAGATAGGATCAGTACAGTCTAGTTCATATTTTTCCTTGGTAAGTCAAGTCAGTATGCATTTAAATTGTTGTAGCCCCATTTTCCCCGTCACTACACATTTTGTTACTTTTTTGCCAATAACCATTAACAGTAGATGAGCAGAATGTTACTAGTGGCCCTTTAATGCTAAAGATCTCAAGTCAGAGGGACATAAATGCTCAAAAGATTCCTCATCTTTAATTTTAGTTTAATTCTCTTACAAGGAAAGTTGCTTGGCAGAATAATCATTCTTCTGGATGCACCATTCTGGTATAATATGATATAATTTTCAAGATTGTATCCCTTTTAGAACCAGTTTATGTTTTGTCTTGTTCATGACAGGATTGTGAACCACTGACACATGGGTTTTTAAAGAACAGTTTATCAGTAACCTGACCTCAGATATTTTAAACTTCTGTTTTGTCATGAAATTCACCCTACTGCAGAGGACTTATGCAAAAGCCCTTGACATGGTTTTTAAGTAGCATGGAGGCCCTTGCATGAGTGCTTTAGTGGAGTTGGGGAAAGCAGAAAGATAGTGATTAATCTTTAAAGAATGCTGCATCTACTCAACAGAAAGATTAAATGTTAGCATATAACAATACTTGGAGTAAAATCTATGCAAATAAATCACCATGAGTGAAATTCATCCTCACTGAAAAAGTCTGCACAAGGACCCCTGGAATCTCATTTAAGTCCTATTCTGAAAGTTTAAGTAGGATTTAAGAAGCACATAGGCTCTGTGCAAGCCCTGTGTTGAGGATTGAATTTCACCCCAAGAAATATAGTCTAAAGCATGATCCTGCTGCTGTTACATTAAATAGGAGCAGGATTCAGCCAGAATTTGTCATCTATGTCTATTGCATAACAGCAAGGGCTTCAAATCACTTCTGCTTGGTAGGAGGGACGGAAAAAGAATAACAGTTACATAATTATTTCATAAGATAAAGAATGTAAATTGTGTTAAGCAATTGACAAAGACCATAGTCATCATACAGAGTAAGAAGTACATTTCTGAACATTTTCAGCATTAGATTCATATAATAGTTTATTTTTAAACCAGTTTCTTCCAGATGTATATTAAATTAGTAAAGCAAGACTAGCTTTTAGCAAATAAACTCACAGTAATGTCTTAGAGGAAACGTTTTAAAAGTGCTGAGTCTCAAAATGTGCACAAAATTATTCATTTGAGAAAAAGTTTTAACTAGCAGTTGAAAAAAGATACATAGAAAAGTTTTTTGTTTGGCCTCTATATATCTAAAAAAGGGACTAATGATTTTGACTTCCCAACTTGATACTCCGTAATGGGGCATGTCTTAAGACTTAGGTCCCTTTGAGAAGTCTAAAATTGGACACCCAGAAATGGAGGTATCCCAAATCCCTAGTCAGTTCTGAGACTTTTGACTTAAGTTTCTAAACATTTTATAAACAGAAAATGAGGCTAAATTCAAATATAATGTTCACTACAAGTAGTCCAGATCTGGTAGAAATATTTAAATGACTTATGTCCATAGTATTATTTTCTACTTCTCTTCATATATACTTCAATGAAGCCTCCACCGTTGTATCTTTAATTTACTAGATAATTTACATTCCAGACTGCTCACAGAACATTCGTAATTAATACAAGAAACATATGTATCCAATACTGAGTCGAAGAAATTTCTATGGTAATTCAACTTTATATGACAAAACATTTAGAAGAGAAGAAAGAGGAGGGTATTTGGGATGGCTTTACTGAGAGTTAAGTGTTTACAGATGGAATTTCATTGCCCTGTAAATTATGAACTGGTCTGTGTGCCTAAGACCAGCTATGTCTGAAATCTCATTATTTTTGTAAATTTTAAAGTTATATTTTGACTGTCTTACATTCCAGAGGTTTTTATGGTGAAACATATACCAATATAACTAGCTAATGTCACAGAACACAGGACTGGAAAATCATGCAAGCAGCACCTCATGAATCTATATGCTTCTACAGTTTCCACTATTCCACTTTATATTCAAAAGCTCAAGATCTTCTAAAATTTCAAAATATACAGTGCCTCTAAAAGTTACCTGCTACAAGCTGTATAATAGAATGTCACTTCTATTGTACTGAATACTATGGTGAAGGCAGAGAAGTTGTGCAAATTTACCCAGCAATTTGTAAAAAGTGTCCAGGATTTAATGCTAGAAACACTACAAAAGCCAAATCAAAATATAACGGGCCCACAAATCAGCTTGCAGATCACACTGCAGGAATCCAAAACTAACAAACTGAATCAAGTGACACAATCTCTTAAAAACTTTTAATGGTTCAACTAAGAGAAAACACAGATGAAAAATAATGACTGGATTACAAGCTTGGAAGCCTTTTGCTAGCACTCAGGACATGGCTAATATTATGCCTGGACACTCTTGCAGATGCTACAGTGAAATGAGATAACCATGTTTGAGAGAAAAACACCTGAGCTTCCTAATATATTCCAGTATAGCATGTGGGTGCCATGTACCCTAACATTACTTCTCTTTAAATATTTGTTTTGCTTCAGTTGCAATAAATGACATCCAATACTTCAGCAGTCAAATGCATTCAATCAATAAATGAAGTTGATTTGGACACCTCAAGAAAACTCACACACATTATACTGGAAAAATAAATGGTTTGCTTTAATTTTTGAACTCCTTTTTACACAGTCAAATTTCTTTTTTTTTTTTAAATTGAGCTAACCTTTCTGCTGATGACAATGAAGAAATAAAAATAATAGGCTACAGTCAAACAGTGTGAACAGGTAGTATGGGGCCCAAGTCAGCAAAGCATTCAAGCATGCTTAATTTTAAGCATGCAAGTAGTCTCATTAAACTCAATGGGTGTTCTCACATGCAGAAAGTTAGGCATGTGCTTGAACATATCAATGAACTGGGTCAGAATACTCACTACCTTCTAATGCTGAACCTATACAAACGTTTTATACATAGCTCAGCTAATATTTTGAATAAATAACACACATGGTTTAAAAAAATAGTTTGCAAGTGTAGCCAGGGCTATGCAGTCAGCGAATGAATCACAGTCCCCTGTGGCTTGATGAATCAATTTCAGAGCAAATTCACTAGGAAACAACCAATAAACTAATTTTCTAATATGAGTAGATAAGGATTTCAACTCAGATCTCCACAGAAAATGATAGTGTTGATGCTGTGCTACTTGTTTATCTCTCTTTCTTAAGCATTTTAAAGAAGTTATGGTTTTAATATCTAAGGTGCTGACCATCTGAAACACTAAAGTTTGAATTTTGTTTTTAAACCCTGTAAGATGATCACCGCACAACAAGCACGATGGAGGAACATTGCTGAGATAGAGTGGGGAAGCCTGCATTGCCATGTCCTCTGCTATACCTTATAGGGCAGGATCCAGCTCCCAAAGAAGTCAACCACATACACAATTCATAGATTAATGGCAGACAAGCCTACTATCATCACCCCGCTGGACTTTCTGCCTAACGCTGGCCATAGAGCATCACTCAATAATTTCTGCATGAACTTCCATTTGGGCTCTAATATCTCTTTAGAAAGATATCCAAGGCTGGGTCTACACTGACAGTGGAAAATTCACCGCTGTCACATCGATTGCTCTGGATCCAGGAAGCGACGCAGGAAAACCAGCCCGGTAAGTGGAGTAGCACTGCATCAAAGGGAGCGCTGTTCCCTTTGATGCAGCACAGTATGGACGCTGCGCAGAGGAGACGCTGCAAAGTCGACGGGAGACTATGTAAATCACTTGCGTATCTCCTGTCGACTGCCGCCGAGTCACCAAGGTAAGTGCAGACCGGGCCCAAGTCTTGATTTAAAGTCTCCACGTAATGGAGAGTTTACCACAGCCCTTGGTAAGATGTTCCAATGGTTAATTACTCACACAGTTTAAAATTTGGGCCTTATTTCTCATCTGAATTTATATAGCTTCAGTTTCTAGCCACTGGACTTTTTTTGTCTCTTACTGCTAAATTAAAGAGATGTCTACAATCAGAAATCTCATCTCCATGTAGGTATTTTTAGATGACAATCAAGTGACCTCTCAACCATATTTTCAATAAACTAAACTGAATGAGCTTCTTAAATCTCTCAATATAAGTAGGGTTGGCAGATTAATTTTTTAATAATTTCAACAGATAATATTGATGTTTATTTTGACATATTTTTATTTTTATCAATTTCAATGTTAATAGTTGAAGGACATTATGGGGAATTAGACAATAATAATTTAATGACGGTAGATTTTGAGATTCAAAAAGTTAAAGCTTTATTACTGTTAGAACACAAATTGTCAAGATCACATGTAAAAAATATACAGAGTAAATGGCCTTAAATCAAACTCTAATAATGTCTCAAGCAGAATTGTTCCTATTTTGCCTAACTGTAAATTTCAATCATTATTGATGGAAATATTTTTCCATCTGTTTGGGTGTTAACGTTTATTAACATTTATTGATAAAAATCTAATCCTTCCAAGCCTACTTAATATCAGGCAATGAGTCACTCCTGTGCTAGGCACAAGCCAATCCTCAATTTAGTACCTGGTCTGGTGACTCTGATGGTAGATATCTAAGCCTCACAGGAGGAACAGCAGCTTACTCTGCTCAACATCTCTCCATGGCTTTGCACTCTCTCCTGCATGACAGTGGCAACAGATTCCCCAAGTCTTAGCCTGCTCTGGCTCTCTTCCTAGTCCTGCTCCAGCCTTGCTTTCTCTCCAGCCTTGCTCCAACCCTGCTCTGGCTCTGACCCCTGGCTCTGACCTCTAGGCCCAACTGCTATGGCTCTGACCATTAGATATGACCATTCCCATCACAGTTACTGACACTTATGAGGCATATTTTCCAGACTTCAAATCATTCTTGCAACTTTGTTGAGAACTTTTTCCCATTTTTCAGGCTTTTTTTCTTTTTGATATGCGGACTCTAGAATTTGACACAGTATTCAAGTGTCATACTAATTTCATACACAGAGATCATACCATTCTCCTACTTCTTATTATTTTCTTGCTTATACATCCAAAATTGCATTTGGCATCTTAGTTATAACTCTGTATTGGGACCTCATGTTCACCTGTATATCTACCATGACTCCTAAGTCCTGTTCAGTGTTACTGAATTACAGGATACAGTCGTTTATCTTAAAAGAGTGACCTATGTTCTTTGTTCCTAGATACATGACCTTGCATTTGGTTGTATTAAACACATTGTTCGTATGAACCCACTTTACTAAGAGATCCAGATTACTCTGTATAACTGACCTGTCCCCATCTTTATTTACCACTCCAACGTGTGTCATTTATAAATTTCACCAGCAATGATTTTATACATTCTTCCACATCATTGATAAATGTACTTAATATTTTTGAGCTGAGAACAGAAACCTACAGGATCCTACTGGAAATAATCCCATTTGAAAATGATTCCCCATGCAACTTCTTCTTGTGATACCTGTAGCTGTGATTTTTATGTAAGTTGTGGCTACGGAGATCAAAGGTTATGATTCTTTCCGGAAGATTTTTCTAGACTGCAGGGAGCAGCAGGCTGAATTTGGGACCTAAGTTAAATGAAAACTCTGCGCCTTAATAAGGAGAAAAGCTCACCTCCTGTAAACAACCTGATTTGGAAAATGCCGACACTTTGTTCCTTTAACTAACAGACCCTGAGATGAGAGCTGAGAAAACACTAGCAGCAGTGCTGACACTTACTGAACATTATGACAAACTATCTTTTGCCCCAGGCATTTTGATTGTGGACATTTTTTTCTCTTGCTGATTGGCTGTTTTCTCCAACACCTTCTTACACTGTTTTTTTGCTGCAATATCACTTTCCATCATCCCCTCTATTCTTTCCTCCCATCCTCCTCTTTCCATTTTGACCTTTCTTTTCCCAGTCCAATGCTCCTGTTAAATCATGCTCTTGCCTTTTCCCTGGATCACACCATTTCCCACTGCGCACCCCTCCCCCAAAACACACAAACATATATTTTTAAAATGAAAACAAAACAAATTGAGTGAACTGAGGAACTAACCTCACATTAAAAGCCATCCTCTTCCTGATCCCTCACTTTGCATGTTCACTCTCCTTCTTCCACAATGTCTTCCCATCTATTCAGAGTGAAAGCTGTTTGGGGAATGTGACCGGGTGCCTGGATAGGCCACACTGAGAGTGCCACACTCAAGGGTAGACAATCCCCAAAACTGGTGGTTAATTCTATAATTAGATTCACCGAGCCAGAACAAAAGAGTTTCTGTAGTACCACACTGGTTAACGAGAAGCCAAGAAGCCAAACAGAGTCTCCTTTAGGCATTCCAGTCCATGGCTCCTATCCAGGCAAACAGGGCTTATACAGTGAGAGGTTATTGAAAACCCTATTTGCCATAATTAAAGTTCTTCCAATCCCAAAGGATCAGACACTTACCTTCACATCAATATATATGTTTCAGATCTTACCACTGTCAGCCAATCCTTAATAAACTAAATAAAGATGTATTAATAACAGAAAAGAAAAGAGTTATTGAATGGTTAAAATACTGTATAAATTATAAATGATTGCAAGGTCCTTATATCAGATTTGTAGCAGTGATGGATGAGTCTGCTGGCTTGCAAAAGTCTCTCTGGGATCATCCCAACAAGTTAGAATCCCAGTGCAGCTTAGATGTAAAGTCTGTCAGGGCCAGTCTACACTTAAAACTTACAGCAGCAAAGCTGTACAGCTGTGAGAGCACTTGTGTAGCCATGTTATGTTGATGGGAGAGAGCTCTCCTGCCAACATAATAAAACCACCTAAACGAGTGGCGATAACTATGTTGCCAGGAGAGCATCTTCCACCAACATAGCGTTGTCCATACAAGTGCTTATGCCGGCAAAATTTACATCTCTCAGTGGTGTAAAAAACACATCCTGAGTGACAAAAGTTTTGCTGGCATAAATTCTAGTGTAGACTAGACCTTAGAGTCTTTCCATGCATTTCCCAGGACATTCCAAATAATTACTTGAAAGATCTCAGTCACACAGCTTAAACTTTCCCTGTAAAAGTTCAGCAGACTAGAGATGAAAGGATCAGGCAAAAGGTTTCACTTTTCTAGCTGAAGTGGGCTGTTCAGTGTTTTGAGCACAGCATACGATTGAGGATTCTTCTTTGTTGAGCACACAGTAACCCTTTAAAGTTAACATTCAATTTCCAATGCATACCCAATTTAGTTACTTTCATTCCAAGAAGGCAAGTAGTCCATCCTTCATTATAACAGAGATAGATAAGAAGAAGACAATGTAGATAATATTATTAGTTTCCTGCAGTATCTCACATTTTTGATCTCACAGTTAACTGATCATAGTCACATATGTAATGTAAGGCAATTAAGATATGAAAAGGCTTTAGCATCTAAAAGCTAATTTTGTTACATAGGTAAACTTCTAGAGAGATACAGGTAAACTCAGACAAATACACTATTCTTTGATTCTTATCACTACAAATGAATGCTAGTCTAGTGCATCTCTTTGAAATTCACATACAAGTGAATTGTCCTGATACAATTGCAATGCCTATTGTTAAGTTATTATGAGTCATACACAGGTTGGCTAGCCTGCCAGTGTCACAGGGCACTATATATTATTTTATGTTTGAACAGTGCTTAGCACAGTAGGACCCTAATACTAATTTGGTTCTTGTGGGTGCTGTTGGAATATCACTACTAATGAAACTTCTATATCCTTGAATTACAATGCAATGCAATGCATCATAGCTCCCACTCACCTTGCACTATCCAATCAACACAAAGGCATTATATTCATCATGACATTTGTCTCCAAATTTGGGACATATAAGCCAAATGAAATCATTAACACTTGGAACAAAAACGGCTGTCCACAATTATAGTAGGTTGATCCCTAGACGTTTGGAATTTGTAAACAAAGCAGCTGGCTGTTTCGCAGACATTACATTACATTATCTATAATGTAAACCTCTTTTTAATGCAGTAATGAACAGTGAAACAATGAAGGCCATCACATATTTGGATAGAAAATGTTACACATTTTGAAACAGAATATCTGCTTCATTCTCACTTTTATCATTTCTTAGACACTGAAAACAACTTGGACAGGCAGAAGATAACTTGTTAATGAAATTCTACCTTGCAAAAAGAAGCCCATTCCTTGATTTGTCTCTTCCATAAAATAAGCGATCATCGTTGACACCAAAAGGTGATTCATGAAGATAGCTGTGTATTATGATAGATGAGCGACTTAAACATCAGATCACTGCTATTATGAGAAGCCAGGTGACGAAGACATGTGTGAGTTTTGTCTAAAGTTTTAAATTAATAGAAAGGAAAAGCCCAGTTGCAAAAACTAGTGTGCATGTCTGAGAATGAGTATCAGACAATAGGTTGTGCCTGTGCTCCTCAAGCAGCAATATCTTGCAACTTTTCTCTATTGTGATTAAAGATAAGGAAAGGTTTAAAACAGTGATTTGCCAAGAGGTTATTAACCTTAATTTCCTTGTAAATCACATTGCTCCCATGGCCAGCATTGCTGACATCCTGGAGATTTTCTTTGTAAACTTATATTTTTCATTTTATCTAGCACGGAAAATACATGTAGTTCTACAAAGCTTGTGTATACAATGGCAGGTATAGTAGAGGAACAAAAGAGAATTCATGAAGATTTAGGAAGAAGGAAAAGCAAACAGCCCATATAGATCTGGCTTTGCTTTGAAATTAGCCATATATTCAATATTTCATCTAAATAAAAGTCAACTCTTTTGTTAAATCATTTCATATTATTTGTCTGTGGAGTCCACTTGTTATTTCACAGAACTACTCTCTGTGTAAAAAAAAAAATCTCACAAAACAAAACACATACCAACTTTTTCCTTTAGGAGCAATCCCATCTCCTTCTCTCCATTCCCCTCCTCTTTCCAAAACTTTCTTCTGTAGAAGTGAGTGTTCTGTGGTTCTGTTTGTGCATCTTATCAAAAGAATAGCAAATCTAGATTTACTTACTATGGAAAATCAGAATGTTATGTGTATTATTTGTTATAAATATCATTTGGACCTCAATTTACCTGTGTGATATTTTCCTGCCTGACTGCACACAGTTAAATCAAAGGAGATTGAGGGAGGAGAGGAAGTGAAGAAGGGTGGTGGGGGTGGCCAACAACAAAACAGTGAGAGTTATAAGACTCATTAAGGGAACAATGAGGGAGCTATTAATTGGGGAATGCCCCTGTCTGACTCTAACCAGGCTAGCAAGGATTACTTTTCCCAGGCCTGGGCCTAGGATCAAAGGAAATACTAGATTCTGGGCCTAGAAAAGGAAGTGGGAGTTGAGTGAATTGCTGCCCAACAAGTGTCAGTGATAGCTGACAAGAATGCAAGACACACAAAGAGCATGTTGTAGCAAGGGAGTCTGCTTTTCCCAATACAAATATGCATGTTGCTGGGCTGAATGGAATTTTACAAAACTTGATTAAGAGTTAGATAAGAGGAGAAGTACTTCTAGGCCTTTAATGTTTTAACCCTTGTCTCTGAGTGCACTGTACCTTTGGATGAATGAATAAAATAAAGCCTAGTTTTTAAGCTGTTTTAAAGTCACATTAATCAGCCAGTGTCATAGGTTCCCAGAAAAAGATGGTTTACAAGTGCCAAATACAGGTTAACATGCTGGGTGAACAGGGGGAACTACAGCCCAGTGATGCAGTCTAAGATTGGTAGGACTCGGTTTCCCCCAGAGAGGGATGAAGTAGGAATAGGTTTCACTAAAAGGGATTAAAAGGGATCTAAAGTGCAGCTCTCCTGGAAACCTTATTTGTAAACTTTGGAATAACTAAACCTTTCAGGACCAGTATCAGTCTGGTAGCTATCGGGTATGCCTTTTGCTTTTCAGTAATTTTATTTTCTAGAGATGGATTATAGCTGTGTAGGTCAGACTAATTTTCCCCAAATCTGCAAATATATTTTTGTTCAGGGATCAATCTACAGAAATACTTTCCTATATAATCACAGAGCTCTACTGACACAGCAAATACAACCTCCAGTATACACAGGCAGGACTGAACTTCCTTCTAACCTCTCCAAATCAGATGAACAACATAATAACTTACAAGGCACAAATTTAACATGCAGATTAGGATATAGCATGATCTACTAGGGGAAGTGCTATCTAAACTTTAACATTACAACTTATTCCCTTCTAGTTAAATAAGAATTTAAGCAGCAACTCCTAGGAATCTAGATAATCTGCTATCCACACAGGTTTCTGTGCTTGTCTGACCATTCAAGTCCTATATTCAGTCATGGACACCTCACTCAGAGTTGGTCTAGATTGTCAGTGAGCACAGGTTTCATTTCCTCCAGGTTAGACCTATCTGCTGGGTATAAATCTCCTGCAAAATCTGAAGAGGCCTACAAACTGCCATACCTCCTCCAAGTTTGTAGGAACCTTCCAGTTCTTTATAACTTTCAGTTTCTGGGGTTGGGTTTCCAACCCATTCTTGTTGACTGTATGTCCTAGGAAGATGCTACAACTCATCACAAATTGACATTTATTTATTGCAAGTTTAAACCCTGACTCCTTAAAAAACTTTAAAATCCTTTTCACTCCTACCTAATGTCCCTCCCGTGTTTTATGAACAAATTATGTAATCTAAATACATGAAAACATCTTCAATTCTCAAAACTTGGGTTGGATCATTTAATACCCTCTGAAATGTCCCGAGTGCATTCATGAGTCCAAAAGGCATTCTGTGGAATCGTCCACAGGGTGTCACAAACACAGGTTTTTTTCCTTGATGCCCAGGTATTACTCTAATCTGATTATATCCAGATACCAAATCACAGTTATTAAAATATTTTGCTCCTGACATTTTATCTATTGTCTGCTATGTGGAGAAGTTGGTATCTATCTTGAACCATCTGTGAATTAAGTTTCCTGTAATCAACATATATCCTCAAGTCTCCACTGGGATTTTTGATAATTATAATTGAGGATGCCCAAGCTGATGTGGATTGCTCAGGCCATCCTCCAGTAGGCAATTTAGCTTCTCTTTCACTATGACCTAATATGCCAAAGGAATCCAATATGGGGGCTGTCTCACATGAACAGTCTCTGGCTTAAGCACAATCTGATGTTGCCTCTGATCATAGATCTCAAATGCTTCAATATTGCTGGAGAACACACGAGGATATCACAAGACCAGTTGTTTTAATTGCTTCCTTTCATTGACTTTTATGGCTGCTTCTCTCAAGTCAACCTTAGCTCTTTTACTGATTGAGATGCTTCATAGTGTTTGATCTCTGCCCCTGTGAGAGGCTTTAGGACACCAGCTATACTAAATACTGTCCCCATGGTCTGCTTTTTCACTAGCTGCACTTCTTGGTCAGTCATCTTTATTGCTCTTCCCCAGAACTACCCTTTGGTCTAGCTTGAAACAAAGCCACACAGCAACTCTGACGTATTACTGCATGATGACCTGGCTTCACCACTTTATTCTGAGCTACCACAAGTAGCCGTTCCTCTCTGTCACCCTGAAGGCAATGCAGAGGCACCTTTAATGCAAGAGTTGCTCCCCAAGCATTTCCCTGTACTCAGATCCAGCAGAGGTATCTGAATATTGCCCAGGGACAAATATATTCTATTAACACCTCAGGAGTTCTTGGGATGCCCTCGGATGAAATCCACTCCCAATACAACAGCACTAGAAATACCACTCACCCCAACAAAAGTCCATTTAATATGCAGAGACCCCAAGTTCAGAGGGAATTGGATTTCTCCTCTGCAGTGGCTGATGAATAACAGTCACCAGTTTAACTCATACTGTACAAATTTTCTTCCTTTTCAACACCAAGTGTTCCCCAGAGATCAGACTTATTTCAGATTTTGAGTCAAACAGCACTGTGGTTTTCCACGTATTGATGGAAACACAACAACTGGTATCTGGGCAGCCATTCTAATAGCTGCTGATGGTGGTCCTACTGTATCACCAACTTCTAGTTTCCCTGTCATGGCTTCCCTTTGCTCGGGCAATTCCATTTCCAATGGCCTTTGCCTCCTCATACTTGGCAAATGTTATCTGGCCTGGGAAACAGTCTCTCTTGCTGTTTCCCAGGGGTCACCTGTGAATAGTTTGCACCTGAGCCTTCTTTTAGCCACTTCACTAGCAATCATTTTTGAAGTGTTGCATCTGACATTAAGGAGTCATTCTGAAGCTGGTAATTAACAGCTCATACGTTTAAGAAAAGTTGGGTTTCTGCTTCCACATTTGTAACTCAGCATACAAAATTGTCCATAGGTTTATCCAATATGTTATCCTTCTTCACAAGCAGGTTCTGAAGTTCTCCTGCAAAACCATCCATAAACTGACTTTTCACATAGAATTCCCTCCTGGCTTGCCACTGGCCATATGCCCCTTTTTGCATTGCCATTTCCAGCTCAGCTGGTTCTGCTTCACTTGAGCCATCTCCTGATCTGTGTGGTGCAAGGAAAGCCCTATCAAACAGTTTCCTTAATGTGCAAAGATAACTATACCTTCCTGTCTTCTTTTGGTTTGCTATTCCTTACAGTATTTCAAAAGGGCCAATCTCTGTTACAGTAGTCATATAAGTGTCTGTGTAACTGTCTATAAAATATATGATTCACATGGGAAGTTTGTTTTTGTTTCATTATCCAAAAACATGGTGGGGTGCTTACGTGTCAATCCACACATTCACAGAGAGCAACAGCTCAAAGTTTGTCAAGTACTCATGGATTCCCGCTTCATCCACAGGACCAGAACATTTCTTCTGAGACAAAAGTGTTGTTTCTATCTTGAAACCAGTGCCAGCAGTTGTATTACTTCCTTATACAACCACAGAGATTTATTGGGATATTGGAAATACTAACTCTGCCTATTGCCTCCACACCCACCAGTCAGATCAAAAACATAACAATACACAAGATAACAATTTAACATTAAGATAAGGATATGGCATCATCTACTGATGGAGGTGCTGTCTACACTAAACAATACACACCTTTCTAATAGAGTGATCAAATCTGCATAGTATTAAGAACTGCAAAGGTGTGGATTTGCTGGATTATAACCTTGGAATGGCCAGTTAGGCTTGCACCTAATCTCAGATACAACACTCCTTTTCAAATAAGGCTTCAGTACTATTTAGAGGGTGGGAAATGCTAGACAAATTGTACACTCAGAAATTCAGAATTTTTTTAGCAACATTCATAGTTTAAATTTCTATGGCTCTTTCATAGTACATTCTTCTTTAAATGCTCTGTCTTGACTCATCTAGTGATTACTGATTAATGAATTCTCAGAGTTTTTGGAAATAGTCTTTGTGTCTTTTTTTTTTTTTTTTTTTTACAGAAGCTCATCCCCTCTCTTACTTTCACAGCATTCACTGGAAAGTTCCCACTGCAAACAGCTCTCACTCCCTCCAAATTGCTTTGGTGCTAATTGAGAAATGAACTCCTTATCCAATTATACTTCCTCTGCACTCAGGATTATGACTTTCATTACAAGTGAACCCTCTTTTCTACTCATATATAGGAGACCTGTCATTTTGAGGATGTTCCCTCTTTAAAAAAAGTAATAGTAGTATTCTGGGTTAATACATTCAAAGGGCAAAGCCTGAGGAGTTTATTAGCTCAGCACATACCATCATCAAATAACAGGAAGCAAATCAAATTATTATTATTATACTGAAATATATATCTTGTCATTCCTGCACATCTCATCTCTCTTGTTGCCAATAAAAATGCCTTACTCTTCTATGCCACCTTCCATCTGAGGATTTATAAATCCCTTCACAAACGTTAATGAGAACTAGCTGCCACGCCCACAATGAGCAATTACTTTCCATTATGTTTATTATTTAATATTCCTGTCCTCACTTCTCTGATCATTTTCCCCTGTGTTTCCTCTTCATCGCAAAAAAAGATCATTTTCCCAATGTGTATTGAAGAGATGATTGTGGTATATCTGAGGGAAATGGGGGGAGGAAGAAAACAGGGCATACAGGCTTCTCATTACACTGGCACAGTTGTTACTGAAGCTAAAGGAGGAGTAAGAGGAGTTTTCCAGTAATAATACCATTACTGAAAATACTCATGTGTGTAGTGGGGCTTAAACTTCCTAAGGAGTGATGAGGTGAGAACCCCATTCTTGTGTGTGTATATAGACATGAAATTTGACAACAATAGCCAATTAGAGGGAAGGGAAGTTCACAATATAATTATTGAAAAAAAACCAACAGGTAGTCCTTTTCAAATTTCTGCATTTACATTGGCTAATGGCCAGCTGCAAATGAGAGTATAAGGATTTGCATATTGCATAGTTGAGAAATACCAACAGACAATATGCAAATCACACTATCTGTGCCAATTAGAGTACAAGAATATGTTTAACTCATAAATAAGCAAGATGATAGGTCAATAACTGTGCAGCATCCTGCACTCGGGCAACTAAGACAATTTGTTTCAGTGCAATCTGCAATAAAAGGTCTAAACTCCATCCCATGACACTCATTTACTAAAGCTTTCTAGTGACTTCAGTTCTACTACAGGTACAGAGGAAAGGCCAGTAGTTTGCATTTTTGTGTCTGGAAATAAAAGCATAGCTTATTTATCTCGAAATAATTAAATTTGTTTTATTACAGCAATAATATCATTGTCCCACGGTTGTTCCCAGGAATAATCATCTTCTTTCATACTTAGCCTTTGCTCTTTTAGTTTAGTCACTTGGGAATCGGATTATTTCTCTGTGATAGAGAAGGACAATTATATTACTGTTTGTGTGAATGACAGAACAGTGTCAGAATGTTTCAAAGTTAAAACTGATTCTGTGCTGCACCTTCTGGAAATTCTCCAAAGAATGCACCATCCAGGATGGGGCTTCAGAGACTAGCAAAAGGGGGCTGGAAACCATCTTTGTAGCTTCTTGATTCTGACCAGTTCTGGGGGCCAAAATGGCCTCCAAATAATTTAGGCAACCCCGTGGTTTAAGATTCAGCAGCCTCCTTACACTGGCTAAGGCTTGTGGTTCAGCTGGAATGGCTGTAGCAGTGTGCAGTATAGTCCTGCTTTTAGCTCTGCCTCTAATGGGTTCCCTACAAGGTACAGTAGCCTAGGGACAATATACAGCGACTATCATTGACTCTACCAACCACCTGCTCCAGAGGAATTCTCCCCTAGCCATTTGTGGGCTGTTTCTAACTCCTTTTCAAAAATCCCTTCCAAAATATTTGATACACCTTTACTCAGATGAGGAGACTTTACTTACTATCAGATGAGTTTCTAGCTTTCAAAGTTACATTTTATAACAGAATTCATTTTAATGAGTTTTTTTTAAAAGTCAATGAAAATAGGTTGTTTAAATCTTTCCCAAAAGACACTTTAAGCATTCTCCAAATACAAATGCAGTATGCTATACATGTACCTATAGAACACCAAATCATTGTGGTTACTAAGTGATAAGGCAAGAAAGCTAGATTTGCAATAGTGAATGAGGACAATAAGAAGTGAAACTGACCAACTGACATTCAAAAAGATGACATTCATCTATGTCCCTCAAAGCTCCACTGTAGTCATTTGGCAACTATAGGCAGAGCCAACCTGAGCTCCTGATAGAAATACATGATCTACTAGTGAAGATTGTGGCTGTAAATGAGGCCTTGGAAGGATTGATTGTGCTGTACCTCAGCAGCCTACCCATGTGTAAGTTGATTATATTTTCAAAATTGAAATGCAAGACACTTTGGGTATGTCTGCACTGCATTTAGATACTCACTGCTGACCCATACCTGCTGACTTGGGTTCATGGGGCTCAGGCTAAGGGACTGTTTAATTTTCGGGCTCAGGCTGCAGGGTCCCAGAGCCCAGGCTTCGGCCTGAGCCCTATTGCCTACACAGCAATTAAATAGCCTCTTAGCTCGAGCCCTCAGAGCATGAGTCAGCTGGGGTGGGCCAGCCAGAGGTGTCTAATTTCATTGTAGTCAGATCCTCTGCGGCAACATGGTTTTAGCGTTGTAAAATACTCAAACAAATGACAAAAATATATTTTCTCTGACAGATTCTCACTCAACAGCAACAAATGCATATCTATTGAGGTCTATTTTGCAGTAACATAGTCATTCTGAATGAATTTATCATGAAGTACTGAACAAGCGTCATTATTCACATTGAACAAAAGAACAGCTTTTATAGCTGTCTATATTTATTTGAATTTTCTCTTTACTCTAAGCACTACTCATCACCATGAACATGTTCCGATGAGCGGTTTGTTCTAGACAACCTAAACATAGACAACCCTAAACATTTTGATTTATGAAATGAAAAGTCGGGTCATTTAAGGTTCTAAGAAGATGTTTCGGGGACAAGACATCTGACAAAACAGAAGTGTTCCAGTAAAATCAGGATATAAAGTGGCTTTATCCATTGATTGTGGTCATGCATTTTGTCATGCTGGCTGGATTTGGGGGGTGGGAGGGCATTCATTATATTGTTTGACATCAGTAAGTCAAAATCATAATAATTCATATGATATATGCCATGTCAGTTACTGTTAGAAAGGCTATGATGTGCTAAGTAAGATGTTAATATTTATGTTCATGTGTTATATGTGTAATGGAAATTATGGATATGGTTGCTATATCTGTATTTCAAATTGTGCTGTGTCTAGATAACACTTCAGACAGGGTGGCTACAACAATAGCCTGCTTAATGGCCCATTAAGACATTCACAGGTGCAAGGGTCCCCTGGAGAGAAGCCAGGATATACCTGATGAGGCACTAGGACTTGCTCATGTGACTCTGGACTTCATTTCGGTTCCTGTGAAATTCCACAAGCAGCATGGCAAGGGGCAGAGGACATAAAAGGCAGAGGCCTGGGATCCATTTTGTCTTGAGTCCTGTTCAGCCTTCAGCCACTTCTCTACCTCTGGATCAACTCATCTACAACTGAAGCTGTGAAACAAAGGACTGAGACCCATCCAGGTACTGGATGTACACCAGAGGGACTATACAAGCCTGCTAACTCCACAATTCACCTGGAAACCTGAATATATGGACTTTGTATATATCTGATTGCTTTAATCCTTTAACATTTCTCTTTTAGTTTGTTTCTTTCTTTTTATAATAAACCTTTAGTTTTATTTACTAAAGGATTGGCTGGCAGCTTGGTATTTTGGGTAAGATCTAAACTTATATTGATCTGGTATTGTGGCTGATCCTTTGGGGTCAGGAGAACCTTTTTGTAAAGAGCATAGAGTTTTAAATAACTGGTGGTTGATTGGGAGCCGGAGACTGAAATGCAGTAAAGGGGGCTGTGTATATTTGTATTTTGGTTTCTTGATAACTAGTGTGGGGAATCAGAAGCACTGTTTCTGGCTGATTGGGAAGTTTGACTTCAGTGTCAATATGAAGAGAACCTGCTCTCCTTTTACATCCTGCCCTGAACTTGGCATTATCAGGTGGCTTCCCGAGGCACAGACGGGTCACACATTTCACCCCTCATCTTCCCCTACACAAAACCCAACTACATAATCCTTTTGGAAAGATGAATTTCATGCAGAGTGAGTCAAAAGCATAAAATAGGTAAGTAAAAAATTAAATAACTACAATGGGGCCAAACCTCAGCTGGTGTAAATCATCCTGGCTTGTGAAAGGGTTGACTCAGTGCTAGTGCCACTTTGTTGCCGGATGTCACATAGCAGCTCTTTTCCCACTGGGTACATCCTGCCAGTGGCTGCTTTGCCTCTGCAGTCGTCTGCCTCTTTCCGTGACTTGGCTTTCCGGCCAGGTTACTTACCGTAAGTCTCTCTTCTTCCGGGGTAGACCATGAACAAAAAGTAATGGGAGATAAACTTAAATTTAGTTTAGAGGAACTAAATGGGGGAATAAATTCTGCTCAAGGTGTATCAGAATCTGGATTTCCCTTTCCTTAGGAGGCACCATCAGTTATCTGGGAAGCTCCTATCTTGTATGTGGGGAGGATGGGGGTGGGAGGAGGGAGGAGAGGAGCTGCCTGAGCCAGAGCATAGCCTTAATCACTTGTTATCCAGTATGGGGTTTATATACCCTATCACATAGCTCCACTGACTTCAATGAAGTACAGTGATTTACACCAGCAGAGAATCTAGCCTGTAACTTTTATCTTAATAATGTCCTTTTAAAGAGTACATTTCCATTGACACAGAACAATATTCATACAAAACTGGCTCAAGCCTAAACAGTGAATCACAGAGAAGCACAACGGAAATTTTATAGCATGAATTCTGCAATTTATTCATTTAATATGACTTTCTTAATGTCTGTTTTTCTTCTTTTTTTGTAAACAACTCAGTTAATTTGCTCAACACTGTTCACATTTACATTTATCAGAGTAGACATTTTGGCCCCTCAAAGTCTGATTTAATGATCTTTTACCTGGCTTCCACATAAAAGTAACAGAATCAGGTCCTTAAATTGCTATTCAAGTGTAAGTATTGTTCTTCTGTATCAGTTACACACTTTCCACTTAAAGACAAATCCACTTTTTAAAACACTTTTGAAGGAAATTACTTCTCTACCCAGTTGCATCTTAGTTTTTAAAAAATGGGGGATTCCCCATGGCAACACTTCATCTCCCTGTGGAAATCTGTTTCTAAAATAACTCACATTCAATTACACAGATCACTGGTGATAGTGGCTTATCTCGGTAAATCTCAAGTCAAGTCTGCAGTGCCTCAGCCATGAAAAATAATGTACATTTCAAAGATGCACCAGATTAGCGGAAAGCAACTGGGATAGATAGAGAATATTAACGGCTGTTATTTACTAATGGTGCAGACCCTTTTCTTTTTGTTTAGGATTGAGCAGGTTCATGCTGAATACTACAGTTTACTTTTAGAAACATCAAAAAACACATCTATTGATGTTTGTCATTGCATTCTATTACATCATTATTAACATGTCATCTTCACTACTGTTATATGTAAAGGAGAGTAAGAAACATTGAACATTAAGTTAAAGAAAGGGATAGTTAACATTACAGTTTAAATATATGTAGTGTCTTGCACATATTGAGAGGTTGCACACATTGATGTGGACAACAGTGGCAAAATGAGGATAGACACATTCGTGGAATTAAGTAGCAGGCCACATTTTTATTAAACTTTAACTCAAGAGAGGGGTGCTACCCACCCATCAAGCATACTCTTCTATACCAGACATTTAAGCACTCAAAGAAACTATTGTTATGGTAGCTTTGGATTATAAATTAGCACCTGACTCTAATCATAATGACATAGACATTATATTTCATTTTAAAAAAATCTGTGAAATACAGTTCTCTACCTGTATTTCCTCAAGACTTCCATAGACAGTTTGCACATGGTGAAATATCTTCAGAATGCGGTATTTAATTTTTCCATCCTTATATCTGTGAACAGTCTGAATGTACCATGCAATATTAAATCCTGGTAGCTTTTCCTAGACAAACTTAAGATAACTTTCTCACTTTCACCTTTTTTTATTTAAACCTCTTTAAAATCTGTTTGAGCAGGTTAAAAAACACATTAAATTATTCCAGAGGGGTAGCTCTGTTAGTCTGTATACAGCAAAAACAACAAGAGTCCTGTAGCACCTTAAAGACTAACAAATTTAATTTTTGCAGGCATAAGCTTTCGTGGGCTATAACCCACTTTGTCAGATGCAGGGAATGGAAATCAGATAGGGGGTAAATATATACAGCCAAGGGGAAGGGTAGGTAATAGCACAAACCATACAGTTAGAGTAGCTGAGGCCTATTCACAACCATTGATTAGAAGGTGTGAAGGTGAGAATTTGTGAACAGTGGCAATTTCTTCCTGTAATGAGATAACCATTCCAAGTCCCTACTCAGACCCAGTCTGATTGTGTCAAGTTTGCATATGAGTTCCAGCTCTGCAGTTTCTCTCTGAAGTCTGTTTTTGAAGATTTTTTTGTAGAAGTATGGCAACTTTCAAGTCAGCTACAGAGTGTCTGTACAGATTGAAGTGCTCTCCGACTGGTTTATGGGTGTTCCCATTTTTTATGTCTGATTTGTGTCCATTTATTCTTTTGCATAGTGACAGTCCGGTTTGGCCAATGTACATGGCAGAGGGACATTGCTGGCACATGATGACATATATTACGTTACTAGATGTGCAGGTGGATGAGCTCCTTATGGTGTGGCTGATGTGGTTAGGACCTGTGATGGTGTCGCTAGAGTCGATGTGTGGGCAGAGCTGGCAACGGGGTTTGTTGCAGGGATAGGTTCCCAGCTTACTGTTCTTCTTGTATGATGTATGGTTCCTGGTGAGTATTTGCTTCACGTTGGGGGGCTGTCTGTAAGCAAGGATAGGTCTGCCTCCCATGGCTTGAGCAAGTGAGGAAGCATCTGCTAGGATAGCTTGTAGATCCTTAATGATGTGTTGAAGAGATTCTAGCTGGGGCTATAGGTGATGGCCAGTGGTGTTCTGTTGTTTTCTTTGTTGGTTCTGTCCTGTAGTAGGTGACTTCTGGGTACCCTTCTGGCTCTGTCAGTTTGTTTCTTCACCTCTTCAGGTGGGTATTATAGTTTTAAGAATGTTTTATAGAGATCCCTTAGGTGTTTGTCTCTGTCTGAGGGTTAGGAGCAAATCTGGTTGTATCTTAAGGCTTGGCTGTAGACAATGGATCGTGTAATGTGTCCAGGGTGGAAGCTAAAGGCATGAAGATATGAATTGTGATCAACTGGTTTTTGGTATAGGGTGGTATTAATGTGACCATCCTTTATTTGTACTGTAGTGTCCAGGAAGTGGATTTCTTGTGTGGATTGGTCCAGGTTGAAGTTGATGGTGGGGTGGCAATTATTGAATTCTGGTGGAATTCTTCAAGGGATTCTTTCCCATGGGTCCAGATGATGAAAATGTCATCAACGCAGCGCAGGTAAAGGAGAAGTGTTTGGGGACAAGTTTTGAGGAAGCGGTGTTTTAGGTCAGAATTGAAAATGTTGGCATACTGTGGGGCCATGTGGGTGCCCATAGCTTTGCCACTGACTTGAAGGTATAGATTGGCTCCAAATCTGAAGTAGTTAAGGGTCAGGACAAAGTCACAAAGTATATATATACACCCCCTATCTGATTTTCATTCCCTGCATCTGACGAAGTGGGTTACAGCCCACAAAAGCTTATGCTTGCAAAAATTAAATTTGTTAGTCTTTAAAGTGCTACAGGACTCTCGTTACTTTAAATATCAATCTTTCCTGATTATCTAAAAGATTTTTACTTAATATAAATACAAGCCAAGGGAAATAAGAAGTGCCATAATAGCATAATATCAAATATGCAATTTGCAATAGCATTCCTTTATTAAAAATGTCAATTATAATTTTACAGAAAATTTAATTGAGGTCATTACCCTCCTGGCTAGTTATTTCCAAATTCTTTATTCTAATAAGATTTGTTATTTTAACATTTTCCACATCAGTGCTTCTTTCACATCTGTATACTTATTTGTTTATTAAGATAATAGAAGTTGCCCATCATTTGGCTGTATCACTGGATTTTTAATAAGAGAATTATGTATTTAAGTGCTTATCAGGAAATGAGTTATTTATATATAAATCTGTATATATAATCTTTATAAATATATCCTTCATTATCATGAGAAAATATTTTGTATTTGCTGAAACATCCGTACATCAAAGCAAGGCCAAACTGACAAGTGAACTTATAAGATTGTGTCTATGTCTACATGCACAACCTGGATTTATAATGCTCAAGAAGTATCACATAATTTTTCCTAAAAAACCAAACAAAAAAGCCAAACAACTAATTGAATATATTATGTACCATATGATGTAAATGCAACAAAATTTGGTTTCATACAGTGCTTTTCATACTCAGTGAATCAATGCCAAATATCTTACAAAGTTAAATATAGATTGTGCAATGATCATGTAGGCAAACAAAAATGGTAATTATGCACTCATTGATGGTTTTCACAGCCTTGGACTTGTATTACTAAGAAAATGTATGCTGGTCATGACACCAAGATTGTTTCCTTTGTGTTTCTGTAAGCTTTATGGGATCTTTGACTTCACTGTAAACAATCAGAAGTTGGTAGGAGGGTACGTCAGCTGAAAGGCAACACAGCTATCTGTGCACAGCAAAACTGCTTTAAGTAGTTTTAATAAGGATCTGCCCAGTGGTCAAATGCACGTGTCCCATCCTTTTATACATACATATCAAACAGAGAGAGTTGAGTTTATCATGTTTTAAATCCAATTATTGTAAGACTCAGACTCATAGACTCATAGGTCAGAAGGGACCAATATGATCATCTAGTCTGACCTCCTGCACAAGGCAGGCCACAAAACCCTACCCATACACATTTATGACAACCCCGAACCCATGACTGAGTTATTGAAATCCTCAAAAATGAGATTTGAAGACCTCAAGCTGCAGGGAATCCACCAGGAAGCGACACATTCCCCATGCAGCAGAGGAAGGCGAAAAATAGGTAGAAATAATTCTACTCTTTCTAATCAAACATAATTTTAGGTACACTTGATTCTCATTGTTATAATATATTGCGCATGTACACTTGAAAAATCACATTATATGCAAATGAAGGCAAAGTATACTGTCCTTGGATACTAAATTAAAGATATTAATAAGGTTATTTATCCCAAATTTTGCTAATAGGTTTATGAATAGGTAATTGAAAAAATAATCACACTGCTTGTATAGCACTTAATGAAAAGTATTATTATTCAAAAGATACATTATATTTATAAATAAGACTGTTCTGTTATACAAATAATAGTTTATGATTCCCCTAATGTCTCACTGTATTGTTCAGTTTCTCTAGACTGACTCTAACAAAAATAAATAATTTCACTATAGACCTAATTCATGTAGGCAACATTAATAATGTTAATGTTAATAATGCTACTTCTACCACTAATGAGGATAGTACATTCTGGATGAGATGGGAAGAACTTTTTCTATACATCTGAAACCAGTGCTTAATTTGTAATGAAAGAGGTGTCAGGGCTCATTTGGGGCTCAAGCAATTTTTTTCTTACCTAACTGACATGGCGAGACCAGTGATTCTGAGACTATGAACTGCCAAACCCAGAGGTGCCAAAACTCAGCCCTGGCAAGCCCTGGTACAAATTAAGCACTATCTGAAACCATTTCAGAACCAGTCACTATTGGAAAACAAGACTCCTGCAACAATTTTAACTTAGTGTATCGTAAGTGGCATGTATTTTAGAAGATGGGGGCATTATCTGCTTTAAACCCTTCCTATAACCAAAACCTTGCATCCTTAAGGTTTTTTAGGAAATCCTGTCTCCATTTTAACCCATGCCAGTCACTTGTCTCTCTTGGTGGAAGAGACTGTGTTGCCTTTGGATGTGTTTAAGCCCATTACCTCACAGCTACTTCTGCCTTCCATGAGGTCAGAAGTTGGGTTTCATTCTACCTGAAGGGTCCGATAGTGATCATATGCGCTAAGAACTCAATCTAACTGCTCCTGAAGTTACTGCTTCCAGTGGAAGCTGAATCAGATGCTACCAATATACATATATGCAATACTACATATCTTGAAAATAAATTTTGCTTTTTTGGCAAAATGTAAAAACGAAGAGAAAATATAAATAAATGTTAAGCAAAAAAACAACAAAAACCATACCTAGATTTAAACACCATGAAAAGCATAGTTAGCCAGGTTTTAAGCTTATTTGCAACAAATAATGGGTAAGCAAGATAAAAGCCTTATGTCTCAGAAAGTTCTTTCTTACCTAGCTTTTACTAGACTTTCTGTGTGTCACTGTCAGTTTTTTAATCCCCAACCTGTCCTTTTCTGTTATAGAGCAGAGTGGCTTTGAGAATCCAAATGCGAAGACTGCATATAGCACATTTTATTAGAGTGGTAGTGTGGTCTAGAAGGCAGGGGCGTGAACTAAGACTAAAGGGGAATGGGTTCTATTCCTGACTCTATTGCTAACTTTGGGTAAATCACTTCACTCCTCTCCACTTTTATTTCCCATCCAACTCTTTTTCTTTCTTATCTATTTAAATTATAAGATCACTGGGCCAGACTGCCTCTTACTATGTATTTGCACAGTGCTGCACAAATTTAAATCCCGAATTCAGTTGGGGCATCTAGGCATATTCACTGGATTTTGAGGAAAGGTGGAGCTGGCAGGGAATGGCTGACAGCAGTGGACCATTAAACCTCTCGAAGGGGAAACCAGAAGTCTTTCACTTTCATATCATTCCTATGAAGGAAGGGGAAGGAGCTTCAAAGTAAACAGAGAGGAGAAGATTAGAGCCTGGGAAAGCAGGCAGGGCTCCCACTTTTATCCATTAGGGAGGGCTGGGACCATTTAACCATACTGAGGAGACTTTCTTTCAGTTGTCACCCTGATGAAAAATGGAATTGTGTGGGACTAACTGCTTCTACAAAATCTGAAGCTCCAAAGAAGTGTGCAGGTATTGTGGAGAGGTGTTTGTTTTCCTATCTGTTCTTATAGAGGTTAATAATCTGAACTCAAGGGGAGGGGCAGGAACTCTGTTACACCAATGATGTAATGTACTTCGTGTACACAGTAGGTTTCATAACAGCTACTAGCAGGTCAGGCTTCTGTACCAGATATGGACTGGTTACAGAGATTCCTTCTCAGGGAGATGCACAACAGACGCATTACTCCTTTAAAGTTCTGCAGGCGCTTAAATAAGGTACATTACACTCAGTGCTTCCCAGTGGCTGAATTTTGTATTACAAGGTATAGAGAGTCTTCATTTTTATGTTGTATATTACACTATCCTTTTGTCCAAATATCAGTTCACAAGTTTAAGGCTTTTGTTGTTGTTTTTTGTTTTTGACTAGCAACATACTTGATTAGGCTCATCATTCCATTTAATCAGATATGCAATCCTTTCATTTCTCCCTAATTTACATGAGGGGGTGCATTTCCAGATTCACCCGTTCCAAAACAATATCTGAATCCATCTGATGGATGAATCCTTTAAACTGGATACACAGACTGTGTGGATGAATAATAATTAAATATCCAGCAAGATTTAACTTTAACATCTTGGAACCTTAGAAAATTCTCTAATCTGTATTTGTGAGAAAGCTTCCTGTTTTGATTTAGTCTTTTTGGTAGTTTTAACAAACACTTTATCCTAGGGATTAGTTATGTTTTCTGGCTGAATAGAGTTTGGGAAATTAAAGTTATCAGAAATAGATAAATCCAACATTTCATTGTCACAGGTGCAGTTCATATTGGATAACAAGATGCAAATCATCTCACTTCCCCAACAGTTGTAGGACACAGAGACCTTTTGTTTAAACTCTCTCAAATTGCACCACAATGGGTGGCTGAAATAGTAGAGCTCTTTCTCCAAAACAGGCAGATTACAATACATATTGGCAACTGCTGTAGTTCTTGGAAGTGTCATATCAATGGCCTCTCTCAAGGCTCAGTTCTTTCACCAATACTGTTTAATATGTACATCAACACCTTGCTAGAAACACTCTTGCACAAGTTTATCTATGCTGATGAGATCTGCTGAAGCTACCAAACTCAGTTTTTCTCAGAAATTGACAAGGCCTTGAATGAAGATATGAAACTCGTGGCAGTCTACTGTAGTCAGTGGCGCCTGCAGTTGAGCTTTTCTAGGACAGATTCTAGTGTATTCCGTCTGCATAATGCAAGTGGAAGCCATGAGTTAAACGTTTTCCTCAAGAGCCAATGCCTGCAGCATAATGCAAACCATTATCCCATCCAATCCAAATCATTAATGTACCACAACTACTTGAGGAACACAATAGCCAAAGTCAGCACTTAGAACAACCTGCTCAGAAAATTGGCCAGTTCAACCTGGGGTGTGAGCACCCAGATGCTTAGAACATCAGCCCTTCCCCTCTGCTATTAAACAACACAGTACTGTGCTCCCATCTGGTGTCATTTGTCTCACATGAAGCTGGTTGATGTAGAGCTTAACAAAGCTTTTCTGTTCTTGGCTGTACAGTGAAAACCAGACTGTTTACCTACATTACACTGGGAGTACTGGCTATCTGAACTTGTGTTGTAAATTACACTAAGGTTTTAGGTTGTCCACATATTTTTATTATTATTAATAATTAGGAAATGCAGGATGGAAGAATACATTCTCATTTTCTGGCTTCATAAAAGAAAATAAAGTTAATTTCTTCCATACAAAGTAACCCTAGAATTTTTCTCGGATAACTTTCTGACCAAATCAGAAATAAAGCAGCTGCTAAGGATTGAATACTTTGCTGTAAGAGCCTTTGAAGCTTTATAAACAATAGAGCTGTACTGCATGCAAAATGAAGTCATCTGCTGGCTTTGAAAACACCAAAGGTAATTTTAAACTACATTTACTATTTTTATCTTTAAAGAGAAATTTTCTGATAGTCTCTTGTGCATGAGACATTCAGATCTTTTATAAAAAATTTAAAATAAAAAAATGAACTGCTACAGAAGAACCTTTAAAAAATTCAAATAATAATTTTAAACACAGTTGTGCCACTACTTTTCCTGATAACATTCGCTAATGACATTGTGAACGAAGCACAGACAACCTGGCAATATTCAACTTAAATGTTTACATTTGATTGACAATTCTAAATCACACTATTAGTATTCTTTTAAGTTAGGGTGCATTTGTCATGTAAAATACAGTAAATCAAACTTTACTAGATTCTGCAAGGCACGTTATTTAGCACTGTGACAATTTCCTCAAAAAAACCTTGCAGTGTGACAGGTAAAGCACTCCTTTGGTAGCAGTCTCAGCAGAGGCCAAGTTCAAAATGGGTGCTGAGACTGAACTACTCTCTCATCCCTAGAGATGGTCCCTCAGGCAAGGCTGAAGCACACTGGCAGGGCAGGATGGTGAAGCTATAACCACTGCCTTTGCTGTACCTGTTTTTCAGATAAATGAATTTAGTCCCCAGGCTACCTTCCACAAAAAGAACACAACAAAAATTAAAGCCCTAAAGAATCACATGAAACTCATGGGAAGTATGCAGTAGGAATATGTAGCTGAATACTTCAGGTATCATAACCACAATATAATTATCACAATGTATATTATATCTGGACAACTTCACCTCTTGGAAACTCCCAATTTTAAATCCACTTTGCTATAGTAGATGTTGCTGTTTCTATTCTCTACTGACGCCACACTTTTCCTTTTTGATGATGGCCCTTTTCTAGGTGAAAAAAAGCAAAAGAAAGGACAACGAGCATCTTTAATTGACTGTGTATTAGAGTGAAATAGACACATTGAATTTCAAGGACAACCAAACTAAGCCATGTGTTTCAAGCCTACCACCCGTTCCACAAATATGGAAGGCAGAATACAGATCCATATGGGAACTACAACCCATACAGCTGTGATCCTGCTGAAGACATAGCAAGGAAAGGATGGACAGGGGGACTAGAGTGATAGGCACCCCGTTGAAGACATTAGTTAAACAAAGGGCCATCTTACTTATTAAAGGGAAAGGGGAGTTGAGGGAGCTGGAATTAACAGTCATGAAACTCCGATGCTGACTGTGCTGTCCTGCTTATTACAGAAGTAAAACAGTGAGAGTACACAGCTATTATAGGACATGTTTATAGCTTACCCTCCAACTTTTCAAAATTGCAGGTTGCTCTCTGAATCTGTACCTTGGTTTTCCCACTGAATGACACCATAGGACTCGTCTTCAAGAATTTTCATAAATGATCTCAGTGGATGTGTATATTTGCATTTTTCTTCTTAATGTTTAGTATGTGCTTTGAAGTGCAGTTATAATCACAGATGTGAGTATTTAAATATTGCACCTTTTTATTCAACAGTTCTGCTCCCATGCATTCAGTCATTCCTGCTTACTTTACAGGTTATGATAAGTTTATTATTTTTTATTTATGTTAGCCGTGCAAAGAGATCATATCCTTTTGTCATACCATCGGCCAAATTGTTGGTTATTATTGCTGATGACAGAGAAAGAAGAAAATAAAACACAACTCAACTCTCAGATTCCAAGATGAGTTTGAAATAGCTACTGCTGAACCAGTAGTAGTTACAATGAGAAATATTAAGGGGAGAAGTCCAGTGTAGCTATAAATTCTAGTGACTCCGTATCAAATATGATCAGTTTACAAGAAGTATTTTTTCCAAACTGCCAGTGCTTCAAAGTCATCCTGGGATCCTATAGTGTCTTTCAATTGAAAAACTAAGGTACGATGGCTGAAAACAACATGCAATGTTGAAAGGTTGAAAAAAAACTATATGCTTGCCCTATAATAGCTGCTTGCGTTCACTGTTATACTTCTGCAATGAGTAGCCCTCATGCTGTCAGAATGCGAATATGCAAGGAGTGAAACAGATTCATTCTAAATGATTTCCAATCTTCCAGGAAAGCACGTGTACACGTGGTACTGACAGTGCATTTGGAAAGGAAAATAAAAAAAAATCAGTATCAAGAAGTTGGTAACTTGCATGTTCTCTATCTCTGCTGATGGATGACAAACTGCAATGTTTCAGCATCTGGGTAAAAGGATGCTGGAAGCAAAAGAATTATAGCTATATATGTTCTTATTTTGCCCCAGTACATTAAGAATTTGTGTCTAAAGATCTATATACCTCTGACTGTTTTTGGATCTCAGTAATTCTGTGAAATTTTCTGAAAAACACTTGCTGTCTTGGAATAGGACTACAAATTGCTATTTGCTTTATGATTTGCTCTTCCTTAAAACAGTAAGCCTGTGCCTGAGCAAAAGAACAAAACCAAACCACAAGTCAAATACATTATGAAAATATAGAGATTATTTTATTCAGACCACTGTTCTTTAAGTATTCCTGAAAACTTGAATGTTCTTTAAAACCTTATTTCTTTCTTCTTCAAATAGTCACAGTGTTCCTTTCCATACTCCATAGGCCACAGGAATGGCACTTCTTTCAGGACTGGGAGTATCATTTTGTGTTTGACAAGTAGTGATTAAATTTGGAATAGATAAAATGTCCCATTTTAAAAATGCTGTCTGACAACAATGAGAACGCTGCACTCTAATGGATACTATAGCCTTGTGCTATAATTCCCAAAGGAAAAATTATTATACCAGCTAAAGTATTTAAATGACAATGATTACATATTTATGTTCTAAACATTTTTTTCCAGCTTTTCCACATTTTAAACAGGAGAACAGAGTAATGAGCAGTAAATGTTCTTGTTTGACCAAAATGTCTTTGTTCATATGCAAATATAGTACAGATATTCATACACATATGATGGACAGTCATTCCCCAAACTTTTGTATGAACAAAAATCTGTTTAAAGAAATACCTGCTAGTTAGGTCAGATTCTAATCTCATTTACATTGATGTAAATCCAGGGGAATTCACATGGCTTTTCACATTGCTGTAAATGAGAGAAGATTTTGGTCCATAGTGAATAGAGATGAATGGGAAAAATGTTACGCCAAAGAACCACTCAGATTTGAATGAATTAATGCAAACACTGTTTTTGCAATACTTAACCAGATCTAGTTTGGGAAAAAAAGCAGTTCTAAAAATTTTAAACCAGTAAATCAACCTCTAATATTTGTCTTCTGGCATTAAGGTGCATCACAGTAAAGAAAATACATTCCATCACTGTCTGAACTTGATCAAGCACATTCTGATTCATAATGACAGAAGCTTGCACGATCTGTTAGGTATGGCACATATAAACGAGTGTTCACTTCAGCCACTCTGTGCAGCCTCATAAAATTTTGAGAGAGTTACAGTAAATTAACAATATATGGCTGCATTAACTGAAGCAAGAAATACTGATCACAGTATCCCTTTTATATGATCTAGAGCAGTGTTTCCCAAACTTTTTGTATGTGCGGACCCCTTTTCAACCGCCAAACATTATGTGGACCACCATGTGCTACTAGTTATAAAATAAATTACAGCAGTAGGTTTTTAGAAACTATATGAAATTATTTTTTATTTTATATTGTACATTTCCTTGGTGAGGATGTTGTTATTTTTCTTTTCCATGGACCCCTTGTAGTAGCCTCGTGAACCAAAGGTTGGGAATTGTGGCTCTAGAGACTCTTGAAGAAGGGAAAAAATCAGGAGGACTGCAATCTGCCATATAGCATAAGTAATGAGGTCAGTGGGGCTTTATGCCAAATACCAAAGCTTATTTTCTGAGGTCACCATTCACAAATTGTTCACACATTCAATGCCACAAACTAATTTATCATAATAAAAGACATGAAGAAGGTGTTTCAAAGCCACATTGCCTTGATAAACAGGTCATTTTAATGTCAGGTTTTAACCTCATAAATTTGTGTGGATTTATATATGTATCTCAATATTTTCTTGTTATTCAGTTCTGCCATTAGAATTATACAGGCTGTTATACAGTAGGCTGTTGAGGAGGGTTACAATAAGACTGCATGAGATTGCCAAATTGATGGATTACTGACTATATTGATATAAAGGACTATTTTTAATATACTGTATCTATAATCAGTGTTTTGTTATTTATCAAAATAGATTTTCACATCCTTCAAATAGATAGATTGCATAGATTCTTGTTTTCTTTGACAAGCCGACATCAAATAATAGTACTTTAATGTTCCTCCTGTAAAATTTATACTTGATTTTCTTGAATACTTGAATATTTAATCATTTAATTAAAGAGATGGTAATTAGGCTAAGCCCAATTTGATTTTTGGGGGGAGGTATATTTTTTAAGAATAACACCAATGTTTATTTTAATTATTTTTTAATTTTATAAATTTACATTTTCACAGTTGTGCAAAATTATGTATTTTAAGTTTTTTTTCAATTTCTAACAAATTAAATTTTCAGTTACAGTAAATAGGGGGAATCAGATAGTAATTTAATGACAGTAGACACTGAGATTCAAAAAGTTGTAGCTTTATAACCAATGTGATAAAACAAGGGCAGAGGGCAGTAGGAGAGTGCTCTATTCATAAATGAGGGGGCCTGCCCACTGCTAAAGACCCTTTCCCCACCCTAAGGGAAGGAGCCACTGAACCCAGGATACAATTAATTACCGGGGACAACTAATGAAAAAACAGGAAGGGACATGAGGGTCACAGGGTGAAATGAAGAAAACCATAATGGAACACCGAGCAGAGAACCCCAGACAATGCCTGGAAGGGAGGTATGTAAGCCCCAGAATGCTCAGGGCTCTATTCCCTGCAGACTAGCTAGAAGTCATGAGGGGGGAGTTAGGAGCAGCTGAGGCCAATTAAGGCCCAGGCAGGTGCTTGATAAAAACCCTCTGCTCCAGACAGACAGTGCATGAGCTGGAGGATCACAGAGTACTCTGCTGTGTGAAGGACCACAGAGTTGTGTGAAGGAGCAGAAAGGAGTGCAGAGTGTGTGGAGGAGCAGAAAGGAGTGCTGAAGAAAGTACTGGGCTCAAGAAGCCAGAGTGGGGGGAAATTAGTCCAGGAGAAAAGACTGCAGCTGTGAGTACAGTGCCAGCAACACATAGCTGCTACTCATAGGGCCCCTGGGCTGGGACCCGAAGAAGCGGGTGGGCCCAGGTCCCTACCCCCCTCCCTGGGGAGACAAGATAACTGGTGATGCCCTGGCTCACTCTGAGAGGCAAAAGAGTGAGACCCACTAGGGTGAAGCTGGCCATTTGCCACATCCCTAAGACACAAATTGTCAACATCACATATCAAAATATACGAAGTAGATATCCTTAAATTCTAATAAATTCTCAAGAAGCATTTTTCTTACTTTGTTTTATCATTAAATTTCAATTATTGTCAATGGAAATATTTTTTTCTTGGTTAGTGTGTATGGTGAAATAAACATTTACCAATATTTACTAACAAAAGTCTAATCCTTTCAAGCCCAATAATAATATTAACTTTTTAAAAGTATTTTGCACCCAAGGCTCTCAAAGCATTTTATAAATGTTCATTAATTAAGCCTCATAACACTTCTGTGAGATAGGCAAGCACTGAGACCCCCAATTTACAGAATCCAAATCATGAGGAGTTTAAGGCCCTGTCTACACTTACCTTCTGGATTCAGCAGCATCTTCGCTGCATCTGCTCTGCACGCTGTCCACACTGCACTGCACTGAAGGGAACAGCGTTCCCCTTGATGCTGTGCTACGCCACCTACCAGGGTGGTTTTCCTGCTTCGATTGCTGGATCGACTGAGCGGGTCTACACAGACCACTCAGTCAATCCAGAGCAATTGATCTGATGGCAGCAAATTTGCCACTGTCAGTGCAGACACAGTGTAAGTGACTTGCCCTAATTCACACAGAAAGTCAGCAGCATGCCCAGGGAAGGATCCCATCTCTCTGAATCCTAGTCTGGTGTCCTAACTACCAAAGCATGCTTCATCCATAAATTAAGAGTGATCATTCTCAAATGGGAAGGAAAGTTTTGAATGTTATCATAGTACATTAAAGCCATTTCAGAGATGATGTGACAGGCTTGAGTGTGAGGTTTTCCTTACACTAGCAATTTTAAAAAAATTTCTCCATGTTGCACTGCTATCGGTGCAGGTCCATCAATGGTACTAAACGTTGGAAGCGCTAGCATTAATAGACCTCTATCAAATGCCATTATTGTAACTATGTCATCAAAACATGCTTTGGTCAGGATTATATCACACTATGGTTAATCCTAGCATTTGGTCTACATGGGAACTCATACTGTTAGAGCTGCATTAGAGGTATTTTAGGGTGAGAAATTTTAAGAAAAATGTGAGTGTAGACATAAATAGCCTGGACCTGGGAATTGCTTTTATTTCCACATTTCAACTAGACTAATCCATTAGACATGAATCAGGCTTTCATTTATTTCAATTTTCTTCCCCACCCTCTTTTGTTTTTTTTAAATAATTCACTAGAAAACAAACTTTAAAACAAAATGTGATGAGACAAAAGTCCTTCAGAGAAATACAATTTTGTTTGTGTTCTGCAGAAACAGTCTTCTTTATACATTTGGCCGTATTTTTAGAAAGCATTTTCTTTAGCAAAAGTCAGGGCGTGGGGGGAGGGAAAGGGGGATTCTCTGCTCTAAAATACAAACATTTCCTTTGGTAGAATGGTGATATTGAGACGAAGGCACAAAACGGAGTCAGGAGAGTGGGGCCTTTCTTATTTAAAGACATACAAGTCTGTGGCAGAGAAAAATCACTTAAAATTTCTCCATATCAGTTTCCTTGTCAGTAAAACAGGAATAATATTGTGCTAGTTCACAGGTTTTTTCTGAAGCTAGATTAATGGATTATTGGTAAAGTGCTCTGAGATCAATGAACTGAAGTAGCCTATTATTACTTAAAACTATTCTTTCTTTCTGGACCAAAAACATCAGCTACAGTATCCTTTGCTTCTTCACTGGAGAAATAAAACAAATTCCACTTGTCGTCGTTTTTTTTAAAGGTAAATGTCCAGCCAACTTTACTCTCTACTCTTCCAGCCTGGAGAGAACATAAGATTTTAAATGTGTAACTGAGGGAACAACCCTAACAAAAAGGAAAAAAGAGTAAGAAAGGGTATAGATTCCATTCCTACAGAACCACTTAATAACTTAATAACTATCTTCTTATGCAAACACTTATGCACATGCTTAAATACAAGCACACAAACAGTTCCATAAATGTTGATGTGACCAGTCCTATCATAGTTTTCCACATCCCATGCTTTTCTACAACAGCAACTACTCTGATAACTACACTACAACAGAATACTGAACACAAGCCCTTTTATTTAAACAACCTACAAATCCAAATAAGTGCATTTCAACAGCTTTTCTTTTGTTTCCTTCTAATTTGCCTTTCTTTCTTTAATTTTTTTCTAACACTGGAAATAATTTTTTGGGAAAAATAAATTGTAGTTTTCAAAATACAAATCCTCTTTCAGAGATTTTACTTTCCATTCCCTTATACAGAAGATACTGCTTATCAAATATATCAAAAAAGATTATGCTATCTTAAATCTTCATGCTAATCACTCAGTAAACAGATCAATGATGTGGGTTTTGTTCTTTTTTTGAAACTATAGCTCATTTTGTATTACTTCACATGCTATTGAAAAAGCCTATTCAATGTAACTCAAATAATTGACTTGAACTGGTGTTCATCATATTATTTCAGAGAATTGACAAATACTGTAGTAGTTGAAAATGTAATAGGAAAGATTTGATTGTTGCAGAAGCAGGTTTAGCCCACTTTATGATCTGACATACTGAAAGAGAGAAGTAAAAAGAAAGACTTCCCTCTTCCCCTTTGGTGAAGATATTACCTTTGCTATTAGTAAAAAAAAAAAAAATACAGAAACAGATCTTCTAGGGCCACAGACCTCTTTTTTATTCCATATGGGACTAGATTAAAAAAGATAGGAAAGGCATGCAGTACATAAAAGTAAATATCAGAAACTGAGAAATCTTAGTCAATATTTTTTTCTTCAGTCAGGCTATCTTTAATACACAGAGTTGTGTCTCTTTTTAGGAGACATATGCTACTGGAAAGATTAGTTTTACAGTCCCTTTTCCTTTGCCAGCCTGCATCAAGGTACATTTAGCGATGTGCTGACAGTTCAATACCTGAGATCAGGTTCTTCCAGTAGATAAGAAGTGAAAAAAACCCTGTTGAAGGCCACACTTTAAAAGTTCTTGGTTAGCTATTTTTCAGGAAGTTTATAAAAATTTAATTTCTTGAGCAATATAAAGCACTTCCTTACAAAATTCAAATGACATAAAGATCGTCAATTGTCATACGCAACTGTGAGGAAAAACATTCTGCCTCACCACCAAAATCTTCAGACCTCAGCATATAAAATTATAATGTGTGAGGTTACCTTGTAAAGTTAACTGAATAAAATTGCATTTTTGTTAACTCTAGTTAAAATTACTTAAAGAAACTAGATATGGGGAAATCCCCATGTTTAAAGGTAGCTGAATGGAAAGCAGAATTGAGGCTTACACACTGTCTTTATAAAAGGAAACTTTAAAAGGACAAAGAAAAGAACGAGGTTATTCTGTTAAAAAATCCCTGCATATTCAAGGCTTAATTCTGCACTCTCTCTAATTAACCAGCATCCCCAAGTAAAAACTAACATTCCTTCCACCCTTACATATTGAAAACCAGCATTTTCTCCCCCAGTTTACCTTTTAATGTGAAAACTTATTCAGGAAAAAATTGAGACCCTTATCGTTTACTAATGCTGCTACTAATGCAGCCCCATATGCCATTAGCCTTCTTGGCAATATGGGCCCTGGCTCTCCTGGGGGACTTCAATCACTCTGATCTCTGCTGGGAGAGCAATACAGCAGTCCACAGACAATCCAGGAAGTTTTTGGAGAGGGTTGTGGACAGCTAACATTTAGGGAAGTTTTTCCTAATATTTAACCTAAATTTCCCTGGCTGCAATTTAAGCACACCACCTTTTGTTCTGTCCTCAGTGGACAAGGAGAACAATTTCTCACCCTCTTCTTTATAATACCTTCCTCTTTTACTTATTTGAAGATGGTTATCATGTGCTCTATCAATCTTTTTTTCTCCAGACTAAACAAACCCAGTTTTTTCAGTCTTTCATCACAGGTCATTTTTTCCAACCTTTAATCATTTTTGTTGCTCTTCTCTGATCATTCTCCATTTTGTCCAAATCTTTCCCAAACTGGACTGTACTAGACATGAGGCCTTATTAGCGTTGAGTACAGTGGAAGAATTATTTCCTATGTCTTGCTTACAACATTCCTGCTAATACACCCCAGAATAACATTAATTTTTTTTTGCAGCTGTATTACACTGTTGACTTATATTTAGTTTGTGATCCACTATAACCCACAAATCCTTTTTTACAGTGCTCCTTCCTAGGCAGTAATTTCCCATTTTATATTTGTGCAATTGATTATTCCTTCCTAAGTATAATGTTTGCTTACTGAATTTTGTTCTATTTATTTCAGACCAATTCTCTGGTTTGTCAAAATAATTTTGCATTCTAATCCTGTCCTCCAAAATGCTTGTTACCCATCTCAGCTTGGTATCATCCGCAAACTTTACAAGTGTGCCCTGGTAAATGTGAAAATCTTGAATAGAACATCTGTTGGATACCACTCAATATATCCTTCCAGCTGGACTGTGAACTATTGACTACTCTTTGAATACGGTTTTCTAATCAGTTGTGTACCCTTCTTATAGTAGATTTGCCAAGGCTATCCTTCCCTAGTTTGCTTATGAGAAAGTCACGTGAGATACTATCAAAACAAAAGCCTTGCTAATGTAGATATCTATCACATTGACTGTTTCCCCCCATCCACAAAGATTATTACCTTGCCAAAATAAGATATTAGGTTGATCTGATATGATTGTTCTTGACAAATCTATGCTGATTGTTACTTATCACCTTATCTTCTTCTAAAAGGTGCTTACAAATTGATTCCTTGATAATTTGCTCCATTATCTTTCCAGATACCAAAGTCATCATTTAAGATGGCTGCTCTATAATTCCCTGTGTTGTCCTTATTCCCCTTTTCATAGAAAGGTACTATCTTTGCCCTTTTCCAGTACTCTGGGATCTCTCCTATTCTCCACAAGTTTACAGAGATAATAGCTAATGGTTCAGAGATTTCTTCAACTAGTTCCTTAAGTATTCTAGATGTATTTCATCCTGCCCTGCCAATTTGAAGTCATCTAACTTGTCCAAGTAATTCTTAACTTGTTATTTTCTTATTTTTAGCCTCAGATCCTATCCCATTTACACTGTTATTCATTATGTTACAAAGTGTCTTTTCTTTTACATTCAGATCTAAAATGCCTTGTAGCTGTTAAATTTGTTTAATTCTGCCACTTGGAATTGGTAAATAAAAAAAACCTTCTTCTGCATTTGGTTTAAATTAATATTGGCTTCAATTTTTTATTGAAACAGCTTAACTACTATAGACGGAAGTCTTTCCCATATTTCTCAGTATAGCAGTCCAGTATCACATTCTGTGCCATTCAATGATGTAGTCAAGCTGCAAACTAATGGAACCACCCAGAAACAATCATGATTCCATTTTCAAAGTCAAATCCCTCAACAAGCTCTATCCTACTGGGAGGGCATAGTTCCAGAGAAGTGCCTTCAGACTGTGCTCAGTGGTAAATCCCAGACCATATCGTAAGTCTCATGTATCGCTCTCAACTACCTGCCCCATATTTGGGCTCAAGATAAGGTATAACTGTTTTATTGCCTAAGGTTCCATCTACTCCTAAATTGTGTCTGCAGGGGGGAAAAGATCCCTAATTTTGGTGGGTAACAAATGAAGACCTGATAGAACACAACTAGAGGTGGTCAGGAATTTTCCAGTGAAACAGGTTAGACACACTTCTGACGAACCATAAGTAGGATTCCACTGGAAACCTGAGTGCTTTTCTGACAGCTAGCCTGGTCAGCTGCTGGGAAGCCTGGGTTTCTATGTTCCATGGCTACAGTGCAGTCCTATGTACCAGGGACCTCAGGGCTTTAGGGTCTGTGGCTCTGGGGTAGGTCCACTATGAAGAATGCCAAGGATCCAGGGACCCCAGCGCTTCCAGGTTTCTGGCTCCATGGAGTTTTGAGCATGGAAACCCACTCAGGGCTAGCTAGCCAGCAGAGGCCCTGGAAAACCCTGAGAATGCTAGCTCAAGCTAGGGCTCTTAAGTCTTCCATGTTCCCTTTAGAGGAGCTGGGAACCTAGATATTAGTGTTTCTGAAACCTTTTTTTTTTTCTTTTTTTAAATTTCTGGTTCACAGAAAATCTAAAGCAGAGAGTGGACTTGACTGGTGATATGTTCAGCACATGAGAACACCATAATTGCTGACAATAAGCATTTTTCCAATATCTAGAATCTATGCACTAAGATAAACATAATTTACTGACTAGCACTATCTGTAATTGTACCGAGTGGTAACTCCCAGTAATTTCACATACCCAAGTCACTATTTTGTAGTAGGTTAAAATGTTCTTCCACCATTTCAAAACTGGCCATCTACAACAGCTTCTTCCCAAAAAGCCTGCAACCACCACTATACATAAGAAACTAAATGATGCTCATGAAAGGATGCAACATGAGCAGCGCTCTAAAAGCAAATTGTTCACAGATTGGGGTGGGTTGATGCTTTGACCAGCTTAAAACAGGAATGTTTCCACTCCCAGCTAGTCCACCACCTCAGGGAAGTGCAAATATATCTGACCAGTGGTCTTCAAAGCCCTTCCCAGTACAATATATCAACCAAAGCCCTCTAGTGGGGGAATTTAACACCCACTACTGTCCCTCTCAGTGGCCCACCAAATCATGAATAAAGCAGAAAAATGTGCATTCTATTTTCAATATGCTTTTAAAACTACATTTCTTGTTCCACTTGCTGCACTTACGCTGATGCAGCATTTCTTCATTTTTGTTCTGAATAATGTGACAAAGCAATTTTAACAATTCAGATAAAATTTGGACGTTTCGTTATGGAGCTTTTAATATATTAAGACCTCTTTAAACTTAACAATGGGAGGTGCTTAACCACCTTCTGTTAACAGTTTATTCCCTTACTAGATTTATTCTGAAAAGATCAAATCATGTAATAATTCACCATTGTAGCACATATTTTAGGCTGCTTCTATTAATTTATTTTTTCTACAGAGAATATAATATTCATTAAAAATTCTGGATTAACGACTCTAGAAAGTGAAGTATTTCATCTACAAAAAAGCTACAGCACAGATTCTGACACGGTAAGCTTCCCCATGTTCCCCTGCCAAAATGTCCCAAACAATGTTTTAGAAGGCTCCTCTGTAGTGATGTTGAAGTTACTTATTTTCTATGCGCATTCAACACAGACTGCAGCAAGTATTGCATATTAACTCTTATCAAGACATGTGTCAGCTTAGTATAAAACTGGGGCCACCAACTCATTTCACACAGGCCACCCAATTGCTATCAGATAATAATTTTCAGTCAATATTGTCTTGGGCTACATCTGAACCAGTGATACAAGTGGTGAAAATCTTTGTATGCCATGAGAAATCTCCTGATCCATCAAGTCTCTTCATCTTATTTAACTATTCTACTAATTTGCCTAAATCATCTGGAACATCATTTCACACTATGCTTCAAGTACTGTTCTGTACGAATCCAGTTATTGATTCGTAGGTATTGAAAAGATATTTAACAAGACCTTTTACTACTTGATATAAGGGAAATTCTTTCCTTGAATGGGTATTTATTTTAGAGATATTTGTTTTTAATTAATTATTATTATTGTTGTTGTTATTAAAGATTCTTTAAAGTGACAGAGAATGAAAAAACAAACTGAAATCAATCTATTCACTATCTTTGTCAGGTATACGGAGAGTGGAAAGACCAAAAATACACATCCCAGGGGCCTGACTCTTTTATCAGCTAAGTTTAAGTCAGAAGAAATTCACTGAAGTAAAGAAACTACATTGGTGTAAATAAGATTAGAATCAAGACTGATGTTTCAAGGGCTCAAATGTTTTAGCTAGTTAGCATTAGAGGATCTATAGTACTGTAATGCACTGTAAATACAACAGAAATTGGAACACTGTCATGAAGAGGTCAGGCTTTCCAAATCACGTTCTGGATGAAAATTCCATTTAAATTGCAAGCTTGCAACTTGCAGGATATCACTACAAACAGATAGCAAACTGCAGGAAAACAATGGTTTTTAATAAACCTTATAGACTGAGCTACACATCAAAGAACATAAGGATCAAATTGAACTACAAAGGAAATGTAGAATTTTGCAATCCCAGCAAAAAAACAAGCAAAGAATGAGCTCCACATATTTTTATTTTACTTTACTTTATTTTAATTCTGGAGTCTGAGTTAAAAACATACTTAATTGGTGTATGCAGGTACAATGATTGTGAATGCGTATTGGGTATTTTTTGGTACAAGTAATAAATTAGAAACAGAGCTATTCACATGCAACCAGAACTACCCAATTTCCATGTATTCTTACAGTAATCTCATGAATAAACCAGGCATGTAGCTGTGCATGCGTTTTTGTGAATGTATTTCCATGCACACAGTTTTGAAAAACAGATTTTTAGTGTCTTATCCATTTGTATCAATCAGGCACCAAGAACCAAATACCGTATTAATGAGTAAAATTATCTTTTGTGGAATATGGGAGTTACTTTTCCCACACTGAGTAATAATTCTCAAAAGTGTTTGAAAGCTGAGATAATTTTTACTCACCTACAGCTGCTGTGATGATTAGGCTTGTGTTTATTATATATATCATCACCTTAAAGAGAAATCCCAGTCAGGTATATGTCACTTTCTTCAACTGACCGAGCTAGTGGAGTTGTTCCTTCCACTGACCATGTAGAGCTTGGCACTTTGGGAAAAAAAATCCAGATTTCTACTCTCAAAGCCACATATATGTGATCGGTTGTTGACTGCATGTAGCCACTAACTGTATAGTTGTTTATGACAACAGTCTAAGTGTACAAGTGGGAGAGAAATTGGTTTCCTCTTTGGCATAAATTATTTGCAATTTTTCTAAGATAAGTTAAACAGGAAAAACAAATGAAAAACGTGTGTCTCCCACAAAACAAAAGCAAACTTTCCAAGGAGCATTTCACCTTGCTAATGCCACAAAAGCACTACTTTCTTAGTATAATATACAGTCTACTTCTCCACTCTCAGTCTAGTGGGAACATATAAGTCTCATTAATGCTAAGAAGAATTCCACAAGTATATCAGAAGAACATTTTCCATGTGGTAATTCTTACTACTAATTTACAGTGATTGAAAGACGAATACAAATATTTTATAATTTCATTGAAGTGAATGGAGCTACTGCAGTTTACACCAAATG
Organism: Mesoclemmys tuberculata; assembly: GCA_007922155.1. Classification (NCBI taxonomy): domain Eukaryota; kingdom Metazoa; phylum Chordata; order Testudines; family Chelidae; genus Mesoclemmys; species Mesoclemmys tuberculata. The sequence continues at coordinate 32,885,924 of ML675624.1, read as the reverse complement.
AGTTTACACCATTTTTTTTCTTGTTAATCACTCTCATTATACTTATTGGAAGAATAAATAAATACCACTTATATACCAATTTAAAGTCTGAGCGAGATTCTGAAAAATATGTACCATATTGTCAATCATTTCTACTCACAAACTAGCAGATGTGCTGTGGAAGTCTGATGTGCACAATGATAGACTATTCATCTACAGACTATCCTGAAATGAAGGAAATATGTAGCAATTACATTTCATTTAACTGCTTTCCTAATGAAACCAAACTCAAAAAAATACCTTATTAGCCTACTTATTTAATTACCCAACTCAGGAAAATGAAAAAAAACCAACAACAATCCAAACTATATAAGAACTACAAAATGAAAATCTTCCTAACTGCATTGAGAGAGGACCTTTGATGACACAGTCTGATATCTTGGTCCTTTACGAGATGTCATAAAGCCATTCTTCCTTCTCAATTCACTTGCCACCCCAAAGGGCCTCTCCATCTCTCAGAAAAGGACCCGCCCACACCAACCATGTTTTGGCATCCTCAGGTTACAGTACTGAAACTCACTCTACTGAGGTCTGAATGTAACTGCTACAAAAATGCTGATGCTGGTTGGTACAGCAACAGAAATATACCTCATACCCCAAAAGGTTAGCAAAAACCCAACACACTGTCCTTTGCTAACTCGACTAGCTCCCCATTTGTTCATGGACCAAGCTCAAAATCTGCATAATCTGTAATGCGTAATCTACATACATCTGTAACAGATTGGAGCCTGGTTAACAGAAACCATCTTAATCTCTCCACCACCACCAAAAAAGCTATATGCCACAGATGTGATGCAGATTGGGAAGGACAGGTTTTAATTTTCTTGCATTGAGTGGAATGAATTCTTGGCAATAGGACAGGGCTGTGGAACTCAACACCCCAGGAGGCAGACTATGGAATGAACCACATGGTGTCAGATGTACTTTCTGACATAGTCTTTCTCCAGGAATAAGGCACATAGTCCTCCCTCCTCAACTTACAAATATTAAACCTATAACAAAGAGAAAAACAATCCAATTACTTTAATCTTGGACTGTTATGCTCTAGCATAATTTTGTAGGAGATTGTCATACCAGGGCAACAATCCTTATTATGCAATAGTTTAGATAGGAGAGACAGACTCACTGTGGAATCTATGGAGCCAGAGGTCCAGGCCACAAAGCTCAGAACTGAATCCAAGTTTCCAAGTGTGGTATATCCTTGATCCAGGATATTTTTTCTGAACCCATCTAAAATGTATTTGACCAACATACACAAATAGGACCAAATTCAACTCAGTGATACATATCTAAATACAGAGTACTTTCAGTGAACTCAAGGGAATTAAAACCAGTTAACCGAGAGCAGAATTCAGCTCATAATACAGTACAAAATATTACAAACTTGTGGCAAGATGTTTCCTGCCTACACGGTCTTTTTAGCTAAAATGCATTGAATATTTTCAAGTTCTATTTTGAGAAGACTGGTACAATCAGGCAAAACACTTTCAGTATTCATTAATTACTAACTAAAACTGCAAAAATGCAATGGCCCATTAATGGAAATATATGCAAAATGCATATGAATAGTACATTAATTCATTCAGATCAGTGTTAACACCAATTATTCATAATGTTGCATATTTGAAACAAATTGTTACCCTAACAAATTTGGTAAACATAAAATAATTTAAATCTTTTAAAAATGCTTTGTTTTGCCATATTAGCTGTCAGACATTTTGTAAGGATTAGGAGGATTCATGTTCCTATTCTAAAACATCGTCTTATTCACAGCTGGATATATTACAGAGCCTTGGACAATGAGAACATATTTAAAGTAACTTATTGTACATCAGATTATAAGATATCCATTATATTTGTACATTCTAGTTCTCTTTTTCAAGTTAAAAAAAGCCCTCCTATAAGGTATAGATAAGACTCCCCCTTCCCCTAATTACTCTTTTGTCATAATAAATAAAGTCTTTGCAGCTTTCAGAAACGTATCCCAAGCATATCTGATCATAAATGGGAGTATTTAGAAAATAGATGATAAGAGATCAGACTTATTGAGTCTCTCACATGCACTGCCTGAATCCTGTGCCAACATTGTGTCAACCAGAAGGTATTTCTTTTATTGAACCTTTCCGCTCATCTATGGGCTTCCTGTTAATGAGATCAATACCTATGTCTAGTGGCTTAATGTTTTAAATTAAGGATAATTTATGATCACATGATTTTCCTCCTCTTCTTTTAAATATCCCTTTCTATACCCACCATTCACCGCCAGCTTAGTAAGTGGTCTCCCTCTTCAGTTTGTGCATATTAGCCATGAACAGAACAGCTCAGAAGCTATTTGCTGTGTTTACTCACAAACTGTCAGTGAGCAGACTAGTGAAACGGGAAGATCAAATTAGATTATGGGCGAAGAGCCTTTTTACCTTTCTCTTACCTTAGCTTTTCTGTGATTAAACACTTGTTTGTTTAAATATAGATGGCTACTAGCACTAGTGCTCTCTTCCTCATAGTTAATGGCTCATTTCTTTGGTTCCAGCTGGCAGTGCTTTTGTACAACATTCCTGAAAGTCAGTGGTGCAGGGTTGACTGCATCACGCAAGTGTAAGGAGGGGCTATCTCCAAGCACTTTACCTTCACATTCAACTAGCTATATAAAAACAGATTTTCAGAGCATGAACAACTCATAATGAATATAATGACAGTTATGGGTGCTCAGTACCTCTGAAAATCCAAGGAACTTTTATTTAGGTGCCTTAAATGTGACCTTAGGAACATACATTTAGATACCCAGTGTTAAAATTTTGGTCATACTATATTTACAGTACACACTGTGCACAGAGCATTTGTCACGGAAGGTAAATGATACAAATTTATCTAGCAATGTTTGTTCCATATTGCCAGATTAAAGCAAGACTCATTACAAATTGTTCTCCAATTTGCACAAACCTGCTAAAATGGGGTAGTTTTGATATTTTATATTTTATTGTCCTTGTCTTCCCTACAGCTTTTATAAATGACCAACGTGTCCCATAAATCTGAATAAAATTGTCTCCACACTGCCTTTATAGAGGTCAGTGAATCTTTCTGCTTAATGGATGTCCTTGAATATCATATCAATTCTATCATGCTATCTTTGGTAAACATTCTTATTTTGAGATGATACAATGATTGAATTGTATACTACCTAATAAACAGAAATAGCATGGCTATATAATTTGTCCTAGTTTTTATCAGTAGATAAAAAATTGACTTGAAGAAAAGAGATACAGTAAATAAAGATATTAGCCGTAAAATTTGTCGATCTTAAGCAAGCAGTAGTTTATGAGGCCTTGCTCCAGAAACTATCATTCACTATTAACAGACTTTCTCTTTACCACTATCTTGAACTTCTCCTTTTAAGAAAAAAGTTATTAAGAGGGTTGCAGTAGGATAGTTTAGGATTCATCTGGTTGCTTGGATCCTTTTAAGCTTGTGTACATTAATCTAATGCCATTTTTCTAACATCTTGCAGCCCCAATAGTCACTATGTGGAGTGCAGAATTCCATTCCACTACAGTGCATGCTGCACTGAATTTAGGGTTACCTCTGAAGACCACTCAATAGCTTGAGTTAGTGCAGAATACAGAGGTCTGCCTCATTAGTGGAGTGGATTGATATGAGCACATAACACCTGAGCTACAGTGAACATTGGCCAGAGGAACTCTGCCTAGAGACATGAGCTGACAAGGAACAGAACATAGGCCCCACAGTCACAGAACACCTCCCTATACAGCTACCTCCAGCTGGAGTGATGGATGGCCATTTTGTCCAGTGACAGGAGGCTCATGAGGAGATTTTGTGGGACCACAAAAGGAGTGAGCATAGACCAGGAGGTGGGGAAAAATTGCAGCCAGAACCTCACTAAGATGTTCAGGAAGAGCCAGAAGAGGGTCTGCAACCTGACACACCTTGCTGTGAAAGGAACAGGGGTAATGTGAGTTCATGAACCGTGCCAGGTAAATGTCTGTGCTCAAGACTCCCTGGAGGAGCCACAAATTAATACTCACAGAGGGCAAGGAACCAGAGTGAACTACAGGCTGGCTGACCAGGGTTCCTTGCCCCCTTAAGGTGGCAGCAAGTCCTGCCACTTGGTGTCAGGGCAGGACACGAGAGTGAGGAAATGGATGGCATGAAACATGTGCATGTACAGATGTTCTCTGGGTGCAGTTCGGAGGTGAACTGGTTGGATATTGTGTAACCAGCTCAGGTAGTATGCTGGAGAAAGGCCAGGGAGGCTGTCATGCCAGGGGCCCGATGACAAGTTCCAGAGAGTGAGGGGTGGGTGGGGACCATACTTCCTCAGGACCCGCTCAAGGAACGTGAGAGAAGCAGGACACAAGGCTTCCCTCATTTCCTGGAGCACATGAAAAGGAACTGGAAGGTGTGTCGTGAAAGAGGAGGAAGACTGCAGTAACAGAAAATACAGCCTTATCATCAAGGCAACTGACTGCTGCCTAGGGATTGGACCATAACTTTACCTCTGCCACAAATCTCTTATGTGATGCCAGGCAAGTCACTTACACCCAACCTTTTAATATGTGGTCACTAACCATCTGTTCCTCATATTTTGGGTGCTGGGGTTCAGAATGATCACTCATGCTACAAATGAATTCAATGGGTGCTTTGATTTGAACACATGAAGTGCTATGTGTAATGCTAAATACGTTGAAAAAAATTTGGTACCCAAAATTGAGTGGGAATTTTTTCTCTTAATCTTTCTATAGATATGTCTAAACAGCAGCTGGGAAGTGTAATTCTCAGCTTGGGTAGAGACTGATGTACTAGTTCTGCTTGAGATCATGCACTAAAAGTAGCAGTGTGGCCACGGTGGCACTGGCTGCAGCTTGGGCTTGTATGTACCCATTGGGTCAGGAGGGATGGTACTTGGGTACCTAGCCAAAGCCACCACCTGTGCTGCTGCAGATACCTTACTATTTTTAGTGCATTAATTTGAGCAGTGCTAGTGCATGTACATCTACTTGAGTTGGGAATTACACTTCCCAGCTGCCCTGTACCTTAATTCTGCTCCAGTAAAATAGGGATAATACCACCCCCTCACTTGATAGGATATTGTGAAGATAAATTAATGTTTGTGAAGCACTCAGATACTATAATGATATAAGTCCATGAGGAAATTAAAAAATCTGTTTTCAGTGCAAAGTTTGAATAGAGTGCAATAAATGAGGAGTGACCACACAGTGAATGAAAAAGAGAAAACAAAATATTGAATAGGTATTCCTTAAATAAGCACCATCTATTCTGTGCATGGAATGAAGCAGGGATTCTGAAGAAAAAACAGTATATGGTCATGCAATTAAAGGCTGGACCATAATGCATGTGCACAAGCTGGTTGAATTACAGTTACGTTGACAACCTTAATTGTGGCATTTCCTATCTTTTCAGCGCTTGATTTTGCAGCCTTAATAATATTTTACATAGTTTGTGTGTAATAATGCTTACAATGCCTAGATCTAAAGATGCTTTGTAGTTTAACTGATTAATGTTTGGGAAGCACTTTGAAACCTACAGATGGAAGGTATATAAAAGACCTTATAATTATGAAATTTTTAAACCAAGCAGAAAGTGGTCTGATAGCTCATTGTGCTGTTGCCTCTCAGACCCAAGTTCATTGCTAACCTGAATTCACTTTGCATCACGTTTTGAGTTGGCCCTGATTGGGAGTATCATAGAGTAGAAGACAAAATAGTGGAGTTTTTGCTTCAGTTGATTCTGTGAGGGAATTTAAACTAACATCAAATTAGGACATGAAAGTAACCTTATAATTATCCCATCATTTCCAATAAAATATTTTTAATTACTGAAGCTGAAGAGAGCAATTTAGCAGATTTACAAGGAACATGTTTTTTCCAATCTCCTGCTGCTACAGACTATAGTAAATGATCTGGTAATCTGTACCAATTACAAGCCAATAGTATTTAGGAACATACGGTGCTGTTAAAAATATTTTTAAATAAACTTCAATAAGTGCAAGTTTAAACTTTTGCTCTAATTTTCAGGTTTCTAATAACAGCATACTTGAACCTTATAAATCTTAGAAATCTAATTAGACAATGTTAAGTTCTCTCTAGCTGAAGTCACAGATGTTTCATACTGGGAAAATCAGCAAGCCCCAGGGTTTGTTTGGTCTAGAATAGTGTCAAATTTTCATGGATAATTTAATAGGTAATAACTCTAATTCTTTCCCGTAAACCAAGAGATTATAGATAATGATTGCACTAACATCATAAAATTAACCCTCTAGGCTAATGAAAATTTTCAGGAATCATTGAGAAAATTAATTTCTGGTACTTGATGTTACTTTATTGCCAGTCATTCTTGAGTTGTATTATATCTCACAATGTGACAGAAAATGCAAATAAACATTTTGAAATAATGCAATTTGAAAAAAATTATACATCAAGAATAGCTGTGAGTATCTTTAGTCTGCTATGTATACTGACTAATCCATGGTGAAATACAAGATGTTTTTGCCATATGGGGCTTACAATAGCAACGTTTATGACTATTTTTGGGGTTTACACCATCAAATAATGCATTTCCCTCAAGAAAATAGCTTGTCTCTTTGAGTATAGAAAAACTTGATCTCACTCTGCAAAAGTAACAAAAGTAACTATTAAACTGACTCATGGTTAGAAATAGTAATGAAGAAAAATCAGCTCTTCACATTAGTTTAAATAGAATATGGAAACACGAAAAGGACTAATGAGGTTTTACAATCAGGAAGTTGAAGTTTCATGCTTAGATCATGTCCCGAGGTTATCAGCAAAAGACTTTATGGCTTTCTATAAGGCTAGAAAAAGGACCAAAGCTGTCTTCTTGAGTGCAGGGATTTGCAGATCTAGCTGTGGGAAATTAATTAAAATTGTCCAAACTCACCAAAAGTGGGGCATGCAATTGCAATAGTTCCCAACCTACTTCTGAGAACACCCCTTCCACCTGTAAATCTGGCAGATCCCATGCTGTCTCCCACCTCTCAATTTTATACTCCCTTATACTATTTGCTTGTTTTCCTTCCTCTCTCCTTTCTTTGTCTTTGTTGGTATTTTTTCTCATCTTCTCTCTCTTTTTTGCATTCTAATTTTTATGCTCATTTGCTTTTTGGGCAAGTATAATGGGAACCCCATTCTGAAAGGGGTCTGAACTGGCTACCAAATAAATAATAAATACAAAACCACCTAGCTGTACTGAAAGAATCCTTTTCTGCTCAGACCAGTCTGTGATAGGTTTCTAAATTTTAAATTCATCGCTAGCAGTAACAACACAGTATTATCAATACAACTTCATTTCTCCAAATAGGTATCCTCTTCAAGTTCTTTTTCTGTAGCGATGCCTCACAAGGATCTTTTGTTGCTGGAAAAAATATCCGTGATTGACTGATGCTGTGTGAGTTTCTCAGAATCTTCAATTATCTACTATACTTCATACTCAGAAACATTCAGAGAAAACTAAGAAGGGAAGAATAGCATACAGTCTAGTGACATATGTTCACAACACACTCTCATGCACACAACATAGCATAGCTACAGCTGTTCACATCACATGGTTTAGCATTCAGTTTGACCTCAAATTGACCTTGATGTTTCAAGCAACCAGAGAAAAGCCACACCACTCAAAAAAGAATAAGAAGCAAGCTGACTTTTAAATCATGCATTAGCACTTAGCATCAGGAAATCCCATTTGCCACTGCCAAGGAGTTAAACTAAATCATGGTATAATATTTTATGGCTGAGTGCCTCAAACCACAATGGTGTTTGGGGCCTTGGAGTATGTAAAATATTTTCCCCAAGACCCAGACCTTTGCTTAACTGACAGGGAATGCAAGACTGGAAATTGTTATAGCCTCTACAATGCTTCTAGAAATGATTTCATAGATGTGCACTGTGACGTTTGGTCAATACCACAACAAATTCTAAAACACCCACAAGACTAGAGAACTGCACTTTGAGATAAGTGGGGTTATCTGATGGATTCCCATAGATATTCATTTAGATTTAGCATTCCCTATTTGTCTCCTCTATATTGCAAGGATGAACAGTTTAACCATACTATTGAGATGTAGGAGAAGGGGCCTGGAAATTTTGACTGCTAGGCAGAAGGTTTAGGTCCAGGGCCTCAGCTTTGTCTGAAATGCTTCCAGTTCCACTGAAAGTTCCAGCTAGACAGCGTGAACTTCAGAATCTCAATGTGTGGTTGAGAAGGTGGTGCAAAGAAGGAGGTTTATTAGGATTTATAGGAAGTTTATAATGTACTAGGGAACAGAGGATGAATTGGCTTCACCTTAACCACAATGGAAGGAAACTGCTGGCATGTAAATAAATAAAATTTTGGAGTTTTTAAAATTAACACTGTGGGAAGGCTGACAGGAGCTGAGGAGTATGCAAGTTGGACAGAGATATCTGTTAAAGATGTTAGTAATACAACAATACCTGTGTATCCACTGGAGGGGAAAATGCAAATTATACCTGAAGTAGAACAAATACAGGATAAGAGCACAAAGATAAATTCTGTAAAATCAGCATTGTGTCAGATTAAAGAATAATAAAAACAGATACTTGGTCAAGAATTAAAAGCTCCAGTGTTTCTATATACACATGCAACAAGTTTTAAAGTAAAAACAGGTGAATTAGAATGCCTTGCCTTGGACAAGGACTTTGATGTAATAAGCATTAGAGAAACATGATGGAATAACAAAAGCCTGTGGGATACTGCAAGACCTGATTCAAGCTATACAGGAAAGACAGACCAGGCGACAGAGGTGAGGAAGAAGGAACATATCTAAAGGATTTTGAAGAATCTACTGAGATAAAAATTGTGAGTAGAGAGGACAACAGAGTTGAATCTATATGGATAACATTCCCAAGTTATACTACACGACTATAAATCAAAAAAAAAAAAGAAAGAAAGAAAGAAAGAAAGAAAGAAATTAAGTTCAGAGTTTTTAGAGAGATGAAAGAGGCAGTAAAATTTAACAAAATTGTAATAAGGAATTTCAACTACCCACATATAAACTGGTTAAATGGCAAAACAGGGCAAAGCTTAGAGAAACAATTCCTTAGCACTCAAAGTGATTCTTTCTTTGAATAGCTAATTTGAAAGCACATAAAATGTTACTATGAGGAACTTCAGAGATACTTAAGCATGTGAGGAAAACTGGCAACATGATGGCAAATGAAGATCAGTGTTGATAATGCACATTGAAGGTGAATATTTTAAACTACGCATACACCTTACAGGGTTCTAAATTAACTGAATCTACACAGTAAAGGGAACTTGGTATCACTGTAGAACACATAATTACAATTTTTACCCCTTCCCCCATTTTATTGTGGATCTTCTCCACTCTCCCAGACTTCTTGATGAGAATTAAGAAAAAAATTAATATTTGATAGAACATTCACTTATTTTCAAATTAAAAAGTTACAACTTCATCTCTGTGGAGCTTTCAATTAAATCCAACCAAACTTAAAAAAGAAAACACAAAGTATTTCTTGGAAGTTTCTGCTAACATATTCAAGAATAAAATTTAAATTGTCATCATGAGGATTCAAAATCAGCATCCCTCTAAAATGAATTATAATTGCAAACTGCTGAAGAACATTTATTTGGTACCCCAAATCCCACAATTGAGTAAATCACCAACCTGGCGTAAAGGGAAGTGAAAGCAGCTAAAACATAATAAAATAAAAAACTCTAGAGCAAACTGATGAAAAAGGAAGTTGATAGTAATAAATATACAACAGAAGCTCAGACCTGTAAAAAACAAATGATACAGGATGCAGAAGGACACAAGGGAAAATCTATGGCAGGCAGAATTAAGGACAATAAAAAGGTTTTTTTTAAAGAAGTATATTAGGAACAAAAGAAATCCTAACCATGATATTAGTTCATTACTAGATGATGGTAGATTGTCAATAATAATGCAGAAAAGGCAGGAGTATTCAATAAATATTTGTGTTCTGTATTTGGGGAGAAAGAGATGCTGCTGCTGCTGCCGATTGATGATGAAACTTTCCATTCCAATAGCAAAAAGGAAATGTGAAACAGTAGCTAATAAAGCTAGACATTTTTAAATCAGCAGATATGGATATCCTGCATCCAAGAGTTTTAAAAGAGCTGGACAAAGAGCTCTTTGGATGGTTCAAAGATGATTTTCAGTAAATCTTGGAACACTGAGAAAGTTAAAGAGAACTGGAAGAAGGCTAATATTGTTCCAATATTTTAAAAGGGTAAATGGAAGAACGAGGGTATAGGCCTGTCAACCTGACATTGATCCCAGCCAAAATAATTGAACAACTGATACGGACTTGAATAGCAAAGAATTAAAGGAGGGTAAAACAATTAATGCTAATCAACATGGGTTTATGGAAAATAGATCTTGCCACACTAACTTGACATCTTTTTGATGAGATTACAAATTTGGTTGGCAAAGGTAATAATCTTGTTGTAATACAATTAGACTTCTGTTAAGCATTTGACTTGTACCATATGACATTTTAGAGCACTACAAAATCAACATGGAACACATTAAATGGATAGTGTTTAACTGATAGGTCTCAAAATGTAATTTTTGGTTTCTAGAGGGGTCTGATAGAAATCTGTTCTTGGCCTTATACTATTTAACATTTTTAAGAATAACCTGGAAGAAAATGTAAAATCATCACCAGTAAAGTTTGCAGATAACACAGAGACTGGGGAAATAGTAAATAATAAAGACGACTGGTAACTGATTCAGAGTGACCTAGATTGCTGAAAGCTGAACACAATCAAATTATATGCATTTTAATATCGAAAAAACGTAAAGTCATACATGTAGAAACAAAGACTATGCTTATAGGATGGGAAACTCTACCCTATTAAGCAGTGACTTTGAGAAAGACTTGGGGGGTAATGGTGGATCAGCTGAACATGAACTCCTAGTGCAAGAGTGCAGCCAAAAGGAGTTAATGCCATCTTTGGATGTATAAACAAGGGAATATCAAGGAGATGTAGTGAGGTTATTTTACTTCTGTATTTGGCACGGGTATGACCACTGCTGGAATACCGTGCCCAGTGTAGTGTCCACAGTTCAGGAAAGGTCTTGATAAATTGGAGAGGGTTCAGAGAAAAGCCCTGAGAATGATAAAAGGATTGGAAAACATGGCTTATAGATAGTGATAGACTATATTTAGCTTATACAAGGGAAGGTTAAAAGGTGACTTGATTATCATCTATAAGAACCTGCAAGGGGAACAGAAATTTGATAATAAAGGGATCTTCACTTTTGTCCTTGTAATCTATGAATGGGGACAGTTCAAACTTTGGCTGTTATTATTTCATAATGTTTTTAATCTCAAAGAAGATAGCACAGTATTGTTTCACATTTAAAAAGCTGTTGTATCTTCACAACCAACAATTATGAAATTTTAAAAAAGGTAAGCTTACATTTTTCAGAAATAACAAAATCCACAGGCAGAGAGAAGCACCTTAATTTTTTTCTAAATACCAAAATTTCCATGATGTATAATCCCAACGCTTTAGGCATGACTCATTTTTCTTTCACCCTAACAATCGAAGGACTACTTGTATTCAAATTCCTTGAAAACTTCTATTCCATGCAGGGTTATTAGAAAATATCAAATAGCTCAGTATGTTACAGTCACACATAAAGCTAATGTTTCAAATTTAACTAAAAAGCTTTCAGTCATACTACATAGTTTTATCAGATCACATTTATCTCCAAACAGCCCTTAACTCCCTTATTTTGAATATGAACTTCTGTCAGTATCCATGCTAGAAATTAAACACACAGCATTTTTACTATGAAAATTTTTCACTGAACTACCTCAAATTACAAATACAGGATTCAAATTAACTGAGAACTATTACAAGTCATATTCAGACTAGAAATAAGATGTATATTTTTTACAGTAAGAGTAATAAATCATTGGAACAATGTACAAAGAGTCATGGTAGAGTCTCCATCACTGACAACTTTTAAATCGTGTGGGTGTTTTTTTCTAAAAGATATAATCTATGAATTATTTTCGGGAAGTTCTATAGCCTGTGTTATATAGGAAGTCAGACTGGATGATCATAATGGTTCCTTCTGTCCTTCGAATCTATGAGTATCTTTCAGGTTAATTGAGGCCTCAAACATGTTTTCTCTGAAAGTGTTCAGGCACTATTCTTGCAGACAGTGGGACAAAAACTGCATTTGAAAGCTCATCTTGGCACACATGTTCACAAATGCAGAACTGGGAGCTGTGATATAGGCACAGAAATTTGAAATTGGGCTCCACACACATACCCTTTCTTTACATGTGTATGTAAGACCAGCCTTGGGTGTGTGCCTCTGATCATATCTTTGCTTCTCTCTTTGTGTTGCACCTGTTCCTAGGATTTACTTTTATAGGAATGAATGGTCGGATACTTATTTGAGTAGATGACAGCTCCTAATTTAAATATAATTTAAAGTACACTTAGTGACTCTGAAGAAGAGACCTCTCCCACACCATGCCTGGAAATATCAAATCAGCACTTAGAATATGAGAGCTTTTAAATTAGCTTTACAGTCATTGCTTATTCTTGTAAAGCTTCTTAGTAAGTAAAGTAAGATAGAACTATTATCATGTAGTGAAATCAGTGTAAAATACAAGATATAGTACTTATTGCAGACTACCAAAAATACAGTATGATTTTTAATAATTTGTTCCAGAGATGTTGCTTCCACTTCTTAATCGGCACATCAGAGTGGGTGCCTAGAAGATCTGTCAGTAATTATACATCACTTAGTTTATTCTTTTAAAATAAACTAATTAAATTGTTTTGTAAATAGATCTTGGCATCACTCAGCTGCTCATCACTCAACTGTTCTTGGCTCTGTCTATGCTAGACTTTGCCAGTTTGGTTTTGATACCATTTAGGGAAGAAATAATCAGTGTCTTTTTTTTTTCCAGCAAGTGCCCAAGGAATTATTGTAGCCCTGTTTCTGCCTCCCTTAGGGGTCAAAAGTCTGTTCACACATTTCCATGGTACCTAAGAGTAAATACTCCAACTTAACACCATCTACCTCTAACTCGAGTTGTCAAAAATAATAAACATCATTTTTTATGAGAAAAGAGATTACTGAAAACACAATAGATGTTCAGTGGCCTTAAACACTGTTGCACTAATCATTGCAAAAAGTGCATCAAACTTGACTCTAAACTTAGTTTTGAAGAAAAAGAGCTAATTACTTATTATAACATTCGTTATTTAACAAACAGCTGTGAGGCTGTCCATTCTTCAATGGCTCTGCAAGGTTGGTGACTTCAGACATAAGACGTCTCTGTGCTTTTTGTTTTTTAAAAACAAATACACACAGCCCCTTTCCCCCAAAAATAATCCAACAAAAGAACTACACCCAGATTCTTTTTTTCTTCCAAAATGTTTCCCCCCACCACTGTTTTATTCAAAGAATGCTGTTAACCTTTATTTCATCTTCCAAAATCAGTATGAGTTGGCCTCATCATCTCTCCCAGCTTCCAGTAGATTTAGGTTCTAAGCAATATCTGCTTTGATTGTCCTCTTCCAGTCCTGCATGCTTTCCCTTTTCTCTTAACAATCTTCCAGTAATATGTTGAAGTGAAATGTTTGCTCCCCCTGCAGTTCTCTAATCACTGGAAATTGTGGCCTTGTGCTTCCAGGCACACATTATGAAGCTGTTTGTCTCAACACCAGAACTGGATATTATTTATTCATATATTTTCCGAAGTATTATATAAACTTAAACATCAAATATCTATTATTAAAGTTTGCATTTATTTATATTGCATTTATTTCTTAGTCTGAAAACACCTGGGGGCAACATGGGTAAGGTCTTAACAAATTTCTTATGACTCTACAATAAATGTATTGCTTATGTCATAGTTCATTAATTTTAATCTTGTGACATAGTTATGGTGTAAATGCTATCTAACTGTGAAACATGAATGTTGTCAGTAATGTGAAATGGCCAGACTTACCCACCATGACCAGCTAAGAAGTGTGTAGAGGGGCAACCTACCTCACCACTTCCAGAACCCTTGTTGGCTAGACTGTGGGCAGGAAATCCCACCACGGCTTCTTGCTACCAGCTCTCTTCACGCTGGAGGATGGGGATACCATTTAAGAAGAGACTCCATGTTCTGCAAGGATGCAGCACACTCAGAGTTTGATCTACTGGGCTTGGGGATAGGCCAAGGAAACAACCTAAGTGCATGGCCATTATGAGCTTGCACTGCAAAGGATGCAAGAATTGACAAGAGACCAAAGAGAAGGAGGTTCCCGAAGCTGTGACTAAGGGACAGAGATTAGATGGATTTTTTATCTGTTTCTTTGCCAATAAAGGTGCTAGAGTGATTCCTGTATGAATTCCTGCCTCTCCAAAGGTTGTAGGAGGTTTCTCCAGCTCAAGGCAACTGGTGGAGTTTAAAATAACCTGTGATGAATCTGCAAAGCAAGGGATACAACTCCCATCAGCCCCTTCCTCACTACACTTCCATTTCCACTAGCCAGATATGGGGAAAAGTCCTGATCCAGAAAGTAGTGGGCTCTGTTTGTGAGTGGGAGAAGCATGACAACACAAAGGTGGAGAGAAGCTGTAGGAACTGAATGCAGAGCCATGTGTGACTGCCAGACTATACAGCAAGTCACTGTGGGACTTATGCGGGAGCAGCCAAGGTTTGGCAGGGAGCCAGTTCAGATAGGCCCAATGATAGGGTGATCATACATTCCCATTTTCCAGGGACAGCCCTCAGATGAGGTAGTGTATATCCGGGCAAACCCATGTACCTGGAAGAGTCTTTGGTGCACAAAAGTCATCCCCAAATACCCTTACTTTTAATTTCTTGTGTTGGTTAATATGTCTAATGCATAAATGTGTTAGAGAGAAATAGTCAGTTAGAGAGAAATAATATTGTTATTATTACTATTTTCAGCTACAGGAAATAATTTAGCTATAACAAAGATGGTATTGCACTATTGCGGTTGCCATAGTTAAGACATTGACTGAATGGTGTATGATGTTGAACACAAGTGAGAATCAGTGTAAAGTGAAAATGGCATTGTCAAAAAAGCATAAATTCTGCTTTTACAACCAGCTTCAGAAGGATTTTCCATATATACGATCAACTGGAAAAGAAACATGTGTATTGTGTTCAATACGCCAATCAGTATTTTCCATTTTGAGTGGAGGCAGGACATCTATAAAAGAACATGTAGGTACCTCTAAACATAAAGATTCTCTTACAGCACGTGCTATTTCAAGTTCCATTATCAATTTTTTTCCACAAAGTTGAGCCACCATAGAGTGAAAATGATCTTGCTTTTCAAGACGGAATATATGCATGTCATACTGCTAGACATAATTACAGTTTTGGGCCAACGGACTGCACTTCCAAATTAAATTAAAAATTCAGCAACCCAAAATTCTTGTGTGAGTGGAAAAAATGGGACGCAATAGTTACAAATGTTTTTTCTTCTTTGGCAAATGATGAACTAATTGATGACCTGAAAGATGTTGAATATGTGCTATTGAGTGTTGATGTGTCAAATCATGGACATATAAAATTGCTTCCTATCTTGGTTCACTACTTCAAGGCTTATGAAGGCAGTTTGTGTGTGCAAGTTAAACTTATGGATTTTGTCAGATTTATAAAAGAAACATCAGAACTTATTGCAGCTGAGATAATAAATGTGATGAATAAGTATAGAATAGAAAATAAAACTGTGGCATTCTCAGCAGATAATACAAACACAAACTTAAGTGTTCTATCCAGACATGGAAGAGAAAATTTGCACACCGAAGAAAAGAAATCTTAAAAAGGAAAGTGATAAACCTTGAATGCCCTGCTCACATCATCCACAACTGTGCCTGAACTGTAAGGGATATCATCCTGGTAAAGCATTCAAATTAAGCTATGTGGATATTTATATTCACTGTTCACGTGGAAAGACTGAAGTTTTGGTAAGCATGTGGGGCAAGAATATCATAATATACTGGGATACAACGTCAGATGGCTGTCAATGTTACCTAAGTCTTTTTCTTTTCAAAGGAAAAGTGCCAATATTCACCAAATATTTGAAGACCCATGTATCCAACTCTGACTTTCTTTTATCCATGCAAACATGACACTTTTTCATGACACAATCAAATCACTTGAGAGAGATGATTCCTGTGCAATAGCGTCAGCTGATATCTTTAGCAATCTCAAAAAGAAACAGGTTACCAGGTATGAAGAAGACTTTGTGCCTGTTTTAGTGAGAAAACTATTTAGAAACTTAGAAGAAGTGGGACTCGTGAAACATCAGTGCTGTCTTATTGTGTCTAGTTCTTTCTTTGATATAGCCATAAAATACAGACATCATGGGGAATGCATACAGATGATTTGAGAGATTTCAATTTCTTGTTTTAAGGAAAGTTCCTTTAAGATCCGAGATTGAAAAAGTAGCCAAGTTACTGCAGAAGAAATGCCCAAATGTGACAATTAATGAGGACACACTGTTTGATGAAGTAACTCTGTTAAATGAGTTTTTGACAGGGAAACTGTGTGAATGAAATGACACAACTACAATGATCACAGAATGTGGTAGACGGGATGAAGTAATCAAGCATTTCAGGGAATCCTCAGTCCGCATGCAAATATAAATAAACTGGTAGAACTGATCATGTGCCTGCCTGGCACCAAGAATCCACTATTGAGCTAATTGTTTACCCTTACAACTGTTTGTAAAAAATTGGATAACATTGTTACCTCCATAGTGAACATTACAAAGAAAAAGCCTGTTTTATCTAAACATGATTTTGCTGTTAATATTAATAATGCTTCAGTCATGAGGATGTTTTCTGGCATGAATGACCTTTGGACAGAAAAAAATCCAGATACAGGGTTGAAACTATGAAAATCATTCCAATTGTCAAAACAAACTTCACTTTGCCCTGTCTTGAGTTCTTCAACAAACTGAGCAAAAACATTAAAATTACAAAACAGATACACTCATCAAAGAAATACAGCTATTAATCCAGTGAGCTTCTCTAGTGTTGCCAGCATCAGGAATACTGGTGAATATAATTTCTAATGTGTGCCCAGGGATGGGAGTTTTCCATCTACAGACAATTGCCATTTCCTAGACATTCTTGAGAAAATGTGAAAATTAAGAGGGATTTTTTTGTATTACTGTAAATATAAACTGCATAAAACCATTATAATACACATGTAGGTGGCAAAAGTCATTTCAGTTCATTCTTATTTAAATTATTGCACTCTTTATATCTAAGAGTTTATATCTAAGAGCTTCTTTATTGTGAGGTCACATCCACGGTGGTTATATGCATATTTGTGTTGTATTTGTAGTGTATATGTGCAATTGTTAAAATATTAGCTGCTAAAATCTTTTTGCCTTGTTACGCTCCACAATTTACATTTTCAGTCTTGGCTACTTTGCTGTGCTCCCACCACCTATTTGCTGGAATAGAGCCTGGACTGGAAAGGGCAACCCACGTACTAGGTCTGAAGAGTTCTGACTTTTGATTGGACTGCCCCAAGGACCAAACATTTATTGCTATTGCTCCCTTGAACTGCAACTGTTTAAGCCTTTGTACCTAGCACATCAGCAATCTTTCCCTTCCCTCTGGTACTTGGCCAACAAGGCATTCCTGGACTATAATGATCTAATGAGGGAATTACTGGACAGAAACTAATTTGTGACCCATGCAGTTACAACATCCTTTTCTCTCCCAGCTTTCAAGGGAGAGAGCAACACTCATCTGTTGCTTGGTTATCTTACATAATTAAGAATAATGGAGATCCTGGGGGTCCCAGCCAAGATGGGGAATTAGGTGGATAACCTCTAGTCACCCTTCTGTATAGACCTCTTACTCCTATGAAAATGGATAGTTGCCATTGCCTCCACCTGAGAGACACTGGGTACACTTTTAGGTGTACCTGAATAACTTCCGGGTACAAAAATATTACTAATGGATTTTATGCAAGTAATATACATCCAAAATAGAACTAACACAACTTTACTTAAAAGTAATCCTAGTGACATACAATGGAAAATGCAATATATTAATATACGGTATGCCGTTTTAATTGTATCAGATCAGTAGGTGATGCTGCAGTAGTTCAGCTACCTGTGGCAGCTTTGATACAGAGACATACAACTAATCAACACTTTTAGCAACACACAGATCCGCCCTATCCCTAAGTATGTACTCTCTCAAATGTATAGTTTTGAGCTCTCTCTTGAGTTTAGATCAGGACTCTGTGAGTCTGACAAAGGCAGTCCAGATGAAACAAAATGGAGTGGGGCAATTCTGTATTGTGACCATTTAAGATTACGCAGCACTAGCTGTTGCGTCAGTTGTGATAACAGATAGCAATAGCCCCTGATTCGGACCTCACAGCGATTTCCCCTTCTTTTTTTCCTTAGACTTAACAAAGTCGCACAAAGTCTTAAGACTTTATCTTCAACCCAGAAAGCGTAGCCCCAGGAATAACTCTCTCTTTCCTCAGCTGACTGTGAGCCAAATTCAAATCTGTTTCAACTGACAGTCTCTGGCTTCCACTCTCAATGGTTGGGCTGGGAAGGAGGAGTCTGAGAACTAGGGCTCAGCATTAGCAAGTAATCAACAGCAGTGTAGTCTTAACACTGGTTATGTGTCTTTAACCCCAACCACTCAACAACAGGACTCAATCACAGGTTTTCCTTGGCCCACACTCCAAAGGGACAAGCAGCCTCTGAGTTCTCCCAGAATTCTGTTTTAGTTCCCAATCTAAAATAGAACCTGCTGCTACCACTCAGTGGCCTCTTCCCTAGAAACTCAGTCCAGTTCCAGAAGGCATCACTGCATCATGGAATGTGCAGTCCATCAAAGCCAGTATACAGTACAAAGAGGTTGGTCTAATCAGAATTCCACTGATAGGGTTCAGCAACTTCTCAGATAGGGGTCTAGACAGCTAAGAGAAAGATCCAGACAGCTATTTGAAAGAAGAGCCCTAAAGGGTTGGAAGAGGCCATCAAGATTGCTGCAGAGCTCCAACTAGCCATAGAAGCTGCAGAAGAAGGGGGCATGTGCACACAAAGCTGAACTGGAAGTCACTGGAAGTCAGCGCTGTGTGGACTGTGCGCGGAGGAGACGCTGCAAAGTCGATGGAAGATACGCAAGTGATTTACATCACTTGTGTATCTCCCGTCGACTGCCGCTGAATCGCAAAGGTAAGTATAGACCGGGTCACAGACTGGTAGGCCCAAACGGAGAGATTATATTAGCCAGTGAAATTAGGAACAAATATTACATGTTGGGAAAGATAAATGGACACCCATGTACAATTTTGGTAGACTCTGGGGCACAGGTTTCCATTGCATACTCACAGTTGTGGGAAAGACCTATCAGGGAGACTGGAGGAAATTGAGACCTTTCAATAGGCTGGTCCAAGGCTGCAAACAAAATTCAGCTCAAAATAATGGGAATATGGCAAACAACTATTATTCTTCTTACCTTCCATCTAGCCTGTGAATTACTTGTAGCAGAAGAAGCCTCCCAGGAAGCCCTAACAGGACTGATTTTCTTATACTGTATGAAGCTGACTTCGGTTTCAAGAGATGCTTCTGGATTATCATGGAGAGACAGTTGGGGGTGAAACAGAGGTGTGCAAGGTGTGAATGATGGAAGGACTAGAAGGCATGCTGGAACCTCCACCATTAGGCAGATATGAATTCCTAGTGGCCCAGACCATGGGAAAAGGATGTGTCGCTGTGTCCTAGTAAAAGTTGCCAAGTAATAACAGAAACCCAATATAGGGTTGGAACCTTCCACCCTGAGGTGACTGAGTATGCAGAGGTGGCGCGAAAAATACTAGCAGTACATTAAGAAAAAGGGAAAAGAAGGGAGTCACCAAGACAGACTGAACATGGGAGTCAAACAAGTTGGAGAGAAAATATCTTGTGCAGGACCTGGAGCCAAGACGGAGGAGTCTGTTGCCTGGGTAACTGTGCAATAGTACAATATCTCTTGTATACATCTACTGTGCATAGGGTGGGTTCCTTTTTCTCAGTCCATAAATGGTTCAAATATCTAAAATTTCCCAGTAGATAATCGAAAAATGAAAGTGAGATGTGGCACCACTATAGCTTTTGATCTGTGGAGGTCATATGATAAGCTATGATTTGATTAACTATCTATGCATTATAGAATGTGCTTGCTACCTTAAGAATTTTGGAGAAATTGACATAACTACTTGTAAGACTTTATAGGTAAGTCTGGCAAGTGTACCTAGAATCAGGTATTTGGTTTCTGCCATTTAGGGAGACCATATTCAATATCTCTTCCACCCCTTCATGCTGCAGATTTGTACTACTGAGAGAGAGAGATGTAGGAATTTGGTGGTGCTGAATTCCCAGTAACATTTTAATACTTGGACATATCCAAAAATTTTGGATTACAAGACATTTCTATAGACAATAATGGAACGACATGTTTAGGATTTGAAATTTTTCATACAAAGACTGGAAGCCAGTCCAAGTCATGTTTGCTTTGAAAGGCGAAAAATATTTTCTCTGCATGTTGAAATATAGTAACTAAATAGAAGTATCTAGGATTTAGATGGTTAAATCAGTAAAACAGCTATATATTTTTTTTTCTTAAGAAGGCTACTAAAAGAACCCACTACTGGACCATGGCAGATTAGATAGTGGCCTTATATTGTATATTTTTTACTTAGTTAAGTATTGTAAAAAGTATTTCTTATTTGCACTACACCAGCTGCATATTCAAATTGGCTTTTTAGCTCTAAGGTATCCTAAATCTGTATGAATATTTACTAACTCATGTAGTGAACCAGACAAGATTGTGTTCAATGTTAGAATTCTATATCCTGGAGTTTTGCCAAGTATGTAGAACTTTGTCACTGTTAAGTGGTATGATGTTCGTATTGGAACTGCTTGTGAAGCTAGGTACTGTTCAATGTGATCAAAAGTTGTAGAATTAGGCACAACGGATACCAAGCTACAATGTGCTGAACACTCTGGCTCTGATCTACTAAAGCAATTGTGCAAGTATATAAGAATATGAGTAATCCCATTGTATTCAATGTGATTGTGCATATGCTTAAATCTAATTTAATTAAGTGTATAAGCTCTTTATTGAAGCAGGGTCAGAGTGCTCAGCCCATAGTGTTCTTTTGGCCACACACATAATTGTCAATTAAATGCCATTTTTATTCCACTGAACACAGATTGTTGCAGTGCTAACCTGCAATTAGGGCACTACTACTCACAAAGCTTCATTCGATGCTCACAGATTGTAAGGACATATTTCAGTTGTGGAAATTTATTTGCAGTCCCATGCCATGTTAATGAAAATATATTTAATCCATTTGTTAAATTAATAAAAAGGTTAGGCAAACATCTAATGAGCTATGTACAAAATCACAAAAAAGCCCTTTGCTTTTTCAACACAAATGTCAGTAATTTAGTGCTTGCTTTACTCACAATAGTTGAAAGAGCATTTTGATTTGGAAATTACAGGTAAAACATGCAAGACACCTAAAACCTACATTAAAATGTATACAAATGTCATTTATATATGAATTTCTGACATGAGACAAATACAGATTATGGATAACAGATATGCTAATTTTCAGGGTTCAAAATATCAGTGTTTGCCTGTGTTTACACTTAGCACAGTTTAAACTTCATAAATGTGTTTGTACTTGAAATTATGGGTGTTTTTTCCTGGTCTTTTCAACACCTGACATTGCTTGACTTCCAAGTATACAAATGTGAGGGATGATTCTGCATTATTTTCTCCATCAAGGTAGCATGACTTGAAAATTTTAGTCCCAGGTAAAATATTTTTCATTATTACTTTGTGTCTATTTGTTCATGTACAGTACAGGGATAAAGACAAGACAGATAAACCTATTTTTTCCCTAGTCCTAAACATTTTGAGACAAATGAGCCATTTTTTTATTCCCCTCATGTGGTAGATACATTTTGCCCTGGGGGTTCCTTAAGGTTTCACTACCCTCTGATCAGCCATTTACTCTTTCTTATTTCTGGCATTTCAAAGTGTTCTTTCTTGTTGAAACAAATTCAAGACGTCACTGTCCACTGCATATTTTAAAGCTGAAGTAATGCAGAATCACACTAAAGGGAAAATATGCAAGTATACAAGTACACAAGGCTCAGGAACTCCAAAGCAATATATTTGGTGACTCAAACCATGATTTGTCAAAATGTGAAACATTAATTAGTGGCTATGGGATTTGTTTTGTAAGAAAGAAAAAATGCTCAGTGTTAGTCAGGTCAGGTCGAAATGTCAATCTGTGTTTCAAACAATCTCTGCTAAATTTACTGTAATTTTTTATATTTTAAAATACATTTTTCAGCCCATATTTTTGCGAAACAAGGTTTCAGAATGTGAATAATGCCATCATGCCATACAGATGGACAGATTGAAGGAATCTGATCATAACAAAACATGCAGATTAATATCTATTTGTGGTCCTTTTGGCACAATGCCCAGAGCAATGGAGAGTTGTTTTATCAATGAAAATAAAGAATATATTTGAGAAGTGTGAATTGCCCCATTCAACTTTTAGTTTTAGACACAGATCCTGCCTAATTTGTCTATAGGCTAGACTTCAATCACATTCATAACTCTTTGAAAGATGAGTGCATAAATGTCAACATTATTATGATTGCATCGCTGCCTGCCTCAGATATCTATAAGTCAGTAGACAACATTCAGACATCCACCCCAAATACACTGCCAAGCTCATCCTCATCCATAATGACTTTATATTTATATATAAAAACAGCCATGGGTACTAGGATGGCTTCAGAATATGCCAACCTTTTCATGGGCCATCTTGAGGAAGAACTTCTGGACAAATGCACCACATAACAAATGTTATACCTGAAATACATCAAAGACATTTTCATCCTCTGGACAAACGACTTAAACTCCCTCATAACTTCTATAACTTCAACAACCACCACCCATCTGTCAAACTCTCCCTAGAACACTCCCACACCAGCATCAACTTCTTGGACACCATGATCAGCTTCAACAATGGAACCCTACAGACAACTACCTACAAGAAGTCCATGGATCACCATACTTACTTTCAAAAATCCAGTAATTACCTCTAAAACAAAGCAAGAAATCAGTTATGTACAGCCACTCACTCAGATATAGCAGAGTAAAGTCCAGAATTCACATTTACCACATTTAAAACTGCCTTCACCAAACAAGAATACTCCACCAGAGAAGTAGACTGAATCACAGAACGGGCCACCCTAATTCCCTGAGAACCTGCTTCAGTAAAGAAAAAACCCTCTAACTGCAAACCCCTAGTTGTCACTTATCACCCTGTAGTGGAAACCATGTGGGGTATCATTAAACAATTACAACCTGTACTCAATAGGGACCACATCCTGAAAGAAATCTTTTCTGAGCAACCTCATCTGGCCCTCAAACAAGCCATCAACCTCATCATCAGAAGCAACCTCAACACCAACAAGACTCAAAGCATCATTAGAACCTGCCATAACAACAGATAGGGTGCTCAATACTCGCTATCACAACATATGGTGTGCCCAACCCAGTGCACTAAATGCTCCAGTAACAACTTTGTGCGTGAAACTAGATGATCAATCATGTTGCTTTTGAATGAACTTGCATAGAAAAATGATAATAGACAAAAAACACCCATGGACAAACACTGTTCACAAAATGATCATTCTAAAACTGACCTCTCAGCCATTGTCATCAAAGGAAACCTGCACAATACTTTCTTGAGATGAACCTTGGAGCTTAAATTCATAACTTTGTTAGACACTAAAAATCATGGTTTTAAGAAAGACACTGCATTTATGGCTTATTAAAACAATCTGTAACTCACTAACCTGTTGTTTTTTTGTCCTACAACTGCAGAGGTGTTAATAGGTGTCTTACAATATGTGGTAACACCATATGTGTTAACTACTTATGCTAAACAATCTATTCCACCTTGTATTTACTTATGACATTCTGAGTACCTTTCCCAGATCTGAGGAGCTCCTCTGTGTAGCTCAAAAGCTTGTGTCTTTCACTAAAAAAATTTGTCTAATAAAAGATATTACGTCACTCTGTCTCTCTAACATTACTATTTCTCTGCTGATAATTTTAGCACGGACATGCAGCTATTGCAGTTATCCAGCATGGTTTAAAATCATTAGCTACAGTCAATGTTGCAATCAATTACCTTAATAAAACTCTATTTTAGCATCTTTTAACATCGGGCAAGTAAACTTGCTTGGCCTGGAAATGGCAACATTTATTCTGAAGGTAACAGAAATAGTTTCTGTATATTGTGAAAAAAATTCAAATAAGTGTTTTTGAGTTATAGATCACTGAAATCTATTCTGATGTGAAATTCTAAATTTTGTCAAAGAATTTTTTATTTCTCCAGAGCTCACAAACAGCTTGTTACAACCTCTTCTTTTTACATAAACCTTCATTAAAATTTCAAAAAAACCCAGAAGATAATCATTCAACATTACTAACAATACCATCCTAATCCCCTTAAATGTCTATAGGATTATTTTGCCATTGCTTTCATTGTGGACAATTAGTCTGTATATAAATTGTCCTCTGTTGGCTGGTTGTAGCTTAGTAAAAACATGACTGTCTTTCTATTGCCAACAGCTAACAAAGCTCTTCCATTATATCAGGAACTTGAGGTCTGTGTTTCTGAAGTGGTAGGATCAGAGTCTGTACTCAGCTCTGCAGGTCTGTGAAGCTAGTTAAAACTTTTTATTACACTTGACTAATTTTAAAACTGTGACATAGCAAAGCTATTTTTTTCTTGACTCAAAAGCCACAGCATTTCTCCCTTTTATTATTCTGTTTAAAAAAAATACCAAAAGCAGGATGAAATATAAGGAATTTTTGGGACAAACCCAATTTCAAGGTATAATTCAGTAATTTAATTTACTGATACAGTAGCCTAATTTTTCTGAAATATTCTGTGGTCTTTGCTAAATTGGTGCTGACATCCTGTGTGAATTTTGCAGATTTATGTCTTAAATTACACTACATTAGAACATAAGAACCGTCATACTGGGTCAGATCAATGGTCTAGCTAGCCTATTATCCTGTCTTCTGACAGTGGTCAATGCCAGGTGCTTCAGATGGAATGAGCAGAACAGGTAATCTTCAAGTAATCCATCCCCTATCACCCATCCTCAGCTTCGGACAAAAAAATAAAAGGACATTTCAGAGCATGTTTTTGGAACCTTGGCCATCCTGGCTAATAGGCATTGATGGACCTATCTTCCATTAACTTATCTATTTCTTTTTTAAACCCAGTTATAGTCTTGGCCTTCAACACATCATCTGGCAAAGCGTTTCACAGGTTGCTGTGCATTGTGTGAAGGAATACTTCCTTTTGTTAGTTTTAAACCTGTTGCCTATTAATTTCATTTGGTGACCCCAAGTTCTTGTGTGATGAGGAGTAAATAACATTTCCTTATTTACTTTCTCCACATTAGTCATGGTTTTATAGATCTCTATCATATCCCCCCCTTAATTGTCTCTTTTCCAAGCTGAAAAGTCCCAATCTTATTAATTTCTCCTCATATGGAAGCTGTTACATACCCTCCATCATTTTACTTGCCCTTTTCTGTACTTTTTGTAGTTCCAATATATCTTTTTTGAGAAGGGGTAACCAGATTTGCATGCAGTATTCAAGACGTGGAATACCATGGATTTATAAAAAGGCAATATGATATATTTTCTATCTTATTATCTATCCCTTTCCTAACGATTCCCAACATTCTGATAGCTTTGGCTGCCGCTGCACATTGAGTGGATGTTTTCAGAGAACTATGCAAACTTACCCCAAGATCTGTTTCTTGAGTGGTAATAGCTAATTTAGAGCCCATCATTTTATATGCATAGTTGGGATTATATTTTCCAATGTGTATTACTTTGCATTTATCAACAATGAATTTCATCTGCCATTTTATGACCCAGTCACCCAGTTTTGTGAGATCCCTTTGTAACTCTTCACAGTCTGCTTTGGATTTAAATATCTTGAATAGTTTTGTATCATCTGCAAATTTTGCCTCCTCATTTTGTCTCCTTTTCCAGATCATTTATGAGTATGTTGAACAGTACAAATCCCAGAACAGACTTCTGGGGAACTCCACTATTTACCTCTCTACATTATGAAAACTATTTATTTCTACCATTTGTTTCCTGTCTTTTAAACAGTTACTGATCCAGGAGAGGACTTTCCCTCTTATCCCACTGTCACTTACTTTGCTTAAGAGCCTCTGGTGAGGAATCTTGTCAAAGGCTTTCTGAAAATCTAAGCATATTATATCCACTGAATCATCCTTGTTCACATGCTTGTTGAGCCCCTCAAAGAATTCTAATAGCTTGGTGAGGCATGATTTCCCTTCACAAAACCATGTTGCTTCTTCCCCAACAAATTGTATTCATCTATGTGTCTGATAATTTTGTTCTTTACTACAGTTTCAGCCAATTTGCCTGGTATTGAAATTAGGCTTACCAGCTTTTAATTGCTGGGATCACCTCTGGAGCCTTTTTTAAAAATCAGCATCACATTAGCTATCCTCCAGTCATCTGGTACAGAAGCTGATTTAAATGATAGGTTACATACCACATTTCATTAGCTGTGCAATTTCACATTTAAGTTCCTTCAGAACTCTCAGGTGACCCTGGTTATTTATTATTGTTTTACTTAGCAGTTTGTTCCAAAACCCCCTCTAAAGACACCTCAACCTGGGACAGTTCCTCAGCTTTGCCACCTCAAAAGAAAGGCTCAGGTTTGGAAATCTCCTTCACATCCTCAGCCATGAAGCTCAATGCAAAGAATCCATTTAGTTTCCCTGCAATAGCCTTATCTTCCTTGAGTGCTTCTTTAGCATCTCAATCATCCAGGGACCCCTCTGGTTGTTTAACAAACTTCCTAATTCTGATGTACTTAAATATTTTTTTGTTATTACACTTTGCATCTTTGGCTGCTGTTCTTCAAATTTTTTTTGGCCTTCCTAATTATATTTTTACACTTCACTTGCCAGAGCTTATGCTCCTATCTACTTTCCTCAATAGGATTTAACTTCTACTTTTTGAAGGATCCCTTTTTGCCTCTAACTGCTTGTTTTACTTTGTTGGTTATTCACAGAGGCACTTTTTTGGTCCTTTTACTATGTTTTTTAATTTGGGGTATACATTTAAATTGAGCCTCTGCTATGATGTCTTTAAAAAGTTTTCATAGAGCTTGCAGGGATTTTACTTTACTGCATCTTTTAATTTCTGTTTAATTAACTTCCTCATTTTTTGTGTAGTGCCCCTTTCTGAAATTAAATGCTACTGTGGTGGCCTTCTTTGGTGTCCCCCATCCCCATAGGGATGTTAAATTTTATTATGTTATGGTCACTATTACCAAGGGGTTCAGCTACGTTCACCTTTTGGACTAGATCAAGTACTCCAATTAGACTAAATTTAGGACTATGCTTTACAAGCATAGCTAGTGTTCTCATTATGAGCTGTTAGGATACATGGAAAAAATTATTGAAAAGGGTTAGGTAAAAATTGATATTGGAAAGGGAATGCACAGACTTTATGACAAAGGCAGGACATCTGCTATTGTAATAAACAGAAGACAACAAAAGATTAAATCTAAAGTAACACTGCAATTGACAAACATAAGTGGCAAATACAATTGTACTGTCATTAGCAAAGAAAAAAAATAAAGTGAAGAAATGATCAATAGCAAGCCTAAGAGTTTTTCTAAAATAACAAGGGCCTAAACAAAATGTAAATAAAACATAGAAAATACACAGAATAATGATTTATCTCTTTGTGGTACCCATTGTCTATGACTTGTTAAACTATAACAATGAAGAAGGGTCACGTTGCATTTTCAAATAAAGTACTGAATCTCTAATTTGAATTATTGATGGGAACTTGAGCAGCAAGTGTTTTCTCAACACCAATAATATATACTTGGTAAACCTGTAAGAAAGTTTTTTTTTTTTAAAGAATAAATCTTTTACTGAAATACTTTTAAAAATGTATACAGGTGAAAAATCCCAAAATAATGTGTACTTGCAGTGCTTTTATTAAGTATACAGAAAAGGATTCTAGCCAAATTTAATTATTCTTTCCATGTGGATTTTGCAAGTTATTCCATACTATTCACTGCAAAGTAAATAAAACAGTTAAAAGAAGTAAGAGCCAGAGTGTGACTGGATTGGGAGTACATGGAGGAATGCGGAGTGCTATTCCAACTTTGCAAAGGCTTCTCACAGTTGCATCCCCTGTGTTGAGGGGAATGCAGGGATTATTCTCTGTTCACCCTTAATGGATTTATGTCACCTTCAAATTGGATGAATAGAGAAAATCATGTTGATACCATACGGCAGGTTCAGTACAATAGAAGAGCAGGCTAGAAGCATGTTGCATGCACGTGCCAAGGAGGAAAAGAGGCTTCTACCTTTACCCTGTCCTTTGCCCTGAGCATCACTCAGGCTCAGCTTAAAATGTAAAGTAATTTAATGAAGTAAATGTACCTTTTCAAAGCTGACAGTATGTTTGGTGGTTCAAAGCAGAGCAAACCTGTGAAACCTGGAACTATTGGGAGGTATGTGTTTAGAGCTGGGTGCAGGGGGAGAGTACAGTTCTGGGTGCAGAGGCAGCTAGGGTGGGGATGGTGCTGCGATAAAGTGTAGGGGAGAGAGCTTGGGGTTAGGTGCAGGGCAAGGGAAGGGGTCGGAGAGCTCTGGGTACGCTCTTTCGGAAAATTCCGGTTGTGCCCCTGTCTGAGTACATTTCAGCTAGAGACATATATTGATTACTGTTAGCCTCAGCATTGGAACTATGTGAAGCAAGGGCATCCTCAGGACAAAGCAAGCTCACATTACTGCATGAATAGTGATACAGAGCACTAATGCTAACACTAGGTGAGAAAGGACAACAAACAAAATTGCCTGGATTGTCCCTGCACCATCCGGTCACCTAGAAAAATGTGTTTATTAAATTTGGGGCTGGGCTGTGTTCCAGGCACCAGAGAAGATGGGAAGTTGAAGTATCCTTAGGGGGATTGCAAATAGTTCCTTCAAAAGCAAGTACCATGATGTATTTTTTATATCATTGTGTTTCATATCCAGTAGATTCAGAATATATGGGATAAAAAGGTTTGTAATATGTTGAGGATGGTCTGAGATGAAAACTGTTGCTGGGTGTTGCATATGTGATATTATTTGACATTTGCTCCTATTCCCAACAGTGTCTACGTTAGAGGAGTGTGCGATAATTTCAGTGATCTTCTTGAACTTTATTCATATTTCTTGGGTATTGTGTATGTAAATTAAACAAGGACAACTGCCCTGGATACTTATGTATTGTACTTCATCTTTTATTCATCTCCAGTATATCCAAAAATTTCACAGCTAGAATTTTCTTCCTTTCCATGACACCTCCACACACCACTCAGATTCCTTTACTTGCTTCCATCACCTTTCTAATATTAAGGTCAAACTACACTGCTCAGTTCTTGACCAGTTCTCAGTTCCTTCAATATGTTGGAACGGGCTCTGTTTTAGGCATTTATATACTGCCAGCACCATAGTATCTCAGCACCACAGAATCAGGGAAGTACTATTATCTTCATTTTACAGATGGGGACCTGAGCCACAGAGAGACTAAGTGAATTACCCAAGTGTGACCCTAAAAACTCCTTCATGCCAACTGGCAAAGGGCACAGGCAACACACTGTTGTCAAAATATTCAGCTAAACAGTGTCTTCTAAAGTATATAAAAACTGGAGACACACTCATTGTGAATATTCTTTTCTGATGTGTATACGGGTTGCATATAAATAATTACGTATGTGTGATGGAGATATGTTCTTAAAATATGGTTTGGAGCAGTAAATAAACAGGCCTGTTTTAGACAAAGAAATGTGGATTTACCCACCATGAAAATACATTTACAGGCAGAGGGCAATGAAAATACATTTACATATAAGGTATGCAAAGCAATCAAACTAACGAGCAGCAGAGGAAACAGCCTGGTGAGCACACTAGGGGCACTCTGGATTCTGAACCCTCAGGTCTTCCCGGCTCTTGACGCAAAGACATTGGTCTTTGGGAAATATAAAGGGAGCAAAAAGACATTTGAATTACCCATCATTTAGGAGACAAAGATGATATGCCCTTTGATTCTGCTAATGTTGGATTCTCTTGCCAGAAGGGCTGGAGATGCTTGTAGCTTGATGTATGTGATAAAATTGTTTAGGTAAAGATTATAGTTTGCTAACATTAACTCTTGGGAACCAGAAAGCGTGTTGTATTTTGTTTTGTTTGTATCCAGTTTTTGATTTATTGTATGATGTGTGTATGGATTGTGCATCAATAGTTATATATGTGAGATGGAAATATGTTCTTAAAACATAGTTTAGAGGCAGTGAATAAATAACCTGCCTTAAACAAAGGAAAGTGGATTTACCTGTCTCAAATACAGGCAAAGGAAATGGAAGTACATGTACATACAAGGTAAACAAAACACTTAGTAGCACTTAAATATCTCTTCTTCATTAAAAAAATAGTCTTAGTTTTGCTATAAGCCATCTCAGTGCTGTGTTTTAACATAGAGTGTCCTCAGTAATCTAACAGGTTGGGGTGTACACTGTCTCTTTTGAAGTCACAAACAATCATTCCTGTGAGTGCTCAGTGAGAGGTACTGGACACTGCAGAGTGATATCTCTGCTAACTCAGGTTCACTGAATGGCATAGTTGCATGGAGTTTGATGATGAGGCAGAGAGACTAGTGTGGCAGGGAGCTGCCCCACATTTTAAGCTCCAGCAAAGCTGAGGCAGAGAGCCAACACAGTTGCATGTAGTTCTGGGTGTCCTCAGGACAGCATTACACCAAAGTAACACAGAAAGTCTGTGTTGGAGCAGGAAATTGATCCACCACTACCTAAATTCTAGGCCTGGGTCCTAACCAGCTCTCTTGTGACTTATCTCTTGCTAGCAGAGCGCAGTACCCTTTCTCAATTCCTTCAAAACTCTGTCATAAGAATCGGCTCTTTTTAATGTCCGATTTGTCTACTTTACCCACTCTCATGATTGTGTCATTTTTCACAATACCTCAGTATGCTTGGAATAGGTACCTTCTTTCAAATCTCTCTTCTTTTTCCTGGGCTCTCCCTGTGTCCTCTTGTGATTCTTCTCACTTCTACTCTCAGGCCTCATTCTTTAACTGTACTAACTCTAACCAAATTAGATTGTAAATTCAGGACAGGGAACATTTTGAACTTTGTGTTTCTAATACATGTTTGACAGTTATGATGCTATATCATAGCAGTAATAAATAGTATTAATAGGAGTCACCAAACTATGCTATGCCCTAAGAAATAAGAAGCTCAGGGTCATTCATCCAACTCTAATGCTACAGAGTTCATCTCCATTCTGTAGTTTAGACACACCTGTGCAAGGGAGAATAGAGGGGTTACATACATTTGGACTGGGATCATGTAATGATAGAGGGATGGAAAAATTATTCAAAGCTGAAAAACAAGACTATAAAAGGAATTTTTAAAAAAAAGTTAGGTTTCTCTTTTTTAAAAGAAATATTTGTTTAATGTATTGAAACTCAGGAAATTATTTAATTTTAAAATAATGGTATTTACAGTGTAGAGAACCATTTAACAGTTCAAATAGGAAATGCAGTTTGTCTATCATGCTAGGATATTGGCACTTCTCTGGTGTCTGTGATACTCTTAGGCTTTGCATTTAATAATCCACCCATCATACACTGTCATCTTATCACACACCCAGCATTGTGTCTATATTTGGTGACTGAAAGACTAAAGCAGTTACTTTGATTTAGACACAATTAATAAATTTTAGAATGCTCATGTTTTGTGCTATAGTAACAAATGACAATGAACAATTTTATAGTGTTTCTCAGGTCATACTCTGAATAAAAGCCAGTTTAAATACGAACACTTAGATTATACATACCACTGAAGTTCAAAGTAAGGGGAGGAGTGAATACAAATAGACCCAAGGGAAGAATTTGGAAGTATATTGCCTCTCTAAATTCTACAGAAGGCAGGGGGACTGCATCTGGTAACTCTAGCCTTTTATAGGTCATATGACTGCATGCTGCTTCTCCCTTCCTAGCCAAGTGCAGGAGACAGGCCGAGCCATGGTCCTAGGACTTGTACCCTCAAGGAATTTGGAAGAGAGCATTTTCTGTATTTCCTGTAGTGCATTCGCATAAGGGATGGACATAACCTGGCACTAAGATGGTAAAATGGCTATTGAACAGGTCTGAAAAACAGAAATGTATAAAACCACGGGTATTTAAACAAACATGGGGTTATACCCAGTGATGATATCCCAAATTTCCAATAACCAGTTCTATGAAGGCAGGTGATATTTAAGAACCTATTCTGAATAGGTTCTTAAACATCATGCACACAGCACCCCACACACACCCAGAACTACAGAGTACCCTCCGCTGTGAAATTGACTCTCCCTGGTCAATTTCGGCGGCAGGGAGAATCGCGGGAGACACTCACCGCAGTGAAATTGACCCTCCGTTGTCAATTTCGGCGGCAGGGAGAATAGCGGGAGACACTTGCCGCCGGGAAATTGACTCTCCCACCGCTAACAACCGGTTCGCTGCTCCGCCTTTTCATTGAATCTCCCGGCGCTAAGAACCGGTTCGCTGCATTTTTTCTATTTTAAGAACCGGTTCGCGCGAACTGGTGCGAACTGGTTGGATATCATCACTGGTTATACCTTATTAAAAACAAATATTAAATCCAGCTATTGCACAACAATCACAGACTTCATATAATATACAATGTAGAACCACACTATGGGCCAAAGGTACTCTCTTTAAAGTCACTGATGGATGTATCCATTCAAGAAGCAGTGTATTCATATTCCATGAAAGAACATGTCTTCCCTGCAGATTTGAAAAAAAAACAACTTTATAACAATAATACAGATTCTAAGGCCACAAGCGAACACTGATCATCTAGTCTGACCTCCTGCATAACACAGGCCATAGAACTTCCACAAGACTAGAGCATATCTTTTGGAAAACCAAATGTATTCTATTGTAAATGTTTTTCTTTAAAGCAGTTATATATAATAGCAACAGTTTAGCCAATTGCTAATAGACTACCAGAACTGCTTGAGATGAATCTTGCTGTGACCTAAGATTACTTTTAAAACAGGTGTCCCACAGTGAAAGGCTATGGTACTAATACACTGAATTCAAAACGATCTTGACAAAATGGAGAAATGATCTGAAATAAATAGAGTGAAATTTGATATGGGCAAATGCAAAGTGCTACACTTATGAAGGAATAATCAATTGCACAAATACAAAATGGGAAATGACTGCCTAGGAAGAAGTACAGCGGAAAAGGATATGCGGGTTATAGTGGATCACAGACTAAATAAGAATCAACTATGTAATACTGTTGCAAAAAAAGTGAACATCATTCTGATATGTGTTAGTAGGCGTGCTGTAAGCAAGACACGAGAAGTAATTCTTCTACTGTACTCAGCACTGATAAGGCTTCAGCTGAAGTGTTGGACACCATACCTCAGGAAAAACATGGACAAATTGGAGTACGACCAGAGAGCAACAAAAATGATTAAAGGTCTAGAAAACATGACCTATGAGGAAAGATTGAAAAAATCATGTTTGTTTAGTCTGGAGAAGACAAAACTGAGGAGCTGTTATAGAGGGGAGGGTGATAAATTGTTCTCCTTAAGTACTGAGGACAGGACAAGAAGCAATGGGCCTAAACTGAAGCAAGGGGGAATTAGGTTAGGCATTAGGAAAAGCTTCCTAACTCTCAGAGTAGTTAAGCACCGGACCAAATTACCTAGGGAGGTTGTGGTATCTCCATCATTGGAGGTTTTTAAGCACAAGTTAAACAAACACCTATTACGGATGGTCTAGAAGATAATATTTAGTCCTGCCTCAGTGCAGTGGACTAGATTAAACGAACTATCGAGGTGCCATCTAGTCCTACATATGCTTCTATGATGATCTAGTAAGTGTTTAATCACTGCAGTATTGTTCAGTTCTAGCAGAAACATATTTTTCTAAAATAGATATCCAGCTTGCTTATGAAAATTCCTTTTCTCCTGCTTTGCTGGACCAAGTATCAGGGGAACCAATCTACTACTAGTACAGATTACTTCCAGAGCAAAAGTAGGGGAAATCAGGGTTTGTTCCCTGAGCTGGTCCGGGAGCAAGTTAACTAAATTTTATCTCTTACTCAGAAGAGATTGTTAAATGGCAGTCTTGCTCCTAATTATAAAAAATAAAATATATATTAAAAATGTTTTTTCCCATTAATTTAACTTACATTTTCAATTTCAGGTTTGCAGATTTGTTTTCCTTTTTTTGAGAGAGATTGGAATCTTAGAGCATCAAGATATTAATACAAAAATATATGCTGAGTGAAATCCTGGCCCCATTGAAGTCAAAGGGAGTTTTTCCATTGTAAAATTTCTCCTGACTGATCTCCCTTGACTTCAATAACAAAGAGTATTGCTGAAGTCAAGTACAGCAAAGAGCATAGAAAGAATGCAGGTGGGGTAGAAACTCTATTTGTAGGCTTGAGGTGTGTGAGTTAGACATGTCAGTTGCTGTCAAGTATATACATCCTGCACTGACAGGGAATAGACTAGATGATCTGTGTAACAGATATTTTCCATCTATAGCCTCTCTGATAACCCAAATAGATATTTAGGCCATTTTCCCCCACTGGTTTGTTTTGATGGTCTGTCATCTATGCCCGGTATCTATAAATACTTATATTGGTCTAACATGGTCCATTGGGAATTTCAAAATAAAGACCTTTATATATTTTGGGGAAATGCTAACATATGAAAGGTTTTTTTTTCCCCCTCCATATTTTGGTTATGAGCTGTTATTTGTGTCTGCTTGTTAACAAAATGGTGTGTGTCACTGGATTAAGTTTTTAACTGTTAATTTGACTGATAACGTACATAGTGCAAAACATGTATTTCTAAAAGTCTCAAAAAATGTTATATTGACATGGGCAGTTATTGTGACTATATTCAACCAGCTATTTAGTACAGTTTCTAATCCTTGAAAAAAATAAGGCTTTTTAAACAGAAAATCCAAATCTGAAAGATGACATTGTCTGTAGTGCTAACAGTTGGAACAGTGGCATAGGCCATCTGTTATATTACAACTTCTATTAAGTGTCCTTTGACATTTCAAAATTAGTTC
Organism: Mesoclemmys tuberculata; assembly: GCA_007922155.1. NCBI lineage: Eukaryota > Metazoa > Chordata > Testudines > Chelidae > Mesoclemmys > Mesoclemmys tuberculata. Next base: position 32,850,514 of record ML675624.1, on the reverse strand, counting down.
AAATTTAAAAGCAACCTAGACTTTTCTGGAAAATATGATCATTTTGATATTACACTTTCCTTCAATATACTTTTTTTTATATCTTGAAATTAAAATAAGTCTTAAGTTGTAGTATAATATTAGCAAAATATGAAGGAGAGACCTGAAAGTAACATATGTTAATTAGTAAAGATCAGCCAGGGAAAATAAAAAATCTAGATATCTTGTCAAACAAATGAAAATACAGTAAAAAAATATGTATACTAACCACTAACAACACCTGTGTGATTATAAGAACAGATAAAGGAAGATCAGTCTGTAAAGTAGGAATTTATGGCCTAATATATAATATGACCTACTATCATAAAATACAAAGGCTTACATAGGTATATACTAAAGTGTACATAACTAGCTTGGGCATACAAATTATCTTATATGCATACGAAAGTTGGAATTTCTGCATGTGCCTATGAATGTTTCATCCCTTTCTATATCTGTTTTACAAAGGGTGTGTGTCTGTTAGAGCTCCTGGGTATGGCGGCTGGCACTTTAGCTTAAGTTTTAGAGACTCAGATACTTTTAGCACTTGAGGTCTTATACATTTAGCTCTGGAAGTTCCCTGTTCACTTCCTGGTGCAGACCAAGATGGCGGCTGTTGCACATCTCTGATTTGAATGCATTAATGCATGAAATGAGCTTACTCTCTCAAGAGCAGGGAGTATATAAACAACGTTATATTGCTCCTTCTGTACCCAGCTCATAGAACTGATGCCACTCTTACACTTGCGTGTGTGTACCTATTTGGACCAAATTTTAATCAAACACAGGCAGCCTGTGGAGGATTTTTCTTTACAGAGAATAAAAGAAAGAATGAGTTACAGGCTACAAAGGAGAGTAAAGATTTTATGTTTTATAACTACATAAAAAATGTAAATAGAAGAGAAGAAAGACATTGGTGACCTTGATATACCGAATACAAGATTACATGAGCCCTAATGATTGCAAAATTATAGCGTTTGTGCATTTAGAGGATATGAACAATGAACGCTTGGCAAATAATTGCCATTTTTTCTAAGCTATTGAAATATTGGAAATGGGCAATGGGTAGCACAATGAAGATGTTTAAATTACCCATTACTCAATAGCCTTGTTGATCCCACAAGTTTCATTAGCTTTTCTCCATGCAGGAGCTATGGAAAATATGCTCTAAGTCTAGCTATTATTAAAGAAAGCCCATTTTGCTTATATTTTGCTGACTTGGACTGAAGAGACCTCAGAAAGACAGGGCTTCTTCTCACATGTTTGTAAATAAACTATATCTTTCTGAGACTCAAACTCCATTGTTGTTATGCAATTACTTTTCCTTAACTGTCACACAATAGCCAGCCTATCACAATACTGTGTATAATTTTCCTGATTTTATTGTTTCTACATACAATATATTTTCAGTTTATTTTGGTCCTTCATCTGAAATGCATATATTTATATGGTCTTTCACACAGGAACTGGAAAAAGGAAAGCTGCTTTAATTGGTCAGATTTTTTAAAGTTGAGTCCATTTGTGAACTAAAAACACTAAGGTACAGTTACTGCAATTTCACGCGCTGCTGGTTGACTTCACACGCAAAACAATATGTGACTAGTCTGCATGAAGACCTCAGAGTATAACTGTGCATAGGTATATAATTGGTTACACATCTTGGCCCTCCTTTACAAAAATATCCTAACGTTAACAACTTCCAAATCAATTTCACTGTGTCCATTTTCTTAATTGTTGTTCCATCTATTTGACTGGATGGCAACAGGCTGATTGGTCTAAACCAGATTGCTGTCCAGATGTTAATGTCTTTATATGGTGCTTTGCTATTGGTAACTGAATTACCAATACAGGCATCCAACCTAATTGCCAGGGACATTTCTACACAAGCACTTCCTGTACAACAAGCTGGAGTATACATTTTTCGTGCTCCGGCATGTCCACACCATTTGTGTGGACGCTGCTGATGTTCCTTAGTGTGCTTTCATGAAATGCTGTTTCAAATACTGTTAAATCTAAACAATAATTTTTGGTGAAAGGAACATAGCACATTCTATTTCAATACTTTGGAAATATTAGGTATTTAATTAAAATATCCCATAGAAGTTGCTTTCTCAGTATTCTTTGAGCTTTTATATTGGAGTGATTCCTGTAGATGACATCTGCTTCTTTAGAAACTGTCTGCAGAATATAAAAGCACACTTCAGTCTGATCCAGGGAAAACAAATTTTGCATGCGAAGAGAGAAGAACATTGATAATGAAACACAGGTGAAATTGGATAAGGGGAAAATGTATGTGAGAAGAGAACACCATAAATAAAATAATAAAATATTATGGAAAAAAGGTTAGGCATGAGGATTTAGAATTTAATAATTCTTCTGGCACAAGGCAACAGCCACCAAAAGAATGCTTTCAGGTTCAAGAAAAAGCAGAAGGAATGGACTCTCAATCTTAAAGAGGATATCTATAAAGTTACTTATTACCAATCTAAGATGCCAAGGGTGAAATACATATTTAGTTTGAGGATAAAGATGAAGGAGGTAAAGAATATGTAAATAAAGATTTTTTTTTATCTACTAACTCATAAAAGGTGATATGCTTTATCTACCAAAGCAGCCATACAGGTGATATTATTACTCCAGAGTTGGCTAGATTGAAGAAGATATTGAGCATGCTAGGAACTAGAAATATTGATGAGAACAAACCTGTCCTTCACCCCACATGGAAAACAGTTTCCATTTCCTTTGGTTCCAATTTAGAGTTGAGCTCAGCAGAGACAGTTTTATGGAGACCTGCATGATTCCTAATTGTAATTCAAATTTCAGAAGCCTTAACTTTTCATTCCTTTGCTCCTTATTGTCTCCTATGGCTCTGGTAGTTTCTAGCTGATAGGAAACATACATTTTTATCTAGACAGTGCACACTAATAACACCAGAACTACATTCTTAAATTAACATAACCCTTTTTTCCTAATATTACAGACATGTTCTTATCTCTGGATAGACTTAAAATTATCACAAGGCTGAAAACAATTTAAAATGATAAATAACAAAACTTGCACCAAACAGGAAAAAGTATCATTGAAACTAGTATCACTAAAAACTAGTAGAGCATATGGTCATTAAGGCTCTTCAAAAATAGGAGCTCTTAAATGAAGACCTGGGATGGTGGTACAATCAGTGCAGCACTAAAAGTGGTAACTATGAGCTATGTAAAATATGCAAACAAGAAAGCATAAAGATGGGTAGTGCGGTTTCATTAATTACAATTTATTTAGATGGTATAACATGCTGAATTGTCTGTTTGTACCTTTGCAGCACTACTGCAAAGTTTGATTAAATCTGACTGCTTACCTTTTATTCTTGGCAAATTTTAATTTAGATTCCTTACAACATCCATACTGCTTAAAATGGATCTAAAGTATATTCCAACCAGAAGTCAATAGAATAAATTCCACTAGCCACATTAATCACACATATGCTTCTTCTTTCACTTCAGGGTCAGACACAGAAGGAAAAAGTGAGTGAAATCTTTAAAAGCAAATGATCTAACTAACATCTATAATTAGGATGTCAGGCCAATGTTTTAAAGCCCTCCCCCTCAAACACACATGTTAAAGGCTCTAAAGAAGATTTATGGCTTTCATTCAATTTAGAATATAGGTTAAAGATCATGGGCCATATGCTTCCTTCTGTTCCATGGCACAGAGGCGGCAATTCATCTCAACTTGCAATCAAATGTGGTCAGCAACACTCTGTGCAGAAACTGAATCTCAAGTGGCACATTACTGTTAAGAAATATATGCTGCTCAGTGATAGGTTTCTGTCACATGCCATCAAGCTCTCAGGTGTACTGAATTTTGCAAGACGATCTACATTTCAACTGTACTGAGCTGCCTATTCTGCCAAGAGGACAGAAAGAATCCCTCCCCCATCTAACTATCCTGTACCATATAGGAATGTGCAGAGCTGAGAGCCAGGAGTGCTGGTCTCCTCTCTACCGACTTACATTTATATTTTTGTGCACTATGGAGGATTTATTATTAAGTGGTCTTATCCCCTACAGTAACATCATTTACTACATCTTTTTACATTTTCCCCCTGAAAATCAATCCTTCTCAAAACTCCACATTGGGATGATAAACTTCTGAATCTTCCCCAAAACAAAGCTGTGCCTATCAAGTCACAATTGATCTCTCAATCTTTAAGAATACAAATGGCAATAATAGGAAACACTTTTTTCTCACCTCACACATTAACACACTGCTTAAAAGACACACATTAGCACACTGCTTAAAAGACACACTGCTTAAAAGAAAACTACACACATAAAGACTACAAAGCCTATCGAGCGTTATCCAGGCAAGACAAATTCTATTCTCTTGATTGCCACTATGCTCTTATCTATACTTTCCCTCGAGACAAAAGAGGGAGTGAAAATAGTAGAGCATGAGATACGAGCTGGTGCAATTCAGAATTGCCAGTCTCATTACAGCTGATTTTTTGTAAGTCACTTGTCTCCACCAGAAGAAGTCACTTAAATCAACAGGAAATAACATAGTGGATTCAGAGGACATAAGCATTTAACAGGCAGAAAAGGTGTATATTTGCACACAGTTTAGCTGTACTTAAAATTAATTTTAAAAGAATAGGAAGATACCACTGCACTTTATGATGACACTTAAGTTTGTATTTGCACTGGTATCTCTGAAACAATCTTTCTGTAGTGAGGCAATTGTTAAACTGATTTATATCACACTATTTGATCTGTGATCTTACAATCAGTGAGCATGTGAAAAGACATCATATGTTTTCAAATTAGTTGTAATTGTTGAGAATTTACAACTGCCTTTAGGGTCAATGGAATTTTTGAATGCCTAACATTTATGAAATGAAGGTGCCATCTGACAACGTTGGCAAGACTTTATTTTAAGGATTACATACAAATTATTTATGCATTCATTCAAAGCTGAGGTTAGTCAATGTGAATCTTTCCATTGACTTCAATGGATTCTGGATCAGGTTTTATACCTCAATTCTGCAAATATGTGTCTATGCATGTTCTTAACATTATTGACTTCATTGGGACTGCTCAGATGAGTATTGCTAAGCCTGTGAAAAACTGTTTGCAGAACCTGACCCTCAGATTGTAAATACCGGTATCTCAGGACAGGGATTTAACATACATATAATTTATTGTTACTATTATTTTAAAAGACTCACAGGTGTCTTAGGCACTTAACTATCTCTATATTCTATATATATATATTGTGAAGTGCCTAATGCACTTGTGAGCCCTGTAAAATAATAGTAATAAAAAATAATAATAGTGAGTTTAAAAGAGTTAATACACGTAAGTAACATAACATTAACTACAATTAGGAATAAAAAGGTTTCAAATAACTCAATGTATTTATGGCACATAACTGTTACACTACATCATCAGCCAATAGTGTTTATTCCAAAGGTTATATATTTTATTATAAATAGCTCATAGAACATATTTATAGCCATTAACCATTTTAATAATGTTTTTTCAAAGAATTATAGCATAGCAATAACCATGATGCATTATTAATATTTCATACAATATAGCCAGCTATTTATCATTTATAATATGCATCACAAAAGCACTATAAAACTTTTACTAAGCACTTATAAATAATCTTTGGGTTACTATTAGCATGTGTTATAAATATATTATTAATTCTTTGTAAATTATTGAAAGGCAATCCTTGAAACTGAACATTAAAATAGCTTCATTCTGCTTGTGGCATTTTGTCACCCACAAATGCCCATCCAAAATGGATAGCATATTATATTTCCGGAAGCCCTAAAAGTGGCAAACTTGCAGCATCTGATGCAAAAAGAAGCATAGGAGAGAGAATGAGATAAAAGAGAGAGATTGTGGTCCTGATCTTGTTTTGACTTGTTTTGATTTTTATACATTGCAGTTATAGAGATTGACATGGAAAAGGAGAGATTGTATGCTGGATTTTAAATTTGGGAAGAAAACATAGGGAACAGCTCAAGGTAATTATGAAGTTATAATCCCAAAACAGCATATTGTTTTAAATAATAGTTAAGACTTTTTTTTCCCCAATGGACTAGATATGGATCACTCATTACTCCTTTCTTGTGCAAGCCTATAACAGGTAACTCAAAAGTGCTCAATTTATCCTGGTCTTTTTTCATTCTGTTATTTCCAGAAGTATTAAAGAGCAGACACTTCATCAACATAACTGATACAGAAAATTCTCAGATGTCCTGGAAGATATAAAACAGGTAACATAACATTTGTTGGGATTCCTTAAAAACATAAGAATGCACATCTGGGGTCAGACCAATGGTCCAGCTAGCCAACTATCCTGTCTTCTGATATGGCAGGTGCCAGATGCTTCACAGGAAGTGAACAGAATAGGACAATTTATCAAGTGACCTATTCCCTGCCATCCAGTCCCACCTTTTGGAAGTCAGAGGTGTAGGGAAGCCCAGAGCATGGAGTTGCATCCATGACCATGATGGACCTATCCTCCATACATTTATCTAATTCATTTTTTTAACTCATTTATACTTTTGGCCTTCATAACATCATCTATCAACAAGTTCCACAGGTTGACAGTCTCTTGAGTAAAGTAGTACTATCTTATGCTGTTTTTATCCTGCTGCCTATTAATTTAATTGGGTGACTCCTGGCTCAAGTGTTGTGTGAAGATTAAGTAATACTTCCTTACTCACTTTCTCCACCATTGATGATTTTATAGGCCTCTATATTCTCCCCTCAGTTGTTTGTATTTCAACATCACCAGTCCCAGACTTTTAATCTCTCTTCATATAGAAGCTGTTCTGCACCCCGATCAGTTTTGTTGCCATTCTCTGGACCTTTTTCAATTCTAATATGTTTTTTTTGAGATGGGGAGACCAGAACTACAGGCATATAGTGACATTAAAATATTTTCTGTCTTATTATTTATCCCTTTCTTAATGGTTCTTAACATTTTGTTAGCTTATTTGACTGCTGCTATACATTGAGCAGATGTTTTCAGAGAACTATCCCCAATGACTCCAAGATCTCTTTCTTGAGTGGTAAACAGCTAATGTAGACCCCATCATTTTCTGTGTATAGTTGGGATTATGTTTTCTAATGTGCATTACTTCGCATTTGTTAACATTGAATTTCATCTTCCATTTTGTTGTCCAGTCACCAAGTTTTGTGAGATCCCTTTGTGATTCTTTGCAGTCTGCTTTGGACTTAACTATTTTCAGTAATTTTGTACCATCTGCAAACTTTGCCACCTCTTGGTTTACCTTACCTTTCTTAAGAACTACTTGCCAAAGTCTATTTTTAGGTGTTTAGTATTCAGATTAATTATCTGAATTAAAGTTTATGCCATGCTTTTCATCAACAAAAGAAAATAAAACCATTGTGTATTATGGTAGTAAATAAACAGAAGCTGTATGGAAGCTGAATCTCAGGAACAGGAAATAAGAAAATTGAGGGATCTGGCACTTTTAACATGAATTATGAATTAACCATCCTCTTAAATGTCACTTTTATACTTTCACCCTCTTTTCCATTTGTTACCAGTAGGGAGAGATTTTCTCATTTTATAATAGTAATAATTAATAATAACTTACATTAACATAGCACATTGTATCCCAAAGGCTCCTAGAGTGCTTTATAAACATAAAATGAAGTAAAAAGTGTACTTTAGTATATATTAAATGCAAAAATGTACATTGATGCAATGTTAAGAGTGGAGTACCACTCACAAATTAAAATTTAAGGATGACTATAAAACCTTAATTTTGTTCTATTGTGCCTGAACATTGTAATACAGGGTTGATTCTGATCTCCATTAACTAGGGTAGCCAGATCCCAAACCAGTGAAAATGATGCGAGTCTTTCCATTGACTTCAATGGGTTTGGATCAGGCCCTAAATCAGGAAGAAGCCTTTTAAAGTAATTAAAAACTGATTCAAATGAGATCAAAATAATACCTACAAGGCCGAAATACTCCAACAAAAATCACAACGTCCATTGAGTGTAGAGGGGCCAAAATTTCACCAATAATATTTAAAAAGTGTCTGTTCACCTTTAATGTCCACAAATGGTCAACCAAAAGACAGCAGCCCCAGCAGAACACAGGTCCTCAGTACAATGGTAAACTCTACCACAAAAGGAAGAGCATCACTTACTGAACGGCATCTAGTTGTTCCTTTTAGGTACCCTATCAAGGACTTAGTTGACCCTACTATACTACTTTGCATGTCGGATAGGATAATCACAGAATTAAATTGAATGGCTGAAGATTTTATCAGTGAAGCACAAAGAAAAATAACAAAAATGAATCAAAACCATCAATACACTCAATGTCCCACCTAAGTAGGATGGGGGAATGGTAGGAGGAGGGAGAGGGTGGCATTGAGTTTTTAACAGATAAGTACAAACTTAAAAACACCACAAAAATACCACAAAGAACTTTACAGGTCCCATGAAGTCCACAGTTTGATTTCAAATTTGTTCTAACACCCCAACTATATTCCTCTGTGATATCACAGGTACAGCACTGTAGACAAGAATCACAACCTTCCTTACTTTCCCTTGAAAAATCCTTACTTAATCCCCAAACTGGCATGTCAAATGACCATCCTTCAAATCCTTTAAAAACTATATTCCAAGTATCATTCACCACACTACTTTATACTAAGTACTTACTTAACATGATCTACAGTAGAAACTGCTGTAAAATTAACTTCCCTGCAGTGAGAAGTTTTGTGGAGTCTTTGAAATCTTGATGGATATCAAGGATATATGCATTAAAATAACTCACTGACAACAAGAAAGGACCATCAGGACATAGAGAAAGCATTTTTTTCATTTCACTCTAATGTATATTTTATTGTAATCTTTTGTTTAATTCTTTAGGTAACATATGTGATACATTTTGGATGTGCTAATAATAAATTCAAAAGTCAATGGTTTTGTTGCATACTGTAAGGTGTTAATGTAAATCAACACAACTCTTCTTTGCAAAAGCACAGCTGCATCAGACCCAGATTAAAAATATGAATCACAATACACATTTTCTAAACCGAGATGAATAGTGGGTAAGAAAACATTATCTGACCAAGTTTTACATTCAAAGCTAATTTCTACTCCTATGTCAAGAACTTGATACAGAAAAAGAGCTAAAGCAGATGCAAAAAAACAAAGATGATAACAAGAGAACTATTAATCTGGGGAAGGTTACCATCAGATTATATTTACCTGATTAGGTAAAACAGGTCTCAATCACGATAGTATCTAAGCATGTACAAAAGTCTTAAATCTTTTAAATGATATCTAAGGTTATTCAACCAAAGCAGATAAATAATTAAAGTCTTTAAGAAAAGAAAACATAGTAGACAAGAAGGTGGGTTGGTATTATTCAATAGAAGGAATTAAGATGGTCAAAAGTCAATCATTTGGACAATAAATATGAATGATAGAAGGATAAAATATATAAGGGAAAGTGTGTTCATAACATGAGGTAGAAGTGGCAGGGACAAGTTTTATTTTACCATTAAAAGAAAACTGGTCTGATTCCTTTAATTAGATAAGGTTTTAGATGAAGTTAAATATAAAAAAAATAAAAATGTAATACTTTATAAAAATAAAAGTGTGTAATGACATCTTTATTTTAATACCTTGGAACGTAAAAGCAGTGCTGAAATATGGCCCAGAAAATTAAAAGCTGAAATTATACATTAGTACAGTTCTACAAATAAATGAATGGCAGACCAACAGTGAATAACGAGCAGGATCCTTAATACAGGGCTGCACATGAGACCTAAATTATGAGCCAAGGCCACCAATTTGCATCACATAGTTGCTCTTAATTACGTAGCAAAAGATATCACTTAATTACCATGATTTTATTGAAATAATTATAAAGATACACCCAGAAGATGAAAATACCTATGAAATGCATATTGCAACCAAATAAAATATATAACACGAAAATATATTTGTCTGAAAAATTAAGAGGAAACTGAAAAACACTTAATTAAGTCACATGTTTAGGAGCTAATTGGGAGCTCTGTGATGCTTCTCTTGGGGTACCCAGAATTGTGAGCCACTGCATTACCCTTCTCAGCCTCCGCAAGTGAGAGCATTGCTGCTGCTAAAACTATGTGTCAGGTCCCTGAAACACCAGCTTGTTTGCCTTGGCAGCAAATTCTACAGGACTCTGCTAGACTAAACTCTGCCTTGTAGGTAAGAAACAGTGAACGCCAATTCCCAAATTTCCCTGACGTGTCTCTCTGCAGTATCCAGCCTTTCTCATAGGATGCTCAAAGAAGTTAAGTTTACAGCTTCCAAAGAGACAGTCTATACATCTGCCAGTTAGGTTAGCTGAGGACTCACTCTCCAGTTTAATACCTAGCACTGAGATTGTTTTATAACAGAGATGTAAGAGATAATAGGTGAGAATGAAAGAGACAGGGATGGTTACAAGTAAATCAAAACAAAAAACGCTTTCTAGTGACTAAAAATTAATTTCAGCAAATTACAATCTTTCTCTAAGCAGGTTTCTCACCTATAATCAGTTTCCAGCTAATCTTTTCTTTTTGTCCCCTAGGTAATGGGTGATTTGAATGTCTCTTTGCCTCCCTTTTCTTACCCCAAAGTTCATAGTCTTTGTTTCAAGAGCCAGAAAGACTTCCTGGGGGTGCAGCCTCAATCCCCCATTCTGATTGTTAAGCAGTCACCTCCCTGACTTGCTAGCTTTATGGGTTTACTTAAAGCTGTCAGACAAGAAAATACACATTCCTTTGTCTAGGGAAGGCTGGGTTTTATACTCAGCATGCCAAACACATTTGAAGAACATATTTCCAGCACACATTTATTACTTTTTGTACACACCCCACATATACATCACACAATGATTTTAAGGACCAATTTGCATACGATGCTTTACACAGCACCTTTTAGATACAGATTATGACAACAGTATGTTGGGGGCAGTGAGTGTGTCAGGCCTAATGTGAGTTGTAGTTTGGTGTGCCCTTTGCCACTTGGCACTGAGGTACAATTGCAAATTTTGCGTCTGCAATTCTGGTGCTGATTTTGGATAATTTAGTCCATAAATAACAGTCAATGACAAAGCATAGTTGGGGAAGGGGAAGGAGAATATGATTTTGACAAGTTTCCTCAGGTTTATGTGCTGTATATATAAGGAATAAAAAGAGAATAAAACTGTCAGTGCAGGTACATGTAGGTGTACCATTAATAATGGAAGAGCCATAGAAAGACAAAAGATGAAGCTCAGTGCACACAAATGATACAAAAGAACCTCAGAAGCAGACACGGACAATATAAGTTATAATTTTCTGTATCCATATAAAATTTGCTATAATTTCATCTTGAGGAGAAACTGCAGAATTTCCTGAATGGGACAATTCTCTGAGTGATGGCAAGAGACAAGCTCAGATATCCTCTGTAATGCATGTAATGGGCTAAAAATATCTCCAGAGGGTGGGAGAAAATTATTAGGGTTGGCCTTATTAGGGTATATCTATACTGTAATCACAGGGTCTGATTGCAGCTCATGATTGCAGGTGTACCCAAACTAACTTTAATCTAGCTACCATAGGTCCCAGAAAGTGAAGCTGCAGCACTGTGAGCTTCAGTGTGGGGGGAGGGTGTACAAATCCATCCAAAACCTTGGGTCTTTATTCATGGGGCTAGCCTGTGCTGCAGCTTCCACTGTGGTGGCTTCACTGTTCTCGGACTCCGATGTAGCAAGATTAAAATTAGCTTGTGTATGTCAGCTCAGTGGCAATCATGCCCTCTGCAGTATAGGCACCCCTTAGACTTAAACCCAGATGATGACCAAGATAGTTGTGACTTAAGAACATAAGAACAGCCATATTGGGTGAGACCAATGGTCCATCTAGCCCAGGATCTTGTCTTCCGACAGAGGCCAATGCCAAGTGCTTCAGAGGGAATGAACAGAACAGGTTATCATCAGGTGATCCATCAGGTAATCATCAAGTGACTTGGGGAAATAAAAGACAAAATCTATTGTTGGATGTGGGTGTACTGGAGGTAAGAATGAGTAGCTCTCCCCTTTGCATCCAGCTCTGAACTGAAAAAGACATAAAAGAAAAAGGCAAAAATACATGAATTGGACATATCAGATTTAAACTACTCAGCTGGATCTAAAGGTATGGTCAAGCTGCACTCAGTTCAGGAAGGGAGGGCTGCCGATAGCACCAGTGGCTCTAAGCTTAGGATCCAAACTGTTCCCAGTTTTGGGAATGCTTGGATGTGTGGTTTGGTAAGGCCCAATATAGAAGTTGGGACCAACTGCCAAGTTTAAATGCTGATTCTCTGTTCTGGATCCCTCTCTAGGAAAATATAGAATTTACCATATAAGTTTGAAAGAAACTGACTTCCAATACTTTCCCAGAGGACATTAAATTCTCTTGTATTGTGATTGCCCTTAACTAACTGATTACATACTGTAGCCAGAGATTTTTGTCTTGAGCTATTTGAATCTGATAGACAGAATAATCAGGTGAAAAGGGTTGCAGAATAGCCTCAGAAGGGATTTAAAATTACAACAAAATAACAGTAAATAATTAAACAAATAGAGAGTGGTATCAGTGTCTGGACATTCTGTGTTATTTAAACTTTGATAAGTTTTAGGAAAAAGATCTTTAGGAAAAGAATTAGCAAGTGAATCTGGCATTGGCATTGGAAAATAGTTCCCCTCTTTGTTAATTTCTAACTCCCTCCTCACTCCTAACCCCTCCCCTATCTATTTTGACATCCTCATTCCTAAAGTCACCCATCCCCTACCAGAGTGACCTTTAGATGAACTCCCTCCTCACTCCTAGCCGCTCCCCTCTCTTCACTCAACTGAATATAAAGTCCGCAGTCAGCAGCTGAGCTCTGTAGAGAGCTGAGATCACTTGGAAGAAGGAGAGCTGAACTTCGAAAGCTGGACCAGAGATCAGGAGAATGGACCTCAGCAGTAAAGGAGATTTGGAACATCTTAGCAAACAGCTGAAGAGCGGTGAGCATCATTGAAGCAAAGGTGCGCCTTAGGCTTTAGACAACTGGGCTAACTGAGTCCCCACTCTGTGTCTAAGCCAGGGTAATCCTTCCATTAGGAAGCCACAGGTGCCTTTGGGCCTACAGACAACTGGGTTAACTGAGTCCCTGTTCTGTGTCTGGGACTAAGTGATCCTCGCGTCAGAGAGCTGCGTAAGTGCTTCTGGGCTTACAGGAAAACAGGCTAACTGAGTCCCCCGTCTGTGTCTGAGGCTAAAATAATCCTGCACAGATGCCTCTTGGCTTACAGACAACCAGGCTAACGGAGTCCTTGCTTTGTGTCTGAGCCTGAGATAACTCTCTTAGCAGTCCTTGGACAGAAGAGAAGGACCTTCCCTGATGAACAGAGGGATGTTTTTAAAGGTTCTGTAAGTAAAGTTTACCTGAGTTTGCATGTCAATAAAGTTGGAGGCTTGTGGCCTGAGTGAGATTCTCCCTCTCTATCCATCCAGCAACTGCCCGATCCATACTTGCTGGATGATAGATGTTTAAGTATAGATGTTTATGATTTATATAGAATGTTAGGTCTATTATTGTTAAATTAATAGTGTTAAGTGTTATAATGTTAAGTTATAGTAATAGTATTACCCAAACAATTCTTTTACTGTATATGTTCTGGTAGTCTAAGTATTATTTTCTGTATCATATATCTTCTAATACTTGTATTCTGTTAAATGTTTATTTATATATATTGAGTATATTGCTATATGATTATAAGTCATGCTTGATTTCTATCTCTTTCTCCTAATGTAGTCATTCACTTCTAAATAAACTTGGTATCTGTTTTTGAAGCATCACAGTTTATGTGTTCTATCTTGATCAGAGGGCTATATCCATGCCCTTTCAAGGGAAGATTGTCTCCCTGGAAATTCCAATAGAGCGAACTACCATACTAGTAGTTTTTAGGGGTAATCCTATACTATAAAGTTCACTCAGTAATATTAAATTGGCTTCCCTAAATTCTTCTGGTAACAATACTGGGAAACAGAATTTAGATGCTGTCTTCTCTAAGAAAAAAAAACGGTTCTCCTAGGGGAACAGGGTTTGTGGTAGGCATCACAGGAGTGGGCAAAATCCACCAGTTTTACTGCAATTGGGACAAATGTTCTCAATATACATCAGAAACTAACTAATTCTCATGGTGTTAATCTGGAAGACCAATAGTTTCCATGTACAACCCAGTGCTCTCATCTCCCCCACCCAGTAAAATCCTGGAATGACGACTCATGTTAACATTTCATTCATTTTACAGAACATACTACACTTTGCATTTTCTATTAAAGTAGGGAGCATTATAATAAATAATTAAAAATAAAGAAATAATATTAATATTAATAATAAATATTAGTTGATAATAATACTTAGCACTTTTAGAGCTCTTTACATTTTCAAAGCACTATACGAATAATCCTCAGAACATCCTTATGAGGTAGGCAAGTAAGTGTGGTCATACAAATGGGAAATACAAATATACTTTCCAAATAAATCAATTTAATATATTTTCTGATACAATATTCTTGATTGTGTGTGTGTGTGTGTTCACTAATTCACAGAATTCAGCAATATACAATTGGCTTCCAAGTCTTTAGCAGGAATTAGTGATGTTCTCTTGTAGACAATTGGGACACAAGGGCAGCCTTTCAAAGCAGGATATAACCAGAAAATGGAGAGAGAAACACACAATAAATAGATACCGCCATATATTTTCTTTCAACACCTTGTTAATCGTCATGCAATGATTGAGTTGGCATTTGAAAATAAAAAAGTTAGCCAAATGTTTATACTTTGTTATTTGTCATAACCTTAATTTCAGCTCAGCATATTCAAACTCTGCTTTTGGTTTGATATTAGAGAGCTAGGGAAAGCGACTGATTTTGTATTGTCCTTTCAAAATCATTCTCAGCCTCAGTAGTCATGTAGTTCTCAAAATATGCCTTTATGTTGACTGTTCTGAGCTGAAACTGTGATTCAGAGATTGCTACCTGAATAACTGCATATTTAAGAGAGTTTCCAAATGCTTTATTTGAAAAACAAACACACAAATAAATAAATAAACATTGGGAGAATTCACCCTTTCTTCATGTAAAGAGCAAATCATTTAAATTACAGACGTTTTCTGCCCTATAAATAATAAAATAATAAAAGGGTGCTTGAAAACAGAATATGTTAAGATCTAAGACATTAGTACAAAGGGTAGTTATTTTAGATTTATATTCTCAATAGATAATATTTTAAAAATTTAGGGCAGGGCATAGAAGGTTTGTTTACTGCTATACTGTAACTGCTTCATGACAATGATAGATTAGATTGTAACTTTACAGTCTTCCTTGCATAAAGAGTGGAGCATAATTGTGCTGCCTTACAAACAGATAATGGAGTGCTTTGTGACTAGGTCACAACTCTTTCTCTCCTCTTCCTTTTCTCTGAGAGTGTTAGAGGGAAGAGAATTATTTTGTTCCTTTTCTTAGGACAGCTTATTCTCCAGCATATAGTAACTCAGCTTCTCCCCTATCCCGTGCCCACCTTCTCACATGGGGAATATTAGGCAAGCAGTGCTTCTCTACTTACTCAAGCAAGGGAACAAGTTGTGTGTGTGGGGGAATCTTTCTCTCCACTTATTTCCATGTGTGCCCAAGTCAGCTTTGGCAATTTAACCCAATGTAAATCATATGTAGCTGAATGATGATGGGCCTGCGAGTCTGTCACGGAGGTTGCGGAAGTCATGGATTCCATGACTTTGTGCAAGTCTGTGACTTTTGCAGCTGCAGCAGCCAGTATGGCTGACCTGAGGGCCACCCAGGCAGCCAGCCGCACTTGCTGCTGCTGGAGTGGCCCTGGGGCCAGCTGCACCAGCTGCCGCGGGGTTGGTACCAGAGGCCGCTGGAAAGCAGTCCCTGAAACCTCAGGCAGCCATTGGTGCCCAGACTACAGCAAAGCCCGAGGAACAGGTAAGATTTAGTCAGGCGTATTTATAATAAAAGTTATGGACAGGTTATGTGCTGTAAATTTTTGTTTATCGCCCATGACCTGTCCTTGACTTTTACTAAAAATACCCCTGACTAAATCATAGCTTTATCTATGACCTATGCTTCATAAACAAGAGTGCCTTTTTCTGTAATTGTCTGACTAATCTGTTGTGAAGATAATAAAGTGGCTTTTAAAAATGATCATAAGAACACTTCCTCTGTGAATAGTCTTATGAATATTTATTCATTATGCTTCTGCTTTCTGCAAATATTCTTATGTATAGCAATTTGTTCTACAACATATTTGAGAACATATGAATAAAAGGAGTTGTGAATTCCAGCCAAGTGAACTACTGGCTATTAAGTCCCAAGAATTTTTGTGAATTCTTTTTGTATAATTGCCCACTCTACTCAGGAATGCAGAGTCTTTGTAGGTCCAACACTTCAGGTTCTCAGATCATCTGTAATGGGGGAGGGGGATAATATCAGTCTCTAGAGAGAAGAGACAGATAGGTAGGGTGTACAGATTAGCTTCAAGATTCCTTGAACTAAAAGTTTGTTGGTTTTTTTTGTTGTTGCTACTTAAAGCATTACCGTTTTGATGAGGTCTAACTGGGGCTTAAGAGCTCCCTTTTCTTTTATTGTTTTTGGGTATAGCAAGGAAAAAGCCTCGGAAAATGTTTCAACTGTTCCTTGCCCTCAATTGCTAGCATTATAGAAGAGAAATCAGAAGAAGAAATCCTTGATCAGTCAAGGATACTAACTGTTGTAACTAGCGCAGTACTCCCTTGACAGCTCCATTAAAGGCAGCAACAACGGTCAATCATTTCTGAAGATTAGGGTCATTAGAAAGGGCTAAGGTGAAGACACCATGTAATGGCATCAAACTCTTCTTTCTGACGTCCAGGTTTAAAAGAATTGTTGCTGTTTCTCATGGGGACTTAACTTTTTGACATAGTTATCATAGTAACTCCCAAGCCTTGACAGATAAAACAAAACCCAGATTACTGAGGAAAGTTTCAAATGTAAACAACTATCAACTCGAATATTAGAGCTGGTCAGAACTCTTCTGACTAAACATGATTCAGCTAGAAAATGACCGTTTAGCAAACCTGGAATGGTTTGTGGAAACATGTCAGGTTCTATGAACTTTCCTACCAGTTTGCCTGAAGGGCTGCTCACACTTCCAGAGTCCATGGCAGCCCCATCATACGGAACGCCCCAGGGCCCTCAGGGTTCCATGCTGCAGAACCATGAGCCTAGAAGACTCCCTGTGCCAGCTGGCTCATGGTGCTGCCTTAGTCCTGACTATTCAGAGATGGGCAGCTGTGAAACTGAGAAGAATCATATCAGTTTCACTCAGCAACTGCCAAGGAGCATATTGTATTTTGGAAACACCATGTTTCTGCAAGGAAATGTTTTTTAATTTCTAGTTTTGGGAAATATCAAAACATTAATATTTCCTGCAAATTGGAAATTCTGAGTTTTGGTCAGCTTTGTCCAGCATAGCTTTCTTGGAACACATTTAATTCCAAAGCCATCACATAAGCACAGTCCATCTGACCCTTTATTTTGGGGGTTTCTTTGTGTGAGTGGAAGAGGAAGGGTCTAAATAAAAACACCACTTCTGGTTAGTGTGCACATTTCTAAAATATTAAGCTTTCTCTAGATCAAAATACATAACTGAAAAAGTCAGATATGGAAAGAAGCTGCACGCCTAAAAATGTAGGGAGTTAATCACTTACAGTATGAGAACTCAATTTAATTAAAAACATTATCTTTATGCTGCATGAATATATTTTTGGCTAGCGTGGATATTAGATTATTTTGAGTTGACTGAAGTCAAGGCCAGCATTTATTATTTTAACAATCTTTCTAAATTTTGGCCTTTTTTGTTCTATGTTCTACACAGTGAATTGCTTCCCTTTATTACACTGAGATTGGATTGCTCAATGAGCTCTAAACTGAACTATTTAGGAGTCCACTCTACCAGCAGGTGGGTAAAACACAGCAGCACATTTCAGCATGAATAGACAGAGAGATACTGTCCACCAGCCTGTATTGATATGTAAGTTAAATTTAACATTTTAAGAATAGTCCTATTCAGGGATTTACAGGTTACACTCCAAGGATCTTGCCAGCCTTCTGACAATTTATATGCCATCTCACCCTTTGAGGCTGGAAGAAACTGGGAGTCATATCAAGGGTTCAGGCCGAAATAGACTGAGCATTGCCCATACTTTTGGTTCAGTATCTCTTTGGATGTGTAATCCTCTGCCATCTGGTGGACACTGCCTTTTTAAAGTGGAAAAGGATTAGTGGACTTGGTTTTATATTTGTATCTGATTTTTTACTTGGTTTATTGTAGCTGTGTTTTATGTGTTTTAGCACAGTTATGGGGGTACGCGCCTTACAATAAAATGTATTATAATGAGAATAAAAATATTAAAGCCCTGAAATTGGTTTAAAGTGAGTAACATAACAAAGGGTTGTGTCTGCATTACATCAATTCTCCAACCATGGTGCATGGATTACTGGTGTTTTAACCAATAACAGACGTTAGGCATAGCACACACCACATTTATAGGTATTCTGTATAGCGGTTAATATAAGATACACGATATATACATAGTTGTTGGGAATTTATACTAACTAAAAGGTATTATGCTTTCCCACAATTTTGTTCACTTAGGTCAAGAGATACATATCTCACAATACCCTGCAAAGCTGAAGTCATTTTTGGCACTGGAAAACATGAAATATGTCAAAGATGAAGATCCATTCATTCTATGTCCTGGTACCAGCTGAGAGAGACCTTCAGAGGGAAGCGGTTTGGAATATACTATCCAGAACCAAGATAAGGAAAGGAATACCAGGGTACCAGGAAAACAAAAAAGTAAAAAGCTGATTGGTAAATTTTAATCTTGGGTGACGAATGAAGTGATTTTACCTTGTAACAACTATGATATAAATATTGGTAGTTTGGGGAGGCATATTCTGGAGTGCATGTTCCGTGTAAGGTGAACTGAATGCTAGGACAGCAGCTTCCCAGAAGGATTGGTAATGTATTATCTCTTTCCTCTCTGTATTGTACTGCTTTTTCTTAGGGTATGTCTTCACTGCTGTGGCAGCAGGAATCAATAAGTGGGTCTGTATAGACCTGCTCACTTGATCAGAGAGTGCTCTTCAGTTGATTCCATTAATCCAACTCCCTGAAACGAGTAAGGCTCCGTCAATGAGAGAGTGTCTCCCGTTAACGCAGCACAGTGAAGATGCCATGCTATGTGAACATAAATACATTGATGGGAGATACACAAGCTGCCAGCGTATACCAGTCCTTAAACAATACAATTTGGCTAAGTTTGGTTATTTGGGGCCTTAAACATCTTTTTTAATAACAAACCATGAATGTAGTCCTTCAACTGGACATACTTTTTAGCAACAGTTTCATGGAGCAGTTGTGGGCTGCTGAGAGCTGGCTGATCACACAGTGTTGACTTCCCCTCCTGGATTAAAATCAAGTGGGAGAGCCTTTTCTAACCCTCTCACTGAAAAGGAGGAACAGAGTAATGTTCCTAAAGTCAAAGGAATAATTTCTATGGTACTAATATAAAAGTCTTCACAATAATGTGTAACTAGTGAATATTATATATGAAAGTAAACCCAGCATCTTATAGAGGTTTGTTGCTTAGTGTCCTGATTGCTTATATTGCGATTTGTTTCAGACATGGTTATCTAACTGTCCCCAGCAATTAAGAACAAGACATTTTAAAACATAAGCATTTCTTGAAGAACTACATTGAATGAATAGGTTTTATCTGTGATATTATTCCACAGATAAATTGTTAGGAAAAAATTATACAGAGACTAATATTAGTTCTCTAAAATTCTCTAAAGATGATGCAGTTCCCACTACAAGGACTCAAAAAAGGACCCATGACATTTTTTCCTACAACTACATATGCATAATATTGATCAGTGGAAAGTTTATGATACATAAATGCTTATTTTAACTCACCACATGCATGGCAATTCTTAACAGATATATTTCTTTATCTTTTGTTTTACCTACATTAACCACGTTAAGGTATTTCTTTGGGAGAAAAATGATTCATGCACCGTATTGAAGCCCTCTTACTAGAATGCAAAAAATATTCCACTCAGCCAGTCTTCCAGTTCAGTTACTATAATTTTCCTCTTGCTGGTTATTAGCCCCCATATAATTTAGTTATGTTTGGACATATCTAAAGGTAATGTAGTCATATATAAATAAGAGAAAAAAAGAAGTCCATTTCTTTCATAGTTTAAATCATGATTAATTTCATACTCCTACAGAAGATCTTGTGTTGTGCTTTATTCATATAGCACTGGATTCTGCCATCCTTACTCATACTGAATAATAGCCTAAACTGAAAGGAGTCCTATTGCAAATAATGGGACTCTTTGTGCAGTAAGGTATTATACAATGACCTCAAGCCTCAGGTCTAGATGAGCTGCCACCTTTATGCTCATTTCAGCTTCTGGCATAAATACTAGCTGCCTCAGGGATAGTAATGGCCTTCAAGGGTCTGTTACATCAGACAGGGAGCACTGGAGTGCAATAGCATGCCAGTCATGTTGCCTTATTCACTTATGGTAGGAGCTTGCTAAGGGTGATGAAGAGATGACTATACCAACTGTATGCCAACCAGAGAGTCTCCACCAGGGGAAATCCCCAGTTGTGACAGAAGGGCAGATTTATCATCTCTTTGGACTGCTGAAACAGTCTGCAATATTGTCAAGTAATTTATGACTAGTTTAAATAGCTCACAGTTTATACAGGTTTTTGAAGAAACAAATGTACAGCAAGAGAGGCTAGAAGCAACAAATTGTCTGGGAAACTCATATTGGAATAGGGAAGCATCTTTTCAAGGAATTCTTAAGTTTTATAACCAACTTCATATATATCCATTCCACACCACATAAAGCTCTTGGACCTGGTTATGCTCGAAGGTTTTCTGTTATCAGGTGCTTGAAAGGACAGTGATTCTGTTATCTGCTGGCATTATAAAAGAAGCTATGTTGTCGCTTAAACATATAAATCACTACAAAAGTACAGAAAATTCAAAATAGTGCCTCTTTCTCTGGAATGTCTTGAGAGCTAAGCTCTCTGTAAAACAAACTTTTGTGCATGTAAGAAAATGATCATATGCTCTTAGAAGAAATGTGCATTTCATTATAAGGTTCAGTTGAAAGTCCAAATATTCAACTGTATGTTTTATGCAGCACTGAAATTATCTAGTAGCCTGTCAATGTGGCTGCTACACAATGACATGCTTCTCATTTTGGTACTCCTGACACTCTCACGTGAGGTTGTAAAAACTGTTGCCTCTACTTTGTCTCCTGTGGGTGCCTCTGCTGTTTCAGTGATGTGCCAAGGGAACAAACTATAGATCTTCACATACACTAATGAAGAAAATCTATTTCAATCCCCAAAAGACTCAACTCCATCCTGCAACCTTCTGGTACTACTGATCACTTGATACTTGTATTAATTCTGTGACACAGGAGTATTACAAAAAGGGTGTCTTACAAAACATAAGCTACTTACAACTGGCATGTATTTAAAGGAATGTAGATAATTTCACACATACTGAGCCAGATAAAAAGGAGACAGAGGGAGATGAGAATTACATTCCCTGGGTTAGAAGAGGGATTCACTGGTTTTGAGAACAAGCAGGACTTCTGTCACTTGATTTACTTGGAGGTCCTGTAGGGGCTGGCAGCTTTAACTACTATCATAGGTGCACAGGAGCTCTGCCTACAGAAGCCACAAGGGGAGCACTGAGACCTCAATTCAGGAAAACAACCTTATACAGGAAAGCACTTGAGCAAATTCTTAACTGAGTTGGGATCTGAATCACTGCACTCCATGGCTGCCCCAGTCTTGCCTATTTCACAGCCAGCCATCTGGTTTTTGGGCTGTATCATTCTGAAAAATATGCAGTTGAAGCCACTTTGCCCTTTGAATACTTTCATTGCCGGAGGTCTTATTCCCTGGTGGACTTTTCATTGTCCGACACCATTGTTGCTGATATAGACTGTGGAACATATCTGGTTCAAATAAAATGATCTCTCCTGCTCTGGCAACCACGAGACTGTTTTAAAAAACAACTTGTGAAAATGGGAGATTATGGATATCAGATATTAAAAAAATGAGTAGCCTTGTGAAACAAAATAATTATTCAAAGCTGTCTCCTCATTGTGTGTCAGTATCCCTGAGATACTGACAAGTTTGGCTTATATGCTATGCAAGTTCTGGCATATAAAAGTTAGACCTGCCAAAGGGCAAGTATGGCTGGTTCATTTATTTGACTTGTAAGTTTTTTCTACTTTTTTCACTATGAATCAACATTATTTTTGTGTTTGTGATCATTTGCACTCTTTTTTTCCTTCTGACCCTTTTGGACTTGCATTTCCATAAAACATATCTATCAGTCCCTTTTGCTGAGGCTCAAGAAATTTCACTAGTAAAGGAGAAAAAATTATTCTAATTTTCTTTTGTAAATATTATGTATATTATGAGTACTCATTGGTCAAAAGTCAGACCTGATGAAAAGATAACCTAAGTGCTGGCATATAAAAAACATTCGTTTACAGGAATGGTAAATTCAAATAAAAATGTAAAAATCGAAAATTGATTCGGATTAAGTCCATCTGATTCTGACTATATGTAATTTTTTAAAAACTAATGTTTCTGCTTAACAAAGTAAATTGCATTTAAAAATGAACTGCAAAGGGGAAAAGTTGCTCATGCCCTTTATTGCTCTTTTATCAATATTTATCAATATCAATTGATATCAATATTTATCAATTTATCAATTTATCAATATTTCCTCAAAGCTGTCTGTTTTGCTAAACTTATTTCTTCATTTGAAAATTTTATACCTATGAAATAGCAGAATTATGGCATGTTGAGTTACCTCCCTCCTCCCTGAGGTCTGGGAGAGTCTTGACTTAGGCTGGGTCCACGCTGATGGTGGCAAATTCAACGCCATCAGATCGATTGCTCTGGATCGACTGAGTGGTCTGTGTAGACCCGCTCAGTCTATCCAGCAAGTGACAGAGGAAAACCACCCCGGTAAGTGGTGTAGCTTTGTGGACGGCGCATGGAGGAGACGCCGCAAAGTCGACGGGAGATACACAAGTGATTTACGACACTTGCGTATCTCCCGTCGACTGCTGCCGAATCCCGAAGTAAGTACAGATTGGGCCTTTGGTTCAAGCATATTCTGCTGTGAGTATCTCACACCACTGCTCTACAGTTCTCATCCAAAGCTAGGGCAAGATAGACCTGCTGAGTGAAATCCTTCCTTGTTAAAATCAGTGGGTACTTTGCCACTGATTTCAATGGGGCCAGGATTTCATCCGATATTTCCAAAGTAAAAATAATCAGACCAATTACAAAATAATCTGTTTTTCAAAATAAGAAAGACTAAGGCTGGGTCTACACTGACGGCGGCAAATTCACCGCCGTCACATTGATTGCTCTGGATCGACTGAGCGGTCTGCATAGATGCACTCAGTCGATCCAGGAAGCGGCGCAGGAAAACCACCCCCGTAAGTGGAGTAGTGCTGCGTTGAAGGGAGCGTAGTTCCCTTCGACGTAGCATAGTATGGACACCATGCAGAGGAGACACTGCAAAGTCGACGGGAGATACGCAAGTGATTTACATCACTTGCGTATCTCCTGTCAACTGCCGCCAAATCGCCAAGGTAAGTGTAGACCAGGCCTACAAGAAACATGCATAAACCTTTTTGCTTAGTGTTTCATATTTAAAATATATTGATTTCTTTTTAAAACAATCTGAATAAAGATTTCAGAATGCTATGAAAAAAACAAACACAATATAAATAGGAGGATGAAAAATTATTTTAGTGAGAAGGAAAAGGCGATTTGAAGAGGTACTATCTGCTCGTCTGTATGCCTTTACATCCTTAAGTCCTTTCTATTTGACAGTCATCTATATCATCTCCATTGAAAGGTTTTGTTTAAGCATCAAAAATAATTTATTTACAAAATTCTCCTGAAGACATTTGCTGCACCTCCATTTGATAAAGTCCTGATCTGCCATTAGTTTAGATAAATATAAATTTTCTTTAGTTCACAAACTTCACTGCAGGTGGTTGCTACTTTCTTTAATTCAAGAAAGCATGCCTAACTCCTGTAGACTCTATAATTTGTTTGCAAAGGACTTTGCATAATAAATGAAAAGGTTTTATTACTTGTGCTCCATTCAGTGGAGCCAATGTTCAACTTAAATAATGCAATTAAAGGCGAGAAGAGAGTAATTTTCTACAAACTCTCTCTGGTGGTTTTCTCAGTAGGAGTCCTGGACCTTTAAACACCTTCACAGCAGCAATCTGTTCATTTATCACTCTCAGGTTTTAAGGCAGCTTTCTTTTACTTTAGCAATCATTACAACCTACATTAACATGTTTCTTCTAAATGTCAAAGGCTTATAGGAGGGCTGACATCCACACAAGATATAAGTTCTGAATTCTGACAAATTTCATAAATGCTAGCTACATTGTTTGAAGTCAATGGGGTTCCATAAGTTTTGGTCAGAATTTTGGTCCATAATTTACTGGCTAAGGGCCAAATTTTATCTTCATAAACAAAAACACAGTGCCCACTGAAACAAAGGAAGATGTAAGTTAATATCTGAGGGTGGAATTTGTTCTTAAGTGTGCATACTGGATAGAATGCCATTCCTTTTCAAATGTATGTGATAATCACCTGCTAATGGCTGTCCTGCCAACATTATAAGCATCAGTACATTTACTACAAATAGCTCTTTAAGTTCAAAATGGATTCATAGAGCCCAAGGTGCTGATTTTCATTCCACATGGGAACATACACAGGTTAGAGGGGAACTTTGCTGCCTGATGTTTGTGTTTACAGATTATTCACAAACACTGTACCCATTTTTCCCCCATCAGATACACAGATGCATTCAAGTAAATGGGAGTTCTAGCCATCCACTTTAGAGCACAACTAGAATCATTTACCTTACATCTGCCGTATATGAAATAATTTCTAGAAAATTGTTTACTTATGGTTCCTGGGACCGATTAAGTATTGGTATTTGAGAAATTATATTTGATTTGCACGGGTCCTGCAGGGCAATTTCATTAAAAAATTTCAAAGATACAAAATTAACAGGGCTTTTATTACACAAATTAAAAACTGTCTGACTGATATGTCTCAAAATGCAGTTATACACAGTGAATCATCATCAGATAGGTGTGTTTATAGTGGGTCCTGCAAAGATAATTTCTTTGATCCTCTATTATTTAATATTTTTATTAAGCAGTTGGGAGAAAACATAAATTGATCACTGGTAAAGTTTCAAATAACACAAAAATTGGGGGAGTGGTAAATAATGAAAAGGACAGGTCAGGGATTCAGGGTGACCTACATCATTTCTTAAGCTGGATGCAAGCAAATATTATGCATTTTAATTTGTCTAAATGTGAATGTATGCATCTAGGAACAAAGAATGTAGGTCATATTAACAGAGAAGCAGTGACTGCAAAAAAAGTTTGGGAGCTGGGGTAGATAATCAGCTGAACATGAACGCTCAGAGAGACGCCGTCGTCAAAAGAGTTAATGGAATTCTTGGATGCATAAACAGGGGAATCTTGAGTAGGAATAACAAGTTACTTTACCTCTTTATTTGGCATTGGTGTGAACACTACTGGTATACTGTTTCCAGTTCTGGAGTCCACAATTTCAGAAGGATAGTGATAAATTTGACAGGATTCAGAGAAGAGCCACAAGAATGATTAAAGGGTTAGAATACATATTTTATAGTGATAGACTGAAGGAGCTCAATCTGTTGAGTTAAAAGGTTAAGGGATAACTTGATTACAGTCTATAAGTACCTACAATGGGAACAAATATTCAATGGGCTCTTCAATTTAGCAAAGAAAGGTTAACATGGTCCAATATAGGGATGTAAAAAGTAGTTTAATGAAAATCTGTTTAAACATTCTAAAAAGAGAATGTTTAAATGGTTAAACATTGGGTGCAGGGGGAGCTGTGCTGGACTTGACTTCTCACTGCCAAGTGAAAGCTGCCTAGCTGCAGCTTCACCCTGCTGCAGTAGCTGGGCAGCTCTCACCTGTGGGATGCTGAGATGAGCCCAGTTGCAGCTCGCACACTTGCCCACACACATTGGGCTCTGTGCATCCTCACCAGCAAGAGCTGCCCAGCTGCTCTCACTGGTGGGGAGACAGCCTAGATCCTGCTCCTCTCCCCCTGAGTTTAAATGATAATCAGCTCTTTAAATGGTTAACCTTTTACATCCCTAGTCCAATGGCTATTAGTTGAATCTAGGCAAATTCAGACTAGAAATAAGATGTAAAATTTTAACTGTGAGAGTAACTAACCATTAGAGCAACTTAAGAAGATATGTGGTGGATTCTCTACCATGAACAATTTTAGATTAAGATTGGATATTTTTCAAAAAGACATGCTCTAGGAATTTCTATGACATAGTTCTATGGCCTGTGTTATACAAGAGGTCAGATTAGATGATCTCACAATGGTTTCTAATGGCCTTGGAATCCAGGAATCGATAAAATGGAAAAACAGAATGATTGAAAATATTATCACTTTGGATATGATTCTGCAACTGGGGCTCAAGCTTATGGGACTTCTAGCAGAGTGAAATAAGGCAATCTAGACTTTTCTTGGTCTGGAAGAGAATGGTCTTCTGGTTAACTCTACAGAGAATGACAAACACCAGGTCCGTAGAACTGTAGTAGAAAACCGATAACATGTCACAGGCGTTCTCTCACCTACTTAGTGTGCCACACTGCCTGGCCCATTTGGGTGGTCTCCTTACAATGTACACACAGTCCCTTTCTTTTCCCCAAATGTATCTTCAATGTTTAGATTACCAGCATTGCAGCACATAATACAGGCATATGTCAGGAGGAGCTTCCACCCAGATTTCTGTAGCACACCCAGCTCACTCTTTGTATGGGCCCCTTACCTCCTGTTCCTGCCAATTATATATCTTCCCTTATTGAGCTAATTACCTCATTAGCCCAATCATTGGCCTCAAGTATCAATGATCTCCTCCATAATAGTTTGATTGCCTCCAGTTAAGCCTGTAATCTTCTCTGTTGCACGATTATCTAAGTGATCATCTTGCTACAACGAGAGTCCTGTAGCACTTTAAAGACTAACAAATTTAATTTCAGGAGGCATAAGCTTTTGTGGGATGTAACGCACTTCGTCAGATGAAGGGAATGGATATCAGATAGGGGGTATATATATACAGCCAAGGGGAAGGAACAGAAATGGGGTGGGGGGGTAGGTAACAGCAAAGTCCATACAGTTAGAGTAGCTGAGGCCTATTCACAACCATTGATTAGAAGGTGAGAATGTGTGAACAGTGACCATTCTTGTAATGAGATAACCATTCCAAGTCCCTGTTCAGACCCAGTTTGATTGTGTCAAGTTTGCTGATGAGTTCCAGCTCTGCAGTTTCTCTCTGCAGTCTGTTTTTGAAGTTTTTTTTGTAGCAGTATGGCAACTTTCAAGTCAGCTATGGAGTGTCCTGGGAGACTGAAGTGCTCTCCGACTGATTTATGGATGTTACCATTTTTATGTCTGATTTGTGTCCATTTATTCTTTTGCATAGTGACAATCCGGTTTGGCCAATGTACATGGCAGAGGGGCAATGCTGGCACATGATGGCATATATTACATTAGTAGATGCGCAGGTGAATGAGCTTCTTATGGTGTGACCGATGATGTTAGGACCTGTGATGGTGTCACTAGAATCGATGTGTGGGCAGAGCTGGCAACAGGGTTTGTTGCAGGGGTAGGTTCCTGAGTTACTGTTCTTGTATGATGTACGGTTGCTGGTTGGAATTTGCTTCAGGTTGGGGGGCTGTCTGTAAGCAAGGATAGGTCTGCCTCCCATCACTTGAGTGAGTGAGGGATCTCTTCTAGGATAGGTTATGGATCCTTAATGATGAGTTGGAGAGATTTTAGCTGGGGGCTGTAGGTGATGGCCAGTGGTGTTTTGTTGTTTTCTTTGTTGGGTCTTTCCTGTAGTAGGTGACTTCTGGGTACCCATCTGGCTCTGACAATTTGTTTCTTCACCTCTCCAGATGGGTATTGTAGTTTTAAGAATGTTTTATAGAGATCCTGTAAGTGTTTGTCTCTGTCTGAGGGATCGGAGCAAATCCTGTTGTATCTTAAGGCTTGGCTGTAGACAATGGATTGTGTAATGTGTCCAGGGTGAAAGCTGGAGGCATGAAGATATGTATTGTGGTCAGTTGGTTTTCAGTATAGGGTGGTTGTAGTGAATGGGTGTGGCCTCCCTCCGAGACTGCCAGGGAGAAACAGTAGGGGCGAAGCCAGAGACTGCCTGCCACCCACCTGGAAGGAAGGGGATGGGACAGGAAGTATAAAAGAGAAGCCCAGGAGCTCAGTCAGGACCCAGATTCCAGAAAGGAAGGACATACCGCTCTGTGCTCCAAAGCTGCCTGTGGCCTGGTACCTGGGTGAGCAGACCGGGACCCGGTACCCAGGTAAGCAGACCAGGGCCTGGGTCCGGGTTCCGGTGACTGACCAACAGTCCAGGAGCTGAACACCCCACCGGACCCGGGGTCCCAAAGGGGCCAAGACTTAGAGGAGCGGCTGGACGCGGACAAGGAGGTGGGGGCCATACCAGGGCCAGACCTGGAGGAGTTGCCGTTGGCATCGCCAGAGGATGACATGGTGCAGGCCCTGACAGGGCCACACCTGGAGGAACTGCCCCCTGCCGACCTCCGCGACAAGCTGCTGGACCTGCCACCCCCCAAAGAGATCGAGGGGTTCTACAAACTGCCCCATACCAATTACCCTGATGAGCTGCCGGACCTACCGCCCCCTGATGAGATCGAGGGATCCTGCAACTTGCCCCTGGATGAGTAACCCAATGAGGAGGAGTGGATGGTGGCACAGCAGGTAACCAAGGGAAAGGGGGCAGAAAGTAGCCCAGGGGAAGGATTACCCGGTCTGGAGATTGGAGGACCGGACAGCGAGTCAGTGTGTTGTGGTTGGAACCCCGCTGACTCCATAGCATACCCCTCTGCCACGGACAGAGACCTGGGTTGGGACGCAGTGGAGTCGGGTGGGACTGCATCCCCCTCCACCTTCCCTGATCCGCCCGAGTGGCTGTAAGGTGTATGCTGCCCCATTGGGGGTGCCAGACTGTGAGCTACCTCGCCGGGGACCTATGAACTGTGTGCTGCCCTGCCGGGGGCCTATGAACTGTGTGCTGCCCCACTGGGGGCCTGTGCACAGTGAGCTGCTCTGCCAGGGGCCTTTAGACTATGTGCTGCCCATTGGGATTCGGGGTATTGCCTTAGGGCTGCCCCTCTTGAGCCCGGAGACTGTTCCCCTAACCCGAGCTGGGCCAACCCCTGCCGGAGGAGTGAGTGTAGTCTCCCTCTGAGACTGATAGAGAGGGACAGCCCACCCCTCTACAGTGGTATTAATGTGGCCATCCTTTATTTGTACTGTAGTATCCAGGAAGTGGATTTCTTGTGTGGACTGGTTCAGGCTGAGGTTGATGGTGGGGTGGAAATTATTGAAATCCCGGTGGAATTCTTTGAGGGACTCTTTCCTGTGGGTCCAGATGATGAAAATGTTTTCAATGTAGAGTAGGTAAAGGAGAGGTGCTTGGGGATGAGTTTTGAGGAAGTGGTATTCTAGGTCAGACATGAAAATGTTGGCATACTGTGGGGCCATGCGGGTGCCCATAGCTGTGCCAGTGACTTGAAGGTATAGATTGACTTCAAATCTGAAGTAGTTGTGGGTCACGACCAAGTCACAAAGGTGTGCCATATCATCATCAGGGAAAATGTTCCTGATGGCTTGTAGTCCATCTTTGTGTGGAATGTTGGTGTAGAGAGCTTCTACATCCAAAGTGGCTAGGATGGTGTTTTCTGGGAGATCACTGACTGATTGTAGTTTTCTAAGGAAGTCAGTGGTATCACGAAGATAGCTAGGAGTGCTGGTGGCATAGGGCCTGAGGAGCAAACTATTGTGACCAAGGTGTGTATACACAAAAAAGTATTTGTAAATGGGACAGGATCAAAGAAGCTTTTTAAGCTATGGACAAGAGACAAAATTAGAAAAATAACTACAGTTCTAGAGAGGTTTTTAAAAGTATGTTATATAATTGGCTATTATAGCAGTAAATGGACAACAGACAAAGAAAATACCTTTAGATAAAAGCCTGAGGTTTAACCTGCCTCAGAGCTTCTTTCCTGTTCAAGCAAACAGGCAGCACCTTGTTCCATGGAGGGCCCCAACCCTTAGGGGAGGATTGGAAGGACTCTGCATACTGGGGCCTCAAATTCTGTGCTTGTTCTGAGCTGAAATAGTGATGAACTTGTAACCATGTAAGAATGAAGTAGGCATGCTTAGAAAGAATTTTGTGATAATTTGCATCTGTAGCAATTACACTGTTATCCATCTCTAAAGAGAAAGCAAGCAAGTGTCCTAAGCTAGAGTAACGTGTCTGTCCTGGGAATGACACAGTGAAGGCAAAGGAGCTGTTCAGCTTGGAAGTAACCTGGTCAGAAGGGAGAGAGGTGTATGTCTCCAACCAAGAGGGGCAACAGCTTGGGAGCTGAAAGCCAAGAGTTGTTGATCTTACTGAACCACTAAAGGGAAATACAGGTGCAGATGGCCAGAACAGTGGAAATATGATGCTAGTAAATGTTTGTGAAATTCTATTAGTAATAAAGTACAACATTTTTTTTCAAACAGCAAAGTGCCTTAATATTAGTATTAAGAACTATTCTTAATAATAACCAATTAATGGATGCTACCACACTTATTGTGATCATGATCTCTGAGACTTTCCCTACAATTTCATTTTTTCATTAGCTCTTTGGGCAATGAAACATACAAAGTTCTAGTGAACCCAATGAGACCCCTCTATGGAATGCCCTAAAATAAATTTGGCTATTTCAATTAAAGGTAAATTTGTTCTAATCATATATGGTTCTGCCTTATATCAACAAGTTCAAACTCTATGTATCTTGCCCTCCCATTCCCCAAAGGAAAAGAAAAGCACCAGAGAAAAAGACTCTACACAGACTACTATCCTCTGAAAGATGTTTTCTAAGTGGTAATTCTGATATTTTATGTACATTCTTCATTCTGTTAAGTACCTTTAATTTCATGCCAACATGGATGGAAAAATGAAAAAAATACTTCATAGGAAGTATTCAAATGCTGAGAGAATGTCTAGTGTCAAACGGACTGGAAGTGGCTGATGTGTAACTCAAATATGTTGGATGGATTTTATTCAGCTAGAAAGCATTATTTCTATACTACAGAACTGTGAGTTGTGGGTGTGCTGGAGTATTTTGTTTAGCAAGCAGAAAGATATTGAAATTAACGGTAAAGCATAACCTTCTCTGACATTCAGCATATTGCACGTGAAATTAACACACATTCTGTGCCTGATTTTCAGGGTCTGGCCTCCACTTAACTGCATGCAATTTCCACACGTACACAAAATCTTCCATACGTTTTTATTTTTTCAAATCTACTAAAATCCTAGATAACTTATCCCTTTACTCATTCTCCACTCACTGAGCCTTTACCGCTCCCCCTATGTCCCACTCACAGCATGCTTTGAAGAATCTTCTATGGCCTTGAATCAGAGCAGCACTTAACTGTAAGTTAAGCAGGCTTTCTTGAATCAGGGCCTATGAGAACCTCAGGAAAGTCACTCCCGATATCACAAAGGCTCCTCTGACTGCAGAGGTCAGACACCTACATGGTGTAATGGAGCAGGGAGTAGTGAGCTTTGGTAGCCCAACCTTTACATTGCTACCACTGTTCAGGATGGTGAGTGGGTCAGGATATTTCCTGAGCATTCTGTTCTCCTTCTTCCCCAACATGCTGCTTTATGCCGATTTTTCAGGCAATTTAGTTGATTATTAGTTAACACAATTTTTAAAAAATTTTTTAATTGGTTAATTTAGTTCATGTAATCAAACTAAGGGTTCCAGGCCATTCTCATAAAAATTCATAAAGAAATTGTACAAATCAATTTCTGCTAATTTCTTGAATTTCTTGTGGGAGAAAAAAGAACTCAGAATACAGTAAAAATGCTTACCAGTGGTTTGTCAGCACAGGAACCTCACTTGGAAAAGAGCAGAGTCAGCAGAAAAAGGAGTTTATTTTGAAGTGACATAATGTACATTGACTCAATAAAAAATGTAAAAATTTTAAAGATAAGCAGAGTAAGTTATGGATGAAAGCCTGTGGACAATAGCTATGCATATACCAACATATCAGGCATCTTTCACAGACCTATTTCTCTTAGTAAAAATCATAGGGTCAGATCCTAAACTGAAGTTAATGGAGCTATGCTGATTTACCCCATCAAAGGATCTTACCCTATAAAAATATGAGCTTGATTCTTAATTACAGTAAGACCCCTTTACACCACTCTGGCAGCAGAAAGGTGCCTTAAAATGGACATAATTTACATTTAAAATGTGTCCATTGAAGTCAGTGGGACAACTCACAAGTTTAATGTTAGCTTCACTGAGTAAGGGCAAGATTGTAAGCACCTTGCAGGATTAAGCCTTTTATCCTCAAATCCTGCTCATGTGTGGAAAACCAGTATAAATTAGCCCCTGCACATGGGATCCTCACTTGATCCTGCACAATTGAGTCAAGCGATGGGAGTTTTTTCTTTGACTTGAATGGAAGCAGGATGGGTAGAGAACAGTTAACTTTGACTCATTACAGCAGTGGGGAACTGACACAATTGGGCAGCAACACATTTCAGACATTTTAAGTTTTGGGTTTTTAAAGCATGTAGCATGTCTGTAAAGAAATGTAATATTGATTTTGAGTGTCAGCTGGATTCAACTGAAATGCTTTTAGTTTTAATTCTTCTTTTTTGTAAATTATTGTCAAATCCTGTATTTGTGAAAACCTTATTTGTTAACCTCTTTGGTGCAAACTGTACCAAAACATTGTTATTGTTTATGATAAGGATTTCTTTTCTCTTCACTTGTGTAAAACATCTACTTATGGGTCCTTTCAAATTTAAATTATTTTTATTAAGGTAGTCCATTTTTTAAATATATTTTTCACATTTCAACTGTGCCTGGAATCTATGTTATCAGATTTGATTTAGTGATTTTCCTCAGAGAAAATAAACTCAGATTAGTACTTGCTTCCAAATTAAACCCAGGTTGCAAACTGTTCTATTATCTCAGCACAAATCCATAACTGCACTGATGCAGTAGAAAGTTGACTTAAAATATTCTTTCTCAACACATTTTTGTAAACTCACTTTAAAGCAAGAGAATGCATCTTTTTCTCAGCAGTTATGCTGTCATGGTATCTAAATCATGCTTTGTGTCAAGAAAAGCTAATCTACATATCACAGCATATAACTGAAACTATAGCTTAGTCAGGAATACAGCACTTTCTTAATAAACTATGATATAATTAATAAGTGATCTTTTGCATTCTCTCTCTCACAAACAGAAATGTTGACCTGACAGTTCAAGCCACAGCACAATGCATGTAGAGATATGAGAATCTGGCTCCCTATTTCTTGGGGCTACCAGTATGTGTTGCAGCTCACTCAGCCCATTAAGAACATCCAGAGCATCACAGTCCTAAATTTTAAAAACAGCTTAAAACCAAGGCCCTAGCAAAGCCTTCATTACCCCCTGGCCTATCATTGCCAGCAACCCAGAATAGCCTTCTCCATAGTAATCAAATTCCTAATATCTTTGGACGTGAAGAGCCAACCACAAAACCAATATCTACCCTGCTGAAAACAGGGAGGCCTTCTTTCTCTGGCCCTGTGCTGCAACCAACCAGACCAGGAGCCCGTCTCAGGGATCAGGATTACCCAGTCAGGGCCTTTCTGTTAGGGAAACAGCTCCCATGTCTGATTGGTGCAACAGGCAGACTGCAGGTTTTCAATCACTTTGCCTAGCTATCCCACACTGGCGGGGAAGACCAATGTGACTTATTTCTCTGCTAAATTTAAAATATCTTGCTCTGTATTGCTTGTTCTTAAAAGGGACGATATAGAGGCCAAGTCATACCTAGCACCTGTTCTTTGGTTTGGGAGTAAACATGCTCACACAAACTTGCATATTATATCATTCTTGCCAGCTCATAAGAAATAAACTCACAAGTAGAGCACGGTAACGGTATGACCTGCATATGTGCATTAACAATTATGGGAAAGATTTAAATTTATGAATGGGATTTAGGAGCACAAATGCCATTGATTTTCAATGGGATATGTGCTCCTAAATATCTTAGGCCTTCTTGACATCTTTCCGGGTGAAGAAATTTTGGCCTTACAGTCATCATGGATCATCTACATTGCTCTGACATCTATTATAGCTCCAATCCTTAAAAATGTAAAGAACTGGGAACAGAGCACAGGTCTGAAAAGGATTCCAGAATCTTTGGTAGAGCAGGAAACATTCCTTTGACTAATACTCTGGCAAGTGCACCAAGCCGAATAGGAGGATTGCATGAGTGGCCCCACATCACAACAATTTGATACTAGCTACATGGCGGGTGGGGAAAATCAGGGATTGGAGAAGGAAAATGATAAAAAAGTGCAGATAGCAAGGGGGAAATCACAGAGTTAGAGTGAGACTGTCAAGAAGGACAGACCAAAGGGAGAGGGAGAAAGAGACTCAGTGATGGGGCAATTCTATATGTGAAGAAGACAGAAAGCAAGAGAGAGATAGGGACACAAAATAAAGCAAGTGTTAATGAAAGGACTGAAAGCAAAAAGGAAAAGATCATGAAAGTACAGAAAAAAATTGGAAAAGGGAGAGATGAAAAACAGGGATAGAAGAGATCTGAGGGGATATGAGAAACAAGAATCTGAGGTTAGCGGACAGAGACTCAACTGCAATATTTTCCTCCCACTCTGTATGTTTACTCATCTAATATAACTGAAAAAATATGCAGCAACCACCCAAATCCCAACTTTTAATTTCTTTCCATATGTTAAAAGTGCAAGAATTCCAAAGTTTTTGCTTCTTACCCAGACTGCCATGAAGTATCTTTTGTTGCAGAAGGACCTTCTCTAGGTTTGTAAACTCTAGAATCCCAGTGCCCTGGGCTTTTGATTACAGGGCTCTAAAGAATAACACCTTATGTTTTAGTTATGTTACAATATACATTTTAGTGATAGATTTATAGGGATTAAGGCAGAGACAATGAGACAGAAAAAACAACATAATTTTTTTGGTACAGTGGTCACCATTAAAAATCAACATTATCCATGGCTACCAACAACTGATATCTCAAATACCACAGTGCCCTTGCCCTTAGTAGAAGAATTACCTGAAATATTTCAGATTCTATTTGCAGGAACTATGGGTAAAAGTTGATTATGAAATGGTGAACAATTCAGGTTAAATTGGAGTCTCTCAAAAGAGACAGTGCCCCTTTAAAACTACTACTAAATACATTACAAATCACCATAGTTCATTTCAGCTAGAGTACTATAATTCATATTCTATCACTCATAATTTTAAGCAAGTGCAGGGAAAAAAATTCATTGACCTTGAACAACCTCAAATAAATTGGGTCTATAAACTTTGATGAATCCTTCCGACTAACTACAATACTTTCTTTTAATATACAGATTCACATCTAAGAATAATAAAAAAATGTCCATTTCATCATGCTTTTGAAGCCATTGAGATTGACAACTTTTTTGTGAACAAAGTTCAATATAATGCACATCAACTAGTATTAATTATGAATTTTATGCAAAATAATATGCCAGATTAATTACTGATGGGCTATTTTAGAGAATAAATGCCATGTCTTACATTGTTTTGGAAAGGAATGACTTAGTAATAAATATTTAACATGCTGTAGGATATTCCAGTTGCACTGGTCAACCATTAATTTCCACTGATCCTTAAAAAATAATTTTTGATGCACTCATCCATAACTGATTGCAAACAGATTTTCTGTTCAGGCTCCTAATGTAAATTTCCCATTTGCTTTTCATCGGATTGAAACTATTTACATGTTACATACTTCATTGTAAAACATAGTACACCTTTGCTTTTCTATTACTATTCTCTAATAGTCATTTAGTATAATTAGATTTTAATCTGCATGATATTTATGATGTAGATACAATTTCAGTAATTAAAAACACTTTAAAGTAAAATGATCAGTAAAAATAAGGGCGGATCATATATTTGCCACAGCTTTTCAACGTCTGCAAAATCTAAGAGCAATGCTGAAATCTTACACTGCAAAAAAGAAAAACTATAGTTGAGTTATAAGAGGCAGAAACTTTTTTTTTCTTTACTTCTTAAAAGGAAGCTAAATAAAGTTCAATTAAATTATGGCTATTGTGTAAAAATAAATTTCTTGTTGTGATCAGAAGCTCATAGTCACCAAACCATATCTGAGATGTACATTCTGTGTAAATTTACAGAATGTACAATTACTGAGTGTAAAAGTGAACTCCAGCCCAAATCCTGGAAAAATGTAATCATGCACATAATCTTATGTAGGAATGAGGACTTTAAGTGAAATGCAGGTGCCACTTAAACCAATGGGAATTTTACTATTGGCTTCCATAGGACCAGTATTACACCCTTAATATGGAAATTTAAGGAGCTATATGAGTGATTTTTTAATAAATAATCAGTTTAAGATGAAAAGTATGAGCTAGATTTTCAAATAATGTAGGTTAAGTTCACACTGAGATGAAGGGTAAGTATATGGAAATATTATGAGACATTAGGCCAAATCTACCCACTTCAGTGGACATTTTGCCACAGTATGAATTGAGCAGAAAGGACCCGATGTAAATTCCAAAGAAATGTACTAAAACTGAGTAAGGAGTTCAGGTTTATTTCTGTATGTTACTGTTCTTCTTTAATTGTATACACAGACCTTTAAAAGCAGCTAAATTGTTCAAGCAAAATAGTATCAGATTTTAATAAACTCTTAGGAGATGTTTCTACACACAGAGTTTTTAAACATTTTAAATGTCTTCTCTTTACATTTGGTATGATTAATATATTTTCAAAATTATTAATACATTTTAAAATCAGAATCTCTTACCAGTGAGTATAGGGCCAACGCTGTAGCCCATGCTTGGGCAAAACTTCTGTTGAAGTCCTTTTTTTGACTTTACTTCAGTACATACATTAGGACTTTTGCCTCAATAGAAATTGCAGACTCAGGCTCCTGATTTATCGAAAATGGAAAACCCTGGCGTGTTATTTTTTAAATGAATAAAGTTATTACACATATAAATACATCAACCAATTTTGTTATGCAATTCTATTAGTAAAAATGTTGGAAACAAAGTTAGGTAAATTCTTTTTGTGTTCATGACATATCAACATCTATTTTTTAAAACAAGTTTGTTCAATATGTGAAATTGCTCTTTGATGACTTTATATAATTATTTCAGCCTCTGGACTTGGCTATGTTTTTGATTATTCCCCCTCTGTTTTGATTGGTCACGTAAGTCAGATAGTATTGCTTTTGCTCCCTAACTGGATTGGATAATGATACTTTTATAACAAAAGATGGAAAATCCAAGAGATTTCAAACATTTCAACATTCTTCTGCAGTCTACTAAATAATTTTGAAACCCACTGGCAACGTGTGTCTGATCTCCTGCGAGTGTCAAGTCGCATAGAAAATAAACTTCACAGCTACCAGTCACTCCATTACTTCAAATGGTAGAAGACTGTGCTGTGGGTTTATTGATCCTAACCCTGCTGATGACCATATTTCACTTTGATTCCATATGACAGAGCTTCTACTTCCTCAGTTTATTTTTTTTAAATCACAGGGTATTGCATTCCAAAAAATGACATTAAAAACACTAAGATTGCATAATCAAGCATGCAAAAGTTAGAAAAAGCCAAAATTAAGTTTGCCCACACAACGTGAATTTGAGCCCCCCTATGCTTATGTATTAGATATGGCATGATGATATTAGACATGACCACATTCTACTTTTTCCACAAGATCCCTGCACGTGAAAATTTAATTCTGGCATTTCCTAACTTTGGAGTGCTTGAATTTGTAATTTTACTATTCTTTTAGCATAATTTCTGGGGATACAATAACATAATAAAGCTATTTCTCCTATATATTGTACACACAATTACATCTAGGACTCAGAAATTCAAAATGAAACCAGCAGTTTAGAGGTCAATATCAAATTGACTTCTGGCACACAGATTGATTTTGCACATTTGAATAGCACTTTATTCTTTTGAAAGGACTAATATTATTTCATTTCAAATCTGTACCTTTTCTCTTTGTTATGGCTACAATAAAGTGTTCTGTGCAAGACTTAAGTTATACTGCAAACCTAGAGATTTGGGATCCACTCCAACATATCTCCCAATTGCTCTTTGTTACAGTACAAGGGATTTTCTTCATTTTAGAAAGATTTTTTTTACCATTCTATGCAAATTAGTTATTATTCCAGTTATTTCAATTTATTTAAATGAGAAATATTCAGGTATGAATCTGATGTAACTCAACTTTATTTGTGGGAGATTAGCTGATCCTGTATTATTTCAAGTTTCCTTTTCATATATAGATCATATATATAGGCCTTGCCAGATGGGAGAGTTATGCTTTTCTGCAGTTTTATCGAGGAAAGAGTGCCAGCAAACTTGTGCATGAGAAGAAGACCCAGAAGCAAGGATAGCATTATGTAAAGTGTCAGAAGGGAAATCCAATGCTTACATACAGAATGCCTCGAGGAAGCATTTGATAGACATTTGATAGATTGAAGACTTTGATAGACTCATATAACTTAGATATAGAAGAGACCATTTACATCATCCAGTCCATCTCCCTCCCATTTAAGGATTGTCCTCTACAGTACAGTGATAGGTCCATCTTTGTTTCAAAAGTTCCAAACCAAGAGATTTCCACCACTTCACTTAGGAGACAGCTTAATAGACTCATTAGGCGATATGGCCGTTAAACAAGTTTAGACAGTTGAAATAGAATCTATGCTTGAATACCAAAGAGATTTGACTCAAATGAGCTGTGATGTGGTGTACAAAACGGTAGTATATATGTATTAAAGCTGTGGGGGTTGCGCTCTGTGTGCAAGTGATGTAAGAGCAAAAGTCACCAATTCAAAGTAGAGATAATCTTAAAGGAACTTTTTATAAAGATGCCTCCACTGTAGCAAAAGCCCAATTTTGCTTGTTTTCCTCCAAGTTAAAGGACTTGACAGGATAAGGAGCCCCAAATTTTATTTTATTACTAAAAGATAAGCAGTTAGAGGCAAAATATCACGCATCATTACTGCTTGATGGTAAAAAAAACAAAAACAAAAAACCAGCTCAATATGTTGTGCTCCAAGATAACCACCCAAATGGCTTGTTGTAGACTTTTTATTAGAAGAATTAAAACAATTCACAATTTCAGCACAGTATATATCATCTGATATAAATATGCTTGAACACTGTTATTAAAATGAGCAATTACATAACATATACATTCTTCTTAGTTTAACTTTTCATATCCTGTGGCTACAGAAGTAACTTAACTTCCCTTTTGGGACACAAATGTTTGTACTCACACACAGGAATCAAACTACAGCAGATTTAGTGTTAATATCATCTTCGGACGTAGATTAGTAAAGCTTTAGGTGAAAAATTTTTTAGATTTTTTTGGTGGGGGGGCATTTCAAGAAGAAATATCTATTTTTATGGTTGTAAGTCTTTGTTATTACCTGATAGGATTCCATGATGGGTGGTCACAGCTGGCCAGCTGGACTTATTAGGCACCTTGTCTCCCTGTGCTCCCTGTACTCTTGAGTGATGGTCAGCCTGATGTCAGGGCTAGACCTACGTGTAATCTTGGGAATTACCACTGCCAAAGTGCCAAAGAACGCTTAACTAACAACTTTTTCAAATAGTAGACAGACACGGAAAAAGACAAAGAAAGAATGGCCTCACTATATGATCAGCAAGAACATATGAAAAGAAAGTTTATAAGAAAATTGAAGACATTATCCTCCTATTAGGCTCCTAAAAACCTAACGCTCTTGACCTTCAATAGCATACCTAGATTAGATGGATAAATGGTAGAGATTTTAAAATGATCCATTCTCCTGTCTCCTGTTAATCAAATACACTGCATGGTTATCATCTGGCTCATTTAATGAAAATGTTTCTATAAACAAAAATGTTAAAACACTAATTGCCTCACTTAGCCAAACACACAATTTTATAAGCATTAGTATTGTGCTCCCCAGGTACACATACTATGCTGTTTCATTGGTGAAATTTTGCATTAATATATAGATTACCAGGCAAGGTTATAATTTATGAAATGCATCCAGACTTCTCATTTCTTGAGAGAGGGAAATGTCTGTTGTAACTCTGCAAGCATGGTCAGGAAATGGTTGCAGACAATACTTCTGTGCCACTGTATTACCTTTTTAAAATGTGTTTTTAATTAATAATGCAATACATTTAAAATATATAAATATCCTGCTGTACTGTATTAAACTTAAAATTGCCACTGATTTATTACTAATTTGACATACAAACAAATGTAAGATACTTTATGATCACTTCACACGAAGATTCATGCTACATGATATTAAAAAAAATCATTTATGCAAAATTAACCATTTTTGCATTTGCACAAAGTATATTTCTTCAATATAAACATTAGATTGCATGAAGATGGTGTGAAAATGTATTGGTCTGAATCCTGTTTTTAAGAGACTTAAGTACCATACTGTATATAGGTTATTTCCAAGCTCACGTCCAATGATCAGTGAATGTGGTACATCTGCTCTTTTCCTGATCTTCCTTCTCCCTATTCCCCAGTTGCCTGTACCTGTTCAAGATCCATATTTTATTTGTGATTCCCTCTCTGTGCCACCTCAA
Source organism: Mesoclemmys tuberculata (assembly GCA_007922155.1). Taxonomy (NCBI): domain Eukaryota; kingdom Metazoa; phylum Chordata; order Testudines; family Chelidae; genus Mesoclemmys; species Mesoclemmys tuberculata. The sequence continues at coordinate 32,809,437 of ML675624.1, read as the reverse complement.
GTTTGCCTGTTGTCACACCTCAGTAGGTCACTTGTGCTGTACAAAGGTGTGTATTAGCTCCTGCCCCCTATTTTCCTACCTCCCCTCACCCAAGCACAATATTTGATTCCAGCACCCAGAGCCAGGTTTTGTTTCAAGCTGGCAATTCTATTTCAGCAAGCAATATGCACTTATGGGCTGTCTGTATATAGCCCCTCCTTATCACTAGCAAAACTAAAAATTCAGCTACTCTTGATCATAGTGGCAGTCCTTTAGCATCAAGCTCCAACATTTCTTTTCTACCAGTGCTACTGAAACAAAGTCATTTACATTGACTGCAGGCTGGTGTAAGATGGTGGGCAAACTCACTGGCAGGGAAAGATAGAACAAAACTCCTACCAATCATTCAGTCCATAAGTCTATCTTAGGGCTAGCTTTATTTTCAAAGACGATTTCCAAAACAAGAGCAAATAGATCAAAATACTGGGTATTAACAGTCTGCGGCTTCCCCAGCTGGAAGGGAGAGAACATACCCTTACCCTCTAGGGGTCCTCTATAGAGAGACCCACATTAGGGACTTTCCCGACCCAGGATCTCTCTTTTCCACTAGCCCTGAATCCGACACAGGAAGCTTTACATCTCGTTTCCTGGAGGTCAGATGATTGTTTTTTTCATGTGTCCTGTCACTACTTCTTTCTGTTTTAAAGATCCTAAGAGCCATAGTAGGTGCATTGTCCCAAGGCCAGGTTCTCTGTTTTAACTGAACTATGTCTGGAATAACTTTCTCTATGAGTGGAATGGAGGATCTATCTCTTCTAGTGTTGCTGGAGACTCATCTTTAGAGACTTCCAATACAGTTGAAGGAATTATACAGATTATGAAATAACTTGTCTACTATAGATGAAACACTAAATGTATGAACTGTTTGGAGACTCATAAGACCTTGAAGATAGAAATATCTATTAGAGATGAATGAATAATTTGCAATGAATAATTTATTCAGAAAATTCAGTCTCTTTTGCTGCTTTCAGAATATACACAAGCAGATCCCGATTTCCTCTCCTTTGCTTATTAGTTTGCCAGACTTTTTTGCACAATTCTCTTAACCACAGACTGATTGTGAGCAAGTACTCAAAATGGGAGCTAGTTTTTTTTTTGGTGAGATAACTCACTGCTAATGCTTTTATTCATTGAATGGGGGTATGCATGAGCACTTCCAGCATAAGTACTTTATATTTGCTTTTGCACTAATATTTCTGGAAGGGACGTCATAATAACTTTCCATGAACATTCATGGTCTGGAAAACTCAATTGTTCATTGTAAGCTGATGTGTGAGTAGGGTGTGTGTGTGCATCAAACAAAGTTCCCAAATGGAGCAGAATTTCAGTCCCTTTCTTCTGGAATGGGTTTATTTTTAAAAAATGAAACAGTCTAACAAATCAAAATAAATGAAGTAGGTGCTGGTGCCTGGTCACTCCTAAAGCCTCTCCCTCATAAGGCATTTGCCTCTGTCCACACAGCAAATATTTCCAGCCATGTCTTTCACCTGGCTGGTGTGGGATCAGAACATAACTGAAACAAATTAATTTTGTCTGACTCTGAACCAATATTTGCAGAATATTTTCTTCCAGTGTTCACCCAGCTCTCTAGCTGCTATGTACAGAAAAGGGATAGATTCTGTGGGACTGGAGTCCAAGTTTCAGTCTTTAGTTTGATTTGTGAAACAAATTTAGGATTGGGAACATGAAAGTTCATAATAAAAACAGAGTCCCTACTGGCATGCAAGGCGACTGGTTCTGCATTGTAATCCTAATCTAGTTTAGGATATGCCTCTAGTGAAGGAATATTTTTAGGGCCCTATTACAGTACCTCTGAGTGTAGGACTGACAGGTCTATGATTACTGACAGTATGAAACATACTGATAATTACAGATGCTCCCATCCAGATGCATGGAGTATAGGCTGGGGAAAGCATGTTTCCATGTGAAAGATAGTTAGGGTTCGCTATGCCTGAGTTGTTATACTGGATTTAGGAATGCCATTTCTCATTTTCTTACAAGAGCACACACACAAAAATGACAAGGAATTGCAGCGCTGGATGGATCACCTGCATTTTCCTTTTTGACACTTGTGGTCTGCCATTGTAATATCTTTGGTGAGGTTAGGGCCTGTCTACCAACTAAAAAAATAAGACGAGCTCAACCAGACCTCACTAAAAGATTCAAATAGTGTACAGGATCCCGTTCACCTCATGTTATTTTCATAAATTTCTTGGGAAGATCAAGTAAAAAGAAGAATAGCCACATTCACACATAATTTCTGAAAACCCAACTATTCAACTTCCTCAGTGAAAATAATTCACAAACAACTGACAGCTTTGCACAAAGCAGACAATATTAGAGGCCTAGAAGGACAGACACATTTTAAAATCAGATCAGCTGTATGTTCCAAGAGTGATGAGGCACATTGAACCAGCCTCTCCCAATTTATTAAATTGGAAAAAATCAATGACTGGAAGAAAAATTACATGTTACTGCATCAAGTAGTAATCATGGCAGATATAAATTAACTAACAATCAGCTTTTTACATTTAAAAAGTTTTTTTTCCAATGGTTTTTATTTCTCAATATGCTACACACATATACATCCTTTTAAACATGTTATTAGTTATTTTTCTAAAAGTGATCCTTTAATAAACCTGATTTGTTTCTGCTTTTCTTCTGTTTTGTGTGACTTCTGGCTATTGTATATATGCCATTTTAAAGGTTGATTTAATGTAAGGGATAATGTGTATTAACAAGAGGCAAATAGTTTGACTGAAAAATAAAATAGTCTTGTGGTGATTAGATTCTATAAAGGATAGAAAGTTATACTGTATGATGTACTGTACAATTTTTTAAATATTCTTACAAATGAATAAATGATTAGCAGGCCCATAATTTAGTATGAAATTCTTCTTAAATATTTACAGATATTAAAATAATTAAACAGTGGGGACTGCGGGAGGTCCCAGATGATTGGAAAAAGGCAAATATAGTGCCCATCTTCAAAAAAAGGGAAGAAGGATGAACCAGGAAATTAGAGACTGGTCAGCCTCACCTCAGTCCCCAGAAAAATCATGGACCAGGTCCTCAGAAAGTCCATTTTGAGGCCGTAGGAAGAGAGGAAGGTGATCAGCAACAGTCAGCAAGGATTTACCAACGGCATGTCATGTCTGACCAACCTGATTGCTTTCTATGATGAGATGACTGGCTCTGTGAATATGGGGAAAGCAATGATATACCTTGACTTTAGCAAAGCTTTTGATATGGTCTTTCTCAGTATTCTTATCGGCAAGTTAAAGAAGTATGGGTTAAATGAATGGACTATTAGATGGATAGAAAGCTGGCTAGAACATTGGTTTCAACATCAACAGCTTGATGTCTAGTTAGCAGCCAGTAATAAGCAGAGTGCTCTAGGGGTCGGTGCTGATGACAGATGACACTAAGCTGGGGAGAGTGGTAGATATACTGGAGGGTAGGGATAAGATACAGAGTGACCTAGACAAATGGGAGGATTGGGGAAAAAAAAATCTGATCAGATTCAACAAGGAGAAGTGCAGAGTCCTGCACTTAAGATGAAAGAATCCCATGCACTGCTACAGACATGGAACTGGCTGGCTAGGCAGCAGTTCTGCACAAAATGACCTGAGGGTTACAGTGGACAAGGAGCTGGATATAAGTCAACAGTGTGCCCTTATTGCCAAGAAGGCTAATGGCATATTGGGCTGCATTAGTAGGAGTATTGCTAACAGATCGATGGACGTGATTATTCTCCTCTATGCGGCACTGGTGAGGCCTCATTTGGAGTATTGTGTCCAGTTTTGGACCTGCTGCTACAGAAATGTGGAAAAAATGGAGAGAGTCCAGAGAAGGGCAATAAAAATGATTAAGGGGTGGGAGCACATGACTTATGAGGAGAGGCTGAGGGAACTAGGCTTGTTTAGTCAGCAGAAGAGAAGAATGAAAAGGCATTTGGTAGCAGCCTTTAACTACCTGAAAAGGGGCTCCAGGGAGGATGGAGTTAAGCTGTTCTCAGTGATAGTAGATGACAGAACTAGGAGAAATGGCCTCAAGTTGCAGTGGGGGAGGGTCTAGATTGGATATTAGGAAAAACTTTTTCACTAGGAGAGAGGTGAAGCAATGGAATGGGTTACCTAGGGAAGTGGTGGAATCTCCAGCCTTAGATGTTTTGTATGGTACTGCTTGAAAACACCCTGGCTGAGATGATTTAGATGGAGTTGGTCTTGCTTTGAGCAGGAGGTTGGACTAGATGACCTCCTGAGGTCCCTTGCACCCTAATCTTCTATGACTCTATGAATAGGGCACAATAGCAGGCAATAGAAAAGGCCTATTGAAACACAGAATTCAGTCAACATGGGATATATTAGTTAGGATTGGCAATAAATCAACCACCTACTGGACTACGTGGAGACAGATTTGGGATATGACAGTTGCTCTACCTTGTCCTGAAATTAAAATACATCAGAGTAGCCAGCCTGTTATCACTGATAACCTCAGGAAGTAGTCTACACTGCAAAAAAAAAGGGTGCTTTAACTCAGACTACCTAAACCATGTAGGCTAACAGGTTAAAATATCAGTGAAGACACAACATGTCAGCTTTTACTTGGCATTTACAGCCTGAGTTCATCAAAAGCTTCCCTATCAGCTCCAAATTTAGCTGCTAATCTAGATCTCCATATACAGAAAGAAAAAGAACTGTTTCTAAATGGAGTATATTTCAAAATTCCCCATGAGGCATTAGCAGATGTTTAAATAGATATAATCTCTGAAAAAAATGCTTAAAAATTAAAGCAATAAAAATTGCAGTAACTATAGTTTAGGAGGATTTTAAGTGCTATGAAATAATGTTGTGATTAATAAAACAAGTTGCTTTCCTCCTTCTGTTTGATATATGATAGATTATATATTAAAGTGTGCTAATGGTCAGAGAGGAGAGTCTGTTCTCTAATACTCTTATTCACTCAGAAGAAAACCAAGGCTATATCTGGTGGACAAAGAAAGCTTTGCACTCTGGAGAGGTAGCTGCCCAGAACACATATAACACATAAACAAAATAATAATAATACTGTGCTTTCCATATTTTATATCAAAGTACTTTACAAATGTGACTATCATTGTCCCATTTTAAAGACGGAAAACTGAGACAGACAAAAGCTGTGGGACTTGCCCAAGGCTATAAATTAAAGGCAATGGAAAATAATGGATTTTGGATCAGGCCTTGTAAGTCAGTAGCAGAGTTCCTATCCAAATAAAATTATTATTACTACTGATAATTTTGTCCTTTAGCATAGGCAAATACCTTCCATTTTTCTGTTTTTTTGATGCAATGCTGACATATATTAGCACATCAGTCTTCTACATTACATTTTGATTTCTTTGAAAAACACGATGATGCAGTTTATATGAGAGCCATCGATCAGCATGGATGCACTGTCAGTATGCTATGCACTACACCCCCCTGCCACCTAAAAACTGCTTCCTATAAAGATAGGACCCAAAGCCACCATGATGCTGAAGAAATTTTGGAAAAGGTACAGTTCTGGAGTAAGGTTGGAAGAGGTAGAGAGGTCAATGGGGGTGGAAAGATAATTGCAGATTTAAAAATAAAGTAGTTGAGCTGAATTTGTGGGAAAATTTCATATAATCATAAATTTCAAATAATTTTTTAAATCTAAGCCAAACTATTTTGTGTAGATGTATTGGTTCAATGAAATTTTCTTTGGGAAGGTTTTTTAGCTTCTGGGTGTATGGTCACTTCTGACCAGAGAAAGAGAGAAAGGAAGAGAGAGGAATCTGAGGTTTTCAATCCAAAAGCAGATGTTTCAACACAATTCCATTTTGCAAAAATGTTTGAAAGGTCTGCAGTTCCAATGTGGAACAAACACAAATTTCAGGCATGAAATGAAATAGTCTTCCTCTGGACAGCTCCACAAAGTAGGTATACAGAACTACATATCATATCTGTGCAAGATAACAATAATGCTCTAGGCACTTTTGGACACACTTTTTGATTCCAAATGCAGGCAACAGGAGTTGCACGTGCATATCCATGAGCAAAATATAGCCTATAGAAACCATAAATAATGAAGTACTTTAAGAAATAATTAAGAAATTATACTTTAAGAAATAATTAAGAAATAATACAGTAATGCAAGGAAATTCCATTAAAATAGTAACCTATATCAGCATGCAATACTGTACATAATAACTATTACTATTTGTGTTACGATATTCCTTGTTAGGTACCAATCCTGATCTGCCGTGTCTATAGTCATATGCACAGTCTGAAAGTAATTTAAATACCAAAATAAATGTCTAAAAGATTGACATTTCTCAGAACATTACAGATAAACCCCACTTTAGATATAAAATAAAATAAAAATATATAGTGTTGTTACTTAAAAATTATAGCAGTCTACAGATATAAATATGAGATATAGAAATATCTTGCTGAAAAAATATAACATGTATTTCAAGAGAGGGACTTAAGTTTTTCTGACAAATAGAACAAAAACATTTAGAAAAAGTTTTTGTTTTCTGAAAGGCATATGAATAAAATGGACTATGTTCTCTTTTTTGTTTGTTTTTTTATTTTGTTTTAAATGTTTTCTGTTGAAACTACCATCTTTAGAGACTTACAAGTTTTCATACTAGGAAATTTTGTAGAACTTTGAAATCTAAATGAACCACTAAAAAGGTTCCTTGCAAAAGGTATTGCAACAAGGATCATACTCTAAAAATAATCCAAATTGTTCAAAGGGGCTCACTTTTTCAATGTTTCTATTGAAGAGCAACTCTTCACAACCACTTCTGAGCTTCAATTTCTGTTTAGAATTGAATATAATTTGAACATACTGCAGGCAAGAGATAGCAGAAGCCAGGAATCCATGAAACTTCTGTGAAATGATGGTATTGTACATAATATACATAAATTTCTCAAATGAGCTATTCCCACATTATACTAAATTTTAATTGTTCAGATACACAACAGAGAAAATTGCAACCATCAGTATAATTCAAAAGAAACATTACATATAATAAGAGTGAATGGGATTTTTAAAAATTGTTTAATTTGTATACTTTCCTACTGAACAATGAATAAATGATCAAGGTAATATTTTTTGATGCTAGTGATAATAAACTGCAAGTCTGAATTTATATGAGAAATAAAAGAGTAACTATTATTCATACCCTGAAATAAAATGACTGAAAGCCTGACACCAGAAAGGCTCCAAGAGATCATTTGATTTTATTCTGTGGGTTGCCTAACATAAGGGACAATTGAGAAGTTCACAATTATAGGGTCTTGCTAAATACTAATAAGCTATTTGTCTCATTTATCAGCATTTCTAAAGTGCCAGTTGCCATGGAGGAAGAGTTCACCAGGTTTTTTCCAAATTCTTGTCATTTTTCCATTGTTTCTTACAGACAAGGCTAACATCTTCATTAGATTAGTGGTAGTCATTTCATTAATTCTATCAGTAAGGATCAGATATCATTGCTCATTTTGAGTTTACCTTAATCCATGAGTAGCCCCAGTCAATGGGTTACTCATGGAGTAAAGTTCTTCTCAGTACAAAGAAGATTATATGAATCTATCCCTTTATGAAAGAGATTTTAACTTTCAGGGCCTGATTCTGACCCCACTGAAGTAAAAAAGGAGATTTGTCATTGACTTGGACCCTGATCTTTCAAAGACCTACACATGAACTTAACATTATTACTGTGAGCAGCCCCAGTGAAATCAGTGGAAATATATATGATAGGAAAGTTATACATCTTCATAAGAACACAGACAAAAGGAGGGATTGTTAAGTGGCAGGTCACAATTTTATTAACTTTAACCAAAGAAGTGGAGGTAACAATACTGGGCTTTTTATTTGCTCTCACATGAGGTTAATGGCTTCATGCCCTATAGTCAATAAGTCTTCAGTCTAACTTCCAGGACTCAAGTCCATCTCTGAATCCTCTTGTTTCTTCCCCATCTAACATTGAGCCTAATTATTGATTTGACCTGGTTTGATACATGCATTGCTTTAGTCTTAGTTTAGTTTATTATTAATAACAACAGCTTGATTTTATTTTAAGTGTTTTAATAACATTTATAATACTAATAAATAATAATAAAAAAGATAATGAATCACATTTATTTCAATAAGGAAAGGGGATACAGAACAGCTGAGGACCTGAGTGGCTCAGCATTACCTTAGCTGTACAGGTGGACGGGGCAGCAATGGCAATGCTGGATGGAGCATGTTTAAATATAAGAGGGAGAGGCCTGTGAGAGCAAACTGCCTTCCCTAAGTCACTCTGGCTGCCCAAAGGGAAGCAGAGAAAACACTCCCCTCCCTTGAGATAAACTCCTTACCTGCACTCTGAGGTACCAATAGGGAGGGACACAGAGGGAGGAAAGGCTCTAGTGTAGATAACTGCAACCTCTCCCCTTTCCCTCAGAACCCACACTGCTGAGACTGTGTGTGTGTGTGTGTGGCTGGATCCACTTGGCACAAAGCATGAGGTACAAACTCCTACATTTTGCTCAAGTTTGCAGGACTTTTCAGCTTCTGACACTATAACTAAATACATTGTTGAAATTCATTCAATACTCCCCTGCCCCCAGACTGAGATAATGACAATGTTATAAGCCCAAAGGTCCATTAAATAAATAAATAAATAAATAAAAGGGGAACAGTCAGGTTAATCAGTAGCCTGTCCTGCTTCAACATGCAAAATACGTTAATTTTAAAAGAAGAAATTGGGGAAAAAAGGAGTTCCTGTAGATTGTCTACCAAAGGGCATCTTAAATTTAGAGTCCTGACTTTTCTCTAGATTACACACAATTGTTTGCATCTGATAGTTTATAGTAAATATCTGTAATGCAGTGTGGTTCTAAAACATGTTTGTTATCAATAGAAATAATTGAAATAAAAACATTGCTGTGCACGTTTATTTCTAGATTCTGAATGTCAGAAAAAGACTATTACGCAGGGAGCTTTTACCGACAAAAGTACAGTTCATAAAGCATTATATAAGTAATAAAACTCAACAAAGCCAGAGAAATCAAAATGATTGACACACTGCCCTTAAATTATGCCAAATCTGAAGAACAAAGCCACAGTGGCATGAGTGAAGCACATAATGACCAAAATTAAAGGAGACTTTCCTGAGGTTTATTAGTTTGTGTCAAGGCCCCAGAATTATTTAAAACACAGGTCTTTTTTGTGCCCTGGCCTCCCCTGTGAACAGTACTGTGCATTGAAAAGAGGAAGATGATTGGAAAATCTGTGAGTTTCACAGGTCATCTAAACTGAAAGTGAATAAGAGAGATTTAAAGCAAAACTTTGAATTTCTCTGTGGCACCCATTACTATAGTACTGAGTGGATGGCAATATAGGTCTTGTAAATACTTTTCAAAGGCTATTTATTGTGTGTGAAATCAGGCAATTTTGCTTTGCAAGAGTTTGTAAGACTGTTTTCTTTAGTTTTGATCAAATTTCAAGTTCAAATAAACCCCCAAATCAAGAAGAAACTGTCATAACCACTGAATTTCATTTCATTTAGGAAACAGACAAAGGAAAACTGAGAATTGAAGGATTTAAAGTTAAACTATCATTTGGCCTGAAATTTTTGGTAACGTTCAGAAACATTAGTTTATATTTTTAATTAACCAGGCCTCTGTTTTAAGGAGGTAATTAAAAGGACCCACGTTTTCCATAATTTTGGATTTGATTGTAATTGTTTCCTGAAGAACTACAGTAATTTAACATTTTTTAATGCTTTGACTCCAAAAGTGGGTTTTTCCAGTTTTGGAGAAAAATTGGTTAACCCTTTATTAGTATTATTTATTTATATTAGGTGCACTTTAGAACAGAGACAGTACCTAAAGCAAAGTGCAGATGCTATTCACAAATTTAGAACACCAGTTTCAGAACTACAGAAAATAGCATTGTGTGCACAGCTGCAGCCAGGCTGTTTTCATCTTATCAGTTGCTCCTGAATGAATTCGTATAGAATTCAGTGGAAGTTGAGGTTGCACAACCTCATGCAGGAGGCATTCAATCCTCTACAGGACTAGGATCTAAGTACTGTAGCATTTTCAACTGAGTACCCAAAAATCTTGTGATACGACTTTATGCCCAAATTGTCAGTAAAACTAAGCCTGCCTTCCAGTCAGATAGTAAAGACATCCATCAAAATGCAGGTATCAGCACGTCAGTAGTTACAGCTAAGCAAAAGGGAATTGTCTGAATCTCAAAAGCACACTCTAAACCTTTACATTTCAAGAAAACCTCTACCTTTTAAGACACTGGGACCTGGGAACTTCGCCTAAATTCTCTATTTAAGTTCTTGTCAGTGCTACTGGGCTGGAATAGTACACTGTCATGGATTTAATTATGGCACGTTTGCAGAGAGCCTCCTTCCCATGTCAAAAATAAATTACGATAAATGATGTATTGTGGAGCTAACTGCATCTCCTCATTCAAATCCCTTAAAATCACTTCTACCATGCCATCTGTGAGAAGTTTTAAAATTTGATTTTTAAAAAACATGAATATATAGTAACCATCAAGATCAATACATACCGTATTGAGGAAATATTGATCTCATCATCTGAATCTTTGTCCTGTCTTCTCCCAGACCCCATTTTTGTTTGTTAAGGATTCTCACATGCTGTTACTGGTCTATGTCGAAACTTGAGTTAAAACCTTGTTGAAACTGTGAAAGCGCTTTGAAGTTAGGATAGTTGTAAGAGACAATTAAGGGCCAAACCTAAAACAAGGAATAATGGAGTCTGTCTAGGAACTAGCACTAAGTGGGCAGAGTGTTCTACTGGACATTGCTGTGACCTGGTGAGTGGGTGTTGACAAAGTGAGTGTGGAAAATGTCTAGTCGGGGTAAGGGAAGAGGAGGAGGCAAAAATAAAGAGAGAGACTGAGGCAGAGCAAGAAAGCCAAGCAAGAGCCTGTAAGCACAGTGTATAACCCTGGAAGAAACATAGAGAGAGCTTTGAGGCTGGTGTCTGTAAGGAAAGAAACTACCCCCCAGTTTTGGTTTCTCCTGCTTTCACAGATATGACAGTTCAAATGGAACTGTTTCAGGCTACTTTAAATCAAGTTAAAATTTACTTCCTATTTTTCATTCAAAAAAACCCGAGTTGCATCTACAGAAAAGTAATCGAGATTAAATAAATGATTTTTGTTTGTGGAATTGCCCTAAGCACTCATCTAAGTTTTAGAGTAGTATCTGTAAGACTTCAGGTTAAGAAATAAAATTGTTAGCATTTTTTTATTTCAAATAACAAGATAACAGTAGAAATCCTTCTAATCAGGGTACTTTGGCTCATGGCCTTTTGTCCTCATTAATGGGCATCAACAGAAAAAACCCAACATAATACAGTAATAACTGCTGTCTGGGGAGCTACAAAGCTGTGGCAAGAACAATGTGTTCTTACACAAGCTCACAGAGTCAAAAAGAAGCACTATCTGCACTGGAATGAGGACCAAGCCTCATGCCAACTCAAGTAGTACACTGGAGGGTCACCTCTGAGGCACCCAACATAGTGGCTGAGCATATGTAACTGGTGTGAAGAAAAGAACAACCAGGGACAGTGGTAAAGCACTTCCTACATATATTATAGCTACATTGAAAAGGGACTGAAAGCCTCCATTACAAGTATAAATACAGAGAACCAGCATGAGAATGTGTTACACAAGAGAGTGAAGCAACACTTAGGCGGCAATCAAGCATGAGTTTAATTCCATAAGAATTCAGCAAAGTATTTAAAAAATGTTTAAGTCCATTGAAACTTGGGACCAGATGGTTCCCTCCCTGAATGAAATTACCATTCCCTTGTCAACAGCCCTTATGAGAAAGTTTTATAAAATTCACCGGAAAATAGTTCTATATTTAATCAAACAGAAAATAACTATAGATTTTTGAAGCAACAGATATCATGAAAGAAACAATTGTTGTGTTTAAACCTAAATTTCATAATTTAAGGAAATAAGCACGTTCTAGAATTTTGAGCACAGGACTAAAGCCAGGAACTCCTTTGTTCCAGGGGAGGGTCAAACATGCGCTCCTTTTTAACAGTCAACCACTTAAACTCTCTGGGTCAAAGTCATCCCTGGAATAAGCCCACTGAAGTCTGTGGATTTATACCAGGGATGACTTTAGTCCATTTCTCCATTTGTAAAATTGAGGTATGATTACTATCTGCCTGAGTCTATTGTGATGATTAATTATTTAAGAATGTAAGAACTGCCTTAATGAGTCAGACCAATGGTCCATCTAGGTCTGAATCCTGTCTCCAACAATGACCAGTACCAGAGTTTCAAGGGCAGTGTATAGAACAGGGACATTTTGGAGGAAGCCACCCTTGTCTTCTCTTCCCAGTAGCTGGGATTCAGAGGTTTAGGGTTCCCCTGAGCAATTCTGAGTTACAATCCTAAACATCTTGTCTTATAGCCATTGATGGACCTATTCTCCTTGAATTTATCTAGTTCTTTTTTTAACCCAGTTATACCCTTTGGCCATCAGGACATCCCATGGCAATGAGTTCCACAAGTTAATTGTGCATTGGGTGAACAGGTACTTCCCCTTGTTTGTATTAAACCTTTTAATTTCTTTGGGTAAGCCCTGTTTTTTGCATTGTTGGAAAGGGCAAATAACACTTTTCTATTCCACTACTCTTCCCACACTATTTGTGATTTTATAGATCTCTAACGTATTCCCCCTTAATCATCTTTTTTCTAAGATGAAAGCTCTAATCTGTTTAGTTTCTTATCATGTGGAAACAACTCCATACCCTTGATCATCTTTGTTCTTTTTTCTGAACCTTTTGCAGTTCCCCTATATCGTTTCTGAGATACAGTGACCAGAACTGGACACAGTATTCAAGTTGTGAGTGCACCATGGATTTATATAGTGGCATGATGATATTTTCTGTCTGATTTTCTATCCTTTTCCTAATAGTTTCTAACAGTCAATAAGCCTTTTTTCACTGTGCTGGTGTGCACTGAGCTGAAGTTTTCAGAGAACTGTCCACGATGACTCCTAGATCTCTTTCTTGAGTTCCAACAGCTAATTTTGAACCATCATTATATATGTGTAATTGGGATTGTTTTTTCCAATGTGCATTACTTTGTATTTATCAATGTTGAATTTCATCTCCCATTTTGTTGTTCAATCATCCAGTTTTGTGAGATTCCCGTCTAATTCTTCGTAGTCAGTTTTGAACCTAACTATCTTGAATAATTTTGTATCATCTACAGACTTTGCCACTTCACTGTTCATTTCCCTTTTCCAGGTCATTAATGGATATGTTGAACATCTGTTCAGTTCTTTGAACATGTAGAGTGAAATATAAATGTATCATTACACATGGAAGAGCATAGAATTCTGATTCAATATGATGAATTTTTAGTTTCAAGTATATTTCCCTATATCAATGTAAATATAAATTTACCGTTATTGAGTAAAATCCTGGCCCACTGAAGTCAATGGGAGTTTTATCATTGATTTCAATAGAGCCAGAATTTCACTCACTGATGCTATTAATACAAACCAGACATTTAAATCTAGTATATGTGGCACTCTCCATATGAATATTGGTCTTCAGTTGCTTCCCTATTTCTGGTTTGTCAGTCTACACTTTGGATAGCTAGATCTACCTACTAAGAAAAAAACATAAATCGGGATTTTCTAATGTGTGACAGTTCAAATATATCAGATGCTGAAAGCCCACTGGAGAGAAATGCTACATACATGCACTGATGATTCACCATTATACTGTAAACAATTACTTTGCTGGTTGGATCTCTGTGTGTGGCATTTCCACAGATGCTCCTTAATGGGTGTGGCTTTTTCCAAAGGAGAAGGACCCCATTCTTTGGAAGTTGTTCTTAATGGATGGGGTTGTGCTTCTTGCTTAGAAGGCAAGTGAAACTATTTATGGATCCTGCAGCACTGCAGCAGGAGGGGAGCTGCCTCTGCGCTCTCTTACAGTAGTAAACACATGTTTTATTGTTTACTGAGTTTGTGACTGTGTTATCATTCCAGGGACTCTGCCTGCTTGTGCTAACACACCAAAAAGACTATGAAGATCTGCAATAACATTTTCACTTTCTCCTCAATATTCTTGAGTCTCTCTTCTGTCCTTTCTGATTTGTCCTTGAAGATAAAATCTCTCGACTCCTGCCCATATATCCAGTCTCCGTTACAGAGACTATACTAAACTGCTATATTAAGCATGAAATATATGCAGTGTTGTTCTATCTGTGTTTGTCCCAGTGTACTAGAGAGACAAGGTGAGTAAGTAATACCTTTAATACCTAACTTCTATTGGTGAGAGAGACAACCTTTCAAGCTTACACAGAACTCCTCTTAAGAAAGTAATAAAATACCCCTCCCACCCCTGCCTGTTCTGTCTTTTTCTTTTCACCAGCACAATGATGTGATATTATGAATTAGTGTGTTTTAAATCAATTTCTTTCCACTACTTTTAACTATAGTCAGTGAGAAGGAAAATTAACCCCCTCAATAAGCCATTCAGAAATCTTTACCATCTTGAGAATTGCATGAAACAATAGCACGAGCTGCAAGGTAAGAATAATTCAGAATGTAAGGGTAGCATCAGTGCTCAAAAATAACTTTTAAAACAACCAGATTATTTTATTTTCAAATATTGTACTAGTTAAAATTTTAAAAAATAAAACAGAATTCTAAGCTAAATGTTTGCACTGTAGTTGCCTAATTTAAATTTAGAACAAGTGTTTTATGGAATTGTTATAAACCCTTAAATATGTGGTTTATAAATGAAATGCTGACATAACATTCCCACATAAACAGTCCCACTGGTTGCGGAACGGTTGAATGCCAGCGTAGGGAGATTTGGAAGGAGTAGTATGACTATTCAAACAAAAGTTATGAATATAGAGTAGGAAGAAATATATATACTCTTTAACATTGACATATTTCCCTGTATTGCATCTCTTTCAATTACATTTTATTCTAGACTTTTAATTTTTTCCCTTAAAATAAATATCTCAAATCCTGTATTAAATGGGATGATTTTCAGGGAACCATAGATTAAAGCTGGTGAAAACTCAGGATTTCCAGTTCATGGGAAATGTCAATATTTCAGAATTGGAATGAAATCAATTTTTTCAAAATTTCCTGCAAACCAAACATTCACACACCAAAAAATTCACACACACACAAAAAATTTAGTAATCAAAAAAATTCACACACACACTAAGACATGGAGATTCCAAAATGAAGTCTGCTCCTTGGGACCCTGTCAGTTGCTGACTGAAACATACATGATTCTTGTCAGTTGAACTCCTGTTGTTCATTGAATCATGTCAATTTCAGTCAAGCGGCGCCAGAGGGCTTTCAGGGTGCCAGAGGGCTTTCTGGGCAACCCTGTCATGTGGACTGCCCCAGGGCCAGGAACTCTGGGCTTCCACACTCCTGGGCCAGCTGGTTCCAGGGCCTGCCCGTCAGCAAAGAAAGCCATCTGTAATGGGAGCATGTAAGCCCTGGGGTCCCCAGCCCTGGGATAATCCAAATGGCAAGGCTGCACTGGAGCGACAGACCCTGGAAGCTTGTCCTAAAACTTCCAGATTCCATGGCAAAGATCCTGGAAATGCTAAGATCCTCAGCTTGAGTCTGGGTTCTCTGGACTTCAAGACTCCCTGGGAGCCTAAACTCAGAACGCTGGCTCAAGCCATGGTTTCCAGGGCTCTCAACTCTGTGGCAAGGAGCTTGGAAGCACTGACAGTACCCATTATTTCTGGCTCCACTGCAGGAAACCTAGCAAAGCTAGGGCTCTTAGGGCTTCCAGGTTCCAGGGGCTTACACAGCATGGAGCTTGGGACCCTGAGAGCTCCTAGGGTTTTCCATCTCTATAACATGGCAGGTCTACCCTGGATTTGCCACACTGGAAGCCCAGGGGTCTCCAGCTCTGGGGCAGTTCACATGGTAGGACTATCCTAGTGCTGCAGAAAATTCCCCAAAAGCTTGCCAAGAAGGTTTTAAGGAACATCTGTTGAATCTGAGACATTTCTGCAAAACATTTCAGTTTTAATGAGTCAGCATTTTCCAAGGAAATGCTATTTCATGGGAAATTCCTGACCAGCTCTGCCACAGATTTGGTGAAATTGTGCTTTGTCTCAGTATTTGACTAATTTTGGCCAACTCAATTTTACTAGGATTTTATTTAAAAAAGACACAATAAGTTAAGAATTCCATGCAGAATAAGGACCTGGTCCTTTGAAGTATTATATAACCTCAACTGCAGAAATGCCTCAAGAAAATAGATTGGAGACAATATATTGGCCGACAAGAAAGGCAGTACCTTTGAGGGAGGAAAAGCAAACGGGTTGGGGGACCACTGACACTCTGAAAAAATGATCATGGAACAGGCTTAAAAGAGCTGCATTCCTTGACATGACTAAGACCATGCTGTCAATTTCCAGTGGCGGTGGGTGTACGCGCACTAGGTCTGCTTGATTTAGTGTGTGAAAAATTGTAACATGGCTGCGGTGGCATGCATAGCTGCTTGGGCTAGTTGCCTAAATACTATGCCACTTAACCACCCACGAGAGCGATGGCTACCCAATGCCACCACCCATACAATGAAGGCCATACTGCTATTGTTATCACACTATCTTCAGCAGAGCAAGCATGTGTACATCTGCCTGTGATGGAAATTACACCTCCAGCTGCTGTGAAGACATATCCATAGACTGTATCCTTTGACCTTAGAGCATAAAGGTGCAATGACTTGCCATGAGAATGGGGTCCAAACGAAAACCTCAGATGTACACACTCTTGACGTTTGTAAACATTCAAATATGCTCCTGATGTTTGCAGATCAGACCCATCTTTACTTAGACAGGACACAGCTACAACGTTTTTATTTCTTTCATTCTCTATATGGTACACAGAATAGGAATAATGCTAGATCTAGTAAGAACCTACAAAACAATAAAAACTTTTAAACTACATCCACACTGAACTGCAACTTGACCTTAAATGTTTGTAGTTTCTGGTTGAGTTTGGAAAATGACACAATGTTAACATACTTATTTAAAGTTTTGGAGGGATTCCTGTGAATCTACATAACACTTTAATACCGCCATGCCTGCACAGGCCTCTGGTGCTCTCTTTTTGACACTGAGATGGACAGTTCACTTGCCTCCTAACCCCCATCAGTATCTTCAGGAATTGTCTTGCTGGGCTATGCTTCTTCATTCCAGCAGAAAGAGACTGGAAATTGAAGCTATATTTCACAGAAATATTACAGTCTCTGAAAACCAAAAATACTTTGGTTTTCTGGAAACCAAAATATATTTAGAAAACTGCAAAATTTCAAAAGAAATAAAAATTTTCTGTGAAATGTTTCATATAAAAAAAAAGCCAATTAAAATTTTTTAACCAGCACCACTGAAAATACTGTAAGAACAATTGTTCTCATTTTTGACATTCTACCCACCTCACCCCTGAAGCCATTAGTTTAGGCCCTGTTCCTGAAAGGTGCTCTGCATGAGCAGTGTGTTCTGCTTTCATGGAACAATTTACAAGCTCAGAGCCTCAGTGAGAACAGCTGGCTCTTCCGATTTCAGTCCTGGTCAGAAAAAATCAAAGAGAAAATTTTGATCCAAATGAATTTGCCCATCCCTATAAATCAATTCCAGTACCTCATAGATTCCAAGGCCAGAAAGGACCATTATGATTATCTAGTCTGACCTTCTGTGTAACACAGGCCCTAGAACTTCCCCAAAATAACTCTTAGAGTATATTTTTGAGAAAAACGTCCAAACTTGATTTAAAAATTGTCAGTGATGGAAAATCCACCTTGGTAAATTGTTCCAATAGTTAATTACTCTCACTGTTAAAAATGTACACCTTATTTCTAGTCTGATTTTGTCTAGCTTTCAACTTCCAGACACTGGATTTCTCTGCTACATTTAAGAGTCTATTGTGAAATATTTGTTCCCCATGTAGGTATTTATAGACTGAGCTCTTCAGTGCATCAGAGATGTATTTCTAAATTATAAACTACATTTAAGAAAAAATAATTCAAAACTATTTAATATCCTTTCTTTACCACTCTTTTTCCCTTTAAGAAGCAGCATTAAATAAATTTTAATATTTTATCAAGCATGTAGCTATGTAATACATACAGAGGGCCAGATCCTCAGTTGATGTAAATTGGTTTTGCTCCAATTAAGTCTGCTCCCTATTACTGTTACTATCTTACCAAAATGACCTAAAAGGCCTTTCAGCTTGCTGAGAAGACATGTCTAAAAGTTTGTCATTGCTTTCACTGACTTATTTCAAAATAAGATTATTTTAAAACAAATAATTGTTGTAAACATAACCTTCCTCAAAATAAAGTAACTCTAGAATTATCACTGCGATTACACTCATTGTTTGAACTATTTTTTAAATTTATTTTGATGGCATTTTCTCTAACATGTCATTCAAAATAGCCAGTGCTGTTTCTTGGTGTTTTGCTTCCCTATTTTTTTTTCTCCAAATCTTTGAACAAAATGCTTATTAACAGAATGGCTGTGTGCTGAGAAGCATCAAGGAAGTTGGTAATAGTGAAGAATCACACAGAAGAAATGCAAGGTAGACCATATCGCTATCGGATGTATTGTCAGAAAAGAAAAACAAATGTTAAATATAGGATTATGTTCCACAACGGCATGTCACAACTTAATGATAATGCATTATCAAAATAACCAAATGGAACAAGTTACCTGAGAACAACACCTCTTTGGAACTATTCTCCAAAGCCAGCATGCTGAATGACATCATAATATAGACTTTAATAGACCTACCTTCCAGAACTCGTGGAACTAACATAGTGTTTGCTTCATTCACTTTACTTGTCTCATACCCTTTCCCCCCAACCTCTGTCTGTTTTGTCTTTTTAGGTTGTAAACTCTTCAGGATAGGGACTGTCTATCACTCTGTGTTTGTTCAGTGCCAGCTACAATGGGGCCCCACATTTTGTTGGCCCCCAAACACTACAGTAATAAACATGTTAAAGAAATAAAATAAACAGAATGAATACGTGCAGCAGAGTCACATACCTTATATTGTATTGCACTTTGCTAATGGTAAATTAATTCATACAGGTATTGCCTACAGTAAATTCAGCCTGTTCATGATGAAGCCTTGAGGATATGTGCTGCTGTGCACTAAAGCACACACTGAATTTCATCATAAAGAGTATATGACACTTTATGCTGGGCAGCAAACAGCAAATCAATTCAATTGTACTCTGGCTGCTGTAACTAGATTATAGGATTAGAAGACTATTTTGCAATTTGATTTGTTGTTTGACAGCCTTGTTTGGGAGATTTAGTATCTTCATCGTTTCAAAATGGACTGGGCTGTAACTTCATACACAAGTGGCACAGGCACTTTTCTTTAGCAAAAATTATTTCAACCCATTACGTTATTTTATTTTTAGTTCTGGAGTTTCAAAACACTAATTTTCAAATGTAATATGGCTGAATGTCAGTTGAAGTTGTTCTGCTGTTAATTCACAATTTCTCAGATAAATATATCAATTTTCTTGTTTTTTTCCATAACAACTTGTCCAAAAGGAACACAACTATTCAAGAGAAACTTGAGAATTCTCTTTTCCACCACTAGTTTGTGCTCTCTTCCTTTCCTCTAAACCTCACATTACTACAAACTGCCTTTTGACTAGAGCTGACCAGAAGATGACAATTCTCTTTCATGACAACTTTTGAAGCTTCACAATTTGTTTTCAATTTCCACTGGAAACTTTTAGAACATTTTCATGAAAAGTGAATTGTGTGAAAAAGTCCATTTCGCAATCGAAACATGAGCTTTTTGATTTAAGAAGCGTGTCTAGGTCTCGATACCCTGGAGGTAACAGCACTGGGCTTGGTTGTGGGAAACCCATGTTCAAGTCTTTGCCCTGCCATATTAAGAATGGAGTCTCCCATATCCCAGGCCAGTGCCCTAACGACCAAGCTACAGAGCATGTGAGAATTAGTGTTCTCTCTTTCTTTCTTGTGTGTGTGTGTATTTCATTAATCAATATTGTTCTGATCAGCTGTATTGACCAGTGAAAGTAGAGGAGACCGTCATTTCTTAGTTCCTTTTGGAACCTCTTAGTTTCTAAACCCGGAAGGCTGAACATACGGTTTCTGGCTTTGCTATTTTTGAGCCTCTGGAGCCAAAAACCAAACCAAGAAAAATTTTGATGTAATGCATTCCTTATGAAATGTACTGTGGCAGAAACATCTCTTTCTACTACCATTAAGAAAAATCAAGGAATGAAAATCAAATAGGGAAAAACAATGTTGTGGGTAGTCTTCAAAATTCAGCCAACAGACCAGACTCCACACATATGCAACAGTGTTCACAGTAGATTGTGCAAACTTTCTAAATGTCATCACACACGTTTTCTATGCATCTTATGCTCAGCTCCCCATCGCTAGAGTCCAAACAGATCTCTGAGCTCTGCCTCAGTGAAGTCCATGTGCTTCACTAAACTTCTTAAGCATGACTCCCTCAGCTGCCCAGCAGAGTTCTGCAAGCCTCTTTCACTTTGGTTCCTTCTTCTCTGTGGATAGGGAAAATGATGCTCTTTCCCAGACCCACTCAATTTATGGTGCCAAAATCTGGTGTTACTCCCAGTAAATTGCACAGGTCTTCACAATATAACCTTCTCTCTTCTTCCTTACATGCTTTGATGAGTAGTAGAGTAGTCAATATTTTAAATGACAATACCGGGTTTCTGACTTAGTGCCCACTGAAATGAATGGGTTAATTTACACTCATCAGACTTCTTGTTTCAGATTCTGCAAGCACAGGCAGCATCGCTATATCAATTATCCCTGAAATTATGAACTGAATGTATCTCAGCAATCATAAAAGCTAAAGACTTATTTTTTTAAAATGAAAATTTAGCTTCTGGAAAATAAGGCACCACAAAGGAGGTGGTGGTACACTGCAGACTCCCATCATCTGATTCTGAGCACTTTCAAGAAACAGTTAGATATTTAAGGTTGAGACAATAATCTGGGCTTTCTGAGTTATGATTAGGGATGGATGAATCAAATACTAAATTTGCCAAACAGCATGAATATGAACAGAATTCCATTATAGATATAGTTACATACCAAATATCTATTATATTCATTTCAGTTCCCCATCCACCTCTTCGCTGTTGACTCATTTTTGTGATCTCAGAAATTTCTTGACCATCACTGATTACCCTCTTGAAATCTCTCCTAGCTTCCCTCCAGCTGCTTCCCAGTTGAAAGAAAATGTTTCCCATCCCACAGGTAATGAGAAAGAAAGAAGTAGGACTCAAGTTAGGAAGCAGATACCTAAGTAAACTCCCTGGTTCTGAGACTTAGGAGGACTCAGGCACCAATTGTTCCTGATTGTTCACCTCATCAGATGCACACAGGTGGGTCCAATAAACACCCATCACTCAGTAGAATTTGCTGTGTCAAGACACTATTTTAAATTCCAGAATATTTTTTACGGACACACTAAAGACCAGATAGTCTGCTGACCACTGTGCAGGCAGGAGGCCACACATGGACCAGCCACAAAGACAATTCTTGAGCTCCAAAAGATGCTCAGAGCTAGTGTCCAGTAGGTAAACAGAGTGATGTGGAGGCAGAGCCATGGCCCCTTTCTGTGTCTACACTACCCAGTGGCACATGATAGTGCACCTTTATCCTTCTAAAGGGAGACATATTGGATTTGTCTACTAAACCTCCCCGATAATGCAACCTACTCAGAGCTATTCCCTGGTGCACAATAATGAGAGCCAGAATACCCCTTGTAGGCCTTTTAAATTCAGATATATGAAATAATTAAATGTTATTATGATGCAGAAAAGATAGGATTACGTTGGAGAAGTTGTTTTAAAGATTATATTTATTAATGTAGTACAAATCTGACATTTAACCCCTTTTTTCACAGTTACTCTGTCCATTTTGGGACATCAGGATTATCATAAAGGACAGAATATTATTACCTATTTTTGATAGTAATAATGCCAGGGGATAGTCTCTTCTGTGGTGAGCTGTTGGCAATACACATTGAGCAGCATAATATTTTGAATACATCCGGTATTATCATCATATGTCAACTTATTAACTACATTCTTAATTCAAATTAATAAAGCTTTGAATATATTGATTTACTGAGTGAAAATAGCAGGCCAATAGCAGCTAACAAGAATGATGTATTTTTCCTATATCAAACATGTAGAGTGAGTTATTATTCCACTTCTGCTAAGTGGCATGTGGTTTTATTCCGTATTTTAGAGGTTTAATCAGGTTCAACCTATGTGAGCCCCACTTAAACAAAGTGGTAAAGTAGTAGGTAGAGTTGGTTTAAATTTTTTCAATGAAAAGCTTTTAATTGTAAAGCCTTTTATTTAAAACAGACAAACAAACAACAACAAAATCTTCATATAAAATTGGTGACTTTTTAAAATTTTGTCACTTTTGAGAACATTTGTGAGTTTTATCATATTTATTGAAAATGTGACTGAAACGTATCAAAATAATTACTGAAATTTTTATTCACCAAAAATCCTGAAGAAAAAAAAACTTGCTTGTTTTAATAAATGAAAGAAAAAATGGTTCCATTTTGAACCTGGAAAAATTGATACAACTTTGAAATTCTTTGTGACATGCATTAACTGTATGTGGTGTTTGTGTAAGTATCATGGGTAGAAAAACAACACAGGAATGCCTCAACATACTTGGTATATCATAGGAGAAGGATTTGTGTCAATCTTGAATTGGTTGGACTTCAGGGGGGGGTTGGCAGTGGCCATGGGTGGGGCCTTAACACCCACAGAGACAGTACGAATCAACAGCATTTACTATTCTAGCAAAAAGTAGGAACTATAGAGTGCTTCAGACAGTCTTACTTGCATATTAGATGGCTGTGCTCCTGGAGATAGAGCACTGGATGGAGGATCAAGACAGTTGGGTTTCATTCCCCTCTCTACCATTAACTGACTGTGTGATCCTGAACAAGTTGCTTCACTTCTCTCAGTCTTTGTTTTGTTTATTTAGATTATAAGATCTTCAAGGAAAAAGACTTTTTATTTTAATATGTGTTTGATCAGTGTGTAGTATAATGGGGCTCTGATCTCTGTTGGTGATCTCTAGGTGCAACTATAATACAAATAATAAATAACAATACTTGCATCTCCTCTGTTCCACTTAGTGCCTCACAGAAAGCCCGACTATTCAGACTATGTGCAAGAAGACGGGTCAGAGACAGGAGAGCTGAAATGAGAGAATACATCCCTTTGCTTCCAATATGACATCTTGCTAAAGTGCTACTAGTTTCTAATGAGTGTTGAAGGAGATACAATCAATTAAGTAAGGGTAAATTAGACATCCTAATCTTTTAAGGTTTGTATAATGGAACCAATTACTTGATGGTTAGCTATTCCCCTAATTTTGACCTAGTATTTGTTGTCACCATCATCTCCCCAAAAATCAATTGAAGTGAGCCATCCTGCTTTCATCATTGGCCCAACTGTCATAGACAGCCTCCATACAATCAGTGGTTTCATCATTGGCTTGAAAGCCCTCTTGCTCCTATTATTTACATTGTGTGGGTGGTAAATATTCATTTTATTGCATTAACTGTGTGTAGTTACTGATTTACTAATGCCACAGGTATTCCAATCAGAGTGCTACCTGAGTATAGTAATCCCTGGAAAGTAACTGACTAAACAAATGTTTGGATCTAATTGTCAATTTCCTGCATGATGTTACAGGGACAATTTCTTAAGCTGTTCGAGAGTATTTTCCTTTTGATCCTGGGAATGTTTTTATCAGCATTCTGACCCAGCAAAGGTAAGCAGAAGAATCTATTATTTGCTTTTGGCCTCCTGACCTTTAAAAATGTTGCCAATATACTGCACTATAACTGTTGATTTAAATGGCAATCAGTTCCAGTTTCCTCATAAACAAATAGATAGTTTGTCTCCAGTGCCTATGTCAGATGACTCATCAATATCCCCTAGAAGGCGATAAAGAAAGCCCCTTGAAGTAATGAAAAGTCAACAAAATTGCACCGACTGTAATTGAGAGTAGGTGGAGTTTAGTTTGCAATCACCCTGTTGCATAAAAAAACTCCATCAATAGAGTTTCATCAACCCTTATATTGCAAATCATTTTGCAGCCTCCTGTGGCTACGGTACAGCAGAATCTATTGCAGGGCCACAAGGGGCACACAATCAACCTACTTGAAAAAGTACTTGACTATTTTCTTTTACAGATTAAACTTTAAGTAGTTAATTGTCACTGTTGATTGCTACCATCACTCAAGCTGCAAAATAAAATATATTCCTCTTCATTTCTTTCTGCAACCACACTGTATGTAGCCTATAAAGGGTCACAGTTGAGTCAATGTTGGTTTAATTAACTACTAATTCAAATATTGAGTTAAGTAAAGAAGAAATATCAACATCTAGGGTCCTATGTCTGAACCCCACCTTTATAAACTGTTCCAGCATCGTCCTACTAGGAATTCCCAATTGAGCAGTAGGAGGCATGATAAAGGTTTCATGCACTAATGCTGAAATCAGTTATATAATTAAAAGTGGGTCAAGGTGACACTTGGAACATTTGAAACTGCAAAATTAGCTACTAAATTCTGAGGGAGATGCTAAATTAGTTAATTTGTTTTACTATAATTAATTAAACTGAGCCCAGTTTCCAATACATTTTATTAAATTATGAGTGGTGTTTTCATATGTGTGTGTCCTTCAAGTAATCTTGGCCATATGAAAGAAATCTAAGTAGTAAGTATATGTTTACATATTTCTCCCATAACTCACTATTCATTATTGCACTGGTAGTAAATACTTTCTATTAAAGTTTGACATTATTTGGGTGTCACTCTTGAGATGTATGCATTTAACCTTAATGAAAAAGATATGCTTTATCATTTGCCTTTATGCATTATCAAACATTTTGCCTATCATTTTAAACAATAGTTTTCATATTTCCAGTCTCTGTACACATACTGGAGATGGGTATGAACGACACCATTTGTTACTAAATTTTGGAACCTACATGTCCAGTAGTGGACTCATTTAGTCATGGGTAAATATCAAATGAATTACACAAAGTGGTATGGAA
Source organism: Mesoclemmys tuberculata (assembly GCA_007922155.1). NCBI lineage: Eukaryota > Metazoa > Chordata > Testudines > Chelidae > Mesoclemmys > Mesoclemmys tuberculata. The sequence goes on along the minus strand of ML675624.1, from coordinate 32,784,204 downwards.
AGAGAAAGGAATGGGTGGAGAAGGAAGGAAGAGAGGAGATGTGTCAGTGTGTGCTTTGTTTCCTACCCCAAGATAGTACCAGGAAATAAAGAGAGGTCTTGTTCCTACTGGAGGACGGAAGTACTTCTTAATTAATAGAAGATGGATGTTTCATATCTGCATGTGCAGTCCAGGAACTGCACATATATTTTACTGCAAAATATACCAACTCTCCTTCCCAAACATGTCCGTATTTAACAAGTCTACGGGTTGAGGGGGTTACTGGACAACTGAAGTCACGGGATCTACTCCTAATTTTATCCACTCAAGTCAGTGGGAGTTTTGCCACTGATGTCAGTAAAAATGGAACCAGACATATGGCTAGGAAAGGCTGTGTAAAAGGCAGAAGTGATTTTCCATGCCTGCTGGAGCAGTTTGAGCACCTGCTCTGAAGTCCAGTTTACTCATTTATCAAGTACGCTCTTCTTAACCTCATGCAGGATTGGTCCTCAGATGGTCAACATAAGGCCACAAGTGCACAGTAGAGGGAAAAGAGGGCTGTAAGCCTTCCTCTTTTTTCTTGGGTCTCCTTTGCAGATATAAACTTTGATTTAAACATTTTCCATTTGTATTTTAAAGGTAAATAATAATAACAATAGCCCAATTAAACTCTTGAGGTTGGCGCCTCTAGGAAGTTACAAATAAATTTAATTTAGTGGAGAACTGTGAGTGACAAAATAAGTGATATAATTAAAGATGTTATTTTAAATAAAATAGTTAAAGTAAGTAACCATTACAATATAATCATGCACTGCATTTATATTCACATTCAACATGAAATGGCACATCCAGGGGTGATCAGTCCCTGGATGAGAAAAATGTGTGTATACAACCCTTTCTGTAACAGCACCTTGATGGTGAATGAGCATGCTAATCTAAAATTAACATACTATCCTTTTATAATTAATTATAATAACATCCCTTCATTAATTAGAATTAAGTATATCTATATTTCTACTATCATAATTAAAATAATTCTACTCCCTCATCGAGTTTTTAATATTAAACATAACCTTAATTAACATCTGTATAAATGTCATTCAAATAATTATCAGTATAGATTTCATCCTTCCAAAACATTCACATTTCAGCTAAAACTTTTCTTAAAACCAGTTAGACCCAAAACTGTTTACAACATGACCTGGGGTTATGTCCTAACCTGTCTTTAATTGGCTTCTGAGCTGTCTCACTTTACTTCACCCACAATTTACCAGCCTATTGACAAGCTTTCAATTTAGGCCCCAAAAGCTAATTTTCTACTTACGTTTTAACATGTCTTTTATATTTCTGTTTAATACAAACAAACATCAAAGTGGGTTAAAAAAATTACACAAGTTCATGGAGGACAGATCCATTAATAGCTATTAGCTAAGATGATCAGGGACACAACCCCATCCTTTGGCTTCCTAAACCTCTCACTGCCAGAAGCTGGGACTGGATCACTCAGTAATTGTCCTGGTCTGTTCATTCCCTCTGAAGCTTCTGGCACTGGGCTACATGGACCATTGATCTGGCCTTTTTTATATCACTGTATTTTGAATGGTGAACAGTATATAATATGTGCATACATTTCTGATTTCATCCATTAATGTAATTTAAAACTACAAATCTTTTTATTTGCAACTTATTGTGCTCTTAAATTTGGCAAGTTCAAATATTTTAAAGAATGAAACATCTACAGCACGATGCTTAAATTAAGGTATCATATTTTGTCTGCCTGCTGCTTTTGACAAAACTAACAATTATGTTTCTATTTAATATCATTGCTGTTTAAGTATATTAAACTAAGGAGTTAATGTAGCATGGACTATCTTATCAATTTAAAAATATAATACCCTGGCATTCTCTTGGTGAACAGATGTTGACAGTGAACACAGATTTTTATCATTAACTGACGATACTTCAGTACATATTCCCAATCATGGAAGTTATTGCATTTTATAACAAAAATGTCATTTCCTACAAACTGCTGATAATTTTTAAATGTTCCACAGTTTATAGTACTGCAATTCCAAATGACCAAGCTCAGAAAAAAGTACATGGGACTGTTTTCTACTGTTCCTAGAAACCTTTAACAATCAGTCTCAGTTGTTCTTTTCACATTTTTACCCTCAGTTTACTAACATACACTTCAAGGCTGCAATAACTAGATTAAAGTAATAACCTAGCAAGTGTTGCTGCAGGCTACAGTTTTAGCTGACACAAATCATCTTTCACTGGACACACTTTATGGTTTCTAATATAAAATTACTTTGCTGAAAAGCTAGTGCTTTTGGAAGCCGAGGTTACATTTTTAAACTATCTTTAATCTGTAGTACTGGTCTACACATTTTTAAGTGTTCGATACGATTGATCCTATCTAGTTAAAATCCCCTTATTAGAAATGCAAAATCACATCAGCATTAATTGAAGTGTCCTAAGATAAAATTTTTAGTCTATCTTGTTTGCTGCTTTGTGCCTTGTGGGTTGTGATTAGAGGGTTATTTCAATAATATGATTCATTTAAAAATATGATTCATTTAAAAATTTACAATTGTCCCTAACCTAAATTGTAAAAAAAAAAACCCAACCAACCACCAGCCAATCGACTTGACAGACATTGCAGTTTTAGTGCTGGAATGAGCAAACATTGGTTATATCTGACAGATTTTGTGTTAGACTATGACATGTGTCCCTACTCACACTAAAGAACTAGGAAACTAAAAAGCTACCATTCATTTTACAGTGGTCACTGCATAAAAAGTCTGAAGTGGGAGAAAAATAAAATAGTTGACAAACTCCTTTTGGTTCTAATTTATGAGCCCTGAGAGGCCACTACCTATAAAACCACTAAAATAAATAGGCACTCAAAAGATCCCACTTCTTACAAACTTAGTAAAATCAATGTATATCACAAAAGATGTGCTAGTAGTTTATAATCCCAGGTGAAATCCTGGCACACTGAAGTCAGTTGCAATCCCCATTTTTTTCAAGAAGAAAAAGATTTTGCCCGCCGTGTATTATGTTATATACCATATTCTGTACTTTATATCCCCTGGGGATAATGGGCAATTAAGTATGGCATCAGTGCCCTATCTTTGAATTTCCCTATTCTTTTTAATTTGCCAATAATTTAAAGTTAAGTAATTAATGAAAAAAAATTCTTCCTAGAACTGTATCGAAATGAACACAATAGACTGTATTGGTTCCAGCCTGTAAAATGTATCAAAGGACTTTTAGCATGGCAGATTATTGACCAGGGAGGCTCCAGAAGCTTCATGGGAGCCATTATGGATACATCACGTTAATTCAGTGATGACCTGAGTTTCATTCACAGTTCTCCTATAACAACATGGCAGAGTTATGAATGAATGCAAAATAACAGTTCCAGTTGTAAATGTTTTGAGCAGACTTCCAGTGTTCATGCCATTGGAACCATGATAGCCGATCATGAAAATTAGCAGGAGACAATCCTTGAAAAGAGGTATTGGTAAGCATAACAATCTCTTGTAAATACTTCCTGAACATCCATATTAACCACCATTTTAAAGAATTAGAACAAATTGAAATCTCACATTAGGGTTCAGGCTAAAATGACTGTAGTGACAGCATTCTAAGACCTCCTGCTAACATAAAAGATATGAATACAGCAATAGTAATAAAGCAGTAATAATTTCCCTGCAACCATGAAATGATTGATCCTCTCAACCTGCAAGGTACTGAGTTTCCACAACTCTCATTGATTACACCAGGAGTTGAAGGCACTCTTCATGTCCCAGAATAGGCCTTATATAATTACTTTATATTCAGAGTTGTAGCTATGTTGGTCCCAGGATAAGGGTGAGATGAGGTGAGAGATTGAAGAGGAGCTCTCTGTAAACTCAAAAGCTTGTCTCTCTTACCCACAGAAGTTGAACCAAGAAAAGAAATTACTTCACCCATCTTGTCTCTATAATTATTTTATAGCATTATTATGCTTGGTAGCTATATTTTATGTTATATGTACTGAGGATTACATTAGTTAGCCTGTTCAGACCTCAAAGTCTTCCTTTTTAACTCATAGGCAGTAATTATATACCTTTGTAATTAAGGCTAGAATAATTTTAAACAGAGAAATTTACCTATTTTATCTTTAGGAACAGTGACAAGTTTAGGCTAGGTGATGCATGACAATTAATATGTTCAAATCTCATAACTATGGAAATAACATTTCTATTTACTAACTTCTATTTCTATTTAAAATTAAAATAATTACTATTGCCTCAAATTAAATCTATATTTAAAGTTCTTTACCAACAGCAATATCAGTATTTAAAGTACAGGCAATTATAATAATAAATACAAAACAGTACTAAAGGAAACTATTTAACAAGTTAAGAACATAAGACCATGTCATATCTGTCTTTCATGAGACGTGCCACTGGACAGCAAGTACGCATAAAAGTAGAGAGGAACATGGCCTATTAACTTTTTTTTAAAGGCTCCCTTTGAAATAAAAATAAAAAGGACACTTTGGTCCACGGAAGAAGATACTGAATGCTAGACCATTAATGTTTTGTTTTTCAATAGTCTTGGAGCACTGGGAACATCCTAGAAGGCTAGAAGAAAGCTAATGTTGTGCGAACTTTTTTAAAAGGGTAAACAGAATGACTTGGATAATTATAAGCCAGACAATGATCCCAGATAATGATCATGGAGTGGCTGATATGGGACTTGATTAATAAAGAATTAACAGAGGATAATGTAATTAACACAAGTCAACGTGACTTTATGGAAAATAGATGCCGACAAATTAACTTGATATTATTATTTTATGATATTAGACGTTTGATTGATAAAGGTAATAGCACTGTGTAATATACTTAGACTTCTGTAAGGTGTTTGACTTGGTGCTACATGACATTTTGATTAAAAATCGAGAATAATATAAAACTAATATGGTCCAAATTAAATTGATTAAAAACTGGGTAACTGATAGGTCTCAAGATCGACACTGAGCAGGTCCCACACAGATTGGTTCTTGACCCCTAAGCTATTTAACATCTCTATCAAAGACCTTGAAGAAAACATAAAATCATCACTGATAAAATATGCAGATGACACAAAAATTGGAGAAGTGGTATATTATGAAAAGGACAAATGATTGATTCAGAGCAATCTAGATCAACTTGTAAACCCATCACAAACACACAGTATGCATTCTAATATGGCTAAATGTAAATGTATACACCTGGAACAAAGAATGTAGGCCATACTTACACGATGGAGGACCCTATCTTGGGAATCAGTGACTTTGAAAGAGACTGAAAAGGGGGTGTGTGTGTATGTGTGTGTGCGCGATCAGCTGAACATGAGTCCCCAATGTGATGCTGTGGCCAAAAGAGGTAATGTGATCCTGGGATACATAAACAGGGGAATCTCAGGTAGGAGTAGATAGGTTATTTTACCTCTGCGTTTGAAACTAGTGTGACCACTGTTGGAAGAATGTATGCAGTTCTGGTGCTCACAGTTCAATGATATTAATAAATGGAAAAGGGTTCAGAGAACAGCCACAAAATTATAGGAGTAGAAAACATGACTTCTAGTAATAGACTCGAGCTCAATCTATTTAGCTTAACAAAGAGAACATTAAGGATGACATGGTTTCAGTGTGTGTAAGTACCTTCTGTGATATAGCAAGGGCAGAGGGCAGTAGGAGAGTAGTAGAAGGGCGGTATGTAAGTGCCAGAATGATACGGGCTTTATTCCCTGTAGACTAGCCAGAGTCATTAGAGGGTAATTAGGATTAGCTGACACCAGTTAAGGCCCCATCCAAGCACCTGATAAAAAACTCTACTCCTGAGAGACAGGGCACAAGCTGGACGGGTAGGTGTGCTGTGCTACTGAGCAGAGGATTGTGTGGAGTTGTAAAGAGGAGCAGAACAAAGTACAGTGGTGTGTGAAGTTGTGACGTGCAGCAGAATGGAGTACAATGGTGTGTGGAAGAGTGACAGAGTCCTGAGGCAGGTATTGGGCTCAAGAAGCCAGAAGAACAGAGGGGGAAAAGAAGCCCAGGGGAAAAGACTGCAGCTGCAAGTATGGTTCCAGCAGCACATAGCTGCTACTTATAAGGCCCCTGGGCTGGGACCCGGAGAAGTGGGCGGGTTCGGGTTCCTACTCCCTCCCTGGGGAGATGGGGTAACCAGTGACATGTTGGCTCACTATGAGATGCAAAGCGTGAGGCCCACTAGGGTGAAGCCAGAAGTTTGCCACACTGCAAACAAGACAAATATTTAATAATGGGCCCATCAATCTAGTAGAGAAAGATATAACATGATCCAAAAGCTGGAAGCTGAAGCTAGACAAATTCAGATTGGAAATAAAGTGTACATTTTTAACAGTGAGAGTGAATAACCATTGGAACACTGTACTAAGGTTAATAATGAATTCTCCATCGCTAGCAATTTTAAAATCAAGATTGGATTTTCTTTCTAAAAGGTATGATCTAGCTCTATGAATTATTATGGGAAAGTTTTCTGGCCTATGTTATCCAAGAGCTCAGACTAGATCACAATGATCCCTTTTGGCCTAAGAAACTGTGAGTCAGGAGATCTTGGTTCCACTGCCATGTCTGCCATTGACATGTTCTGTGACCTTGGGAAAAATAACTTAATCTTTTTATGTCTCAGTTCTCCTATCTGAAAAATGACCACAACACACCTTAAGTTGTGGAGGACAGGATATTGTCCGGCTTGCTGTGGGAAGGGTGCTTTATGTGCTTTATGCGCAGAGGGTGGGACAGAAGCTCAGAAGCTGCTGTAAAATTGGAAGTGGGTGTGCATGACAACACAGACTTATCCCCAGGGATGGGAAAGGCTGGGGAGTTGAAAGGAACAAGCCTAGAAGGAGAAGCCCTTTTTCCCTGGACGAGGAGGAGCAGCACCTACCTTCCCTCCCCACCGAGGTGGCAAAATACCAGGCTGAACAGAATCAGTTGTGGGCATCATTCTAGCCACTCCTTTCTAGTCAGGGAAGTCATTTTTCCCTCACTGCAAGCTTGCCCTAGGTGGAGTGGAGAGTTTTTCACCTTGCCCAGTACAGATTCAGTGGGGGATTTGTTATGGTGAATAAGGAAGAGAGTTAGGCTATGATGTCGCAACTCATTATATAAGTGTAGGTGGAAGTCAAGTGCAGGTATTCTATAAGGAAGGGTTACAATGGCCAGATAAATGACTTGATGAAGGACTTAAAAAGGAGGTGGAACAGGCAGTGGGGTTCAGGGCTCCTATGACAGCAGAGAGCCATTAAAGATGGGGGAATGATAAAGTCCCATGAACGGTTTGGCTTCGGGACCTAGATGGAAAAAGAGAGAGGCTGGCCAAAGGTCCCAGGTAAATACTGAATGATCATGGAGTTACCTGCACTGTACACTTTTATCTGCTGGGTAGTTCAGACATCTAATAATAAAGTGTCAGCCTGATTAAAACCATATAAAGTGTCTCCTATCTTTCTTTCAGGATAGCCAGACAATGGAAATACTGCTATTTCCTTTTCTTCACTTTCCACTGAGATCTACAAGTAAAAAGCACTAAGTATTATTGTGATTATATACAGCTTTTCATCTAGAGTTTGACAGAGTTAGCAGGAAATATTATTAATCTTGTTTGTTTACTGATGGGCAACTCCTAGAGAAAATGAAAAAATTACATACGTAAATCATAGTGGAAAAGTTGCCCTCTGGTAATGTACCGTACACAAGGTAAACAATGCTGCCGAGTTTGGAATATTTCTTTAAATATTAAGATTTACAACTTTTTCTTAATGAATAATATGCAATAAATAAACAATCTTTAGAATATTGCATTCTATCTTATAAATGGTCAATTGTCACTCAGAAATATTAATATTTTAGTAATATTCAACATGACATATTACTATGTTGCCTATTATATTTCCACTGAAGTGTTCCAGAGTATACAGAGATAAGAGAGTCATCCATTTCATCTTTACCCTAAAACACTCTGAATTTCAAAATCAATACAGCAGAGAAACTCAAAGTGGCTAATAGACTGAAACTTTCAATAATTTCAGTAGACTAATAAAGCAGTATAGCATACTATTTAGGACATCTTGCCTTTCATATAAATTCAGTAATACCACCTATTACTGACAAATAAAAATGTTAAAAATACTTAAAAGAACAATGCTATTAATCCATTGCTTCATTAATTTATCTTTAAAATATATTTTGAACTGATATTGGACTCTGCTGATTGGTAACAAAATCAAACCCAGATCCTGCTTTCTAAATTACATGTTAGTTTAACAAAAGTAATTTCTAGATAGCTAACTAAATATATATTCCAAGGTTTACATACCATTCTGCAAAGCTATGACTTCTCTTCTACTTTCTCCTACTAAAGTTAAATCCTCACTCCATAAAAAGTTGCTAGAGCACTTACTTATATGTGCAGAGATTTTAATAATTTATATTTTGACATTCAGATATTATATGACCCACTGAATAGCCTTAATTAATTGGGCAGAGACGTGTCTGTATAGCTTCACAAATTTTAAACATGCTTTTAAATATTTTAAATTAGAGCCGCCAATTAAAATTGTACATGTCATATTGTCTCATTTAATTCTACTATTCTTTTTAGGACACAGCCTTAGCTGAACAAGCTGCATTCATGTGAGCTGAGCTCAATTAGTTTCTGATGTTCTGCCAAATTGCCTCATTACCTGTCATACTAATACCAGTGACACTTTTAAAGTCAAGCTCTTTGCATCCACATTATTCTCTTTGTGAAAAAAAATCTCATTAGACGAGTAAAACTAAGTAATATTCTAATAAACTATGAACCAAATTATAAATCATATAATATAGCAGAGAAAGGATATATGTCTGTTTGTATATAAAAGTTACTTATGACCCATATAAAAAACAATGCCTCCATCAAATTCCCACTTTTCTTTTATTTACAAGTGCTCCAGACAATTCATTTTCCAAATCCCATATAATGGAGACAGACAAGTTACTCTGCCAATTCACAGCCACCTAAGTAAAAGTCATCTTATATTCACAGCCGATGAGCACCTGTAACCCCACTAGACCCCAGTGGTTAGCGGGATCGAATCTGGGAGCTCTGAAGATTAGTGTATAAGCCTCTACTGCATGAGCTAAAAGCTTAATGGCCCTTAGCCAAGCCTGTAGTAGACTCATCAATCTCTAGCTGGGTTAGGTGCCATTAGAGGGGGAGAGACTGCCATACTAAGCAGGCAGTGGGTTACATCCTTTTCTTAGCTGAGGAAGCTCATCCCGAGCTTCAGAGACTTCCCAGTTGATATGCTGAATGAGCTGTCGCTGGAACCCTGCTGCCTTTCCCTTGTACAAGAGTTAAGGGGAACTGGAAAAAATGGGGGATTGTCTCTCCATCGTCCCAAATATTAGGAGCTCACACCCTCTTTTCCCATCTTCCTTGGGGGATGCCTCCCCCAAATCTACTTCCAGGGAACCTTGACCGCTATATAATGAATACCTGCACTAGACACCTGCCATATCTGCAACCTACTAAGTTGCAACATCTTGACCTAACCTCCTTGCCTACCTTACCAGATCATCTTACCAGGAAGATGAAAAAGCCCACCCTGCCTCAGCCAATCTCGTGAAGAGGGAAAAATTCCTTCCCCATCCAAAGAAAAAAATTTAACGTGTGCAATGCCCATAGCAGCTCATAAAAATATCTTCTCCTACTCTGGACCCCATAGCTGTGAGGGTGTGTGCTGCTGATTGATGATTGAGACAGTTCATTTCTCTTGGTTCACATCGTGAGTCAGTGCCCCACTTTGTGCAGCCACTTTCTGTTCCCCTCTTGGCTCCTCTCAGGGAAGTCCCCTCTCTCCTTTCCCTTGCAATCCAAATGCAGTAGGGACCCTTAAAAGAGCCCTGTCTCCTTTTCCTCCTGTCAGCTGACCAAAGATCCATCAAACTCAGTTATGGTGAACACTGTTTAAAGGAAATCATACACTGGGATACTAGTGTCTTTGACTAGTGCTGAAAACTGGCCTGTCTATTCTGGGAAAAGACACATAATGTGCTTTGATACGGTGCATGTTGCAGAATTGTTTCGCGTGCCTGAACAATCCCATAGACTTTGCTAGTGTTTCCCACTTGGTCTTCATTAACATAAATGGGAATGTGTGGTTTAGATTTTGAACCAGTAGAAAATTGTTTTTTGTAATTTCTGTACCACTCCTCTCTTCTTTCTCCTTAGAATCTTTTCTAACGTGTTCATCCAAAGGAATGCCCAAGCATCTAATCAACTTTTGTGATCTAAGCACACCTTAAAAGATTCGATTGAAAAAAGATTCTTTCTTCAATTCATTCTGCAATTCCAAGTCCGAGACTGAGAATTCACCTTCCTTCTTTGGAGAAGATCTTGACTTTTCTCTTGACTTCTTTTTTCAGCTCTTGGATTTGGATAGAACAGATTTCTAGCTTTCTTTTTTCTTTAATGATATTCATGAACATGAGGATAAAAAATAAATAAAATGACAAGGAAGATGAAGAGGAACAAGACACAAACAATTCTATTACTTTTTTCATGCTTTTTCTTTCCATGTCTGAAAATCTTGTGAGCAGAGTCTTTATCTCTGGTGCCTTCCAATGATGAGTCGAAGGAACTGCTATCCCCCAGAAGAACAACCCAATTTTCTCCTGAGACTACATCTACTGCAACCAGTGGCAGTGGTGTGTAGGATACTGCAGTGAAAAGCAAGTTGTGTTCACACTGCCCGCTGCCTCCCTCCTGCCAGACCCTTTCTCCTGTGGCAGAGATTTTCTCTGTCACAGGGAGAGGCTCCAGCATTGGGGAGCCACTGCTGGAGTGTTTTCCTGCAGCAGGAAGAGGCTCCAGTAGCAGGAAGGCAGAGGGACACTACACTGTTAAAAATAGCACATGAGGGAAGCACTGCTTGTGCTGTAGAGACCCATGTGGGTATATGCACAGAAACACACCCACTAGCTTCAGGTGTGTCTTTATTCTACTCACCTATGCAGTGCTCCACTGTCTACACTGCTATTTATACCTGGGCTCCAGAGTATATGAGAGTCTCTGAGAAACCTGTGCTGCGGGAGGGTGCATGTCCAAAATGGTTTTACTGACCACTTTTTGCTTTGTCTGTGGCAGATTCAGCAGGTCCCACTTATGTTTACCCAGTGCTAGGCTGCTGCCCTTTGATGTAACCACCTTTAGTGGCTGAAGGGCTCTCTTCATTTTTCCACCATCCTTTGAGATATTCACAGCCTGGCTGTCAGCCACCTTGTTCATGGGGAAATGGCTTCTGGGCTGTGGTGAGGCAGCCAAACCAAAACCTATCTGACCCAGCCTATGATGCAGCTGGGATGCACACAGCTCAAACATCAATTTTTGTACCTTCTGGCAGGGATCCAGAGCAGGAGGAACACCGCCTTGGTCTCTTGTTTGGACCTCTCTCCTCCATGTTACTAGCCTGTTGCCTGAGGAAGAGTGGGGGCACTCTGATAATTTTTCTGCAATCTGTCTATCTTGTATTGAATGTTACAAAAATGAAGTGTCTGGCTCATGATTTAAAAAAAATTATCCATAAAAACCTTTAAAAAATGTTAATGGTAACAAAGTCAGATTTTATCATTTATGGAGGAGAATGAGTGTAGAATGCTGGCTTGTTAGTATAGCAAATTTGCTGTTACTATAAAATTTATGTTCCATATGCTTTCAAAAATTTTAGATATTGTTCTCACTATTTAATAATATGGAATGCCAGCAGTTACCACACTGAGATGTGGACCACTGCTGGTTGACAGATCACTTTGTGGATGGCAGAGAGCTGGCTGATTACAAGATGCTGCTTCTCTTTGTTTTCAGTTGCTTCTACAGGAATCCAAGCAATTATTGCAAAGAAATATCCTGAGACCTAAAAAAAGGTGAAAACAGGGAGAAAACCAGGCTAGCTGCCCAGATCTTTCAGTGGCTCCCCCTATATCCTCTTCCCAATCTAGTGGTTTCTCCTTCCTTTGCCTCCCTCAAGCTGTTGCCCGAGGGACTCCCCTGGATATTCTTTTCCTGCAGCATTCAAAAACTCTAAAGAAAAGCAATTACACAAGACTTCCTACTTACATGAAATTCTTTAGCTCTGCAGCATTGGGTAAACTTAGCAACTGTTATTCTCTGAAGATTCTTAGCTCTTGAGGGCTTGTTTACATGGCAAGTCACAGAGTGGAAAGCCAGCATGTAAATCGACAGTGAACCAGCTTACCATGCAGTGATGTCCTGTGTTTCCATAGCTACAATGACTTTCACTGCTTTGTAGCAGGGTCTACATGGCAAGCTACTGGGCAGCAAGCTAGTGAGCTGTAGCCTTTACACCCTGGCTTTGTGACATAGTAACTTCTCGTATAGACAAATCCAGAAGAAATTGAGGTCTCTGAGCTTCTTCCATTTTCCTAGGTGCCTCATTCAGCTCTCACTGAACTAAATGATACGTTTTCCATTGACTTCAATGGGTTTTGGACTGTACACTGAATGAGCTTCAGTTTCTACAGAGTACCCAGTGCCACACAGTACACATCACTACAGATAAGATTCCTGAAGATAATACAGAGTGAACAAAGGAGGGCTCCTAACGAATATTGCATAATTCAAAACTCACATGTCCAAGGCTGTCTACCTGCTGTCGAATAGTGGTTAAAAAGTGCTTAAAAAGCAGACCATTTTGAATTGCCCAGGCACAAAGGCTCATAATTTAGCCAAATTGCAATTTATTTTCAGCAGTACAGTCAAATGCAGTTTTCCCTTATAATTACTCTACTTCACTGTCAAATTTCAGATCCTAGCCACTTTAGTGTTGGAATTCTTAAAATAAAAATAGTAAGAATAATCAGAGGAAAAGCATGTTTCTCCTTTTCTCATGCTTCCAAAGGGCTGAATCGGTTTTATTCAAACATTCAGAAAGCTTTTCAGGCAGAGATGAACATTTCAGCCCAAAAGGTGAAAGTTCTGGAAAGTTATTAGCATCTGAAAACAGGAACTTTAAAATGTGAGTGCTTATGCAAACTTAACTAACATTATTAGTAGTGCTCCAGATTTTGAAATGATGAATAAAAATACTTAGCATCTAAATAATACATTTTACTTTATCTGCCCTATATCTTTAAATTCCTGTACAATTACTAATGCAATAATTCTCACAAGATCCCTGTAAGTTAAAAAAAGCAGTAAATAGTTTTATAGATGGAGCAATGGAGTAACTGAGGCACAAAGCGTTTAAGTGTCTTGACCAAGAGTTAGGATAAGAATCCATAAATTTCTTGCTGCCTGGCCTGCATGCAGCATTTCACATTGTTTTACTATATAGGTCCAGATTTTGTCACCCTTACTCATGTGAAATCAATGGGACTATTTGTGGAAGAAGGACCTAATCCTGCAAACATTTCACAACTGCTTAGCTTTACACATGTGAGTAGTCCTATTGAAGTCAACAGGACTTCTCATATGAGAAAAGCTATACACACTTAAGTGTCTACAGGACTGGTGCCTAAGGCACCACATGAGTACGCTTGGAAGGATTAGATTTTTAATTGATAAATGTTGGTAAACATTGATTTCACTGTTAACACACAAACAGATGAAAAAATATTTCCATCCATAATAAGAGAATTATGCAGATAGACAAATAAGAAAAATGCTGCTTGAGAACTAAGTCCAGTGATTTAGAATTCTGAATTAGGTTTGTAACATATGGACTACTGAACGAAGAGTAAAAACAGGTGTGATTTCTTGATTTAAATATAGACTCATAGACTCATAGGTCAGAAGGGACCAATATGATCATCTAGTCTGACCTCCTGCACAAGGCAGGCCACAAAACCCTACCCATACACATTTATAACAACCCCGAACCCATGACTGAGTTATTGAAATCCTCAAAAGTGAGATTTGAAGACCTCAAGCTGCAGGGAATCGATCAGCAAGCGACCCATGCCCCACGCTGCGGAGGAAGGCGAAAAACCTCCGTGGCCTCTGCCAATCCGCCCCGGAGGAAAATTCCTTCCTTATTTTGACATGTGATGTTGACAATTTGTTTTAATGGTTATAAAGCTAAGTTTCTGAATCCCAACCTTTACTGTCATTAAATAATTGACTCACCTCTCCATCCAATTTTACACAACAGTGAAAAACTAAAATGTATAATCTAAAAAATGCTTAAAATGAATATCAATATTATCTGTCAGAATTACAAAAAATTCTGCAACGCCTGCAAATGAGTGATAGGATTTGGGTGCAGAATCTGACCCTTAAAAATTAGGTAACTCATATGTATACTGTCTGTCCATCAGACATCATCAGAAAGTAGGATCCTTAAATCAAGGAACATCAACAAAAAACAATTAAAGTCTCCAGATTCAATTCTAATCCATAAGGACAGTAAGAAACATAATTTAACACATCAACTATGCTCCTCTACAGAGTAATGATGATGTCTATGGAGTGATACTATATTTTCCCTGCATAGAACATCTCTTGCCATCAATGCCCTCCACCCTTAAAAGGGGGCTAAACTATGGGATAGAGATCCGCATGATCTGTTTTATATATTTTAGAGAATGTGTGACATACCAGGATTCAATCCAAACTAATGTGTAGCTGTGTCATCACTGCTCTGAAATCTTGGGTACTTTACAATCCTTTGCTGACATAGATCCCATTTGGGCTGCTCGCAAACAGCTTTCCAGCGTGCAAGCCACACCCTGAATATCTGTGTGTAACTGCAGCCTGTGAGCCACACTTCGGTTACACTCTGGCTATTATCACCAACCTTAGTTATAGAACAGAGTGATGCCAATGCACCCCCAGTCCCAGATTTTGCCCAGAAATGTATGTCCTATACAGGTCAGCCCTCTCCCAGGCATTCCTTTAAGGGAATAATATGCTAGTTTATTATCTTAAATAGTTACTCAGACATTTCAATTTAAACAATAATTAGATTAGATAAAACAATAAAACAAGTTTATTAACTACAAAGAGAGAGATTTTAAGTGAGTACAAGTAATGAGGCATAAAAGTCAGAAATGGTTACAAGAAAAATAAAGATAAAATTTTACTGATGCCTAACTTAACTATGTTAGATTCAAGCAAAGTTTCTCATCACATGCTTTTAGCAATTTTCTTGACTAAATTCTGTGGGTCAGATGCCAATGACTGCTTCCTTTTTGTCTTCAGGTGCAGTGAATGTGATGGGCAGGGAGAGAGAGAAAGGTCCCTTGGCGTGTTTGTCTCATCTTTTATAGTTTTTGTCCTCCTGTCAAAAAATATTTCCAGCTGGGTACTAGAAGACAAAGAATCTATGTGGAAGAATGTTCCCTGTGGGATTTCTCAAATTTTTGAGTTTTCTTTGTCTTCCCTGCCTGCTTGATGACTCTGTTCACTGCTTAAAAGCAAATTAGGCAGAGCACGCATTCCTCTGTTTATGACAGCTTTGACAGGAGGGCTGTGGGGTTTGGAACATGGATTAATAATATCATACAGGGAAATCTTATAACTTTACATATGAAGTTACCACACATATTTTATCAGGACAATACTGGCCTGCAAATTATGAGTTTTCAAATGAAACCTTACTAGACATGCCTTGTATAAAAATATTACAGTAGTTTGTGAACACAGGGGTGTATTCTGTCACAGAGTGTAAGGCCTAAATGTGCATTGTTGAAAGGGCTCTGTCAAGTATTCATCTGTCATTTATTTTCCATAATAAGGATGCATTTTTATTACTGAAATTGAGAAAGCAGTATTAGTATAAATTAAAAGAAAAAACATATCAGAGTGGTCTGAAAACAAATGATTTTATTTGGGATTCATGGTGGGGAATGAAGCAAAGAAATATTTATCTTAAGTAATTTCAGGGTTCATTGCTCTATAATTATGTAGGCTAGTGTTGAAGATGCAATTCTTGTTGGTCATGAAAGAATTTTGGTTATTCCTTCCTTCATATGTAGTTAATTTAATTTTATGTACCAGAGTTCAATTATTTGAAGCAATTCCTTAAGCCACAACATGGCTGTCTATTTATTTGCCATCACTGTTCAAAATACATAATAATTTTCTGAAAGTCTTTACAGAAAGATCCTGCACACAGCACCACCAATAAAATATGGGGAGTGAGGAATTGCTGTTAAAGAGGAAAAAAGCCTTGGGGAAGGAGAACATCATCAACCTGGAGTAGAGGGAAACCATTCCATAGTTGGGCCCTTCATCTAGAGGATGTCATGGTATCCTCTGTTAGTGAGGATACTCCTCAGGATGGAACTCAAGTTACTTGGAAGAGCCAGGTAATAGTAATGGCAAATTCAATTATTAATGATTAATTTTGATGACCAGAGAACCACAGGTAAATTGCCTCTCAGGTGTGAAGGTTGCAGATTTCATAATACTTCTAGGCAGATGTAGGTGCAATGCTGAGGGAGAACCAGTGGTTATGGTACCTGTAGGTACTTGTAATGCGGTGTTCACCCCACACTTGCCTGGAGGGGTTAATATAGGCAAGAGAGCCCACATAGACATAGGCTGCACCTGAAGGACAGGTAGGATGCAACGAGACTTAATTGAGGATGACGTTAACCTGGGCAGAAATAAGTGGTGCTTATATAAAGCCAGGAAGCTAGCAACAGAGAAAAAGGGTTGCAGTGAGGAAGCCAGGAATCACATTCCCTGATACAAGAGGTGGGGTGAAGTAGAAGCCTGTAATAAGCAGTGTAGGTAGCAGTCCAGGGAAGGAGCAGTAAGGGCTGAGGGACTAAAGATCTTAACTCATTGCCAGGGGCTGTTGTGAAGGCCAAAAGTATACCTGGCTTTAAAAAAGAATTAGATAAATTCATGTAGGTTAGGTACATCAATGGCTATTAGCCAAGATGTTCAGAAGCTGGGCCGGGAAGACAGGGGATTGATAATTCAAAATTGCTCTGTTCTGTTCATTCCCTCTGATACATCTTGCACTGGTCACTGTCAGAAGACAGCATACTGGGCTAGATGGATCATTGGTGTGACCCATCATGGCTGTTCTTACATGCCTAAAACTATTTTGGTTTAGTGCAACTTGGAGAGGAAACTGGAAGATCTGGTTTGTCTCTCTCTAGTTACTTTTAAAGTACTAATCAATGTGGTGACACTGTGATGTCTGAGAGCTTCTGGAATTGTAAAACTCTTTATTTGAAAATATAGCTATATATATAGACACATGAATTTCTAGTTACCTTTTCTCTAACACCAATGGGGGGGTCTAATATTTATTTAGTATAGTTTGAGTATGAAATAATATCATAATTTGTTTTCCAGTGAAATTTGCATGAGTTTGGAGTTGTGGTGCATTAATGTATTTCTATACACATGTCTTACCAGCTCTTAGTTATTTATTTTTAAATCTCCATTGATTGTAGTATCTTCCTAGAAGCCTGAAAATAATCATTTTCCTAATACCAATGTTGTCTTTTTCCACTTGGCAAATATTAGACTCTCCCCAATTCCCTGTTTCTTGAATGAGCTGACATTAAAATGGATGTTTTTGATTAAGAATAATTTCAAGCTAGCTATAGCACCTATCTTGCCAAATATCTTTGTGCACTGAGGTCAAACATATCAGTACAGCCCTGGGACTAATCTTTGTTAATGAACTGCTGCTGCAAAGCAGGCAAGAGGATCACCAAGCAAGCTATGTTTTATTAGTGTCTGAAAAACGTATGGATTTGTTTGTTTGTTGCTTTGAAGAGAATTATTGACAGATTTAAAGAGCTATTTTGGGTCTGGCAGACTTTCACCATTAGAACAAAACAACTTTACAACGCCATCTGTCATTTTAAAGTGTGACAATATCATGAAGCAAACAACAGGATTTTGCCACGTCTTACAGTCACCATCTTTAATTTCCTCCTTGGATGCCCAGGTTTGGATTTGTTGCATTTCAATCTGTGTGTCAGTTTCGCTACGTCTATGCTCAGGATACAAATGGAAAGAATTCAAAATGATGTCTGAGAGAAAGACTCCCGTGTCAGTGTTTTAAGCTTTGAGTGTATGATGTTCAAAAGGACTCGTTGGTCAATTTGAGCTCCCAGGGAAATAAATGGGAGTTTGCCAACGCTGAGCACCTTTGAAATTCCCATGGTAAATGTTTTGTTTCATTTTGTCTAAATCTCTCAGGAGGCCTTGCCTGCACTAGTAAACAGTTTGCAACTGAATCTGCTTAAGTAGAAACATTCCAGTACTGAACTGTGTTCAGAACTCTTATGAATCTGCTCTGCATCCATACTGTTCCAGTGCTGTCCTACCTCCTGGGTATTTATCCCGCAGTTTCTCACCTAGTTCACACAATCAGTGCATTCTGGGAGATTTTGCAAAGCATCTGTACAGTGTGGGATATTACTGGGAAGGTTAGTTGAGCCATTTTCAATCGTTGGGTTTGCATTAGCACTAAAATGAATGATACAGAAATATTAATATTTAAATACTAAAGCATTGCCAAAGCAATGTCTACTCCAAACTTAGCCCTCCTGTATAACTATTTGAAGAACTTTTGCATGTGCCTGAGAGGTATCTTACAATTATTTGAGGTAAAACAAAAGATATTTAGCACAATACAAATTAAAATAAAAATTTAACTCTTCAGATGTGGCTGAGAGGCATTCACTCCTTAGTCAGTGACAGCAACATAGTGGGCACCAGGTGTGAGTGTGACAGAAACTTTGCTGGTTCAAGGATGCAAGGGCATGTAAAACATTCAAGTCCATTTCAAGGTTTAAAAGAAACAGTTCTGTATATGAAACTGAAACATGGCTCTAAAAATCTTGGCATTATCCCCTTAATTAAGCCAATACTGAATACATGAAACTTCAAGCAATTTAGGAACATACTTTTTTTTGCCCTGACCCTTTCTATTGTCACAGGCTATAAAAAGAGTCAACCAGAGTCTGTAATTGCATTTGAGACCTCTGCAGGAAGCAGAGACGGTGAACGCAGACCCAGAGTCCCAGCATGACAAAAGAATAAGGGGCATGTCATTGATGAGAAATAAAACCAAAAGTCCTAGCAACTTCTGGACTTTAACTTGAAATTCTTCTGCAAATTGTTAATCCCAGAAATTGGATTAAATTCCAAATCAAGTAATTACTTTCTACTTCATTAAAATAAAATTGCAGTTTCAATTGGATAAGTTCACCGCTTCCTGTCATAAGTTGTTGCAAAGTGTTTTTGTGCATTATTAAATGCTAAAGTACTTTGTATACTCTGGGGTGAATGCTGCTATATAACATGTAAGATATTATTTTGATAAAGTGAAACTCATGCTATTCAGCAGATGAAGGAGAAATAGAGAAGTATCAATTAATAAATTCTGCCATCAATGACATATCTATTTCAGTCCCACCCTCAAACCCACAAATACAATTATACAGAGGAAGGAGATAGCCTATTTAAATCAGTGAACTTTGTGAATCACCACTGCACCACTGATAGCAACAGTGAAGATGTTACGTAGAGAATGGCCAGGTGTGGTCACCAGCTATGCCACACACTTAGAAGTGCCAGGGTACAAGAACTATATCCCTATATTTTCAAGGAGGTGAAAAGAGGCCCTTGAGACCTCTCCCCAGAGGAATATCAAGGTATCTTCTGTAAAGCTATAGTGGACTTTCATTTACAAAGATGATTTTGGCTGGTGTTTTGTGTGCGAGTGAAGGAGAGGGGAGGTCACATACAGGTCCTTAAAAATAGAACAATTTTACCCTACTTAAGACTGCCTCAGATCTCTCTGTGCATCTGTACAGAATACTAGTAAATATTGCAAATAGTGGAGTAATGTTATTTAATTACCTATATCAATAGTTACATTTTTCAGACAGACCAATATACATAAGCTTTTCCACTTTTTCATGACAGAGATAACTAGCCAGTCATCACTCACTCATTCCCACCAGCACATGTGCACACTTCAATCTCCTTGATTGAAATTAGACAACAAATGAAATTGCCAGTCAGGACTGACATGTTTTGACAAAGTTGTAAAGTGTGAGGGGTTCAGGACAGGAATAGCAGGGGTTTCTTCAAAGCAGGAGCTATATTGGCTCAGTTGGAGTGATGCTGGAAACTTGCATTGTAATTCCCTCCGAACTATACCTGGCTCAGGCAAAATCATTTATTTGCCCAGTCAAAATCATTTTAGTTAATCTAAACAGTGTCCATTTGGTTATGCAGGCAGCGCAATATTGCTACCTGAAACACTAAATGGGCTCTGTCCAAGAGAGAGATGATGAAGGAAGGCAGCAGAGTTAATTTTTAGGGTTAGATTTATTTGAGGGAGTGAGTGACAACTGACTGAGTTACCTCGGATGTCACAATTTACTGTTCAGGGCATGTGGCACCATATAGGCATAGGGCAAATTGTTGGTATGAATCTGATAAAACAATGAAGAGAGAAGAATATCTTAGACAACTTCACAGTAATATTTAGGTTTAGCGTGATATGTTCTAAAATTACTACAGTTTCTGGACAGAAAGAGAAGTAGGAGGAATATCACAGAATGACACAATGAAGGATAAGAAAGACAGACCCAATCGGAACATGAGTTTAAAATGTGGCCATGAGAAATGCCAAAAAAAGAGAGCTTTTGGGCTCAGTGCTAGCTGAAAGACTTCAGCCATAACACAAGGCTGTTTCCTTCTATGAAGGAAGCAAACAAAAGGATGAAGAAGCTGGAGAAAAGGGGAAAAGTGTAGACTAAGCCTAAAGCCAACACCAAATTAAAAACAGAATCAGAATCAGAAGTGAAACAAGTATAATTTCTTTTAGTGGAATTTCTCTTTAATGGAATATTGAAACTTGTGTAATAATAGCTGTAATTACCTTGCCTATTTATGAGGCCTATCATGGTTTCCTGGTCTGAAACTTGTGTCTTGGGGCTCAAAATATTACATATACTATAACAAAGATTAATATATTATATTATATTATATTATAGATATATACTATAACAGGGATTAAGAGTAAAATCAGTGCTGCAGAAACAATATTGCAAAAGAAATGTTGTGTCATAGACCATTTTGCTAAATGACATAGAATTAACATGTCACACTGAATTGATAAAGATGTTAAATAGCATAGAGCCAAGAACTGATCCAAGTGGGATCTGCAGGAAACAGACCTGCTCAATGATGATTTCTCATTTGCAATTACATTTTGAGACCTATTAATTAGCCAGTTTTATCCCATTTAATGTGTGCCATGTTAATTTTATACTGTTCTAGTTTTTTAATCAAAATGTTGTAAGACATTTTAAATGTGATCAAGTCATGATCTAAGCTAAACGACCATTAACTTTTAGTTCTGTGATCAGTTCCCTTTATCTGTTAAGACAAGGTCTAATATGAAATGCCCATGTGCTGGCTACAACACTTTTCAAGTTAGAAAATTGTCATCTATAATGTTTAGAAATTCCAAGGATATTTTAGTACTAGCAACATGAGACCTTCAGCATGTGTCACTGAAATTGAGGTCTCCCATGATAACACAGTGTTTCCCCCCTACAAGTTGTAGATAGGTGCATAAGGAAGCAGTCATCCAGTTCCATAGTGTGATTTGACGCCCTGTAGCAGACACCAACTAGTACCAAGTCTTGTGCTTTATCTGTTAGAACATCGATCAATAAGCATTCAAGGGGATTTTCTTCCAAGTTATCAGTGACTCAGAAACAAGTAATGCTACTTTTGACACATCTAGTCATTCCCCCTCCTCTTTGGCCTGCTCAGTCCTTCCAGAATAGGATATAACCATTGATTTTAACATTCCAGTTACATTACCCTGCTAGAGTAAAGCAGTTTCTGTTCCAAACATTAACATATTAATTCTCATTACACCAATGTGAGATAGATATCAATAAGTATTACCCCTATTTTACAGAAAGGAAAGTGGAAAAATGTGATTTGCCTAATGCCTCAGAAACAATGAATGTCAGAACTATGATTAAAGGTCAGACCACTACAATGCATTGCTCCTCTTGTACCATAACTATTGACTAATATAAGCAGGCAGGCACACACATATATTACATATATTAAGTATTAATTTAGCAGTTATATCGCCCAAATTAGTTTGTAACAGTCTTATAATCCTGTTCGCTTATGCTAAATATCCCATAACACCTTGCATTAACTGTGGTAAAGTTTGGCTTATGTAGATACGAAAATTGTCAGTATTGGGACATACAATTTTTTCCTTATAGCAACAGAAAGGGAGTTACCCTCACAGCCTATTTATCCTGGTGCAGCCTAGAAGGTATCTTCTCACCTCTTAGTACCTGGAATGCATGTACCCAGAACAAAGATAAGAGTGCATCATGGCTTGAAATGCCTGGTGGGTTCAGAACAAAGATAAGGGGTACACACAAGGTACCAGAAACAAGATAAAAAGCTAATTGCTTGAATCTAGTTTCAAATGACAAATACGTAAATGAATAGGGTATAAAATTATGGCTTTAGAGGTGAAGCTTTGTGGAGCACACTTTCAGCATAAGGTGGATTCAACATCAAAGCATGAGACAGCTGCTCGGAGACTGGTATTGTACAGAACCTTTTTCCTGTACCATATTAATAAACCTGGCTGACACTGGTTATTTGGTTCTTGAGTATATTTTGTAATAAACCAATGGGTGGTCAACCAATTGACTATGTAATTTATCAACAGTAATAGAGCTGCTGTTGATCAGCAGCTGTCACCAATTTCAATGGGAAGTGATGGGTGCCCAACACTTTTGAAAATGAGTCCAGTTATTTCAGCACCAAAATATGAATTTAGGAGTTTAACCAGGTGCTTATTTCTCATAATGTGCCCTAAATAATCGAAACCTCATTGTGCAATTATCACAGTGCAACAAACGGAAAATGTTCCCTTCCTAACAGTGTTTCTTTGAAAGAAGTAAACAAACTCTCATGTATTTTTTCAGGAAAAACAACTCCTCAGTTACTGAAGATCTCAAATGTCTTAAAATATTTTTCTAACTTTCTAAACAGGCATGACCAGATTGACCTGCTATCTCACTTATTGTACACAATTCCATATTTCAGGGGCACCTCTGCAGAAATGTTTCCATAGAGATGCTTATGAGATGTCAATGAAAGTTGAAATCATGTAACTGGAGAGGCAGAGAGGGGAGGATGTCAATCTCCTTCATCTCTTTGGCCATCTCTAGTGTCACCGAAATCTGAATTAATTAGGGTGTTTTGAGCAGCATGATACTTCTGTGGAGGAGTGTAAGGTTCATTTACTGCAATTTAAGAAGTGCTTATCTAAAAGCCTGGATGCCAGTACAGATTATAATAAACAAAATACTCCAAAAATAGATAATTGGACCATCTCATATCAACCACCACTCACAAAATAAAACCCATGAACCTGTTAAACAATATAGTCTCCTTGCTCCCACAGAACTCCACCTATCCTGTGCCCTCCACCTCTGCCCTCAAAAGAGTCAGACAATAGATGAAACTTAATGTGTCCCTGAAAGTCAATCCATTTGGGCTATTTCAAACCAATGGTCAGCAACTTCCCAAGCATAATACACTTCATAGCCACTTCACTTTTAAACTCCTACTAAAAGTAGTGCTGCCAGAGTGCTCAGTCAGGATCAGGGTTATGCTGAGCTCAGCATTGTAGAACGACACAAGAATACATGGTCTTAGCTTGAAGAGCTTATAATTCAATTTAAAATAAGATACGCACGCACACAGTAACAAACAGGAAGGGATGGGGAAAGGGAAGACAATGGTACTGATTATAAGACCAAGTGATTACACAGTTTAGCTATTTGCACAATTTTGTGGTTCTGAATCTTTAAAAGATTTGTTCCTTTTATAAACAAACATCAGTTATCCTTAGCTCATTATTTGTCTGATTTCTTGTAAACTCCTCAGGACAAATAGGTCTTGAGGAGGGAATAAGAGAGGTTATTGGTTGTATGGCTTAGCTCAAAGAGGACATTTCATGTATAAAGGGAAGTAAGATTCATCATTTATTTCAAGAAGACATCATTAATAGTGTAGAGTGAATGGGAAAGGTAGGAAACATGGAGAAACAGAGCTGTGAAGGACCTTGAGGATGACAAGAATAATCTTGAATCTTATGTAAAGGGGGAGCCAGTAGGGGCATTCAAAGAAGAAGGGACGTGGTCAGAGCAAAAAGTCAGGAGACTGATCGTAGCAGGTGGGTTTTGTATGGGTTGAGGGAGACAAGAAGAACAGAGAAAAACAGGTTGCTGTAATCAAAACATGAAATGAGAAGGGTCTAAATGAAAGTGTTGGTGATATGGAGGGAGAGAAAATGTTAGACCCTAGAGCTGCTAATAAGAAAAACATGGCAGGATCTGACACAGCCTGGATGTAAGGGCCAAAGAAAGAGAGGAGTCAAAGATGAGTCTGCTTGACTTAGAGAATGCTGGTGATGTCAACTGATGCAGAGAGTGGGGAGAGACACACAGAAAACTTGGAAGAAAAATATAGAGGTCGGTTTTGGCTATTTTAATCTCAAATTGATGGTGAGATGTCTAGGAGGAGATGTTACCAAGATTGATGCAGATGTGGGACTGGATGAATGGAGAGAAGTCATAAGTGGAGAGGTAGATGTGTGAATCATCACTGTAGAAGGTCTGGTAAAACCACATAAATGTAATCCAGTTAGAATAGCGAGAGTCTTAGTCCTCTAATGGTTTGTCCACATAGGAAGATAACAGTCTATTACAGCTAATAAGTGTTATACCTGAAACCCAAGCAGTAGAGGCACATACATTTAGCATAGAAGGTCCCAGGTTTGAATCTTCAGTATGAAGGTAATTTAACAAGCCAGTGTGGTCACCCTAAAAAGTTTGCAAAATGAGAAGAGAAGTGGCCCAATGGGAATCAGAGGAATTGACAACTCAATGCCTCTGCTAATCATAATTGTGGAATAGAAGTGGTTTCTAAGGTAAGCATGTCCCAAAACCACTTAGAGCTTTATAAAGCCTAAGCCAACACCTTATACACTACCTGAAAATTAATGGACATCCAGTTTAGACTACAGAACACAAGACCAAACTCTCATTCTGAATTTCCAAGATTTCAGAGGTTTGTGATATTTTGGACTACAACAATTTCTGTCAGTTTGTGGAGAGAAATAGTGCGGGCTAGGTTACCAGCAAGCACTTCTTAGCATAAGAAAGTGTTAACTCACTAAGAACTTTTTACAGGAAGTTCAATGGCCAAATCTCACCAGGTGTGATATTGTTAGCCATTATCTCAAGTCAGCAAGGGGTCTTGCTGAGATCATAAGGAACAACAATTCTGTACTTGGACGCCTGCAAATATCACGATCAAAACTAATTAACATTAACCTCAAAGGATATAATGATAGTCATTAATGTATTAGCATCCTATTCCCAAGTATGCTCCTGGGGGTAAAAGAAATCAAGGAGAATGTAAGATTAAGCCAAGCATTAAGCTAACACTCTTAGGACTTCCTTCCCAGCTCCTGCTGCTAATAAGCAAATCTAATAAATGTTTCAAGAAATCTTATCATCTTACAAATGTAAACTTTTAAAATATATAATATACAGTGTAGCTCAGTTTCATGACAGGTAGTAGTCATGAATGGCACATTGCATATATGCAAATTCCCAAATTATGCAAGCACATACAATAATCAGTGTAGTCACAGATGTGCATTTCAGTCTGAAAATAAAGCCTCAGGGTTAAATAGTAATGAAAATGATAAAAGTAAACAAATTCAGCTTTAATTTGTTTTGTTGTATTAAAGTTTATAGTAGGTTACTGAAGAAAGATATGACTGTGTATTTTCCATATCTCATTACCGTAAGAAGTAAAGAAGCATATTATCACTAGAGTGCTTTTACCAACTTGATTCAAAACTGGGACTGCAGGGATAGGTTAATTTCTGTAAGAAACTGGCTGATGAAACAGATTTAAAAAAGATATACTGCCAATAGTACAAAGCAACAAAAGCTTGCTTCCAATTTCACAGTATCTATATGATTAACCAACAGCTAGCTATGTAGAGTGAAGCTTTGACAATAATAATTTTGATGTTCATTTGTGAGAATCCCAAAAGTAAACACTGTCAACGATAGGTCTACTATTATGTCTCTTTAAATCACTTAGACTGGATCAGAACATTTGTCAACAATAATATAAATACTCCTGTCCTTTATAATGGATAGAATAATGCAATAACCTCAAATGATTGCTTAGTTAAACCTTTAAATTATGTGGCATAAAATAAGCGTAGCTTGTAATTTAGTCCTGCTGTATTTTCTGAGTGTTTTCTTATGTTTCTTACAGCCTCAGACCATGATTGGTATAACATCTTGTAACACTGGAAAGTCATTTTTTAAACCCTTTATCCTAGCAATTATTAGATGGCATCAGAAAACTCCAGTGCAAAGAGGCTAAACCTTGGGAAATAATATAAAATTCTAAAGAAACTAATAAAAAACCCACTTTGCCACAGCTGTAGACAGCAAATGTTTTAAAGCCCTTTTGGTACAAAAGAGAGGGAGCTGCCAGTAAGGCTTTCTATGTGAGAGGAACTTTGGAACGAACTACCACATATGTCTTTGAAATAGCTTAAATATGTTGACCATCATATCCATTACTGACTGGGGTAGAAGAAAGGAGGTTATAAGACCTAGCGTTTGTGGATGTGCTAGAAAATTGGTGTGTCTGATTTCATTTTTATTTTTAATTTCTGGTAAAAAGCTATGTTTTTGTCTTTTTTGTGACTACTTTTGATTAATGGCAAAGACTTCAAAAGCTTGGGACAGCCACATATGCATAGAGGTTAAAACAAAAATGACCCATTTAACAATTTGTAATACACACATTAAGGATTTTTTTATTTTTAGTTGGGTTTTTTTTCAGTTTTTTTTGGCCAGAAGGCATTTTGCTATAATATTTTCTGTTCTATTTTGACATGTGATTTTTTTTCAGAAATTCTTTTACCACAAACTTAGCCTGTGTAGATTTGAAACCAATACCCGTGGAGAGTCAAAATCAGAGAAAACCAAGAGCAGCAAGCAAAACAATGAGTTTCCCATTTATAAAGATAATTGTCCCTGATGAATGTAGAAATTTAAGTATCTTTTTCTCTATTGATGTGGCATGCATGAGCATCAAATAGGATAGGTAGGCTCATATTTTGCCATCCCATTCAATTGGTCCAGCAATGTTGGCATGCATTACTGAATGTGATCACCTGTGGGAAGGGATTGCTGCTGACCTGTTGCTTTCTATAAAGCCATCTGACAAGACTAATTTGTCAGAAGCAACAATTTGTATAAAGAAAAATATCCCAAGTCATCAGTGGCACAGGGGGACAGAGTGAAAAGCATCAGATGAGGCTTGCTTCATTCAGAATGTCCAAAAATATACAAATACCTTACTTATAGCCCTCTAATTGCTACAGTGGTATTCCCTATAAATTAGGGTGGATAGCAGACTCCTGAAGAGAGCTCTGCAGTCTCAAAGCAGAGAAAAACAAAGTAATTTTGATTTGCATATAAAGAAGCCTCATATCAAGGTCCAGAGAAGTGTAGTCTCTTTCTAGAGACATATGTAAAATAGTTTACCCCGTTCTCAGTACCTCAATTCCAAGATGATGCTAAACTGGAGAGAATTCAGAGAGCTAACTATAAAACAATTAGAGTTCTGGATTGATATTTTTGGTTTTTTAATGAGTCAAGACTGAGAAAATGTAATGTAATTGTTTTGTACTGATAATACTGCAGCAAGAAGTATTTGAAGGGTGTGAATACCAATTACCAGTCAAAGGAAACTAGGATGATGTAAATAGGAGTAATGAGATTAAATTAATTAAATTAAATTTAATTATATAAATCTAATTATAAGATCTCATAAGACTGTGGAGTAATCTCTTCAAGGTAAGAGATGCCTGTTCTATTACTCTACTTATCTAAAATTGGTCAAAGCACAGAAATAATACACTATTGGAGCCAATTTTGCAATGGTAAGGGGATATACTAGATTATATAAATCTCTCAGTGGCTTGCATGATTCAATATACAGTATATCACTGCTCACAAACTGCACATTGATAAGTTACAAGCCACTCAGCATAAATGGTCATGACTATTCCTAGAATCCTCTGCTTTACAGTAAAATAGACATTGATGCTGATCTACATTTACAAATTTACATGAAGTGCAGAAGTCACTAAGAGTGTAGGAAAGCTTACTGATTTTCATATCATATTTAGAGTGCTCTCTGTCAGTTTGAGCAAAGTGCTAAATTTTGCAATATAAAAGTCAAAACAAAATAAATTGCAAGTGTCTTATTGAGACTGCCTCACTAGTTAACCACTAGCTTGGTTGGTAGCAACATATGCTAGAGCAGAAACTCAGGAAAGAGATCTACAGGCCTGAGAAGCTTGTAGCACTGCAGACACTCTGGTCTACATGATTCCCTTTGGTGTGCTCGCCTTGCAGCCTATCACAGATGTTGACATAGATTTCAGAAAGCGTTTGGCAGTTTGAAATGATAGAGGGCCACTTTCTTTAACCCTCAAAACAGATAACTTCTAAAAGTCCCCCTTTCACAAGCTGTGTTAAACTAAACTCCTTGTACATTAATGAGCTCCTGATGATTTTAGACAATTGAACTAAGTATTTTTTGCTTTAAATGCTTTTTTCCTGACCTGTTCTGCTCAAGATATTTATAAAGACAATGAAAAAACAGAGAATGCTTTTCCCTTATTCTTCTGTTTTCTTCTATCTGCTTTTATGGTCGCATTTGATGTGGATAATTTCCTCTTCTTAATTTGTTTTTAACACTCTTCCCTTCCTTTTTTTCTCCATCATCCACTAACCCCTCACAGTGGCATTTATCAATGGTATCAACTAGCAGTTTACTAGTATATCAGAATAAAGGTATATCACAGAACCTTTTTCTTTTATTTTATTTTTGACTACTATTGGCATGAAAATCAATTTGAGGGGATAAAAGTGTTTTGTTTGTTGGGAGAGTGTTGCTTCTTTGGTCTGTTCATAACAGCTAGTTAGGCAGAACTTTTGGTAAAATTTTCTAAAATTTTGAAGTACATAGGAACATATGACATAGGACTAGACAGGACCTCCTGGGTGATCAGTTCAGTCCCCTGTTATCACACATCTTCACTGCTATTTTTAGCCATGCTAACTAGAATAGGGCTAATATGGGTATTTCTACTTGAGTTGCAGTCATACATCCAATTGCAGTGTAGACATTTCCTTAGTCTCATCTCAATTTTTCTGACAATCCTACTAGTCCTTCTCTGCATCTGTTCCAGAATCAGTTCATCTTACTTGAACATGGGTACCAAAACTGTACATAAATGAGGTCTTACCAGTGCCTTTTACAATGGTGGTAATACTTCCCTATCTCTACTGGAATGCCTCACCTGTTACACTGTAGGATGTATTTAACTTTTTCATGCTACATCACATTGGTGGCTAATAGTCATTCTATGATTTACTAACATCATCAGTTAGTTTCTCCTCCTCTACTTCAAACTGATGAGCAACCAGTTTATAGCAGAAATTTGTATTAGTCCTTCAGTGCAGACTTTGCACTTTATACTATAAAATTTCATCCCGTTTCTATTACTCCAGTCATTAATATTATTTAATTCTTTCTGTATAATATTCTAATCCTCCTCCCATATTAACAATATCTCTCAACTTGTATCATCAGGAATTTTCATTAGCACAGTCCTACTGTTTCTGCCAAGATCATTAATAAAATATTAAATAACGTTGGTTCCAAGATCAATTCTTGAGGATCTCTAATAGTAGACCCCCCTACATCCCGACATTTATACTTTCAGCACAACCTTTTGTCATTTCCCCTTTAGTCAGTTTCTTATCCACCTTACAATTCTTGTACTAATCCACATCTTTTCAATTTTACCTAATAATTGCTCATATTGTACTATATCAAATGCTTTACTGATGTCCAGATAGATTAGATTGATTGCTTTTTCCTTGTTTAAAAATATCAAGTTATCTTATCAAAGAAAGATATGAGTTTATTCTGGCACAATATGCCTTTTGGTAAACCCATGTAACATTTTATCTCATTTTCCATTTACCTCCATGTCTTTCATTAGTCTTTCTTTCACAGTTAGTTCTGAAGCCTACTGAAGACAGACTAACTGGTCTGTAGTTGTCCATCTATTTTCCCCCACCTCATTCTTAAATATAGATACTAGGTTTGCTATCCTCAGGTATATAGTGATACCCCCAGTTTGATAGATTTGTTTAAAATCCTTGAATTTCAAAGGTACTTAGCTAAGTAGGTGATTCTAAAAATCACACCAGGAAGCTCTCAAGAGCTCCAATCTCTGAATTCCCAAATGACATTGCCCCTATAGCTCCACCCATCACAGCTATTGTTCCTAACTTATAGAATGAGAACAAGTCATATAGCCCAAAATGAGTGTGTTGAGAATGGTATATTTTCTACTTCAACACACCAACTTGATAAACGAGGTTTAAATAAAGTGTATGGCACATCCTTGTATTAATATTTCTTGGACGTGCACAGTGAAGAAATCATAACTAACTGAAATACTCTAGTAACTAATATATGTGTCTTTAGGGAACAGAAACTTTGGTGATGATTCATGGCATAAATAAATATTTATTGCATTTGCCTGTATTTGCACTTCCATGAGATTTTATTAACAAGAATGCTGTCTGAAGGTTTCAATATAAAGTTTCTTCAGGCAATGAACAACACTTTTTAATGCTGAATTCAGCTGCAGACAAGAATAAAAATGGGCATTTCTGTATGCAGGCATGCTGCTAAGTTTACAAATTTATGTGACATCTGTTCTGTTTTTCTTGATTACCTGATTTTGCAACCTTTAATCACTTACTCATGAAAGTAGTTTTTATTGAATAACTTTTTCTCTGTGCCTCTTAGGATGGGGGCAGGGACTATTTGACCAGCCAGAGGTAATGAAGACAATGGTAGCATTGTTTTCTGAGAAGTGCTACTACTATGAGGAGGGAATGCAAGAATTCATCCTGGAACTGTAAAACTTTCTTTACTGCAGATCCTCAGATTTAGAAGCTTCACCCTCAGCTTTCTCAGCAACCTTTTTATCCCCTTCCAAAGTAGCTGAACAAGGTGAACATAATTGAGCTCTCGGAGTCCTTTGACCCTCTGTCATAAGTTTTCATAGAGGATGTAGGATATTGACCTAATTTATTTAAATCACCAATAAAGTGGTTAACAGGGGCCACAGTGTGCAACTCTTACCTGCACTGAGAAGTACTTTCACTTGAGTAGAACTGGACAAAATAATTTGAATTTTGATTCCTTAATAAAATTGCTCATTGGAAGTTTAAACTTTGATAACAACTCCCCTTTCCCATTTTTTTTCATTTTCATTTTCAACCAGCAATAGAGATTGTTGAAATATATTTGGTTTTAGAAATTTCCATTGAATTTTTTTAAAGTAAAGATTTTTGAAAATTGTTGATTTTATTTACTTTTTATTCAAGTTGCTATTCTCATGGAAATAGTTATAATAGTGATGGCAAGCCTCCTCTCCCCGTGCTACCATTTCTTTCCCTCCCTGTGTTTAAACAGACTCCCCCATGCAAATGAAATGCAGGTGGAGGCAGCAAATTAGGTTTGCTTGGAGAAGACTCTGGATTGTTCCATAGAACTAGACTGCTTTGGTGCAGTTATAACTGTCTCATTTACTTGGTGAATCGACCATTTGCCTTAGTGTTAGCTCATGGTTACAAATGCCCCAAGGCATTGAAGGAGTGTGCAAAAAAGGAAACTGCCGTAACGACCTTTTAGCGAGTGTAATGTATTCTCCCAAGCGTACCAAGCTCTGTTAGGTGGGCTGGTGTGAAGGAATGAGCAGAGCCATGACCACATACTTGCTCTCTCTGACCCCTCCTTAATGGGGGTTTTTAGCATTGCTCTCAGCACTAGCTCTTAGCTAGCTAGGAGAAAGTAAGTGTCAAGATTGAGCTTAGCTCTCTCACAAGCACCTAATGTGGCTGGGGGAAAGGCTTCTTTCATTTTTCTTCACATCATTCTTTTGCTTATGTATATAGGACTAGTTTCAATCTTGCTCTTACGTTGTGAGGTTCTGAGGGCAATGACCCATCAATTTTTTTTATGGATCAAGAACCTTGCAAATCTATCATTCCATTTAGCAAATATTTTTTTAAACTGCCAAGATGTAACAAACCTGGAAGTACAGTAATTACTTATACTTCAATATCAGGCTCAAGACAGTAGGTTCAACAGTGATAGACAAATATAAATAGATATTTAGACAATGATTCAAATAAATGGACATACATTTCCAAAACATTTATATTATCACACCTTAAATCCACTAAATACAGTAAACTGGTCAAATTTGCACCAAATACATGTAGCATAAATTTACATATTTTAATGTTTAGGTATTCTTATGGGAAATTTTGAATACCTATTTCAATTCTGTAAATACTGTATACATCATCTCTAGGATGCACTTCTGTTATTTTATGTCTGAGGACCATATTTTTATAGAAATATATGTTGTTTTTATAGAAATAATTTTAATTCACAATCTGATCTGAAAAAAATAGACATTGTACAAATGGTAAGGAGTTTTGTCATGATATAATGCCCCAAATATATACAACAGGAAGAACTGGTGTTGATTATTTGGTCCTGACTGGAATAATTTATAATGTACAGTACATTTTCTCAACTGCAGTGAAAGTTGACAGTTACCATTATATTAAAAGAAAAAGAAACGATCATCTCACAATATAATATCATCAGATAATACTGCAAGACTAAGTACTTCTTATTACTTATTTTACTGGACTGGCTTATTTAATGAATAATACAAGTCTTTAAGAGGATTACAATGCCATTAGTTTTTGTTTTTTTTCTGAACTACCTACATTGAATAGATTTCTTTTTGTGGTTAGCTATGCCTGTCACAAGGGTGGCGTATATTTTTTCAAACTGATATCACATGTCCTTTAATGACTTTTTCAAGACTTTGTACTGTCAGATAGTATCCCGCTTAAAGTGCAGCACTCACTGTCTCTTTTTAAAGAGAGCTAAAGTCTCATTTATCATTTCCAAGCAATTTTCTTTCTTTCTTTGCCTCTTTTTAGCCAATATTGTGTTTAAATTCCTGGGAAGACCTAAGCCTATTTGTAGTATCTGAGAAAGAAAAAAAAAAATTCTATATAATGAAAAGACCGGGGGTGGGGGGGGAAGAGACTCAGGCATACAGCACAAAAAGGAGCCCACTTGTATTACTATGATTTTCTCTAGAATTTCCAATAGTGCACTTTTTTTTTCATTAGCTATAATACACCTTGCGAATTTTGAAATCACTCAGTTATAGTGTATTTAAAATTCTGATGAATCTAAGGCCCAGTCTACAATTACCTTTGCGATTCGGCGGCAGTCGACGGGAGATACGCAAGTGACGTAAATCACTTGTGTATCTCCCGTCAACTTTGCAGCGTCTCCTCTGCGCGGCGTCCATACTGTGCTGCGTCGAAGGGAACGGCGCTCCCTTCGACGCAGTGCTACACCACTTACCGGGGTCGTTTTTCTGCGTTGCTTCCTGGATCAACTGAGCATGTCTATACAGACCGCTCAGTCAATCCAGAGCAATTGATGTGACGGCGTCGAATTTTCCGCCATCAGTGTAGACCCAGACTAAATTGCAAACATTCAGCAGGATAATGTATAGTTAATATATGAGATTAGGAGACTTGGAATCTGGCTAAGAAAGAGACACACACTACAAAAGAGTGTGATCAAAAAATAATACAAAACTAGGAGATCCATCCAGACCAGGATTCTGTACCAAGACAATTTTTAGAATTGTTTATTTCTTCATGAAACAAGAAGCCATTTATTTAAGGATGAAGTAGAAACCAAGTTTCTTTCCAGGTAGCACAAGCTACCAGATGGCCCGGATGGCTGTGGAAGCTGTATAGTGATGATGGAATAGGCTGATCTTTCTACAGCACTTTCCTGCTCTGCTTCAGAGACTTGTAGAACTAGCTGAGTGGGATTTCTGCCCCTCCCATTATTGATAGACTGTTGATATACTCCATCCTCCTCTCACTCGCTAAATTTGGTGGGCCTGAGGTGATCCAGTAGCCAAATTACTACTTTTATTCTCTTTCTGGTCAACAATTTTGTTTCACAGAACAGCCAGGGAGAGAGTGTAACATGGGCCACAATCCCCTTAATTTTCTTCCATGGCTCATTGATATCCAATCAGAAGAAAAATCCATCCCTTTAACTAGTAACTTGAGGAGGCTGGGAAGATCCCCAGTAAGTCTCTCTGATATTTTCTTGACCACTCTTCCTGTATATTGCCAATTCACAGTATTAATCACTCACTGCCAGAAGGTAAATGATTGCACCAAAATAATGAAAAGTCACAACAAAGAATTTGAAAGATCAGCAGCTTGCAGCCTTCCACAAAAAACCCTTCTTGCCCTAAACCATGAACATTTAATAGTCCCTAGTAGTTTTCTTTAGTTCCTATTTAATCTTGTACAACAAATGTCATGAAACTGCCACATGTTCTCTACATTTTACTTCCATTCAGCAAGCACTTCTTCTTAATCTAATTCATTATTCTTACTAAAAAGAAAACACAAATGATAGCTTGTTCTTTATATTTAAAAACAGCACAACTAATGCTAAACTAAAGCCTATGGTAGTGAATACTATATAATCTGTGTTTTGGGTCCACAAAGCTATCAACCATATAGTCAATTCAGAATTAACATTATTCAGTTATGTCAGAATGCAGGATCATTTTAGTACAGTATTTCTTAAAAGGTCCTTACCTTTTGAGAGACTTTCCCACCTTTGGTAGACTCTTAAATCGAACATTTACCTGTTAAAACATAACATGTAATTTATTGTTAGCGATATTTCAATATTTTAACTATAAGAAAATCTCCATTTACTCAGCAAATGTATAGAACATTTCTATGTAAATATCTGCAGTCATTTTTATTCATTAACCTCAATTATTATCCATTGCTTAATGTTAATAAGAGATCTACTATTTCAGTGGGAGTTAGTACCCAGTGGGATTTACAAAAGCATGAAGGCACCTATCTACATCTCTAGGCATCAGAACACCTTTAAAAATCCAGTCCCTAGACATTTGTGTGAGCTGTCTTTTCTTTCCTTTTGTGAAAATACATAAAATACCACCCAGTGAAGTCTTGTGAAAAATTGCATTATCTCTTCAGATGGTAACAAGCATATAGGCAGTTAAAATTCAATTCTTCTGACTATGGAAATACAGTATTTTTCCTCTAATATCCTGTGGGCCAGATTTTTAAAAGATGCCTCAGCCAAGCCTTTAATTTTACACTTCAATGGATTTCCGGGTGCATTAATTTGGATCCAACCGGACAGAATTTAGGCATTTAGCTACTTGATTTATAGATGCAAATGACATATATATGAACTTTCTGAATTATGTAAAGTACTGTTGTCCATTTGGTAGAGTGGAAAGACAAAGTTTTGCACTTTGCAGGGTAGTTCTGTTGGAGGAGAAATCACTGATGCAGAGCCAAGGTAATCCTTGGTATGTACACATATAACAGAAATAGATACAAAGTCTGCTTTTCTTGAACATTTTATCTAATCTGGTATCACAAATGTTAATATAGATGAATAATAATTTTATGGTTATTGCATGACACCACGACAGAGATGAGTTGAACCTGTTTGGATGCCTTAAGTGTTTGTTTCCACCCCCAATATGTGAATGTGATTCTAAGTTGACATTCCAGGAAATAAATTTTAATCCAATAGCATAAAAACAAGGCATTTTTTAATCATTTCCAAGATAATGATGGAGTGGGAACAAAATATGCTTGCCACTATATTTTTAGTTTGAGATATATTTTTCAATTGTGCATTAGAAGAATGAAAAAATTAGCAAGCACTCCTCTCACTTATACCATTGACGTAAATCACTTGGATTGATGTGTCTCACAGTCAACATAATTATTACAAAAATATATTTATAAAATAAAAATGATTTTAAAGAACAAATGTAGTTCCCCTTGTTTTTTGCTTTGCTTTCACCCTTCAGTTATTAGTGGTTCCTTCATTATTCAGAATAGCATTTATTTTAACAAGCAGTTTTATGCAAATCATATTGAACATGGGCCCAAGATTCAGAAAATTCAGTGAATGCTTTCATAAATACCATTCCCTAATGTATAATGTTTGAAGCACAATAATTTTTTTTATACTATGGCTGGGGTTGTTGAATTCTTTCCATTCTGCTATTTTGTTAACATGAATTTGACAATATGATGATTCAGGGATGCCAAAAATATGATAGGCATAGGAAATCTGTCTTCCAGATTGTAAGAGGAGGAAAAGGGAATTTTGAGCTCAGATAATATCTAAAAAGACATAGAGGTAAAATGGGGTTTGACACATCATGCAGGAGTCAAGTCTATGGACCAATCACGAAGAAAAAATAATCAAGAAATATATACCACAATTAATAAAAGCTTGGCAATTCACTGGTGTTGTGTGTGTTTAAAAAACAGAGCCCAGGCACCTAATGCAGAAAGGCTCACTTAAGCTATAGTAACACTGTAAGATAACTGCATTTTCTTCCATCATGCAGTCAGCAGCAATCTTCCAGTAGAGACCTTTAAAGTCTCTCGCTTTCTTGAAATGCCCCTCATTCCTTGCCAGGCAGGGCAGAGAGCTTAACTTTCTATCTCTATAGCCTTACTGTTGGATCACCAAAGTGCTACTACCAGGATTAAAGATGTGGTGTTAGAACATTTAAGGGAAGAAGTCTTTCAACTAGGTATGTTAGCATGTGATACGGTCTACACTGACTTCTCTATACTAGAGTTCTAGAATATGTTGGTTACCATGTGTTGGGTAACATAACATTCCTTTACTTTCTAGACAAGACAAACTCTCGGAGACACAAAGTCATACAGAAATTCCCCTCTCTCCCAACCACACTGTTGCCAGCAGCAGCCTTTCAAGGGTGGCCCTTGAAAAGACCTAGTGCCCCTTCTTCTCCTTCGCAATACAGCTTTGCAGCAGCTTGACCCCATATTCTATGTTCTTTAGCTCCTACATTATTTGTTCTTTTCCTCTGAACTTTGGAACTTCAAAGTGTCACTGTATTGCTGTTTGGACAGGTCTCCATTAGAGATGCATATCTGCATATTTAAGCAGCTAAATACCTTTAAAATCTGCTCCCAGGTCCTTAAGATCATGCAATAGAAATTCATATTTAGAGATCGAGAAATCCCAGCACTGTTACAGTCCTGTGCTGTAATGTACTCTCCCACCTTTGTTACTCCAGGTAACTCAAATCTTCAATGTTGTGCATCAGCTAACACAATGCAGCCCTGATCTGGTTTGCCTATAGGTGCTACTGCAATATAAATGTCGAATAACAGTAAAAGAGATTATCATCATGCAAAACGCAGGGTGTAGGAGACGGATGCAAAAAGAGGACCAAAAAACCCCCAAAACCCTATCCAATAAATAGCAAACAAAAGCAGAACCAAGGGTCAAAATGGACAAGGTACAGCGTCTTAGTTAACTGGTACATTTTTGCAGATTGCCATCTTGAGTTTAAAAAGAGAAAGGCTACAAAGGTACTATTCAAATTATAAACCCACATAAAGTGATGAAGTGATAACTGCAGACAACATGACATAATTTAGAGGTATGACCTGCCACTATTTATCAAAATGGGAAGTTAAATTATAATTATTGGGCTTCAGATTTAAATATCAACATAGCTAACTTCTTCACCGCTGATCATTAACCTTTTTGAGTGATTTAATGAGCTGATGTCTCTGCACCCAAAGCACAAGAATATCAAATTACTGGATAACAGTATAAACTCAGGAAAGAAGGGGACCATCATATTATGATGATCAATATAATCTACTGTGAATCACATTTTGGTGGTATGAATGAGAATGATTTGGTTTGTGGGCAGAGTTTGGGAGATTACCTACCATTATTTCTTTTCTTAATTTGACTCATAAGTGAAGCATACATAACAAATCATAATATGTTATTGGCCATGGTATGTAAAAATTAGAGAAATCTGTTCTAATCACTCATAAGAGTGCCCAGATACTCAGATTATGAACTCTACATAAATATGATGGATAAATTCCTTGACTGCTCGTAACAAACTGAAGATTAGCATACTAATTATGCAATAAACAAGACAAATTCTGGTCAGACTCCTGAGGATTGAAGTATTTCTTATAATCTATTTATGACTACACCAATACCCTACACCTCCTCAATAAGTATTGCATCATTTTGTAGTTAGGTGGTAATATTTTCTGATATGTTTAAATGGAGTGAAAGTCATAGTGCAAACTGGCTTTTTGACAGTTTAGAGACATACTTTCACCAGGGGCTGAGGATGACTTTTGCCCAGAATCTGCAAACAATTATGCATGTGCTTAACCTGAATGAACTCAGAGTTGAGTGGGACTACTCACATGTTTAACATTCAGTACATGTGCAAGACTTTGCAGGATCAGGACCTAATATACCAATGTATATTATGTAATTTATATCCAATATATATTGGATATATAATGTCCAATGTTCCAATTTCAAAAATACATCATTCAAATGCACTCACACAGCACGTGAAAGGAGACCCCAAAAGAGAAGGAATTCAAAGAAACAAACCTAAAACACACATTGATCTTTTTGCCACAATAATAGAGTTTATTCACATCTATTATATTTACCATTATGAAAAAGGGTTAATTGAGGACTGCAAAAACTCCAAATTTCACACTGTAAAAATTAATGGTAAAGTAAACTGAAAAAAGTACACCTCAAGACTATTCTGTCAGGAAGCAAAAGGGTTCTTCAAAATCCTGGTCCTGTCAGCAGCATCTCGAGGGGGATGTACTACTTTATATTACTATATTATAATAGTAAAAAGTTAACATAATAAAGGGGTTGTTGGTATTTTAGCAAGACAATTAATATTTTATATCACAATAGAGCTTAATCTACAGAGACGCAAAGGAAACTAACTGCTACTTTTGAATGAAGAACTGCCTGACCTGTGTATCATTTTCAAATGCATTTTTACTAGACTAGACCGCTTTTATCTATCTTTATTTATTCAGCAACATGGCAGAACATATTGTAGTGGCAGAAAAAAGAAGTGAGTTTCGTGCTTGTGAAAGGTGCTGCATCAACATCCCTGGAGACTAATGCTCTTTTTATCCATTGAAAAAGTATTGCACAGCTAACTGTAACATTTACCCATCAACATGCCCCAGACCAGCTCTGAAGGGACCATTTCCAGAGTGTGAGCATGTAGTTTACTCTGCATACCAATTCAATCCCTGGTTTTTCCGCTAAAGCTGCCAACTAATGTCAATTGTGGAGGTAGTTTGTCTGATATGGACAACACTAGGTACTGAAATCAACAATTTATTTCCAACATGAGTGTTACCTAACAACCATTATATGGTGTTAACTAATAACCATTATATGGACACAGTTTCAGTCACTACTGACCTGGATCAAAGTCAAACTTCATAACTGGGTAGGGCAGTCTAACTGCCAGAGACAGAGCACCCAGCTTTCTCACACAGTATGTCATCAGCAGAGCTAGGGATTATTCCAAAAACAGGGAATCACCCTCAGTGGAGTTAAAAAACAGCATACCCATGTTAGACTACTAATTGCCCTGCTCCTCAAATACATATATATACACACACAGAGACATACAATTTACAAAGTCATAGATATAGCAAAACTTTAAAAAATTGTGTCTCGAAGACACGATTGTGATAATTAGAGGCAATAACTATAATATTTGCACAGCTGGTATACATTTATTTATTTACTCATCCTGCACTGAGTAAAATACTACAAATGATCTCTTGGGTTTTCCTCGTGCCTTAAAAATGTATTCCTTCGCTATGTCTTCACTACCGTTCAATGAAATTCTTTTCTGATAGTACAACAGCAAAATAGGATTTCCCCCCCACTAGTGGTCAGGGGAATATTTGCCACATCCTTTAAAATTGTTCTATATCAGATCATCCTATCACAAAACAAAAACATATTGTAAAAGTATGGATATGTTTTATATCTTGCCATCTGTCTCTCTTAAATTGGATACAGCCTTTTTCAGAATAACTTTCTAAGGCAAGACTCCCAGAATGAAAGTCAAAATACTAAATACTTTGCAGAGGTCTGTGCAAATAATTTCTTATGACCCGTATAGACCTCTACCCTCCAGATTTTGTGTATGTTTTTTCGATTCAGCCTAGTAACAAAGATTGTTAGGATGCGATCTACACTACAAATGAAACTATAGCACAACCAGGTTGGGGACAACTGTGTTTTTAAAACACTAATTAAAAAAAACTGGTTATCTACACAGTACTATTTATAGTGAAGGCAGGCAAAGATAACTGTTTGGGCGGCATCTCAATTGTCCTTTGAATTCTGTGACCTAAATCTGGCTTGAATTGGGATGACCTTCCCAACAGCTTCTGCTCTGAAGACATGCTGTCACTAGGTCACTTCAGCACAAACATCCTTACATTATGCTGAGTCATTATATGTCCCAGGTGACTGGATCTGTTTGTTCTTAATTACCCTTCATATAAATAATTATGTTTTCATGCGTCCTTTCATATTTCTCTTATTTGGGTGTTACCCATAAAACAGTTTTGTTTACACTAATGTCCATTTATATTACTGTTAACTTTGATCTGTGATGCCTTTGATGTGCTTTAGCTCCAAGAGAGTTTTTGGCTGAATTTCTGAACAATAACCCATTCTTAGATTGTTGTCAAGAAAACTCTGTCAGATGACAATTAACAAACTGTTATTGCTGCAACAGCTTTGCTTTGTCTATAATGTTCTCTATTATTCACTGGGAACCTGGTATGCATGTGAAATTCACTATATAGTCTCCTTTTAATCGTACACCAAAACCAACCAGTAATGAAAGGGATAAATACTGTCTCATGACTCCCCACTTTACATCCTGCTATAGACAAATCAGTATATGACTTTTCCCTTTAAGAGAAAAGTAATTTAGTCCTCCAATTATTTATAAATTTGCCTAAGGATCTTGTTGTTAGCTTTGTAAGTCTAATATATGCGACTTAAAACATTTTGGCCACATTAAGATTAGAAAAGGGACTTCAAAATTACAGTCAAGAGTTCCTTGTTTATTTTCAATTAGAAACCTCTACATTTAAATTTCAATTTTTATTGAAGAAGAATTTTTTCTGTTTAACTGCAAGAACGTGTTCAAGCTACCATCCCACCTCCACCTGTATTAACTCTGGGTACCATACGTATTTTTGGCTTTGCTTTAGAGCATCTGGAATGTTTAAGATTCTTATCTAGATTAATCATTCGTTTGTTCTATTGTGGCAAGTCCTATCTTACTGTCTGCAACTGATTGCTCAGAAAGCTGAAATAGCTTTTGCACTCAGAGTAGTTCACATCATTTTCTTAAAAAAGTCCCTTTCAAGGAACATTTAGTGACTCTACAATTATATCCCCGCAGCCAGTGACCACTGAAGGCTGCTCAGTAAAGAATATAAAAGTAGCTTGCCTGGTTATTTTGGCCCGTCTTGATGGACCAAATCCAGAATTGATGTGGGACACAATTTCTAGCAGGGAGCCATAGTTCTAACTGAAAACAGACAAGGAGATCTGATCCTTGCCATGGACTAGAGGTGTAACTTTTTGAAACTCTGCCCAATGTCATGTGACTGAACAGAAACTAAAGATTATTCCTGACACTCCTGTGATCATTTTATTACAGAAAGGGTATCTTATGGTATCACAGCTATGAATTGTGCAGTCTAAACAGCCTAGCTGACAGTGTTTTAGCTGGAGCACTGTCTGAGGCAGGACTTTCTCATGCTGTTAAAGGGCTAGCCTCACCTTTCAGGGAGAAAAAAATGGAATAAGGAAGGTCATAAAATGACTATACTTGCCCTACCACTAAAGGTCTTTATAGATCCACAGCCTGTTTTACAGGTCTGACCAGAAAATAGCTAACAACCACAATAAACTAGGCAATTACCATAGCAGTAATCAAGCCAGAAGAGTCAAGTACCCAAATCCAAACTGGAGGGGGAGCAGAGAAAACCCAAAAGGGATGCAGTCCTGGCTGCTACTCTCCATTTT
The DNA here is from genome assembly GCA_007922155.1 of Mesoclemmys tuberculata. NCBI lineage: Eukaryota > Metazoa > Chordata > Testudines > Chelidae > Mesoclemmys > Mesoclemmys tuberculata. The sequence goes on along the minus strand of ML675624.1, from coordinate 32,741,854 downwards.
CCCCTCCTGCTACAGAAGATTTACACCTTTGAGCCTAGTCCTATATAAGGCTAGGCTCTGGACCCAAAAAAGACCTCTGTTTAAATTGGAAGCTAAATTTGAAAGGCCTAGGACTAACACAGAGGAAGATAGAACTAAACTGAAGGGGAAAAACTTGGGAAACACCAGCTAGGAATATACCAGTGAGCTCATGCATGAGCCAGTCATCATAGCTGACTTCAGCAGTCTACAAGGACTGGTTTTTGGGGCACTGGAACTGAGGCCTTAGATCATGATGTCCATTCAGTGTTCTGGAGCTCAATGAGCACCATAAATAGTTAGGACAAGAATGTGAGATTCTTAATTATTGTGTTAATTTAATAAGTAAATAAAGTGTTTAATTTCAAACTAGCTGACATATGCCTGTTTATTAGGTAGTGGAGATATTCCCCACATCACCTGGAACCTATAACCGTCAGCTTTGAAAGGTTCATAAGCTCTTAATTGGTCCTTACTTCACACAGTCTAGGTGTCAGTTACAAGAGAATCCCTTTTACTACAATACAGTATCTCTCATGCTCACATAAATGTGTGTCTTTTCTTCAATTGTGTTTCAAAATACATGTATTCTTTTCTATATCCAGATTCTGATTAAAAGATAAACCTCAAAACAGCATTCACAAATGGAGATTCACAAAGATAGTCTTCACCTACATTCTTGGACACTTAATAAGAATTTGTCAATGCAGTGCTACTGAACTGTAAGTATGACTAATTCCCTTAGCTCACATTGGCTAAATTAAGTGATCTGACCAATTACTTTGCTTGGTTAATCACTATTTCCACATAATTTGCTCTTGCTAATAGAAATTACATCTTTTCCATGAGCAGGAAATTATCCTTCATTTTCTTTCATATATACAGTATACTAATGATAAATGAACCTCACACTTCATATCTCAGATGGAAGAGCACTAAGTAAATGAGACATGAAGAGAGAAACATCCACAGAAGAGAAACTAGATGTGCTGATTGGCAGATTATGGTTTCCATTGCAGCTCCAAGATTATTGGGAGGCTGTTAGTGGTCTTCTTCCCAACAACTCTATAGGAAATCACTGAGCACAGCAATGGAGAGGGAAGGAGCAGTACATGGAAAGGAGAATTTTTGTTGGAGCTGTAAAAGGACAAGGGAATTTGCTCATTCCTAGACTGTTATAAAAATACCTGCTCTGTACCAAAAAAGTCTAGTCTTGTTTTAGTTTTCCAAAATGTTTTCAAAAGAAACTGAAATTAAAGTTTAATCACTTTTCTCATGAAGTACTGTTTTGTGAGTTAACATAATTATTTAATAAATCATAGGAAGCATGATATAGACAGGTAGTGCAGGCTAGTCCATATTTGCTAAGCTGTATATGTCAGCTTTTTGCAAATAATGATAAAATACAGAATAAGAAATAATAAACCAACTGCATTTGCTGTACACCAAGGCATTGTACTAGCTATATTTCTTTGTATTTGATTTATCTCTGTAGAATATATATTACAGATTCCACCTCTTTCTGGAAAAGAATACTTTAGTGCTTTGGTTTGAGAGTAGTCTCTCTGTGAAATGACTTCGAATGTGGTAAGTTGTCTCCTATCTTAGATAGCATATGCACTTTCAACTATCTTTGGGAATGGTCTTAATTTGCTTACTCCATTTTTTCTTTTATTTATTTGAATATAAAAATGTTGACCCAATTTTCAAATGTGTACATTAACTTTGGTGTTCAACTTGCGACAATTCAAAGATGCTGGACACCCACAACTTGAAATGAATGGAGCTGAAAATTGGGCTTTTTTAAGGTGTCTTACGTTTGTCACCCAAAACCTGAGACACCTAAAACTCAGTGGGCAGCTCAGACCAACATTCTAGAAATCTTAGCATATCATTTCTCATACAGTGCTATTTTGTAGACATATTATAGTTATGTTGTTCTGCTTTGAGAAAGTGAGTTTGATAAAGAGGTATATTGCGGTGTCTGGAGAAAATTACCCACAATAAATACTACAAATTAAATAAAAGGCAATTTTGTTTCTTCTATTGATTCTTGTTCTAAAGAATTAAAGCAGAGAGAATCCAGAATGATCCAATGACTCATGGATCCTAGCCCCATGTTTCATATATTCTCTGGAAAAGAGATAACAAGTACACCTTAATTTTGAAAAAAACTGAAGACCAAAAAGAGGATAATTGTTTCAAGGTTATTTGAACTAGTGTCAAATATAAGAATATAGAGGCACAGTTTACTAAAGAAGGAAAAAATACTGGAGGTGTTCATACCAAGTTTTCTTTAAAAAAAAAAAAGCACCTAATGTAACAAACTAAGAAGTAAAAAGTTCTTACCAAAAGGATAAGGAAGAAGCCATAGGATTTCTCAGAATTTGGTGGAAATTCAAGTTTACTATTTTTTGTCTCTAGGAGTCTTCAGAAATAGTTATTTAAATGTGCAGGTGGGTATTTGTGGACCTGACTTTATGTGCATACTTAATTATGTTTGAAAATTTGACCTTGTATTTTCAAAAATAATTAGTGTACTTCCGTTAGTTAAAATCATTCAGCCTTCTGTCTAATAAATGTGCCCAATAAATGAAATTATTGTCTGAAGAGACCTTCTCTGTAATTTCTAATTGTTGTGGGTAGTGCAGTATACATATTTGGATAGTTTCCAAGTGTATACAAAAGATCTCTGCCCAAAATAAGAATGAGTGTTGGTTGAAAACAATGTATATTTCAATTTGTAGTTTAATACAGAGAGACCTACTCAAACATGTAGTGAACAGTTTAAAATGTATTATCATCATCATTTTATTTACCTTTAATGTTTTAAATAATTTTTTTTTTTTGCCTAAAAAAACAGTTGCTTTAAAACAAAGCTTTACTTCCTCTTGGCTCTCCTTGTCCCATTGTAGCCTGCACCGAAGTAATACTGTGGAATAAACAAATCTACAATCAATTACTATAGACTGGTGCTATGAGAATAGGCTTGTGATTTCACTGAAATGCCAATTAGAAAGAGAAGATGCATCGTAATTAAGGCAAAGTTTCTTTCTTACTTCTATTATAAATCTTTTTTCATCTTTGCTCAAATGTAAAGACATCCCTTTAATGAAAAAGTGAGGAATTTTTCTGCAGAAAAAGGGCTGATATCATTCCAGCCATTAGTTTACTGAAATAAATAAGGAATGTATAAAGAGAACTGTATTTGTGTTTTTGTCCTTTTGTCTGCCTGCTGTCTTACTGAATATTTACAACAATCAATGATGTGCTTCTCTATTTTTCTTTGTAAACTAAAATGATATTTTGATTCATTTTTTGTCTAACTCACCATGCAGAATAACACTTAAATATGACTGTTTCAAACTTTATCAAATATATTACATTGGGTACATGCTGTTAAGTTAATAAAATGTGCAACTAGACACATTCCTGTGTTATCTAAAATTATTATAACTTATAATTATGGGTAACAAACATTCTATTCCAACACTTTTCTGTTTAACAACATATTTTTAGAAATCAAGAATACGATTCTGATCTCTCACCAGTGTAAATATGGAGTAATGCCACTAAAGTAAATAGAGTTACTGGGTATAAAACCAGTATAAAAAAGGTCAGAATAAGGCCTAAATGATGAAAAGGGAAACCTCTGTGATGTTACTTGGTATCAGTGTCCTGTTCTCAATGTTACTGATCAGTCACTGAAATTTTACTTTGTAATTTTTTAAGTTCTGTTTCTTTTCTTGAGTACATTTAACTGACACTGTCTGAGATATACTGGATCCTACTACATGCATATTTTGTCGTATGACACCCAATGACCTGGAACCTACCTAGGACATTGACTTTCTACTTTAAAAATGCTATGTCAATTGCAGTCATCAGAGGTGCCTGCCATGGAGCCCTATTGATATGAAAGAAAGGAAGAAAGTTTGCAGAACCCTGTGCATTTGGAGCTCTTCTCCCAGTCCTAGCACTATGGTCCCTGTAGCCAGGAGGTGTGGCCTCTCTTGGAGATTGATGGCAAGGGAGAGACAAACCCTCTCTGGGAGTTGGAGCCTGGGAGTACACCACCTGAGCGGAAGCAGCTAGGCAGGACCAGGAGTATAAAAGCCAGGCCTGCCCGCTCAGACAGGAGAAGGCAGCCAAGGGAGAAGGAAGCCTCTCCCTTAGTATCAGAGCCTAGGGCTGCACCCGACCACTCCACGGAGGGGAGGCTGCCAGAGCTACCCACTGCATGGGGCGCTGAGGACCTGGAGGAGCTATCTCAACCCGGTAAACCAGAGGAGACCTTACGAGCTAGATCTTATGAACTGGAGAAGAGGCTACCGGAGCTGCCCACTGTCTGGGACACTGAGGACCTGGAGGAGCTACCCAAGCTGCCAATCTCCTGTGAGCCAGTGGAGATCCCAGGACCCTGCAACCTAGAGGAACTGCCCTCCTTCAACAACTCTGAAGAGTTCCCAGACCTGCCATCAAGCAACGAGGCCGAAGGCTTCTGGAGTTTCCCTCGGGCAGAGTGCCCAGAGTACCCATACAGCCCAGGAGACCAGGTACTCTAGGGAAAGAGTGGGAGGAAGTAGCCCAGGGAAGCTGAGTACAGTCCGGCTGAGCCTGTGCTCGCACTAAGGCCACGTTTTTCAGCTTCCTACCCTGACCTAGGGGTGATCGCCTGCTGAAGGCCAGAAACTGGGGCTTGCCCTGTGAAGGGCAGGAGACAGCCCCTTTATTTTGGACCCCTCACAGGGCGCAGGTGTTGGGAGGTGTGTCCTCCCTCAGAGATTGACAGTGAGGGAGAGCCACCAGCACCACCCACAACAGGGGACCCTTTACAGTCCCAATAAAATAAAAAAACAAGTGCAGTTAGTTAATCTTCAGGGCATACTACAAAGTACATTTTTTTTCTCCTGGCTATAGAGAAAACGGGGATATGGGTGACACTGGGATGTGGCTGCTGGGTGATGACTTTCTTGGTGGATTTATTAAATCTTTGTTGTATTTATGCTGTTGTCAGGGTAGTATTATCTGCAACAATTGCGGTGTCTGTCTATTTTAGTTCATGCATTTTGAAGGGTATATCAGTGAGGCTCAGAGCTTGGAATGGACGCACTTTTGATTAGTACAGTGCAAATCTGAACAAATAATATTTAGAGACTGAACGTCGCCAATGTGGAAAATATAGCTTCTGCCTTTTGGAGTTTACAGTCTAGAGATACTAGTTCAGATATCATAATGCATCAGATGAACACCTGATGATGGCCACATCTCAAATTTTGGTGGAGGTCATCCTTATATTGAAGATTGAGTTTATGCACTAATTTGGTGTATTCACCTTGAAAAGCTCCATGAAATAAATGCTTTTTAAGGACGGATTTTAGCAATTAGTACTATTTGATGTCCATACGTAAAGATGTAGTTAAACCATTCTGAATCTGCTTTAAGACTGGAAAAAAGCTGGAAAAAAATGGAGAATTCTGAAATATGTACTACAGTCCAAAGGTAGTTAAAACTAACTGAGAAGTCTAGAAAACCTATGCTGAAATTACACCATTTGCAGTTTTATCACTATGGTACAACAATTTATAGAGTTCTTTCCTCTTGAAAGGTTTTGAAGAAGCAAAAAACCTCGAATTAGCATGCACAGAAGAGCTTGTCAAAAAACTGAAAACATTTTCCTTGAAATCATTTTTATACTTTTTTCTTTGCTGTTTTTCAATGCAATTTAAAACTTTTCCAATGAGCTCTCATGCAAGCTATAGACAGAGAAATCATTTCATTAACCATTGAAATGCCTCTCTTGGGTGTGATGTTTCAGTTGTTTCACAGGACACAGCAAATCAGAACATAACATCAGTTGAGGGTGATGCTCAGTAGGCTTCTTTCCTGCAAACATACCTTACATATGAATAGTACCATTGAACTTGCAAGACCAGAGCCTCATGCTGCAGGAGCTCCAAGGTTCAAACTGCAGTTCTGGTGTCCAAAAGAGAAGAATAACTACAAAAGAGGAACTATGATATGGTGACTAAAGCAGATGGCTGAACATCAGGTGATCCAGGCTACATGACCAGTTGCGGTACAGATTTCTTTGACTTTGGACATGATATTTCTCGCTCAGCTATACCTCAGTTTAAGATGCTGTAAAATGTTCAGTCACCTATTTCAAGTTAGGTAGTATAAATACAATGATGTAGATGATTTTCAGATTTCAGAAGTCTGTATATACCACTGATGATATTTTAAATAGTTTTTCTATAATTGTATATTTTAGTCCTTGATTTGTTTGAAATTAGTGACAAGATGAGCAGCAGAATTTGAAGATTCATAGGAATTTGACAGGGGCCATGATATGAATGCTTCTGCTATGGCCAAAGGAAAAGATCATGGCAGTTGGAAGACCCAAGGCATTCACTACATGGTTACACAAGAGTAACCTAATGCTTTAAATCGCAACACAGTTTTATGACCAATCTTGTGCCTTTGGATTTGATAGCTGGCAAGGCACAACTGTGGTTATGGAATGAAAGATGACACACAGTAGGCTGCACTGAAGTAGATCTGGAACCCCAGGACGAACATCTTAGAGAGGCCAATACAGACTGATCGACACAGCAATGCCTGAACCACTTGATCATGCAAATTGGCAGATCAAAGACTAACATGATCAAACAGGGCTACTCTAATGACACAAAATAACACGTGAGTGTAGTGAAGTGCAGACCATGGGCTACCTGCTGATTTGTTGATTCCTTGGAAAGACCTGGACGAAGGAGGACCTTGCACTGGGACAGAAAGAGCCATCATTTGTGCATGGCTCTGGAAACACATCTAGTTGTGACAAGGACAGGAAAAGAAGAAGTCCTTCATTCAACCTCATGTCATCTCTTTCTGTCATTTAAATCCTTCTTATTATCTAAAAGTTAATTTTTATATAAAATTGCTTGCCAGGTAAAGGGAAAAAAAAAAACCTGAAGTGACCAGAAAAGAAATGATGACATTACTCATGATCCAAGTAACAAAATAGGTGTTAAATGGAACAGGCTTCAATTACTCAAATCACTATTTCTCATTAGTAGTACCGCATTTCTTATAATTGCATGTGTGTGTATATATATAAATATAATATATGATCTTGAAGACAGTTGAAGAGAAATAAAAGAAGAGCTGCATAAGGACAATTCAAGCAGAAGGAGCCATAGCATCAAGTTAGATTAAAATTGCACACGTACCCTTTTGCCTGGTAACTGAAATGATAATTTCAAGTCCAACTACTGCAAAAAATCTTTATGCACTATACATATTCAAAGAAATGTACAACACTGGTGATATGTGCCAGGATAGACAGTTAGCAACAGGGGAATTCATTTAGACATAAGGGGAGAGGTAGGTGGGAGAAAGAAAATTACATTAATATTTAATTTATTGTATTTCTACTTTTCTAATTTTTCAAATTTCTGTTAATGAGTTGAATGTAACTATGTCAACATCCACTATTTTAAAGATACTAATAGTTTGATACACAGTGCAAGTGAATTGCTACTTTTCCATATGCAATATCCTTATACTACCACTAGCTGTGGTTTTAGAAAAAAAAGTTAATTTGAAATCTGTTTGGTGTGTAACAGTAACAAAGTATACTAAATGGTGGCAAGGTGGCACCACACTCTAATGTGCTTAGCTATCACAGACTAAGCACATGAATCACATGATTTGGCTTGGTACTGTTACATAGTATGTACTATAGTAGAATACGGGTATGTCCTTTACCCTCATCATTTTTCACTTGACTTTATCTTGCGGTTTATACTGAGCACATGATAAAAACTTCCATTTTAAATATAATACTTTCCAGCAAAAGTTTTAAAGATATCCTTAATTGATCTATTCAGTAGTATTTCCAAATGGAGACATCCAGATAACCAGAGAGCTATATGAAATAATCTCAGGAAGACACATAAATAAATTATACATAAACTTCCATTGTGTGAACACAGGACTTAAGCATCTTCATCATTTAATCCACCCGAAACTGATAGTTACATACTTGGGTAAAGTGTTCAGAGCAAAACTGAACATTGTGAATTCTCAAAGTGTTTATATGTGACAATTATGTTAATCACACTGAGAAAATTTACAGTTGTTCTTAAATGTAACATTCTGTCTACTGGATGCAATTGATTATACAGAGGGAAATATTTTTGTCATATTTTTGTATCTACACTTACCAATATTAAGCATGACTCTTGGTTTCTAAAATTATCAATTATAAAATGTTGTATTCAGAACATTTTTAAAAAATCTCACATTTTTAAAGGTTATTTTAAATGCAGGCACTTTCAATATTGCAACTGATGCCTTCTGCTGCTTATGGGCAGAACACAGTGCCCTATTGACACTGATGTGCTTAAAGGATCAGGGCACAAATGTGGTGCAATCATGTCATCAAATACAGTAGGAAAAAGCAAAGCTGTGTGGAGGAGACGGGAAGTCATCTTATGGTACACTTGCAGAAATGTTATATATATAGCTTTTTTTTAAAATCCCTTTTAAGACATTAACTTTAAATAAAATCTAACTGGACAACTTTTAATTAAATAATATGATGGTACAACAAATACAGTAAGCCAGGCTTACAGTAACAAGTGTAAGTGACAAACAAAATAGAGGAGATGCACTTAGTTCAGAGCATTGGTTCTTAAAAATACTCCTACAACTGAAAACATTTTAAAAAGGAAACTGAGTGTCTTTCCTTGTTCTTGGTTTGATTCTGTGAGGTGATGCATGTCCATAATTCTGAGTGAATTCAGCAGAAGTTGAACTTGTGCTTAAGTGCTCGGCCAAATAGAGGTGGGCAGCTGAATCTAGGTCCATATCAGGAATCAGGCTCTAAAATAATCTAATAAAAACCCTCTGATAATAATCTTTTGAAAAGAGCTATATTACGGTTGCCAGCATCAAACTACTTACTAGACAAATGGAAGGGAAAAAATCTTTAACCGCAGAGTATCCTGAAGTTACAAAAATAGCAAAAGCATGCTCTAACTCTAGTTTAGCAAATAGAATTGAATGAAGACTGGGTAGTCATGGCAATTGCAGATGAACATTTCCCCCCCAAGCAAGAAATCAAAACTTAGAGTGCTAGATCACTTAAGTATCCTAGGGCTTGTCTAGATGGTGGGGTAATTTATACTATGAGGATGTTATTTCTGAAGCACACTCATTCTTTAACATAGCATGGTTTTCCTATGTTAATGCACGCTAAGGAACGTTTAATGCATACCAGCAGGGTCTGCAAGGACCAATTAATGTGAAACACATTAGTGCACTTTAGAAATCATACCTCCATAGTGCGTATTACCCCCCCACCTAGACAAGCTCTAAGTTAAAGCATCTCTATGTAATAATTATGAATAGTTCACAATATAGCCCACATAAATGAAGAATTAAGTAATATGAATCATGTATGGCCTGCATTCATTGCAATACAATTTACTGTAAAATGGCTGATACACCAATGTTATTTGGCTGTGTTAACATTTTGAATTTGTTTTGTCCACTTTAACTTCTTTAATGCAAGTCCAGCTACTTTGAAAGAAACAAATTTTGTCAACTCTACAATTAGCTCTTTTGTAATAAAAGCCATTCTATGCACATTAATAATACTGACAAGAACAGATGGCAATTACCACTTCTAACAATTATTTTTTCTGTTAGCATTAATTACTTCAGCTTAATTTCTGTTGTGTTGTCCATCGGGCACTTTAGAAGGTAAGGCGTTCAAGCTCTGTCTGTATATTTTCATTTAATGACACTAGCAGGATGCTGATTGAAACTGAAGCTCTGCTGTCATTGTAATTAACTCATTAGGGATGCATCCAAATTCATCATTATTGATAGCTATTTTTAAATGGTTTTCTAATAATATTGTACTTTGTAAAATGAGTAGTGACATTGTATCCTTATTGCTAATCATATAGTTGAAACATCATCTGCTGCATTTAACAGCAGAATTATCCATAAAGATAATTAAAATTTCTGATTCACATAAATCATGAGGCAGTTCTTTAGAGCTTCCTAAGTATCCTGATAAACCCAAAACTATTCTTTTATTTCATCTCTTGGCTTCAATTTCACTGTTATGAGTGCCCACCGTAAAAAGTACTTGTTTTTATAGTTGCTCATTTTTACATCTTACACTTTTTTCAAGTTCACTGGGTAACTGTTCTTTGTCTCGTAAATCCTTGAAAAGGATGCCTTAGTTTAACGGTGATGGTGGGAAACTTGTTACATATTCTGGTATAAATTAATTTTGAAACTACTGTACACAAAAGCTTGATTTTTCCAAAATTGATAATTTTTTTTCCAAAGGTTATTTGAAACTTTATATATGAATAAAATAGTTAATAACTAAATGCTTATCAAATGATTAGCATGATAAAAGAAGTAGGATGTAACTGAAGAAGCTTTAATTGATATCTGATGAGCGCATATTTCGGCAGAGGCTGGAAAGTGGCCAATGCAATGTTTTCATTTTAAAAAAGACCTGGATACACAGTTCGAATTTCCAGACTAGCACTATATTCCCTAAAATCCCACTTGTTCAGCGAAAAGGGAGTCTGTTTTATTGTATTTATTTGTTTTACAGAGGAACTTGTTATTCAATGGAATTCATTTCGCAATGCAACGTGAACTTTAACACTCTAGAACTGCAGAGGTTAATATTATTTTGATGAATGTTTCAGAAACAATTGCACCTATTTACACTGCAGTGACACCACTTTTTTGGCATCAACCTGCTTTAAAACCATTGAGTAAACACACTGACAGCACTGCAGAGAGCACAAGCCTGATTTTCCAATGATGCTGACCATTCAGATGTGGTATATATGACTGGGCGATGCAGCAGGTAACTCAGTGAAGAAAACAGGCATGGCAGGAAACGTGATGTGGGCACTTAATCACAGGAATCTTTACTGTTCCTTCTAGAATACAGATGAAAAACCTAAGTATACCTATAAGCTAGTGGGCTATTTCACCAGCCCAGGAAAGACTCAGTGCTATGCCTGAGTCTTTTTCAGGCCCATGCCTCAAGGAACAATTTATTGTTAAAACACAAAAAGCAAACAATTCCCCTGACCAAAGCAGGTTGCAGTTCACAAAGACCTTTACTCCTGCCTGTCTGAGTACCTGTAAAATAGATCTATAGCCCTCCAGGCTGATAGAAGCCAGTGAAGAATAATGATGCCCACTACAATCGTCAACTACCATCCTATCTCCAAACTTCTGGTCAGGAGGGAGAGAGATATGGGTCTCCACCCAAAAGAAGCAATGGTTGGATAGCTTAAAGCCTAGAGTGGGTGCCCTTCCCGTACTACAAAGGGGGAATACAGGTGCAGTTGCCCTTAACTGTGATAGTTAGAATATGGATTTGTACCATTACATGAATAAACACGTGTATGGCCAACTTTTCAAAACCAATTGTGTAAAATTTGAGCCAGCACCTTAAAAAGCCATATTTCCTTCTGCAAACTGGCTAGTTCATTGGCAAAATAGGTATTTTAGCAAACAACTATATGTGGACACTGAGTGATTTCATTTATTCAAACACAATTTAGGTGTCTGGACTTAGAGCCATTACCTGTAATATTTTCTTATCCAATCTAGCAAGAGTCACCTTATGTTTTAACTGCTCATCTTTGAGTTCTCAATGTTTTCATTATCCTTCTGGTAGTCAGATGACCATTAATAAAAATTATACTAAATATCTAGGTTTGGCTTAATAGTTTGCAATGCCTAGATGCATAGGCCATAAACAATAAAGCAGGTGCTAAGTGCTCAATGCTGACGTCATGTCTTCTTTTTAAAATATAATCAACTCTTTGATGCTGAGATCAATAACTAGTACTTAGACATTTTGACTGAATTTAGAGGCAAGTCTAAACAAATCTAGCAAGTAGTCTAAGTTGATAAAAATTACAGTTGTTTGCAGTCCCTTTAGCGTGTCTGTTTTGACAGCTAAGATTTACAATGGCAAATTCATAGCTAAAGTTGTAGTGAGGGGTGCTAGCTCCAGGTAAGTCACTTTGTGTGCCAGAGCAGTGCATGGCATACCGAGCGGGCAGGGGAGAAGGTGTGTAAATGATCTGCACTGTCTCAAGCTCCCAGGCTAAAGCAGAGCTGCCCTAGGGCTTTGTGCCAACTCCCAACAGCCCGACGGTGCCAATCAAACAGTTGAAGATTGCTGAGGCATGAGGATATCCCGACCACACCCTTTTCCTCCAGTACATGCTACTGATGTGGGTACAGGAGATACAGGAGACAACACAGTGCTCTGTGCTACCAGAGAATTTCTCTACACAGAGGGAATCCTCTACTGGGCAGTTGAGCCACGTTTACACCTGGTTTGCAAAGCAGCCTTAACATAGATGAAGATCTGGATCCTTAGTGCTAATTACACTCACTACTGATGTCTAAGGGAGTTAAAGTCAATGTGACTTTGTGCTCTTAAGTTACTCCTCCTTATGGCTCCTTGACATGTACATTATATAACCTTAGACTTCAACATCAATAGAGTAGCTGTAAGTAGCTCAAAGGGAGTCTGAGTATAAATGAATCTGACTTTCAAATCACCTCCATTTTAGCCCTTTATCTAGAAACTTAAAAAGGAAAGTTCACAGGCACAGCAGCACAAATAATTTAATAAGTATTATGCAGTTATATATTTATTCAGCTGTTAAATTTTTTAAAACTATCTCTTTATATAAACACACACACAAATAAATCACATAAATAAAATCATGCCAAAATCAGACTTCCAAGTTTGAGATTTAAGTGTTCTTGGACAAGAATGGCAACAAAGATTTTTGTTGTTGCTGAAGAGAGGAAGTAATATACCTTTTTTATTGCAAGGTGGAATGCATTCCAACATGTTTAAGTTAACAAATATTCTTTCCTTGTGCTCAGCTGTTTGTTTTCAGATTGGACTGCAGCAGGTGGTGCTAATGGGAGAGAGTGGCCCAGTGGAACTGATTCTGACTTGCTGATGCATAAACTGCTAAATTTTTTAAGCAGAGAGAGAGATGGACAGGGACTACTTTACTATTGCAACAGCCATCTCATATTCTACCCATTGTAGTTCATAAATTCACCATAAGGTAAACCATAGGAATGGAATGGGAAGATACCTTTGTTTTCTGAGATGATATTGTTACAAGTTGAGTGAAAATGTACTTAAGAAGCGTCCAATAAGTTATTATTAAAAGAGCAATTCACTCACCATGTCCTTTCAATGACCACAAAATTCAGCCTTGCATAATAGGAAGTACAAGTGTTCTTCCACATGCTTTGACATGATTTCTGCAGAACAGTTTGGGCTCGCCCAAAAATCACTATGGAAAGGATCCTCAGTGTTAAACTGTCATAGCTCCATTAACATCAATGAAGTTATGACTATTTTCACCAGTTGAAGATCTGCCCCCATGTGTGTAGAAATGAGATATGATTTTTATGATGATAGACATAATTTGCACCCAACTGTGTAAAAATATGACAAAAAATTGGTACAAAATGCACAGGAAATGGTAGCCGTTTTAGATTGAACTGGGGAATTAAAAGTATACATTTCTACAGATTGAGCTAAAGAGAACTGTAACAGACCCACATTTTTTGTAGCTTGGGGATGTGGAGATGCAAAATGCATGTTGACCAGTGGGTTATACATACATATTTTTTGTGAAGTGCCTTAAAATCTTTAAAATAGTTTTTCCTAATTAAAGGTTTCACAACACATTCTATCAGTAAAGACAACATACTTCTCTGTTTTATTTTATACTGCTCATGTCTTTAGACTGTAAAACTCTTTCAATAGCTATAAAGACAATTTAGGCATAACTGATATATGACTTCATAGAGCACCATGTAAAAGGGGTAATCACCCAGAATATTGAAAGTAGAAGAACAAAGTGGTCACTTAACCAACAGCTCTACTCTGCTGTATGGATGTTGTCTCCTCCCTCTTTTAAAAGGGAAATTCTGTTTCTGATCAATTATTTGCACAAGTACTTTTGGGTCTCAAATACAGTCTGGGTTTTTTGTGCCAGCTATGCTAAGGTCTCATTTGAAGAGCTGCAGCGGATTCTGGGATGTATTTGGGAATTCTGATGTAATTGCTTTGAGGAAAATTTATATAATTTTAATAACTTGATTTGAGACTAATGATAAAATAACTGCATACAGCAGAAAAACAACAGTATAATAGTATAGAAGTTGTGACTAGAAATATGGTTCAATCTGGAGGAAAATAAAGACAAAGACACTGTGTGGGGCTGCAAAACTGAGTGGATTGGTGAGAGAAAAGGAGGAGGAAGGCAAAGAAAGGCAAATCCAGTCTTTATGTAGAATTGAATATACTAGTCCTAGGAGGACTGACATTCTAGACAAAGACCGAATTTGCCACACCCCTCCTTAACTTTTCTGCTCCCTTTTTCCAGGATGCTATGAGCAAAAACTTTTATCATGCTGTGAGGATGACAACTTCTAAGGTTGATGCAAAAGTACATCAAAGTATGCGAGCAGAAATGTCTCATTGGGTGGTGGAACTTGATGGGATCGGTGGTGAAATGAGAACAGTCCAGCAGCAAGAGAGGGAAACACTCAGCGAGGGACAATAAGTAGCTCCTCCCTTTGAGATACTCTGGCACCCTTTGGCCAGCTAAGGAGGAGGGGTGCTGGCTAGCCAACTTTCACCAGCTCCTGGGATTTAACCCAACACAGGGGCCATGTAAAGCCTTTTTCGGCAGCTGAAGGTCTAGCCCATCGCCTCTCGGGGGATGAGGAAGGAATTTCTTTCCCATGGACCAACTGGTGGAGGAGCAGGGAATTTTTTGGCTTCCTCGTTGCACCTTCAAGCCGAAGTGGGTTAAGAAGGAATGAGCTTAGTACCTAATTGAGGTATTGGGGTGGAGTTGTTTATTTATCACAACTTGCAGCTGGTTTCCAGTGTGGTTAAGAGAATAAAATGAATGGTTCTTAGGGATAAAAGACCTGGGATTTTGGTGATGGGTCTTCAGCTCCTGGGGTACGGTGAGACCTTCTGGCCTTTAAGGGCTGAGGTCAGATCTTATGGTTCTTTCAGACCAACGTCCCCACCCTTCTGCACCCTCTGTCCCCGTTGCGGGAAGGAGTAGGACTCAGAGACAGCTGAATCCTGGGAATTAGGCTAAGGAGAGCCTACCCAGAGTTACAGGTTATATTGGAAAGAGCCCTGTAATCTCTAAACTGGAACCAATCAAATGCCTGGTATAGCAGAGTACAGGTGATGGGCAGGTAACACCGCTCCTCTCGGTCAACATTTAATAAAAGTTGCAGCCTGCCACTTAATTCTATGCATGTCTGTCCTCAGTTGGCTGCTGTGTCCACAGCAAGGTGATTAAGTATCAATCCCACCCATACAGTATTCCAGAAAGTATCTCTGCAACAGATGTGGTTTCCAACAGCACTGAGAAGAGGATAAACCAAAACTGTTCCCATCCTGTTCGCATCCTGGACTAAAGCCTGACAGTCTGACACCCTTTAAAATGTTTTGTACCACACTGATTTCTCCCCACTTAGCTTCTCTCTTCTGTCTAACCTCAATTACTGCAGTTTCAGTGTCAGCTTACATTTCTGAAAAGTTATATATATATATATATATATATATATATATATATATTTTAAATATAAGATTTGGAGAAAGGGGAGATAGTGCATAGTTTGGTCATTTGAGTGATTTCTTCCTGAAACAGCTTCCACAAGATGATTGATTTGTGTCGTTAATTGCAGTTGTGCACATACAGGCTGTTCCTTATCCAGACCGTTATGACAGAAGAGGTGCTACTTCCATAATCAGGTCTGGCATGAGAGATGCTATGTAGCTAGAGGATGTGAACAATCATGGACCCAACATTTCATCCATAATTGATTACAAGAGTAAAGTATTATTCCAACGACCACATTTCTAGTCACAATGTCTTTGCTGTTAAATTGCTATTTTTCTACTCCATGCAGTTATTCTAAGCATGTCTTAAATCAGCTTATGAAACTGATGTAAACTTCTCCAAAAAGCAATTAAATTGGGAAATATCCATGAATACTCTAGAGTCTACATATTTTTATATCATCAAATGTTGTAAAAGTACACAGAAATAGGCAATATTGCACCTGAGGCAGTCTAGCATTAAGCAGATGATCCAAAATTACAGCTTCTACCATATGTATCCTATTTGTCCCCTGATAATACTAAAATACTCACATGCTCACTATGTTACTGAGGTTGTGCAATCCGGGTAAGAGTATGTCTGACGATATATCAGTGTTCCAAAAGTATGAAAACAATGAATTCTACACAGTTTAAACTAGGAACCAAGTTTTAAAAGGTGTTTAACCTAATCTCTAGTGTTGAACACAAAACCATGCATATGTATAATTCTTCAGGAAGTGTTCCCCCTGATGACAGGGATGAGGAAAGTGGCAACAGCTTCCTCAGGGCCATTTACTCACTAGTCATCTATGTGCCTGCCACAACGATCCAGGTGCAGTTGACTGTGGATGCAGTACACTTGTGAAACAGGAACCAATGAAATACACATGCAACAGAATAAACCTCTTCAGAATCACCTACCTAAGTTCCTTTCATCTCCCAGGGTCACCAATGAACCAGGATACTTAAGGGGTGGAGAAGTAAGGTGATTTGGGGACCATTCACATTTTTTACACTTCTATATAAAATGTCAAAATAAATTTGACAAAACAGTCACATATACAGCTAATTTCATGTCATTATAAAATCTGTACATTTGCTATGGAAGTTATATATGCCCATAAACTGTGATTTGCAAATCATTACATATCCAATATGTGTGTATAAATATGAAAGTTTTATACAGTCCTGCAGCCTTAGAAGTCCACCTCTCTGACAAGAAGGAAGTGTTTTATTATTACTACATAAATTTGGTTTTATTCACTGAAATTCACCCAGCACCCAGGTGGAATGTTAAAGATCCATAACTACAGCATTGCTTCCTGTAATATAATTTGTAAACTCTATTTTTCATGCAGTGTCTGAAATATGTAAAAGTTATATCTGTGTGTCAGCAGGCAATGATGGCCTGATACATTCCTGAATGGCAGACATTTTATTAGTACTATAAAGTTTAAATTAACATAAAATTAATCCTTGAATTTAATTCCTAACTATTGTAGTTGAATGAAAGGAGCTTTATTACATATAATCTAAATTAAAACTGCATACCTGTAAAAGGGTCTTTAAATAAGAGATGTAATAAAAATATGAAAATATGTCTAACAGAAGTACTGAATAAATCTAATAAATCTTCATTCGTGCATTCTGAGAAAAAAGAGAAGAGAGAAAAATAGGTAAATGCTCCATTTCCAGATCATTCACAGTAGTTTGAGATTATGAGGGGGGATTATTTTTTAGCGAAAACTACAGATGGTGAAGACTAAGAACGCCACACAACCCAAAACAAAATAAATAAATAAATCAGATTTTTATCCCAGTTTCCTTAATATAATTCCATTCAGCACTTTCTCATGTGAAGTCGCCTTACATGGTAGGAGACACTGAAGAAAACACTTTCCAGGTTCTACTTCTGAGAGACAATGATTTCTGTTTGTTCTAGGGCATGTGATAGAAAAACAGTCCTTCCTGTCCAGCTAATGAGGTCAGAGCAGCTCTGTCTATAATATACATGCTCTCTTATGGTTCTGCAAGATGAAACTTGTAGAATACACCCATAAATAGGAAGACAAAGAGTGTTATAATTTCAGCATTTAACAACCCTCATATTCAAAAGGCAAAAAAAACAAATTAAGCTTTTTTGAAAGGAGAGGGACAAGATAAACTTTAATCTCACAAACATACATTCATAGTGATTCTAGTCTGATGCTCTGCCTCAGTAGCTCAGGGCCATAACTGAAACTGAGTGACTCAATGAGAATGATTAATTGTGAATTCTTGTTCTGTTTTTTAGTCTCCGTCATGCCCATTTTCTCTCTGTCAGACTGCTCAATGTAAGAGCATCCAAACCCCTTAATAATCCCCCTAATAAGTAGCCCAGTTCTGCTGATAGGCCATTTGCAGATTCTGTATACCATAACCAGGAAATCCAGGAAATCTTCCTAGAAAGCCTAAGGACTATGGATGAAATCCTGGGTCCACTGAAGTCAATGGCAAAGCTCCCACTGACTTCAGTGTGGGTCCAGGATTTAATTCTCTTTTCTCTGAAAGGATCAAATAATTATTAAGAAACTGTCAGCCTGTTTGTTTAATGTACAGATTACATAATTGGTAATACACCAGAAATTCAAGCCTCTACCATTTAAGACCTCCATAGAATTGAATCTCCTTGTGAAGCAGTTACTCAAAACCTTTACACTAATTGAGCCAAATAATTTGGGGGCGGGAGGGGGGAGGAGGGAACTGATCCTGGTCCAGTTTTTATTTGTCTGGTACTAGAAACAAAATTAGATTTAAATTTTAATTTCTCATTACAAATGAAAATGAAGAGAAAGAATAGACTGTCACAAGATCAATGACTAGAGTAATCTCAATTTAACAGAAATATCTAAGTTCCAGTTTCATGTAGATTATTGTAGAAAAGTTACTTTCAGAAATCATAAAACACCAAAATTTTGCAAGTGTATCTATATAAACATAAAGGAGTAGAGCGTTAAATATGTGAAATAGTTGTAACATCCTAAAGATTATGAAACGTCAGAAATAGTGTAATAAAGATATAGAAGATTGGAATTTTCTGTTCTTTGAGTGTGGAAGAACTATAAAAACACCTAATGAAAAGCTTATCTTATTCCAATTCTTCTTCTTTGGCATGGCATTTCAAAAACAATGGGCTGGGACTATAACTGAATCTTAATATTTGAAAACCATTCTAATATTTTTGGGTTAGCTAGACAGATGCTTGTATCACCACTCTAAGTCTGAAGGGGGCAGTTGTCTATGATGTATCGCATGGTTTGTACCTCACCACAGCCACAATTTAGTGATTCTTTGATTTTCCATTATGGAGGAAGTATCCACACCTTCCATGTATTGTCCAAACACAGTTGAGCGCAGTTCACTGTCTTTGGGGAAGCAGAATCCTGGGACTTCTTTCACTGGATTTTCAATCAGCTCTTTGGGACATCACAAGCAGCCCACGATTCAAGCAAGAGAGTGCTAGCATCCTTTCTGTTGGCCTGTAAGCTTTGAAATATGACTCAAGTATCTGGAGGTCATTGCTCATGAACTTTTCTGTGGCCTTTAGAGGTGACACTTGTGTTGCTAGCATAATATCATCTGACTAGATGAATTTACAGGATGATATGACCAGAATGTTTCTGGTATAGAGACTGAACACAGCAGATGCTAAAACAGATTATTCCCTTGTAGTTTTTGAAATATACCATCACTTGTTTTGTTATGGTTTCTCATACTTTTTTTTAATGAGTGCCCCCCCCCACACAGATTCCCAGATATGTGTTCCCAGAGCTTTTATGTTTAATCGGATGAGATCTAAATTTAGTTTTAGAGGATTCATTTTTTCATCAAAATTCATCAGGTTCATTGGAAATATTACATTTATGGAACCATATGACATTCTGTGATTTCTTGTGTAGGGGTTGTGCTTACCTATATTTATGAACAGAGCCTATCACATTGTGGATGCTACCTGACTACAAATAAACAAAACCAAGCAACAAATAATTGTATAAATATTAAATATAGTACCATTCCACCAGATAGTAGTGAACTATAGAAAACAGAGGCTAGAATCTAGCTTTAGGACTGGCAGAACTATTTATTTTGAAAAATCGACTGTAGTATTGCAGGGCTGAAGAAGGAGAAAAGGGTATTTTGTTTAGATGCACAACAATAGGTGCCAGGAATCCAAAGCCTCAATCCTGCAAACACTTATGATTATTGTGTTTAAACATTTTAATACTCCCATTTGTGTATCTCAATGTTTTATTTAAATGTATGCTTAAGTGTTTAATATATATGTGGCTGGTATAGAAGTTTTAACTTTAGAGATATTAAAATAAATGATGAATTTTGAGTACAGTCTCATCCCTTCTGAGAAACCTGTGGAGCATTAAAACATTTAACATACGAAGCTGAATTTTGTAATCTGATCCAGCCCCTTTGAGTCTCCAGGGATGTGCAAAGGGGCAGGAATCTCTCTTCTACTGGCCAGCAAAGAATTTCCCTGTTTAACTGGAATGCCCTGCTGGTCCAAGTGTCCCCATGTTGGGCTCTGCATCTGCTTCCCTGCTCCATCTCAGCTTAAAGTGCATGGCAGCGGAGAGAAGTGGCCTCACATTGTTCCAATGGGTTATGCCTGTGTCCCACTGACAGAGCATAGTGGAGCTCTGCTAGGCAGTGCCTATAATCAACTGGTGAAGAGTTTTAAGGACTCTGCATCAGTGGTGCAACTTAGGAGCAGCTCTAACTCTTGTTGAGGCTAGGTCTTCGTCCCTAGTCTAATGCCATTGAAATCAATGGAATTATATCAGAAATTAAATTAGATGTCCCACCCTCTCTCCTGTTTTGAGTGGAGCTCCAGCATAGAAGAGAATAAAGACTTTAAGAAAGCACAGAAAACTACAACTCATTAGCCTTGAAGGGGAGCTGTTGGGCAGCACTTAGAGGCTGGAGTAAGGTATATGCCTTTGAACATGTCCATGACTCCTACGAAGTTTAGGCTAATTATCCATCCTCCTGGCATCAGTGTCAGGCAGCCTGCATAGCAGCGGGAATCAATGCTACCTTTACTGAATTAATGGGTTTTTTTCCCACAAAACAGGTAAAGAGTCAAACATCAGAATTTAGTTTATTTTGGTTGCAGTGAGTTTAATGTAAATAATTATGAATGTATTGCTATCACCTGCTTTAAATGAATTTGAATGGTCCAATCTGTGGTAATGATGTCTATTATCAAAATTTCAAAACAGTAACATTCTTCCTTCAAGTAAAACAAAAAAGTGAATCTAAAAGAACACCACTGGAGCTGTACACCTCAGATACCAGCCGTTTTCACTTCACACATGCTTTTCTTTTTACTCAAGCAATTGCTCTGGGTCTATTTCCTTCTACATTAACCAAAACCCTCCATCTCAATGATTATGAACAAATTTATAACATGGATATTAGGATGTGTTGCTAGAGAAAAAGGATATCAACAAATTTCAAAATATTGAGGCATAACAATGAGATGGTAATTAATATACTCCACTATCATGCTAACGTCTAAATAGCTGATATCTAGTTTAAGCAAGCTTTTATTGTTAATCTGATTTTAACTATTTCAAAGACAGTTTTGCCTGTTTAGAGTGGATATTCCAAATATTAATATAAAATACATCAGATTAAAAGCATCAAATACTATTGGTGGGAGTACATTTGTCCACAGCAGCTTGATAAGGTCAGAATTATATGGCTCCTCTTATTTATGATTATCAGCCTGTAACCTCCAGGCACTTCCTAATGAAACTCCTTGCTACTGGCAACAATTTTCAAGCTGTCAAAATGTGCAAGTGAAACAGAAATGAAATATAAATGTACTTAACGCGCAGGAAGAACCTAGCACAAGACACTGCGGCAGAAAAGCTAGCAAACATTCCTTTAACTGTGTAAACCTAGAGTCTAATCTTCATTCAGTTTACAAAATAAACTCTTTTCCATTTCCAAAACGATAAGCACTTTTTGCTGAAAAAGTGTTTAGGCCATAAGAATTTTTGATGAATCAAAACTAAAGAGGAGTGTCAATTCAGAGTGAAGAATTTAACATTAGCGACTTTTCTGTTCATGATTTGTCTGTGAAATATTTAATATTCATAAATGTATTCACTATTCAAAATGAGTTGGTGAACAGTTTATGCAAACCCATTTCATCTTTTGTCCTGTTTGCAAAGTATTTGCTGCCAACTACTGGTTGAGTATTTGCCATTTGCTCTTTGTGCAGTCAATTGGTCACTTACCTCACAAGATATTTTTTCTGCTCTCTAACTGGATGCCTAACAAACCCACAAAAACCCAGATTAAGCAAAATACTTAAGATCATGTGTAACTTTAAGCCAATTCAGCTCCAAACTAGAACTCTGAAAAATAAACATCTTAAATGGCCAATTAAGGAAGGTGTAAAATTGAGCAGAGTTTTTGGGTATACATGAAGAGATAGGATAAGTAAATCTCCAGCTCTTCTGACTCTTTGCAAAACCTAGAACTGAACAAGTGGTAGTGAGATCAAGGTTGAAACCACAGGTGGCAGGTATAATAGGCCAGGGGAGGCTATGCTGCTGACCTGATGCCGGATGCTTGGGCCATGGTTGCTCCTTCTCTTCCCCTCCCTGTTGGGATTGGGCTTCCACCAGAAATTGTTGCTTGCTTATTATGTGCTATGGAGGTTCCAGGGTAGCTGAGGTGGTGGGGCCTCAGGCAGAAAAGAAAGGATGGAGAGCTAGCTTTCCAAAGGGGAAGCTTCACCTGCTGCCCATGGTTGAAACATATTAGTGGAATAGACAGATTATAACACATATTAAAACTTTAGGGTTCTCACAACTTGCTTTGAACCATCCAAGTGTTGAACACTGTGAGAGACAGGATGCTGGATGGACCATGGGTCTGAGCCAATAGGGTGTTAACATTTTTTTCATTTTTAACATTTTTAACATTTTAAATATTTAAGATTTAAAATTACTCAGTGTCTTGAAATGCAGCTACTTTTCTGATAAATTATAAAGTGCTTACCATGTTTAAACTACATGTTTTCCTACATTAGGAAAATAGATACATTATTGCACGATTTCACAAGGTTTTCTGTGCCTGAAGTAAATCTCTTTGCAGACAATCACTGACTTTTGATTTCATAGTAAACAGTGGAGAAATCTGTAAAAATTTGCCAGCATGCTGAAGATATTGAGATCACAATTAAAATATATATTCCTGCATTTACAAGCTTTTAGTTAAAATTTACACAAATATGTTACTTTAGCCTGAAACCGCACTTCTGTCTAATAATTCCTATTAGCCACATCTCCTGAACCTCCAGAGAAAGTGGAAGTGTCTTGTGTATTTTTGCCTTGATAGTGGGAAATGTCAGGCAATTTTTTAAAGATACTTCAGTCTGAAGCTACTATCTCTCAACATAGATCTTCTAATTTACTGACTATTTTTGTACCAGCAAATCATTCATTTCATTTCATTTCTACTTGAGTGCACAGATTTCCACTTTAGTTATTTTCAGAATTTCAACTTTCACACCAGAGAATGGGAAGGGAGTTTCGTGGAGAAGAGGTCAAAGGAGTTTGTTATAATCTTTCAACTCTACATAAATCAAGAGATGATCTCTTCCACTGATCATCGTTTTCTGAAAGGCCCCTTCCCACCAATTCTTTCTATAGAAAGGTAAGAAGATTGACTGGTATCTATACAGATAGGGCCTGGTTTAGGTCTTGGAATCACATGAGAAAACTGGAAGACTGGCTCCTCATGTACCTCACTGATGGAGTGATCTTTCTCACAAGAATCAGTGCAGGAAAATGGAAACAGATGATATGAGAAATGAGCACAACTTTTTATAGGTTCCTGCCTTTACAATTCCTGCTTTGGGATTTAAATTTCTATTGTGCTGTGACAAACAGTTTTCAGATCATATACACTGCTCAGCTTTGTTTTGGTGCATACACAACTCACTACTAATTATCACTTAATTACAAAAATTATAGAGCCAGATCCTCATCTAATGTAAATCAGTGTAGCTTCATTGACTCCAGTTGAGCTATGCTGATTACACCAGATGATAGGAAAGGAATTAATATTTTTCATAAAGAGTTCAGCTTTAACTGCTCTTCTGTATGGCCTTTTAGCATTAGATGAACATTGTGAACATTACCTAAGATTTATGCTTTTGGGCTGTCAGGTACCTTGAAAAAACCTGTCACTGCGTTTGTAAGAGTAGTAGTAAATATTCCAGAGTATTCAGCTTCTACGCACATGACTGATCAAGACTCTTATTCAGAATTTTCAAAAAGATTGTAATAATGTGATATTACTTTCTTATATTGGCATTAAATATCATAAAGACAGATTTTAATATTAAAGAATCAGTGTAGCACTAAAGCTAACCTAAAAAAAAGCTAAACTCCACAGATTGTACTATTCTGGTTAGAAACTATGTCAGAATAAAGATAAATATGAGTGATAATTAAAAATGTTAGAGAGGGGGAATAGTAAACCACAATTTTCAACCTGAAAAATAGTTTGATTCAGACTGATTCAATGGCCAATCATTGACCGAAAAAGCTACAAAGGAGAAAAGGGCAAACTGATTAGGACATATAAAATAAGGGATATCCTTCTAAATGTATTGAGTTTAATACGTCACTGGAACTGTACATTGACAGGTTCACAAAGGTCAGGATACTAAACCCACCCATGACGGTGGTATATACATTTCTTGCTCTCAATGCCAAATACTGTGGAGGTAACAAGTCTAGTCTGTCATAGAAAGGATCTTTATACTAATGTGAACATTTTGAAGAATAGGACTATTAACATTTTAAAGCTTTGCAGAGAATTTAGTTACACAAATAATAGAAGTAGTATGGCTAAACCAATCTGAACATTTAGGGTGAAGGGTGGGAGATTGCTGACTATTTTAGGCTAAAACAAGCAGCGTCTGGTGTGTTTAACTGTGATAAAATTTGTCTAAATA
Source organism: Mesoclemmys tuberculata (assembly GCA_007922155.1). Taxonomy (NCBI): domain Eukaryota; kingdom Metazoa; phylum Chordata; order Testudines; family Chelidae; genus Mesoclemmys; species Mesoclemmys tuberculata. Next base: position 32,717,063 of record ML675624.1, on the reverse strand, counting down.
TAAATGTTTGTCAGTTCAGGTTTCTGTAATAATGAAAGTTTAATGGCTTCAACTTTATTTAAATGCAGTTTAGAAACCTTCACTGCTACTGCAAATGCCTTCATTGAAATATTCTGTTGTACTTCCTTGAATATATTCATTTTTAATTCATAGTGCAATGCAAGTGTCAAAAGTCAGTTAAGCACTGACTTTCTTTCCCGTCTGGAACACAGGTTTATAGCTTTTATTATACTTCATCCTTCAGTAAATACAAATTTACATAACACATCTGATTTTTTAGAGTTTTGATTTATGTTCTTCCTCCTTGGTTTTTATTCTTTAATTGGTATGACTTACCCTTCCCACTAAGGAAAGCAAAGTATATAAAATGAATTATTTCAAAACGTGTTTACAATTTGAATTTGACAATAGCGCCACAGTAGAAATACAGAATGATATGTTCCAAACCAGTAGGACTATACTATGCAAAGATTAGAACACTATATCAAATGTATTGTGTATTTTTGTCTATAGTCTTGGTTTCAAGCACTGATTATATGAAATTTTAAAAAATAAACTTCTATATTGTTGCATGTGCCCAAGATATTACATTTAGTTATAACAACAATTGTTATTTCTGTGGTACATGTAGTAGCCATTTGGATCATACAGTGAATACCTTATTGTTTAATACTACTGCTTAATATTAATTTTCAGGTGCTTGAATGATATCTTGGTAAAGACAGGAGAGATACAATATCAGCTTAACATCCAATATGCTGTCAGAGAAACCAAATTTAAGAAATTTCAGCTTTTCAGAAAGTATGTATGAACAAAATGAAATTGCTTTGACATCAGGAACATTACCTATTTAAATTAGCAACAAAAGTAACAAAATAAGTTTAAAATCAAATTTACCCATTAACTGATTCTCAGTAGAGAAACAATTTAATTCATAGATTCAAAGGCCAGAAGGTACCATTATGATCACTTAGTCTGACCTGTTCAACTTCCAGAGAACTTGTACCATATAATTCCTGGAGCATATCTTTTACAAAAAAAATCCAATCTTGATTTCAAAATTATCAGAGACTCCACCATGACACTTAGTACAGTGTTCCAGTGGTGAATTACCCTCACTGTTAAAAAAATATGCTTTATTTCCCTTCTGAATTTGTCTACCTTCAACTTCCAGCCATTCGATTGTGTTATATCTTTCTTTGCTAGTTTAAAGAGCCCATTATTAAATACTTGTTCCCTATATGGGTACTTAGAGACTGTAATCAAGTCACCCTTTAACCTTCTCTCTGTTAAAATAAATAGATTGAGTTTCTTGAGCCTTCACCTCAAATCAGATTTTCTAATCCTTCAATCATTCTCATGGCTCTTCTCCAAACAATTTCCAATTTATCAACATCCTTCCTGAATTGTGAGCATTAAAACTGGACACAGTATTCCAGCATCAGTTGCACCAGTGTCAAATACAGAGGTAAAAAAAACCTATCCCTACTTTCCTATTAGTTTGCATTTTACCTTTTATTTCTTTGTAACCAATTCTGACTTTTATGCCTTGTTACTTGTAATCACTTAAAATCTATCTTTCTGTAGTTAATAAACTTGCTTTATCTAAACCAGTGTGTGTTTGGATTGAAGTGTTTGGGAAACGTCATTTGGGATAGCAAGATTTGTGCATATAATTTTCTATTAATAAAATGACAGACTTTCTTTGAGCTTGTATTGTCCAGGAGGACAATTGTATTGACAAGTCTGGGACTGAGAATTTGCTGCTGTTGTATTGTATTGACAATACAACAATTATTGACAATTGTCGACAATTGACAACAATTATTAACGATTATTGACAACAATTGTCAGTACAATTGTATTGAGAAGTCTGGGACTGAGAATTTGCTGGTGTTGCTCACACTATAATGAAGGAGTCGCTTTTACATGTTGGATGCTGTGAGTGAACAGGACAGGAGTGGTTGCATGGCGAAGCAGTGTAAAAAACAACCCAGGTAGGAGTACTTGGTGACACAGCTGTTCAATAGTCCAGACTGTACCCTGGGTAATGTCACAAACCATAAATATAGAAGTACAGGCGCAACAGCAGTGGTCTTACTGAAATCATATTCAAACTTGGTATCACTTCTCTACTGATGCTTGAAATTTTGGCCTTAGTAAAATAAGCATTGATTTTATATGTTCTGCCAGGTAATTGGGGGGAAAAAATAGTTGTCACGCGGGCTGCAGTAGGAGGGGGGGGCATTTGTGTGGTTTGACATTATGATGTCAAAATCATAATAATTCATGTAAGACATGCCATGTCAGGTACTGTTAGAAAGGTTATAATATGCTGAATAAGATGGTAATATTTATGTTCATGTGTAATATGTGTAAGGAAAGTTATGGAGATCTTTGATATCCCTGTATTTCAAACTGTGCTGTGGAAGACACACCCCAGACAGAGAGGCGGCAGGACAATAGCTTGCTTAATAGCCCATTCAAGGCCTTATCAGAAGCCAGAGGTCCGGGAAGAAACTAAAGGCATACCTGAAGAGTTACCAGGATTGGCCCATGTGACTATGGACTTCATTTTGGTTCCTGTAAAGTTCCACAAGCCACATGGCCAGTAACAGAGGGTATATAAGATCAAATCACAGAAACCATTTTGTCTTTTGTCTTGTTCTGTGTTCCTGTCCAGCTGCGGACACACCTCTGGATCAACACACTTTGCAACTGAACTGAAGGACTTAGACCCATCCAGGTACTGGATGTACACCAGAGGAACTATACAAGCCTGCAACTCCATAATTGTTCTAGAAACCTGACGTATATGGACTTTTAAATCATCTGTATGTATCTGATTGCTTTAAGCCTTTAACACTTCTCTTATTGTTTGTTTTTCTTTTATTAATAAACCTTTAGTTTTAGTTACTAAGGGATTGGCTGGCAGCGTGGTATTTCGGGTAAGATCCAAACTCATAGTGAACTGGTACTGTGGCTGGTCCTTTGGGGATCAGAGGGAATCTTTTAGTAAAGAGCATAGAGTTAAAGCAACTGGTCTCTTTACTGGACCTAGTGTCGGTTTTGGGGAGCCAGAGACTGAAATGCAGTAAAGGGGGCTGTGTGTATTTGCACAGTGGCTTCTTGATAACCAGTGTGGGGGAATCAGAAGCACTGTTTTTGGCTGGTTGGGAAGTCTGACTGTGGTGTCACCCACCAGTGCTGGGAGAATTTGCTCTCCTTTTGCAGCCTGCCCTGACCCTGGCATTATCAGTGGGCTACCCTGGGCACGGACGGGTTACAATAGTGATGGACTGAAAGGACTCTATTAGAAACACCCCCACTTACAGATGATTCCCCATTTATAACTACATTGAGAGATCCTTTTGTAGAGTGGCAATTTTGCCACAAAAATGGCTAATGGGAAGAGCATTCACCTCAGATCTTTGGAGAAAGGATGTCTCTATTATCTGCTGATTGAAACTCAGTCACTTTCTTAATATACAAGTCAATAACATTTCACTATAAAGTTCAACATGGAGTCAACATAAGATAGACATGCATGCACCCACATGCTGAAAAATATTTATACAAGGTCTACATTTATATCAGGAAAATTTTGTGCTGTGTGATTGGGTTAATAACTCGGATCTGAAGAATAATACACTCAAGTTCTCAAATCAATGAAATACATTATAAAAAGACTCTCAGGCACTCATTTTTGTAATAAACATTGCAAAGTCCTTGGTTCCCAGGAAAATAATACAAGAGAGAGAGGCTGTACATTAGATGACAGGTCACCAGAGTAAAAAGATTTTTCAGTGTTGCTTTTCTCCCTTGGCTATTTTTTTCCTTTTTCCTAATATTCATCTTTTAGCTACACATGAAGCTCCACTGGTGTAATCCTGGAAGTGGAATTTTTGCGTTCCAATCCTGTCTGTGACACTGATTTACTGTGAACCCATGGATAAATCACTTAACCTTTCAGTATATCAGTTTCTCATTTGTAAAATGAGGATACAATATTTACTAAACTTGTATGAAACTAAAAGATATTTTTCCCCTGGAAAAAGGCACATTTTCATAAAGTCTGGTGCTTGAAAAAATTTGGAGCTGATGTAGCAATGAGACAGCAACTATCTATGACTTTGAGTGTATGTGTGTACGTGTTCACGTGGAAGTTTGAAGATGTGAAATTTTCATATACATATACAATGTATACAATCATCCTACATCACACTGATCATGATTACAGTATTTATATGAAAAGAGTATGTTGACCAAACATTGACACCTCATGACATGTGCAAACTATACAGAAATAAACAAAACAAACAAAAAAAAACCTCCAACCTTTTGTGATCATCTGGGATTTACTTGTACTTTCATAGATGAAAAGTGTTAACTAAAAAAATCCATATTAAAGCTCATATGGTAAAACCTTTCTCACGCTCTAGTTTTCTTGGAGTATTAATATTTTTGTTAACAACATCTTTCACCTGAGTAGTTACATTTGGATGATTTTCTACATGATGCTGTTCATATACATCTATTGGGTTGGTTTTGTACTGATACTTATATTGTTGTGTGAACCACAGAAAGGTTTCTTTCTATCTGTAGTGGCTATGCATCTCTGTACATGCATTTTAAACTCACTCAGATTCTGTTTCATTCTTGATGTATGGTCTTTTTCCCCCCCTATGAATCTCACAGGTCATTACAGCAGAACAAAACTATGTATATTTTAGGCAATATAAGTTTCCTGCAATTTTAAAAATGTTTTACATTTCACTTTTTGTAAACTTTGTAAGGTCCAGTCATCCTCCTTTCATCTGCCTGACTCCCCCCGCTTCCCACTCATCCCAACTGAAATCAACTCATGGAATAAAATTTTGTGAATTCAAAATTTCACATGAAAGTACTTGGTTGAGGATATAATACAGTAAGGGACATAATGAGTCACATGTGACCTTTTTTCACTTAATTATCGCTCTGACATAAAGCCCTTCCCCAGTGAGCCCTTTAACAGTTGATCAGTTAACATCCCTTCAAGGAGACTTCCAAGCAGCGCCACTGCTTCCCTCACATCCTAGGCTTCTTTGGTGCAGGCTGTTAAGTAACCTTCCTTCACCCTGTAGTCATGAGCAGCACTGATTTGCCCTCTGCTACTCCTATTGCTATCTTTTTCTAACTGCCCAGGAGAAAAACAAAAATGAAACCTCTCCCTCTGAGAAAATGGCTTCTATTAAGATTTTAGACTACCGAGGGTTTGTGGATTCTAAGGCCAGAAGGGACCATTGTGATAATCTTGTCTAATCTCTTGTATAACACAAGCCATAGAATACCCACCCCCCCAACCCCCAAATAATTCCTAGAGCATATCCTACACTATGGATAAACCAGACAATAAGAAAAACAGAAGACCCAATACCAAGTGAATTATATGACCAGTCAGAACCATCACCCCAGTTCACATTACAAAAAGTTAGCACAAATAATATTTTGTAGCCATCCAAACAGTAAAACCACTTGTGAGAAATGTTAAAATTTTGAAATTTCATAAAATTGCTCTGATGTTAAGGCCATTTGGTAAGCTTGAATACAGGAATATTTTGATGAGAAATCATTAGATACTGATATTTTGTCTAGTTTGACGTATTTCACAGAGGACGATATAAACCTCTTGTGTTACCTTTATTGATCATTGCATGAAATATGGTTGGAAAACAAGAATCATTTTTATGAAAATGTTTGCAAAAGGTTTGTTTTATTTGTCAAAAATTTGAAGCTTGTAATTTTCAACCAAGTTTAGAAATTAGTAAATCCTTTTTCATTAAAATATTAATACTCGATAAAATAAAACCATTCTCAAAGTAAGTGAAAAAAATCTATGAAATATGTCTGTAAACACAAATGAACTTTGGGTATTAATTTTATTATTAAACACAATGTTAACAGATGGTCTGACTTTCTAACCAATGTGAAAAATCACAAGTAATATAAAATCTGAAACAAAAGAGAAACAACTTTTCCTTTCAGGAGGCTGTTCACTTTCACTAAGAATTTCAAATAAGAATCGAAATGCTATCATAATACCAGGAAACTAGAAAGTAGATTGAAAAACTACAGGATAGGAGAGGATAAATTGTATCAGACTTGTGTGCTGTGGGAAGGAGTTCCGGCCTCAAGTTTCTCTTCTTTGGTCGAAGGTCAATTGCATCCTTAACAATATATGGTGACAATATGTTTATTTATAGTGGTTAATTAGTCATTGGTTCATGACACTGGTTTATATTTTGTGAGTGATGGTTGTAATACAAGAGAAACTCCTTTTGCAGTTAATGACTGAGTGAGCATACAGATAGAGTGAGCATAAATTGTTTGGCTCTTTTCCTAAGCAAAATTAATTGGTCAACTTTTTTTTAAAAAAATCAGTTATGTCAAGGCAATTTTATCAATCCAGAGTGTCATTTCTCAAAATGAAGGTATTATAATTAGAATATTTCAGATTTCTGTAATACCTTTCTTCCAAAGATCTCCAAGCTCTTTACAGATATTTATTAAGATTTATAATACTCCTGGACGTAGGTCGGTATTATGGCCATATTGCAGGTGCATTTCAGCAGCAGCAGATTATGACTTATTCATAGTCACAAGGCAAGAAAAAAGAGAGCTGAAAATAGGATCCAGGAGTCCTGATTCCTGGTCCTCTAATCCAGAGGTTCTCAAACTGGGGGATGTGATCCCCTGAGGTGTATATATTCCATGGGAGAGGGCATGGTAAGCCGCTCTGTCTTCAGATTTAGGTGGCTGGAGATTGGCAGCCACTCACTGGGCATCTAGCTTTGAAGGCATGTTTTACTATGCCACCCTTACTTCTGCACTGCTGGTGGTGGCATCGCTGCCATCATACCTCAACACTCAGCCATCCGCCACCACTCTCCGGTCTGCCTTCAGAGATGGGCAGCTATAGAAGTACTTGTGTGGCAGGTGGGGAAGGAAGGGCACAAATTACTACAGACACAGAGAAGGAGACACGATCAAAGAAATTCAAGAACAACTGCTCTAATCTAACTACTGTACTTGTGGTGTTGCTTTTTGTTATCATAACATATTCCAGATTGGAAGATGATGACGACTGACAAAGGACGGGAACATGTTGCATGTATCTTATTATTTTGTGTTCTCACTTGACAGAAAGAAAACACAGAGTAAAAAGATGACAAAGACTATGTAGATTATTTAAATAATTTCATATTCATTACAAATTTTATAACTACTACTTTGTTTCCATGAGATCTCAAGAGAGGTACATGTTATGAACACATGGACAACAGAGCTTTGATATGGTACTATACTTTGTCTGAATGAATGACTAAGAGATGTCACTATAAGAGGTCACATATGATTTATGAATGCAGATATATTAAAATACGTATCTAGCAAATGAAGTATTCACTAATAGTGCGATGAAAAGACCTATGCATGTAATTAATGAGACAAAACCTTTATAAAGGTCAAGAGCTTGAGGAAGGGGGGCTTCCACGCAGCTGAAGGAAGGAGTTTTCCCCTGCCCCCATCTCTACCCCGATGCTCTGTAGGCTCTCCTACAGGACTACAGTGTCATCTACCTCAAACTACTAGGAATTTCCTGCATTTCTCTTCCATAAAATGGAAACCATACCATCAACATAGCAGGTTTTAGTGCAGATGTCATCAGGGAACTTATGGGGATCACAGCTCCTGAGAGAGAGATTCTGCTATGAAAGAAAAGGAAGCTCAGGGGGAAGTACAAATGCCCCAGCTATCTACAGATGCCCCCAAATCCACAAGCTCATCTGGGATTTTCCCCATGAAGGTCACTGCAAGGCTATAATACTCAAAATTCTGCCCCTTTGCCCCCATTTTTTGACATGTAGGTGAAATCGTGGCCTCAATGAAGGCAATGGCTGTTTTGCCATTGAGTTCAATGGAGTCAGGATTTCATCCATAATTCTAATTTCATCTATGGTACAATAATTTCATCTCATACATTTTTAAGTAATTAATTCTTTTTCTTTCCATATGGTTTTGGCAATGATAAGTGAAATAAATTGAAAATGAAGAAAAAACCTTTTCAACAGTATCTAGACTGATCAGTGAAGGCAGGATATCATTATAAACATCTTCATTCTTCCAGAAATCCCTGTGGTGAATTTACTTTTGATTGGGGTGGTGGGAGGAAGTAAGGAGTCTGCATGGCCTTGAGAGGTTTCTCATCATTTACCAATAGAAGCCCCTAAGAAGTTTTACTGAATCCAGGCCAAAGGATACTGCATATGTAAGAAACTGGAAAACAAGAATGCTGCTGAATGTTTTAAATATTCTTAAACAATTCTCCTAAGCCTCTCTGTATATAAGAATGAAGTACATTCATAAAAAAGCCTTTTCTGGTACTTAGAGACAAAAAAAAACATTCGTCAAGAGTAGCTTGAAATATAATATTTCAGTTTTACTATACAGTTAAATCATGTATCAGTTCATGGATTAACGTGAAAATGATAAAATGAAATAAAACTATGTAAATATTCAGTAAGTCAGGCAAAGATAACTTTTTTTGGAGAAAGAAAAAAGCTTATTTTTAAAAGATTCAACACAATTATCTTTGATAGTTAGTTTGCTTCTTCCAAATAATTTCAGCTGTCAACTGTATATACGTTTCTTAAAATATGCATTACCACTTGTACTTTTTCAGTTGTAGTCTTACATTAAAAATGTTAAACAGAAGTGCCAGAGTTGTCGTCCCCAGTGTATATCTTAAACTAAGTAATTTACCATGCTTTAACAGAGCTATCTAGCTAAATAAACATGGATGTTTCACAAACTACTTTTAAATGGAAATACTCTTTACTATCCCAAGAGACTTCAGAAATATACATGACCAAATTAGTAAACAAGAAGTGTGAAACCAGAAGGAAACCACAAGTTTTCTAATGCTTGCTACCTGCTGCAGATTTCAATGTCACTGTCAATAGATTCAAATGGCTGACTAGATGTAAGTGATGAGCCCCGGATCAATACAATGCCATATACTTTACAAAGAGGTTGCAATTACTGACTTGGAAAACAGTCCAGCAAAATTTCAATATTAAGTCAATGCACTAAATGCTTTTATTTTGATTCGTGTTATGGTAGCTAAAATAAAGATATTTTAAGCTGCTTCTTAAGACAGGTTTATGTGTCTATGCAGAGTTTACTATGATAAACTATGTACAAAATACAAAGTAAGGCAAGTAAGTAACTCCCAAAACAGTTTTTATGTTATTTCATAATTGTTAAATAAAAAAAGATGGAAAATATCTTGGATGAAATAAACCACTAGTTTCCTATTATACTTTAACCTAATGCACAACTAGTGATAATGCATGGATGATATCACAATCTCATTTTATTTTATTAAGAACTGTAATAAGAGATGAAAAGTCCCATATAAATATGAACATTTCAAAAAATAACATTTTTAATATAACTGTGTATATTTCACATATAATACACCCAAATTATATGTTTTATTATGAAAACCTTTTAAACAAGCCTTTATGGAAAGCTGTACATTCAGATAAGATAACATTTTATTAATTAAATATCACTGAAATTCTTTTCTAGAATTTCCAAGAAGCATCCCACCAACTATTAATAATACTTAGCTTTAAAACAGAGAGTTACATCTTTAAAGTAAATGTAAAGTAATTAACCATTGATAATTAATCCTGTAAAGTAGTTGCTACCACTGGAAGAGAAATAGGTCATCATAAAATAAATAAATAAATAAAACGATATTTTCATGGTATACCAATTCAGTATATTCAATACTTCCATAGTCCCTTTCATTTCAGTATCTCAGAGACATTTAAAAACATAAAATAAGTAGGCTTGAAAGGATTAGATTTTTATCAGTAGATGTTGGTAAACATAAATATCATTGTACATACATCAAGAAAAAATAGTTCTATTAATAATAACTAAAATTTACAGATAGGCAAAGTAAGAAAAATCCTGCTTGAGACCTTTTCAGAGGATTTTATTTAAGGATATTTACTCTGCATATTTGGACATGTGATACTGACATTTTGTGTTTTAACAGTTAGAAAGCTGAAACTTACTGAATCTCAAAAACCCACAATCATTAAAAAATGATTGTCTGATATGCCCTGTGAAAGTTTAAATAAATGAAAATAGAAAAAAATGCTATGCCCCACAATTTTGTGCAACTGTGAACATTTACATTGATAAAAATAGAAAAAAGCCTTAAAAATAAACGTTATCCATTGAAATTTTAAAAGATTAAAAATCAAGTTTTGCCAATTAAATAAGAAAAGCCTGACAATAACAGCTGCTTGAAAATTTTGAAATGTATACATTTTCTGATAAAAAGGGGACAGTGTTTTTGTGAATATTTTTACCATTTCTTCTCACAAGACACTTTTGACATGGTAAGAGGGAACTAATTCAACAGCAATGGAAATGCTTCACATTGGTGAAAAACTGTTTAACAGAGCATACTATCACTAAAAAGTTTAGGACAAGAAATGAAGAAGAACATCATATCCAATTCCAAATGCAGTAATGTTGCTTAGGGTGGCAGAATGTTTATATTTAAGTTGGAATTTGGCCAGAATATAAAACTAAAGGTCTTAATTTTAAAAAATAAAAAAAAATTTTTAAAAAGTCATGGACTTTTCATCAGTCACAGGGGGCAGAACTGCTTCTAGCGTGTATGGTCATAGCTGTAGTGACTAAAATGGAGCTATTACAATGTAAGCTAGCTCAGATTCTGCTCCGAGTTATCAGGCGCCTGAATATGTCGCACCTGAATGAAAATATATTCAATAGTATTGCGTCTCCTCACAGGATGATGTTCTGTAATTCTGAGGGAAGAGTGCCACCTACTGAGGCCCCAACTCTGCAAAGAACATAAACACCCGCTTAAATTCCATTGAATTGCTAAACCAGGCCCTGAATCAGAAATATCATTCCTTGCAGCTCTTTAAATATCTTTCATCCAAGTAACAACCTTGCTGACTGCTTAGCTGGTGATATCTGACAGCTTTGCAGCACTAAGACTGCATAGCAAGTTGGTAGGAAAAAAGAAAATTCAGCCTATTTTATTTTCTCAGGTTCCTATTCCAGATAATATTATTTTTAGCTAATTTCTGCATTTCATATGGGACTGCCTCATTGATGTATGATAGCTTCAACTGTAATCATTTTGAGTGCAACAAAAAACCAAATACCACATTTGTGTGAATATATATATATATAATTGTCCTGAAAAGCTGCAAAAGTGACAAAATCAATAAAGTGACCTAAATTGAACTAAACAAATATTTTGCAAATATAGACATTTAATAATATTCCATTTTTAATAATTTAATGCCAGTGTGTCCCTTAATACTATTTATGACTACTGATAATAGGAGTCAACGTTTGTACTCTGCTACTTTGCACAGCCCCAGAAAGCCACAAATATAATTGGGAAACCTATCTGAATTAAATGTGACCTGCTACACAATGACATAAAACCTACAAACTACCCATTTTAACCCTGAGCAGTTCTTAGTGGGGAGAGAGCTACTCAGATACCATATTAAAGGTGCAGTATGAAAACCAGAATAGAAGAGAACAGAATGCCAACTCATGTAAATTAACTTCCCTGCTTCAACTCTGTGAAGAGGCTGATCCATTTTACCACCTCAGGGTTCATAGCTCTATCCACACCTGTAGGGCTGGATTAATTCATCTATATAACTTGGTCCTTATGGAAGCAGGATACACTTCCCTGGGAGGAAGAAGGAACCTTATGCCACTCACTCTTTGCCACATATTGCTGATGGAAGATATCCCATGGTCAGTATTCTACTTGGAGATCTCCTTCATCACTTCAGTTTGAGGTGGTGGCCAAATGGCTTCTTTTTAGTTTCCTACACAACATCATTTCCCACCTTAGTCAAGGGTAGCATTTTCCAGTATTAAAAACCTTGACATTTCTTTCCTTGCTGAATGACATTCAACCTCAGATGATTGCACAATGCAAGGGGAAGCTAAGTTTTCCTGTAGAATCAGGAGCTGCCAAGGACACAACTTTGAGTTTGCTAGGGCCTTTAGATTTTAAGGTATAAATCTACAGAGAATTAAGCCTCCTTTTTGTAGGCACAAAATGAATTGCAGATTGAGATCTGACTATTTGCATCTCTGACTACCTTCTGTGACCCTGACAGAAAGACATTAGAGGCCAATCTATTCTAATAATTTGCACCTGCATACAGACAGCCACAGCTGAGGAGACATAGAAAACTAAGAACTGTGTTTGAAAAAAGCTTTACTGAAAACTTGTCCAGACAGAAATATACAAATCAAACATCTGAAATACCTTGCTAAATTGATTTCTCTCACTCATGCTCCAGAACTCATCATAACAAACATGAAATGTCATCACCAAATCCATTCAAGTTATTGAAGTACAAAAAACTCTTAAGTAAACACAGGGTGAATTTAGACAGGGCAGGAGCTACTCATTTAGAGAAAATGAAATTACACATAAGTAAACTAATTTTGCTTTTCTTCTGTTGAGTGCCCAGTGTTCAACCAGTACAGCACTGACAGAAACAGTGGTAACAAACTTCTGTCAAAGAAGGGAAGGGGGAAATAACCCAGCAAGGAACTGAAACACTTAGTTTTTCTTCCTTCACCAGTCAAATACAAACTTTTTTACCGCAAGAGAAGAGGGGAAATCCTCCAGACCCTAACTCTGTAAGTGACACTCTGGCTTGGTCTACACTTACCTAGATATTTAGTGGCAGTCGACAGGAGTTATGCAAGCTATGCAGAGTAGGTTGCGTAATTCCTCTCGACTTCGTAACTCCTCTTTTTTTCGGCGTCTTCATTGTTCTGCGCCGAAGGGAAATGTATTCCCATTGATGCAGCTCTAGACCACCTCAGGGGGTGGTTTTAACATGTCGACTTTCAGATCAATTGAGCAGGTCTTCACTGACCACTTAATTAATCCATATAGGTCGATCTGACGGCGGCGAATTTGTCACCATCAGTGACGACATAACCTGAGTAAGGCTAAAAACATTGGGCCCTGCTTCAAACAGTGCTAAGGATGTGCTGAGACAGGAATTCTATTTTATCCTCAGCTGAAGATATGCTTTACAGTGCTCTTCCTACTGGAGCTGTTGTTAGGCTGAAGAATAGGAAAGGTGAAGGAAAAAAACCTGCTGGCAAGAAGGCCCACTGAAAACAAGCATTTTTGAGATTGTAAACTCTTTGTGGCTAGAATTTTTTTGTAATTCTGTGTGTGTACAGTGGGTGAGCACATTGGGGTCCTTATCCTTGACTAAGGAATTTTATATTCTAGTGTATTTCAAATAAGTAATGATACAGGAAGAAGAAACCTGACTGTCCTGGCTGCAATATTACCAGAGCACTATCAGGGTGAGCAAGAAAACAGCTTAGAGTGTTTTTTTTAATTTTGTAAATAAGGAGAGGAATCTCATATCTCCTTCTAAAGTCTGGCATGAAGGCAGAAAATGAGTCAGGTGTCGTATAGGGTAAACCAATACAGGGGTAGCCTGTACTGAAGAACTTTTTCTCCACAAAAATGTTTTATTAAGCAAGTTGTTTAAAATTTTATCACATTGGAATTACTATCACTTCTTCATTTTTAGGAATCAACATTGACTCTGTGGTACAGTAAACTGGATCACCACGAGGAGCTAGAAGAACATGCCTCACCTTTGAGGAACACATTAGTCCTTTAAGTCTAACGTTTTTATTAGAATACAAGGTACTTATTTCATACCAATCAGTAATAGTGTGAGAAAGACCTTAGAAACTGTCAATCAGTTGCGGCATGAGGAAGAGGTAGATATTTTATTCACATATACCTGGATAGAAGTAATCTTTAAGGCTCTAATTGTGATCCTGGTTGTCATTGTACTGTTTTCTCACTTTAGTTGTCTGATTAAACAACAAAGGGATTAAACAAACATTTTGTGTTATAATGAGAGTCCTGTGGCACTTTAAAGGATAACAAATTTATTTCAGCATAAGCTTTTATGGGCAGAAACCCACTTCATCTGATGCATATTATAATAATTTGTATTATAATATAATACATGATATATGTATTAAATTTCCTTCCCTGCATCATACTGAAGTGTAAGCCAGTTTGTATGCAAACTGTTATAAATAGGTTACTACTATCTAAAGTAATTAGTTTAAGGTAATCATTATGTAAACTGTGTGCATATGTAACAAAATGTACAAAATGTTATCATGACCTAATCTCACAGTAACATGGTGGCAAGTCTTGACACTTTAAGATTCTAAGGCTTTCCTGGGAGCAAGATTCCTAGGATTCTTCACAGAATCTTTAAGCTGACCTTAAAGAGTAGAATTTCATAAAGCAGCAATGCATAGCATATTTTGAAAACTACTGTAGGAGCTATGTTAGCAATATACTAACCAAAAGGTATGAAACAAATAATTACATCTAAAAAAGGGCATAAAGAATTAACCAACAGGTGTTGAAACAGTTGGAAAGTTGCAATAGAACAGAAAATTATAGAAATAGCTTAAAATAAGAAGCGTGTACCAAAAAAAGGAAATAGATAAGGACCAGAATGATAGACAATAAGGGTAACGAGTATAATTGCCCCTAAATCATAGGGCAAGTAAGACTGTCTGCCGTCTGTATGCAAGCTGTTAGCAATTTACAGGGGAAGGTCTTCCACAGCTCTTGGTAGCTATATGGCGCTCTCTGTATGTGCTGTTTTTACTTACTGTTGATCAATAAATCCAATCAAGCTGATTTATCTCAGTTTTGCTATTATTAAACTAATCAGGACTTCAGAGAACTCCCTTTCACTAAACATATAATCATAGTTACATTTTATCAGTTATTATCAATTAATTGGTTATTGATTGACAAATTAATAATAGATAATTCATAACAATAAACAATGGTTTTCTGATACTTCTCTAAGAAAGGGAGGTGAGTGGAGCACAAGGGGAACAACTGTGCTTATGAACTACTACAACTGCACTTTGATATAGAGTTATAGCCTTCAATGGGAATGTAACAAGTTACTGATAAAACAGCTTTTATTGTTTTATTAAGATTTAATCAAAATAATTTATTGTGAAGTCATATATGGATTAAAATATAGAAAGTGAAAAATATATCAAATGTATGAATTTTTATACCTCTTTTTTATTTTCTATTTATACCTATCCAAATATTCTTTCAGAGATATATGTGAATTTTTCTTTAATCTTTTGCGATTACTTTGCACAAATAACCATGTGATTGACCTTCATTAGCTCACAGACAAATTTGATAACTAGTACATTTATCCAGTCATAGAACAGAAAGAACACCATATGCCCAACCTTACCTAAGCAACACAACATGAATTTCAAATAACAAGCTAAGAGTAAATGAAATTTTCAGGGGGAAAAAAATTGCCAAATACTAATTTTAAAAATGTATTCATGAAAATCATGATCTTATTGTGATCATTCCAGAAACAGAAAAGAAGCTAAATAAATTATTCATTATGAATTTTTCAATGCCAACGATTTAAGAATTTTCATTAGGAATTTATGCTGTTATTATTTACTGCTGTTTGTTTGAAATAACCATGGAGGAAAATAAAAACACAATCAATATTTCTTACTAAAGTGTTCAGTAGATGTCTGTGTACATACAATTCAGAGGAGAGGAATTCAATAGAATAACCAACCAAAGGTGTTAAGAGTGTATGTCTGTTCTCCTGCATCATTATTGCCAAAATATATCCTCTTTTTAAAGAATTGAATTTAAAATTGTTACTGAATATCAGAAATACATCTTTTTTTCTGATTAAGGCAACTATTCAATGTGGAGCTGATTGTCCAGAAATTGCATATACTGTCATGCAGCTCAGAGAAAACATATAAAAAAGGTTGGATTGTGCGCAAAGTAGTATGCAAAACATGTATGAATTGGACCCAATCCATTTTCATAATGTTTATAACTTGTAATGTTGATTTCCCACTTTGTAGCAGGAGATGAAGTTACTGGATAGAAAACAGTGGCATGAGAAAAAAATAAATGCACTGTGTACAGTACTCATTACTCAATTAGGCGTCTATTTAATAAAAATACGCCCTCAAACAGAAAAAAACATAATCTGCATTTAAATGTTAGATGCTTCTCAGTACATTAGCTCCATGGTAATTATATCCACTTTGCCAGAGTGTACATAGTAGCACAAAAGATCCACTGAGTTATTTATTTATTATTATTATTTTGTATGCAGTACAATTTTGTACTGATGAGTGATAAATGAAATATACTTTAATACACATGATCCAACATAATTTATGGAACTACTCATATGAGAATGAAAATGAATTCAAATGAGATTTGGGACTCTAACAGATGACATCATAATAGCATTAATAAGTGATATGAAGGATACTGGCAAGATACAATTCTCAGTCCCTAGATAATAAAGACTGACTTCCTGATAAAAAATGCTGATTCATATTACTATTCAAACTAATGGATCTGATAAAGTCAGGTTAATAATCTGTAGCTGTACATAGAGGAAAGAATACCATTATGATAAAAATCACCTTATTGTATTTTGAAGTATTAAAAGAGATTAGATTGCCAGAGATACAGCCAAGGTGGATTTTTATTCCACACCCAGACAGACGCATTTTTGGCACCCAAACATAATTACAGGTTCCTCATAATTTATTAATGCGTATATCTGCCACTCATTTTTTAATCAAATCCACTTTTCAAACTTTAAAATGTGCCATTTTTAGTCCAATGACAAAATGATACTAGACACACTTATTCTTTTGGATACAAATCAGATTTAAAAGATTAAATTTTAACAATATGAATTAGACACTAACACAAAGTGAAGGCTATATACAGATCAATCTAGTTAATCTGTTATTCAATTATCTCATAAATACTCTAACAAGTCTTCACAAGATAAAAAGTCACAGTGCTTGATATACCACTACCAAAAAAAACCAAACCTGCTTCCAGGTTGAAAAATAAATAAATAAATAGAATAACATAACACTGTAATGTACAAATACAAGGCTAGAGTCTGATCTACACAGATTTATACCATCCTAGAGTCTGCTCACAAAGTTTTGTGATAGTCACACCCCTATACAGTGGCAAAACTACAGACATTTTCCTTTATAAACATAAGAAATAATACGTTGTCCCTTAACACTTCAAGTTTTCTAGTTGGATATGATATTCCTCTTCACATCCAGCTGTAACCTGTTTTTAATGTCTTGTATTACATTTAAAATTTTTACAGAACATTTGTATTATACATGGCCGTTAATGAGGCAAAAGTTACTTCTTGGATAAAACAAGTATCTTAACCTAAGTCTGTGCATAACTATGTGCATAAAAACACAGCATGAACTATGTATCTGATTCTCTTCTCATTACTCCACTGTAAATCAGATTACCTCCACTGGTCAATGGAGCTGTGTAACTGATAGAAAAGTCATGTCACATATCTTTAGAAATACACAAGTGATATTAACAAAATCAGCAATTTTCTCTCTCCTCAGTTTTCCTCAATTAATCTTGATCCTGGGTTAGATTGTAGATAAAATAAGTTGGCCAAAATTTGCTTTTACAGGGGTGTAAATCAAGAATAACTCCACTGACTTCACTGGAATTATTCCAAACTTGCAATGGTTTTACTGAAGCAGAATCTAGACCACTGGCTCTATAGGCAGATGTTAATAGGAAAGACACTTGTGATATATTACAAGGATACACAAAGTGTGGAAAGGTCCATGTTGCTGTTTGGTTGAAAGTCATTTTGATACAATTTCAAAAGAGCATTCTTTTAATTTCCCCATCCTCACAACTTCAAAAAAACCTCTCTTCATTTGCCAGGCGTTCCTACATTTAAGGCTTCTGAATTAGGCCCAACAGTTATTCTCTCTCCTCTGTTGGTCCCGGTATATGAGAAGGACAAGGTAGGTGAGGTAATATCTTTCATTGGGCCAACTTCTTTGAAGTTTGAGAGCTTGACCCTGCCATCAATCATCTTTTTTTACTAAAGATGAAATTTGCAGGAAAGGGAAAGAAAAATAGTGACAGCAAATGAGAACAGAGGATGTTCTGAAATTACACAGAGGTCATGGCAAAGAATGGATTTGGGTTGCAGGAAGAGGTGGTGTAATCGTCCCAGAGAGGGATGAAAGTAGGAAGGGAACATCAGAGGGAAAGATTTTCATCAACAGAGCTATGAACAACAGCTTACAAATTCATTATTCACTGTCATGGATATCCATCCACCAGTGCTATGGCTACCTGTGACAGCACGTACAAGGCCTTCTCCGTCCCTTCCTGGAGGTGTTGCCATCCTGACACACCCACCAAAAGGAAAAGTATCACCTGGGAAAAAGAAGCAGTAAATGTAGACCTCTGATCACTGCCTAGAGAAATAACTCACTCTCTGGGACTGATGGAACCAATAAGACTTAAAAGTCCAGGAGGAGATAGTAGCCATTTGAATCCCACCAGGGTGAGACAGGAAAAGAGATTCCTGGTCCTACCGCAGAACATCCAGGCCCAGGTCAGGGCATAACAATATGACTACATATTCAGTTAAAAATGTGACAAACTATTCTGTTGTGGAGTTTTAAAGCTTAGATGGACATTTTAAATTGCATTTTAGTTAACTGTTACAGGACTAATAAGGGACTTGCTGCATGAGATGCCTTGCTTCCGGTAAGCTTTAAAGCTACCACTTTAAAACATGTTTTTGTTAAGTGATGGCTAACAATTCTCTATGACGAAGTTTGGAAAAAAAAGTTACCTTACATAGCTTTATCGTGGAATTTAATTATGTCACAAATCAGGTGCAGACTTAAGACCAGTGTGTGCTCATTATGAACTTGTCCCTGACTCAGTGAAGTCAATCAGAGTTTTGTCTTTGATTTAAATGCAAACAGCATCAGGCCCCATTTAGGCCCCAGCACTGTGATGTAGGCCTTAACCAGAGCAGGCCTGGACCATGGATACGTATTTGAAGCTTAAGGTTTAATCCTCACACTGAGAAAGAATAAAACTAGGCATTATAGATAGGGATGTTCTGGACACATTGATTGTTTGTTCACGTCACCTGAGGCTCCACTTTGATAATTGACTGCTTGAACACAAAAATGGGAACATCCTGCCTAAACGTTTTGTGATTTATGACACATTGGGGTCCTGTTTCTGAAGATCTATGTATGAATGTTTGGTAACATCCTGAAACCTACTTGTGAAGTAAAGTGCCCAATGAGTATCAGGAATGTGGTTGATGTGTAAATCACGGAGTAATGAGAGGGCAAATAACATTTCTTTTATTTCCTTTTAGTAAAATTGGTATTAATAAAATTGGTGTAGGTATAAGGATTTTATTATGTTAGTAAGTATAAAATAATGTACCAATGTAATGGTATAAGAATGTAATGATTTTTAGTAAGTATGAATGAGGAGTGAATGCAGTTTGAGTCTGCTAAGATAAGACAGCGAGGAAGTAATTGCTGAGGTAACGGTTCTCAGCCTCCAAGGGCAGGAGGTAGAGAAGAGGCTTTTGTTTAAAGAACTTTTGCAACCCAGATGGCCAAAGATCAAGATAACCCTTGAAAATAGGGGCGTTAACACCCAAGGACAGGAATAAGACAAAGTGTGAAATGGGAATGAAAGAATAATGGGAAAGCTGCCACACTTGCAATATCAAATGTAATTGTCAATTACATCAAACAAGGAGACTATCCGACATGACAAAATACATAGACCCGAAAGGGGATGGATAAGTATAAAAATGGGATGAAGAAACCTGGACTTTGGGTTCGTTCTGCAAACCCCAAGGAGCATCGTGCTGCGACCGACAGAGCCTGGCTTCATTCTCGTGTCTGAGTCACCTGGCCAGTGATTCAGTTCAAGCAGCACAGAAGCAGATAATTATATCCCTCCTGCAGAACTCTGTGTGTGTGTGTGTTTTAGGCAACTGCTTTTTCAAATACTTTCTATATTCATAATAAACGCTGCATACTGCCTTATCACCTGAATGAGATCCTGCTGTTTATTTCATAAGTGTAACGCCCAGATAAACAATAGAAATAAGTGAATCCCTTTAGATAGAGCAATCTATCTAAATAGCTTCTTCCTTCTTGTGCACAGTAACTGGATTACTTAGCAATACAATTAGAAGCCACAAGGCTAACTCATTCCTGGCATTCAAAGCCAAAGCCTGATTACTATTTCCAAAACCTCCCCAAAAGAAATCAACAAAATACTTTAAATTTATCTTTTCATATTTTAGGGTATTAATACATTATTTTGCCCAGTATATTAGAAAAAATAATTCTCTATTTGTGTCTATGGAAGAATAAACAACAGCTGACATTTGTCATCACTCACAACAGTTGAAATGTCTAGGACAGTAGCAGTTGCTACTGCAACTGTGATGTTCCCTCATCACAGATGTACTGATGTCACACACAAGAATTCTGCAGGGTCTATTCTTCCCTTAATGTGTGCCCACAGCTCAAATTAATATCAAATCTGAATAAATCATATATCATTAACTTGGATACCTATTTATATGTGCATAGTGTTAATATTTATAACTTCATCCACAGATGTTAGTAACTTACAAAAGGTGGTAACCATTATCTTCATGTTACAGATAGAAAAATGAGGCAGAGAGAGATTGAAGTTAGTTAAAGCAGAGGCTGCTTAGCACCACTGAAATACTATGCCACGTTTTTAGATGCCTAATTTTAGGCACTTGTGTTTGAAATTTTGAACTAAGTTCACACAGGGAGCCCATGGCAGATCAAGAAATAACACAGGTTCCTGACTCCCATTCTAGTCTCCTAGTCATGGTATTATCTTTCCTTAAAGAATGAAAAAGCGCTATGAAACATAAAAAAAAAAAAATCTTCATCAGTAAACTGGTATTTTTGCAAACGTTGACTGCAAACAATGAAACAATTTTGAGTAAAATAACCAAATTGTTATCCTTCTTACCTGCAATGGAATTAGAGATGTACATGCATGTGTTCAGATGAAAGGTTAAATGGATAACAGTTTCACAGAGATGGAGGA
Source organism: Mesoclemmys tuberculata (assembly GCA_007922155.1). Classification (NCBI taxonomy): domain Eukaryota; kingdom Metazoa; phylum Chordata; order Testudines; family Chelidae; genus Mesoclemmys; species Mesoclemmys tuberculata. The sequence goes on along the minus strand of ML675624.1, from coordinate 32,695,891 downwards.
AACCATAAAAGAAAATGTATGCAGGGAGGAGGGGGATGAGGAATAAGAATGGAGGGGAATGATAGTGGAGGGTTGCAGAAGAGGAGGGAAATATCAGAAGCCAAAGTCGGGGTTTTATGCCTATTTTATTTCCAAAAATATTATTAAATCAAATAAAGATGAGATCTGAGTTGACAGAGATAGCCTGAGACATAGACTGAGTGATATCATGTTCATAGAAGAAATTCCAGGTACATAATAGAATATCTCACAAACTGACCCATTCCTATTTAGTGAATCCACGCAGAAGTGGGTTTTTTTTGTCAATGTGGAGACTTCATAGTCTGTTGCAGCCTTCAAGCAATCTATATTTTGTTACTATTTTATACCTTTCCATTCACGTTCATTCAGACCCTGAGTCCAATTTGTAGGCATCATAAATCCATCCAAGGGATGCATATCATGAACGTGGAAAGGAGTCTACCTCTTCTCTTCAGCCTCATTCCTGACATTTATCACAGATGCTCATTAAAGAATTTATTCTTACCCCAAGTGAAGTCAATGGTAAAATTCTCAACACATTTCAGAGAATTTATCTCAATACTCTTGTAGCTAATCGACAGATGCTCTAAAAATACTGCCCACTGTCTGTTGAAAGCTGAGTTGACAATTCAGTGGGCAAAACATTTTGCACCTTAACAAACCCTTAATGCAAGCATGAAAAAGACTGATAACTCAGCAATAAGAGTGTGACACTCTTATGCTCTTTTAACACATTTACTGTGTATTATATTGACAGATGAGAGTTTAAAAGTCTTTGGAGCTATCTTCTTGGCATTCATATTTCTCAAACTATTCTCCCCATGAGATTTCACTTCTTCGACAAGGATATTATATGTTTAGGTAATAAGGACAGACTTTGTTTAACATTTTGATATCACAGACCTTTGTAAAACAGCACCTAATTTGGTTTTCTATGTTAACATGTCAGAGAAGTCTTCAATATGTCTCAAAATATACGGAAGAATTCTGTCAAAATATTACTAATGCTGAACAAAATGTCTACTATTATATACAACAGGAATAGAAATTCTCCACATGCTTGCCTATACTATATGCATTTGTGTCAACCATTGTGTATTTTTATATTATTTTTGTAACACATCATTTTCTTTCTTAATGAGTGTATGTTGTGAGGAGACAACTGTTTGATGGTGTAGTGGATAAATGCACTAGCCTTTCATCAATGTCAATCTATAATTGGATTATTCTTTGACACTGATGAGAATGAATTTGGTAGTCTCTTCCCTATCTCCATTTATGAACATCTAAAAACTCATAATACAGTTCAGCACAATTGGAACGTGATATATTTTTCTAGGGAGATTCACTTCTAAAACTGCAAGCACAGTTCAGGCTACTACTGAAGTGGGTTGCTAAAATTCTCTGGTGAAATTTATACTGTCACATGGCTAACAATTCAGCGCCATTTGTACACGATTTTCATGGGTGCTAAACATAATTTTTCTCCAAGCAATTTTTTTCTGTTAAATTTGTTCATAGACAAGAAGATACAATACATATATGTTCAGTACAAATATCAGAAGGCACCATTAAAAGTTCATTCATAAACCTCAGTTAAAGGGAATAAAAAATTGAGAGAAATGGTATATCTTTAGCCTACTTCTAAATGTAGTTAACACAATCAGAAATTTTGTAGCATTACTAAAGCTGGTTGGAATGTCTTTTCCCTCTGTGAACAATTGTGACTTTTTGTCAAATAAACATATAAATAAATAAAGCTTTTCAGTACTCAGTCAAATTTTTTTAGTTTTCAGCAAAAAGTTACAATATAAATCTCAATGTTTTCCACTGCAATCAGAAACATTTTTTGAAAAAGTAATTAAATCTTTTCCATCAGTTTTCCAAAGCATTGTTGCAAAGGGAAAAAAATTAAACAGCCCTAATTACTAGGCAAAGTATTCTATAGTTTTAAAACATGATTAACAAAGGAGTGGTCTATGTCACCTTTACTGTATAGGCATATTTATTCCCTAAGGCACATAATTTCTGTTAACAGAAGTCTCATGCATGCTGAAGGAGAAGAAACTCCTCTTTGTGTAGTATGCATGTGGTATACAAGGAATATAGGGGGCAGAATGCAACAGAGAAAATTATGTTGAGGTGAAGCTTCCCAGTTCATAGAATTTTCAAACTACTTCAGCATTTTGAAGATGTTGTTCTCATTTATTTCTTATTCCTATGATTCAGTGCTATCAGGGTCCAATGCTGGCACACATTAGTTACTTCATGTAGTTACAGCAGCTCACCAATATACAGCAGTTTTACACTAATTGAGCTAATATTTTTTAAAAAGATCCATGATAATAATAATACTTTGTATTATACTATGATTTTCTTTTGAACATCTCAAAATGGTCTACACTAGGCAAACTCCAATGATTCTACTGGAGGGCCCCCTGATTTATATCAGTATGAGATGAGAATAAGGTTCTAAGTTCCCTGCTGTAAACACTAGATATCAAAAGACTGCAAAATTAATACAAGAGAAAAGTGAATTGTCTAAAAGCTAGGGATTTTGCATGACTATTCAAAAGTATGCAAGACTTCTCACATACAAGACTTCTTTTAATGAATTTAACTATACTGCAAAACTCTTTCAGGTATTTGGCCTCTTTTCAGCAGAGAGTGCACCAATGATGCTAAACTATTTTGTGGTTTTGTAACCTGGACAAACATCCATAAAGTACTAGAGTGAAACCAACAAACTTTCATTTTATGTGCAGATGTGAAGAGCCACTAATATGTGAAGAGCATCACCTAGAGTTTATATTAAGCCCTGATGCTAAAAAAGAATTAAATTTCCTTATAGTCACAGTTTAGCAAACACAAGACCACTTTTCAAATGATTTCCTTTTTAGTTTAGAAAAAAAAATGGTTATAAAATCATTCTAATGATGATTTACAGTGTGAAGTAGTGACAACAATTTAAACTATGATAGTTCAGAAAAAATAAGAAGTTCCAATTGCAGCAACATTTGATTAGTGATGCAGGAAACGAAGTTTCCTAACCATTTAACAATTTTAGGCAATATTGTTTTAGACTTTAGTTAATAAAGTTAAAATCTTGAAGTTCCATGGAAGAACATGATCAGAGATCAATGTAATTTGGTAGCAAAACAAAGCACCAAGAGAGGCTATCTTGTTGATAACATTAAAACAGGCTTAACTGGCATGAGTGGATTAACCAGGGCAGGAGGATAATTCATAAAGGGATAAAGAAATGGCGAATGAATAAATTGAGATGTAACAGAATTGAAAAAGGCATTAACTGTCAGAAGTGCACTAAAAAGACAAAAGATGCTGTAGATTTCATCTAAATTAACTTTACAGAAAATGGGGAACATCTATAGTTTTAAAGATGAAAATATGTTCATTATAGTCTTTTTAGTGAATGGAGTAAAACACTCTTACTGTGGTATGAGAAACAAATGAAAAGCTGAATGTAGAAAAAAAATTCCAAAAGATTTTAGAAATCCCTGTCTAAGTAGGGTAAATCAGGGAAATAGGAGTTTCATTTGATGATGTATATCTTAGTTTCCTGTTTCGTTGTAACTTAAGATACTTTGCTGGGGAGTAATATATATGGTTACTATGGAGAAACAATGTTTTTCTCCTCTATGCACAATGTGGTTAATTTTTTACTAAACTCCACTTATTGTTTTTAACTTTGTTCCATACTCCTATTTTCCAGTTCCCAAGCATGACACATACCAGGAAGTTATGTGACTATGATTTTCTTGGATGGTAATTTGATCAGACTATGAAATCTGACTGTGAAATGTCTTTCTGTGAAATACACAAAACACAGAAAAAAAGATCAGAGAATTTCCACATACGATTTGCAAATGGGTTAGGATAATTACAACAAAAATATAGAATATACAATGGAACATATAGGGTTCTCAAAACTCAGAAATGAATGAGGACCATTAACACATAGAAATGTCTCCTGCAAAGCATAAACCAGTGAGAAAATTTAAAGCCAAGAAGACATAGAGAAAGAATGTGCGCAAAAGTCGTTTTATGTTCAGATTCTCCCAGCCATGGTTTTTGTTTGTTCGTTTGAAATTACTTTGTTGGTGGGAATAGTAAAAGTGGCAGCCAGATGGTATTAGTTTGGAACTTTAAGCGTTTGATATACATAAGGAAATGCATGGTTGCTTGAATCTAAAAAGAAAAGGAAAACAAACATGAAATATCATCCATGTGTACACTTCCCACTTCTCTTTTGACTTCTGGATATTGTTATTCCAGATCTTGATTCATTTGTCCTGTGATGAGGAGCTTGGAGGGCTGGGCAGACTAGTGGTTAGCACATACGACTTCTGACCTCTTGCCTCTGTCAGGGTGGTGGAGGCCCATGATCCTGGTCCTATGCTGGACATCTGCTCTCCACCCATACATGGGCGTCAGCCCTTAAGGGGATGAGGTGTTGGGACTTGGGCCCTCCCTGTCTATCAGGTCTGAGCCCAGGGTTCTGTGGGAAGGAACACTGGCAAGATCCTCCCTGAGGCAAGTTTAAGTTGTTTCCCTGAGCTACTTTCTACCTATTTGTCCTTTCAGTTTGCCCATACAGTCCAAACAGTCACTCATTTCACAAAAAGAGTCCAAAGGAGCAAGGCCCTGGAGCACCTGCTGCTTCTTAAGTGGTGAACCTCTTAACCCTTTCAGGCTCATTGTGAGGTTTATTTATTTCATGACATGTCCCATAGGTCAATGCTATATGTCAGTATTGAGGCTATTACTCTTTGGAGCACTTAACACCAAAACTGAGGGACCTGCACAGCTGCAGAAAACTCCATATGTATAAAAAATGATGCACTTCTGCTGCAGAGATGCCAGAAAGAAGAACAAATGGATACTATAGCGTTCTGTGCCCTGACACAACTCTGTCTATGAGAACATTAAGATAAGATAGGTGGTACTCAGTATGTCCAGACACGAAGCAATTTAATGTGAGTACAGCAGGTCACACATATTATTATAACGAAGGGGTGAAGTAATAGAAACAGCTGAACTGTACTAGTGCTCTATACTCCAGTTTCAGTGACTATTTCTGTCACCCTTAATAGAAAGCCCATTTGCTTTCAGTCTATATCCACCTACATCAGCAGCTTCTGTTCTCTAACGCTGCCCAGATGCTTTCCCAGCTCTTCCTCTCTTGCTTAGACACCCAACTGCCCACTCCAATCCAGATTATGGGGAAACATGGAGACAAATAGGTCATCAGGGAGCTTTGATTTCCACTCTCTATGCCTTGCTCCTCACCCCACCCCAACTCTGCATATTTCCCCAACTCCACCACTAAGCCAGAATGTGCATGTGTTTAAGTGGTTGGCTATGAGCTTAAACTGTAACTCTCCTTTCTGCCTATCACTTCCCTTTGTTCCAGAGCCACCTAATAGCAACAGAAGGGAGGCACAGACAGACAGCTGCAGCCAGGTTGAATTGAACTATCTCGTATTGAGCAATGGTGGAGGCAAAGTCTGAATCTAATGAACCTCCGGTACTTTGCTACTCCAGAGAAATCTCTCACAATTCTCACTCCCTCACAATTCTTAGAAGGTTTGCTAGAGTATGACTCCTTCTGATGCTTTTATTGCTGATCAGGAGTGATAGAAGTAGCGGGATAGGAGGAGGTGGAAGGGGCACTCAGAAAATATTATTTTTCAAAACATACACATAGAAAATGCAGTTGTCCACTTACAAATTGTTTTAGCACATTTGCAGAATAAACGTATTAAATTAAGTGTGAAAAACATAGATTTTAATCCTGCTTTAACTGCGAAGCTACACAAAATATTGGTAACAGAGATACCTCCATAGAACGCAAAGACACATATATATGTAAATTTGAACACACACACACATTATTAAGCCTGCAAAGTCAAGCAATTTAGAAAATACCAGAATGAAATCTTAATTCAGCCCTCTTGTGCATATGCATTATGATACAGTCTTTAATTACATAATCCTATACTACTTTTCCATAGGACCCCTGCCTCATCACTTAATCAGCTCAATTTAATTATTCAGTAGATTGTTTTCTCTTCATTGTTCAATGTGTGGCGCAAGGCCTTATTTAAAACACACAATTCAAGTCTTCTCAGAAGACAGAGTTGTTGATTTCTTCATGAGCTTTTCTATAGTGCTCATCATGATAATATCTGATTGTTTCACAAACATTAATTAATTTATTTTCATTAACACCCTATTTGGTGGAATTATTATCCACATTTTTTCAGGTGGGAAATTGAAGGATTGAGAGATTAAGATAAAAAGTTTCAACTAATTTTGGACACTAGGATCTGATTTTATACCATTATATAACACTTTACTTGTTAAAAGCACTTCTTGCATTGATTTCAGTTCCAGATGTGAGTGCTCAGTGCCTTTACAAATCAGATAGCAGGTGTTCAAGTCAGGCACCCAGAAATGAGGAACATACAATTAGTGATTGCATCTAAAAAAGTGCCGTGAAAGTGACTTGCCTAGTATCACATAGGACCTCTGTGGCAGAAGCAGAGAAAGAATCTAATTCTGCAAGGCAATATTCAACTACAAGAACCATAAGACTATCTTTTCTCTCCCTGCAATTCCCTGCCTCTTTCACTATACACCTTCCAACTTCAGCTGCAAACACAATTACCTAAACATGGATAATCCCCAGAGCAGGTCTGCCCTGTGCAATTAAAGAGGCAGGGCTCCTATGGAAAAAAGTAGTATATGATTACATAATAAAGGTCTGTATAATAACGTAACAGACGAAGGAGTAGAATTAAAGTTGCACTAGGAACCTTATTTCTGGCATTTCCTACTTTTGAGTGTTGATTCTGTAACCTTAATTATATTCTTTTAATATGGGAAGGGTGTCAGCAAGACTTGTGGGAGCCTTGGCTTGTGGGTGTAATTTCCTAGGTTTTAAAATATTTGAACTGAAAACAAAGAAATTCCATCATCTTAGTATCAAATGGCCAAACATAACAACAATTTACAATGAACAATTAACATAATACAAAATTTCAAATACTTATAACTAGCCTACCGACTAAGGGTCTAATTCAGGCTCAAGCCTAACCCTCCGTCTGACTACATATAAATCAGACTAACCCAGGGCTTGGACCCTGAGTCTCAGAACCCCATGAGGATGGTGGATCCATGCCTGAGTCAAGCTGAGACAAAGATTCAAGCCCTATTGCTATGCAGTGTAGATGCAACCCCACTGGACTTGTGCTCTGGGAGACTGCCAAAAATATCCCACAATCTCACAGATCTTTCTCTGTCCTCCAGATAATCACTTTTGGTCAACAGTCAAGTTTTCGCACTGTCATGCTGGCTGGATTGGTCAGAGGGGGCATTTATTATATTGTTTGACATCAGTATGTCAAAATCATAATAATCCATGTGAGATATGCCATGTCAGATATTGTTAGAAAAGCTATAAAGTGCTGAGTAATATGATGATGTTTATGTTCATGTGTTATATGTGTAATGGAAGTTATGGATATAATTGCTATATCTGTATGTCAAATTGTGCTGTGTCTGGGCAACGCCCCAGACAGGATGGCTACAGCAATAACCTGCTTAATGGTCCATTATGACATTCACAGGTACAAGGATCCCAGGGAGAGAAGCCAGAGATATACCTGATGAGTCACCAGGACTTATTCATGTGACTCTTGACTCCATTTTGGTTCCTGTAAAATTCCACAAGCAGCATGGCAAAGACAAAAGGATATACAAGGCAGCTGCCTGAGATCCATTTGGTCTTTCAGTCTACCTCTGGATCAATTCATCTACAACTGAACTGAAGCTGTGAAACAAAGGACTGAGACCCATCCAGGTGCTGGATGTACACCAGAGGGATTAAACAAGCATGCAAACTCCACAATTCTACTAGAAACCTGATATATATGGACTTTCGAATAATTTGTATGTATCTGATTGATTTAATCCTTCAACATTTCTCTTATAGTTTATATCTTTCTTTTTATAATAAACCTTTAGTTTTATTCACTAAAGGATTGGCTGGCAGTGTGGTATGTTGGGTAAGATCTAAGATTATATTGATCTGGTACTGTGGCTGACAGAAAGGAGAAACCTTTTTGGTAAAGAGCATAGAGTTTTAAGTAACTGATCTCTTTACTGGACCTAGTGTCTGATTGGGGTCTAGAGGCTGAAATGCAGTAAAGGGAGCTGTGTATATTTTTAGTTTGGTTTCTTGATAACCATTGTGGGGAATCAGAAGCACTGTTTGTGACAGGTTGGGAAGTTTGACTTCAATGTCAACCACCAGTGCTGGGAGAATCTGCTCTCTTTTACAGCCTGCCCTGACCTTGGCATTTTCAGGTTGCTACCGTAGGCAAGGACGGGTCACACCCACACTACATTTAGTGGGCTAGAGGACCACATTTTGGGAGGGTGCTAGAAAGTCTGGAATATGGGTGTTAGATTTGTGTCCACATAATGCAGTGTAGATTCTGGAGTCTCAAGTTGGGACCTAGATTCAACAATTCTTAACCTGGGGTTACAAATGCGTGTAGATGCTTAAACCCAAGGTTAACAAACTTAGGGTTTGGTCTCTTGAGCAGTACCAAACCTGGACTTACACTACAGTGTAGAGATACCCTGAGGGACCCTGCAGTCACATGGACCTGTGGGTCTCCTTTGAGACATCAGCATCACTATTGTAAGATGATAGCAAAGCTATGGTTCTTATGAAGATTTCCTCTGAGCTACTGGTGCTATTGTCATCCTTTTTGTCCATGCTGTGCACACTTTGCTGGTGTGTGCAAATTCTTCCAAAATGATGTAATTAATTGCATTTCTTACATCTTTTTTCATATGCCATGCATTAACTTGGCTTGTGTTGGTTGCCACAGTATATGCAGCTCCATGCACTCTTTTTGCTGGACTCAAACTTTGAGCCCTGTGTTGCCCTTGTGCCGTAAGTCCCTCTTTGTGTAATATTGTGAATTCTCTATCACATCCCCAGTGTCAGAGAATGATCTCCCCTCCATAAGCTTCATTCTGGACAGAGTGACTTACTTTGCTTGGCAATGCTAATTGCTTTGTTAAGGGTTATTTCTGTGTCTTCTAGGCATCTCTCGCTGGGTTTTTTGTCCCAGATCGCAATCACAATTTATTCTTTTATCAGGGAGTAAGTTAGTTCTGCCCCTCCCCCAGCCAAAAAGAAAATTACAAGATTGACTCTTCGTCCTTAGAGCAATCACTAACTCTTCTATGATTTCACTTTCTCTTTGTACTCTCTGCTTAAAAACATCTCTTGGATATTTAATTTTATGTGGAGTGCAGAACTGCTCAAATTTCTGTACTAAAGTTTCATAGTTAGACACCTCTGCATAGGGCTAACTGAAAACTAGTTAACACATTAACATTGCTTGTAGATACACAATTAAGTGCTGTTTAAACTTTCTTCAGTTGTCTTCAATACTGCCATAGAACTATTCCATTCCTCCACTGAGGACATTTTCTTAGTTTATTTTATTACTGGTGTTCAGTAATCTCTCCACGCCAAAGAATCTTAGAGAGATCTGCTTCATTTAGAGTCTGAGTGCTAACTGATAAACATTGTTTAACATGAGCCTCTGCATAGCAACAGGTTCCAATTAGCCTTTGCCAGAGCTCCTTAAAAGTATACTTTCTGATACCCCATTCTGATCCCTTCTCTAATTGGTATCTCTCCTCCGTGGCCTCCAGTTGAACTCTACCCACATTTCCCATCTCCACTGGCTCCCAGTATTTCACCTGCCCTCAGGCTCCTCATTCAATCACATTCATCCTCCCCAACTCCTTGTCCTAGTCTCCTTGACCTCTTGTTCCGTGTCCCAATCCCTTTGCCGAGCCAGTCTTTCCACTGCCTGGTCCTTGCCTGCACAGTCCAGAGCTGCAAGAAAAGAACTGATCTGCCCTGGTGTGAAGCATACATACAGCAGATGGAATCTTCAGGGAACTTTGCTTTGAAGCTCTAGCAAGTGTCTACTGAGCATGTTTAAATTACAATTTTTAAGTCTTATAACTTAGTCAAATTTGAAAAGATTTTCATAGGAACTGCAAAAGTTCATCCCTCACACAAAGACCACCCCAGTGACAAATCTTAAGTCAACTCTCCAAATCAGTGGCCACTGGAATTTCTCAAAGGTCACAAGAATTTTTGTAACAAGGGCAAAACAATATATTTTTCCTTAGCCTAGTTCTCAGAAACAGCTGAACTGTTCTGGCTCAAGTTTTTTTTAAAAACTTCAGCCTGAAGCAGACACCTCACATGGAAAATTTCAGCCCACATAGTTGAAGTTTGCTAAAGTTATAAGCAGCTATGAACATGGTCTTGCGATAGATAGTGAAGTAGAGGGCATATAAAATTTGGGGATGACAGCAAAGAGGGGTTGCTATTGCATTGGAGGACAGCATTAGAATTCAAAACAACCTTGAAGAATTGAACCAAATTGAAGAATTGGTTCCTGAAGTCAACAGGATGGAAATTCAACAAAGACAAGTGCAGAGTACTTCACTTAGGAAGGAGAAATCAACTTTGCAGCTACAAAACGGGAAACAAAGAGCTAGGAGGTAGTGCTTCAGAAAAGGATATGGGGATTGTAGTGGATCACACACTGAATATAAGTCAACAATGTGATGTAGTTAAAAAGTCTAATATGTTTTAACAGGAATGTCGTATGTAAGACACTTCCTGCTTTCCTTGGCATTACTGTGTCCATTTCTGGGTGCCACTCTTTAGGAAAAATGTGGACAAATTGGAGAGAGTCCAGAGGAGATCCACACAAAAAGGATAAAGGTTTAGAAATCCTGGCCTGTGAGGAAAGGTTAAAAAATCTGGGCATGTTTAGTCTTCAAAAAGAAGACTGAAGGGGAACCTGATAGCACTCTTCAAATACGTTATCAAGAAGATGATGATCAACTGTTCTCCATGTCCACAAGGTAAGATAAGAATAAATGACTGCAGCAAGGAAGATTTGTTAGATATTAGGAAAAACATTCTAACTGTAAGGGTAGTTAAGATCTCAAATAGGATTCCAAACAAGGAATCTCTTATTGGAGGTTTTTAAGAGCAGGTTGGCCAAACACCTGTCACGGATGGTCTAGGTTTACTTGGTCCTGCTTCAGCTTATGGGGCTGAACTTGATGAGTTGTTGAGAGTTCTTTTAGCCCTACATTTCCATAATTTTATTATGGGAAGTGTGAAGCAACCTTAATTATAGACAGTGCTTCCCGACCCACTTATAATCAAAGCAGAGAGAGCAAGAAAGCTAGATGTTAACCTAGATATTATCCACATGTTGTATACATACTAGGGATGTAAAAGCCTAAACGTTTAAACGCTAATCAGCTGTTGAAATGTTTTAAATGGCTGATTAGAGTTTAAACTTCAGGAGGTGGCAGCTAAGCTCAGCTCCCTGTGAGGAAAAGAAGCTTGGCTCCTCTTGCTTGCAGGGAGGTGCGGAGCCCAGCATGGGATGGGGAAGGAGTCGCAGCTGGGCTCTGCTCCCTGTGAGCAAAAGCTGCCCAGTTGCTCTTGTTAGCAGGGAGCCCAGTTCAGCTCCCCACACATGTGCAGAGAGTGGGGGAGGGGAGCCGTAGCTGGGCTCAGCTCAGCTCCACACAAATGAGAGCTGTCCAGCTACAGCTCTGCATGTACTGCAGGAGAGCCACAGCTAGGCCCCTCTTGCTTGGCAGTGAGGAGCCAAGCCCAGCAGAATTCTAAAAGTGTTATTTTTAGAACGTTTAAATGAATTCTTTATTAAAACTAATTTTTGCATCCTTAATACATACACATACACACACGCACATCTACTAAATATCTATTTAATATAATACATCTATAGCAATCTCTTCATATTTCTTGGGAATTACTGGACATTGGTGCAATCAAGACAGAGTACCACAAAAATTAGTAGACGAACACAAAAACCCAGCCACTTTCCCTAGAATGTGATTGTAACTACCTTCAAGGGATCAGGTGAAGTCTGCAAGCAGGGGCAGCTGCTAAAGAAGTCATTGGGGAACAAAACAGTGATGTATTGCTAACAATCAGAGACAAAAAAAGTAAAAAATAAATAAAATCATAAACAAGTTTTTTCAAATATTAGATATTGTCTTCATGTTTTCATATCAGGGTCAATTTTGTTGTGTCTTGCTTGCTTTTTATGTCTGAAAGCAAATGTGAAATATATTAAATATCTATTTGATTAATTGAAAATATCTGGCAAAGGTACTCTCCTGGATCTTTGTTATGGAGTGCACAGCCAGAAAACTGATGACAGAATTGGGAAGAGAATGAAATAAAAGTTTAACAAAAGATCTGTAGGGAACAAGTGATAAAATCAACAGGGAATCACTAGTGCTCCAAACAACAGTCCAGACAGCTGACGAGTGATCACCAAAAAGCCAAGCAAAGCGATAAAAAGCAGCAGGAAGATAGGAAGAAACAGCAGGAAACAGTGCAAGTTGCCAGGGGGTCCAATGAAAAGTTAATTGAAGCAACAAGCTGAGAGCCATGTCAGGCAGAATGCATCAATGTGGAAGAAAAGCAAACAAGCAGTAGCTGAAGCAGCCAAAGAAAATGTGGAGTGACAGAAAAGGAAAAAACAAATCATTGGAGGCAGACAGACATACAACGCACTGTAAAGGAATGTCAGTAACCTGACATCAAGCAAAGCTTGCACTGAAAATCAAAATGATAGCCAGAAACACTCTGGGCCATATTCTGCCTGCCCCTTATATTGGTGTACAGAGTTAGGGATTGTATAAAGAACTAAACATTCTGGAGCAACATGGGGGTAGGAAGGCCCAACTCCTAAACATCAGCCAGCAGAACTGAGAGACTATATATCAAGTAGATCGTTGCATTCACAACAGAATGTAGTAGTGGTAGTGTAGTATTTTCAATATCTGCTGGTATTCATTCTGGGACCTATCATGAGCTGTGCCTAAATACATCAAGCAAATCCAATTTATTACTTCTTCTGAAGACAGAAGTAGTAAATATCCAATATAACCACCGACGGTCTTAAAATGGATAAATCTGAAGATAAATTTACTAGTTTAACTAACTAAACAAAGATAAAAGCTAATTTAAAAATAATTACAAAGAATTTATCCACATAATAATTTTTGAAGTGATATCAAGTACATCATCTTAAGTCTAGAAAAATCCCTTGTGACTCGTCTTTTGATCTTTTACCTGTTATGTATTTCATGACCTGAAGTGTTTTCCACCTGTTGTATTTTTGTGTTGTGCAACGTTTTTGACTAAGCTGGTTTAGCCACTCAAATTGATGACATTTCTCCATTTGTCTGTTTGTCTTTCTGTAAGAGGATAACATTTGAATGCTGTGTCCAAGTAATTAAAAGGTTTCAGGGAATTCTTTGGGCAACAAAGGACAGAAGTCCATTGATTTTGGTGAAATTCAGAAAACCAGAGAGGGAAAATGGGGGACAGATGGAACCCTTGCATCTAGTTAGCAGATCCAGCAGTTTCAGTAAGGTCTATAATTCTTTGATCTATAAGACCCAGTCATTCAGGGTGTCAATAGTTCTTTGATGACAGCCATTAACACCTCCTAGAATACCAATATACATCTCAGATCCATCTGTCCTCTCAATACATTTCAAAATGTTGCCAGACTGAATGACTTATCTCCCAAACATAAAAGAGAAGTAAGACTGGGCTGAGGGATGCAAAAATGGAAAGGCAGGGTGGAGAAGAAAGGAGGGATACATAGAACCTGAGATGATGGGGGAAAGGTGATCCAGGTATGGGGAGAAGGGGAAAACTAGAGAGGAAGAGCATAATGTAATACATGGTGGGAAGAGAGGGAATAGAGGACATAGTGAGCTTCTGACATTGCTGGGGGGAGAGAGATGGAAATGGGGGATAATGGTATGGGGAAGGGTAACATAAGGACACACAGTATCTCTGGCCTGTGGCAGAGAGTGAAATGAAAGCACACAGAACCCCTGGCAAGGGAGAAAAGGTAAATAAGGGTGCATAGATCTCCTTGCCTGGGAGGAGGGGAAACACAAAAGTTTTTGGCATGAGGAAAGGGAGTTCAGGCAGCCTCTGAAATAAAGGGCAATGCATAGGTGGCACACAGGGAGCAAATCACGGAGAAACGGAAGGAGCCCCTGGTGTTAAATAAACTTAGCCTACAGAAGCAAAAAAGCACGTGACTCTCTAGTAAATTACACATTTGAAATGTTGTTCATTATCCATGTTATGATGGCATGCAATAAAATGATATCTACCGATTTGAAGTTAAGTTTATAAATCTTGCAGATAGCATACTGTATGGTCACAAAACAGTTTAAAAACAACATATGTTGGTTTTCATGATCTGAGGTTTTAACATTGTGATTTCTACAAGGTGTGATGTCTTTTAATAAAATACAATAGTTATAATTATTATTATTAACACTATTTTAAAATAAGAATAACAACTACTATTATTATTATTTTAAAAAAACATTGTTTTCCCAACACTGATACATCAATGATTACAAATGACAAATGTTTAGAGAAATATATTGTAAGAGATGTAGAGATTGGTGCTGGCTGAGGTATAAGACAGAGTTTTTAAAATATTTAAAAGAATGCCTGGAGTGGAATGTAATGCTCAGAAGTTAATTTTCCGTGATTTTGTTAATTCACAAAATAGAGTGAGTTAAAATCCTGATCCCAAAAAAGTCAATGGCAAAACCCTCAATAACTTCAAAGGGGCCATGATTTTGACTGATAAATCTATAAATGAAATGTCAAAATGTCAAAATTATGTCAAAAAGCCAAATTACTTTCTCTTACATCACATCCACCAAAAGTAGCAAAATATTCACTTCCTTTCCATATTTAACCTACCTGCTATTTTATACATTTCTTCAGAATAAATGGTACTTCCCCATGATGGAAACAAAGAGACAATAATTAAGCAAAACAATTAAGCAAAATAGTTACAAAATTGGAACTGTGCCAGCTGCAGGCAAAAGAAAAGGAAAAGGAACACCAGAGAATCTTATATCTAAGAGAAGTAGAGATAAAGGAGAAGGAAAAGGTGGTAGCCATGGAAGCTGAGGCCCAGAAACAGGCCATGGTGGAAAAAGAAAGAGAGAGAAAACACCAACTTGACTTATTAGAGAAGCAGAAGCAGAACCTTTCCACATCACTGATTCCTCCTCTCCAAAAATCCTAAGTCCTGCATATGACGAGACAGGTGATATTACAGAGTACTTCGCAATCTTTGAGAGGTTGTGTATAATTCATGAAATTACTGATAACAAGAAAATCCCCACTAAGTCTCATGAGAATGAGTTTGATGCTAATGGTAAACCTTATGACAAAGAACTTGGTATTGATGGTAAATTAATTGAATAAAAAAAAAGGTGTAACATGCATGATTTTGGGGACGAGATTTTGCACATACTAAGAATGATAAATAAGAACACACCCTGTGTTAAGACCACCTGTGGCAATACTGCTTCTTGGCTAATGCCTGTAAACAGGATTTACAGCAGAGAAAACAGTAACAAACCTGGTCTGCTGTGTGGAAGGGGAAACCAAGGTACACAAACTGATAGCATTAATGGCTAAATGCCAAAATACCTACATTCTAGAAATGCTGCACAGATACAAAGAAATGCTTTCTAGCAACCTAGAGAAGGCAAATAGCCTTTCCATTAGTCAGTGACTAACACTGCTGAAGTAAACTAAGGAGGGAGATGTGATACTCTGTGTCTGAAAGTAACAACCCAGAAGCCCCATATTCCCCACTATCATATAATTATGATGTTCTGTACAAAGTATGCCTTGTGAGGTATCATTTTAAAAGTCTTGATTTGCTAAACATTAATATCCTGTTGGATTGTATGTGCTACTATTGTATGTGAAGTTATGAAATATTACTGTATATGTTACTAGAACAGGCTGTGAGGTGGAGTTCACCTGTTTTCAGGTACAGCAGTGAAGTAGCTAGCCAGATGTGCTGATGGATCATTGAGGGGAGTCTGCTTTCCCAACCCCCATCCCTACAGACTTCACCGAGGAAGCACATACACAGTGGGATACTGTTTGACCAATGGGGTTGAGCCCCACCATCTCACATGCATGCAACTTTCCAGTAAGCTGGAGGAAGCTATAAAAGAGGAAGAGTGACATCATCACTTGGCTTCACTCCACGATTCAACACCTGAAGAAACGTCTGGAAGACAAAAGGACTTTTGAAGGGGTGGGGAAGGAGGGGTAGCACAAAGCAGGGAAGGCAGTCCTGGCCTACATTTGAGGAACTGATTGTATCAACTAACAAGAGTGAGACAGTGATTAATTCAAATCCTGTTCAGTATTATAAAATTCTGACTGTGAACTTATTTTTATTTATTTGGTAACTATCTCTGATCTCTTTAAGCTTACTACTTATAAATACTTAAAATATATTTTTCTGTAGTTAATAAATCTGTTTTATAATTTTACCTAAATCAGTGTGTCTCTGATTGAATTGCTTGGTAAATCTCAGCTCAGTAACAAAAACTGGGGCATATACTCCCCACATGGTGGAAGGGAGTCGACTAATTAATGAGCTTGTATTGTACAGACCTCTGTTCACTGCAAGACGGTGTACCCCTGAGATGCAAGCCATGGGAGCTGGGGGGATTGGCTGGTGCCTGTATCCATGGTTAGTTTGGGAATAGCTCAGGGAGAGCATTCCTATTACCTAGCTGGGTATGTCCTGGCCTGTAAATGTCTATGTAAGCACAGTACCAGTTAAAGGTTTGTGGGTTGACGTGAGCATCATAGGGTGAAAGGGTCCCCAGGAATCTCAGTGGTATCCTAGTTCCAGGCTACACAAAATGGAGGGTGGGGTCCCATCACACACACACACATACCCCCATCCAGCCACCTGCACATTGGTTCAACTGTCTGTGCAGGCTCTGCAGAAGGATTTACCAATAATACATAAAAAAGACATTTTGTTGTACAGTGGAAATACTGACAACATTTTTCCAAACTGCCCAATTCTATTACATTATTAGAATTTAGAAGTGTTTCTACACCAAATACTGTTTTCTAATTTTGTTTTTTTTTTTAAAAAATCTCCTAAGATCCTCAGATCACCAAATGTTAGCTTATTATGGAGAAAATTTGTACCTAAAGACAAACCCCTTCCTGTCCCAAACAAAAAACTTCAGTAAAAAACAATTGAGGTTGGCAGTATGCTTCAGTGGAGACCAGCTAGTACCCCAAGATTAATACTAAAGCTGCTGATTAGAGGAGATACAATCCATTGCCCTTTTTCTCTGTGCCAACAGAGGGATGAATCTGCTCCCATACCTTTAAATCTTCTTTTTTGATTCTTTCCAAATGGAGTCTTTGAAAACCAAGGAAAAAACATCCTATAATATAAACTATGCATTATTGTTAGGCTATCAAAGAGAATTGTATATTTATATAGAATTTAAACCACGGATGGATGGGTCATCAGTCCAGACTAGTGAGCCACAGCCTAACCAAGAATTCCCAAAAAGCTACAAAATACCTTTTGCATATTCTTTTTAGTTAATTGATACATATATATTATATACATGGAAACATAGAATCATAGAACTGGAAGGGACTCGAGAGATTTTCTAGTCCAGTCCCCTGCACTCAAAGCAGGACCAAGCATTATCTATTCTAGACCATCCCTGACATATTTAAGGACAAATTGTGATTTGATTTTAACGTCATAACTCAGTCTCTCATATAGTGAAACACAATGCCAGAAAGTTAGAAGAATGGAGTTGTGTGTGAGGCTCAAATCTGGTTAGAGCTCTAATACTGCCTCATGAAGCTTGTTACCATGGCGATTTACCAAACCCAGGCAATACTTTATAAGGGTGTTTCTGTGGTAACTACTACTTGGTGAGGCCAGGGGCAAGACTGTAGCAGTTTAAGCCTGGGCTGCAGGGATAAATAAGATAAGCCTTTAATAGCTTATTAACAACTGGAATAACTACTTTGTGATTTGTGTCTCACCTGTCAAAAGAATCATCAGTCACCACTGATTTAAACTAAAAAAGGTGTTCAAATGTAATGAAATAAGCTTCGGGACAAAAATGATATTTTTAGGCACATGATGACAATACAGTAATCTGCCCACTCTGCCCCATTATATTAAGGAGAGATGTCAAGTATGCCACAGAAACTGGACTGATAAGATGCAGTTAGTGAAAGGGTTAGTAGTATCAACTCTCCCTTTGATTCTGTGAAGTCTTCATTAAGTGTAAGCTCTGCACTAGGCAACAGCAATTATAGATAGAAATGTAGGAGAAAATGCTTCAGAGTCACACAGAATAGACTGGAATAAACAGGTATAAAACAGATTGATCTGTTACAGAGATAGTATTATAGACAGACTCAGGTTTATGGAACACAGCGATATTTTGGAAAGAAAATATAATCAAAAAAGCTAATATGTGCACATATCAATGTCTATTTGCTTATTTATTACAATGTTTTACATTTAGTGGCCATGCTGTAAATGCATGTAGACCAGGCCATGTTTATACTATGACATTGGGGAACACGTGTAATATGGGGAATGAATAATACTTGTGCCTATGCTTGGATTCTGCATGACAGTAGGGTTGAGGGTAAAGGGGATTTAAGGTATTTTTGCAGTTTCCGCATTCTGGGAACTGTGCAGGACCCTGCTCAGTCCTTAAGGGTATTATAAATTATGCTCTGCTTCGTAGGCCCTTCAAGGCCTTTGAAGGCTTGGGAGGAGGGCAGGTGTTCAGCCCTTTTATGCCAGCTCTACATTAGACAGGGAAGAGTCTTGCACAGAGGGTATTCTGAGGGGACCTCTTCTATCCTCTTTAATGCCCTTTGTTTGGCCAAAAGAGTTTAATATGGACTGAGTGTAATTGAGAATCTGGCTCAAGATCTGCTTATACTCTCTGAGCTAGGCAAAATGGATCAGACTGGGTTTTGTAATTCCAAATTAAGAGTGTTTTGGATTTGGGTCCCCTATTTTCAGAACTCACTCAAATTCAGGGAAAGTTTGAATATATGACTACAGCAGCCCTCAAAAAATTTGCAGCCTTCAAAAATAAAAATTACTCTTGATAAATATATACATATGAACCTTTATGCATTTTATTGTTTAATAATTTTCTGGCCTTACAATCTATAAGCCTGGTTAAAAAGGCAGGAAAACTGATTAGATATGTACCTTATATTTGTGGGAGGGAAAAATGTAACGTCTGAGTTAATTTCTTATTTCTAAGTAAACTAGGGTTACTCCTCACCTGAATATTTCTGGGATCATCCATATTTTATTTAAAAGATCCTGCATTAGGGTCCCAAAATAAATTTCACAGTGTAGTGAATGTCATCAAGTGAAATATTTTTGTAAATAAATTTTATAAATAATTTTTTACATAAAATATTAAAACAAACAAAAGTTCCACTTCAAAACCTGAGGAAGTAAAATTATTTTTAAAAAATTTGAAATTTTTCACAAAGGATTATTAGCACTTCTCCACCATACCACAGTATGACAAGCTTGTCTGACTAGAGAAAGAGTAAAACCTAGCAGATATGAAAGTGAATATTCTATGTGAAGTTATTAATCTGACAGCACTTATTACTACAGACTGCCAAAGAGCATTCCACTCCAGTTAATGGAGGCTGATCCTGTGCGATATTTAGCAGGTGGACTGATAAAACAAAGACTGAAGAGGGATAAAGAAGAGGAGACCCCACTCCCATAATGCACAGTGAATTTTGTAATCATCTTGTCATCATAGAAAATAAGTAACAAAAGAACATAAGAATGGCCATACTGGGTCAGACCAATGGTCCATCTAGCCCAGTTTTCCTATCTTCCAACAGTGGTCAATGCCAGGTAATGAACAGAACAGCTGATAATCATCAAGTGATCAATCCCGTCAACCTTTCCCAGCTCTGGAGAACAGCAATTCCTGCCTATTTTGGCTAATAGCTGTTGATGGACCTATCCTCCATGAACTCATATAATTCTGTTTTGAACCCTGTTATCGTTTTGGCCTTCACTGCATCCTCTGGCAAGGAGTTCCATGGGTTGACTGTGCGTCAAGAGAAATACTTCCTCTTGTTCATTTTAAACTTACTGCCTATTAAGTTCATTTGGTGACATTTTTTGTGTTATGAGGAGTAAATAACATTTCCTTATTTACTTTCTCCACACCAGTCATGATTTTAGATACCTCTATCATATCCCTCCTTAATCATCTCTTTTCCAAGCTGAAAAGTCCCAGCCTTATTAATCTTTCCTACAATGGAAGCTTTTCCATATCCCTAATTAATTTAATTACCCTTTTCTGTACCTTTTCCAATTTCCAGAAGCAGAGGTTTGAATTATTTCTTGCTGTTATGGACAGTTCAGTGATGAGTTAATAAAAGCTCAATGAACAATTTGCTTCACTTTCAGTGTAGTGAATCTGGAATTGTGTATCTATTAAGAATGAAAATATACTGTTACATGCATGTGCAAGAGCAGAAATTGCATAATTATCATTTGTTTATGCAAAATTTGGATTTATTTTCTATTTGTCCTGTAAAAATTAAATCTGATTACTCAATTAAATCCAGTAGACATACTTCTTTTATTCCATGCCTTTTAAGCTCAGTCCCCAAGAGGAACTTCAAGACGGATCCTGCTTCAGGAAGGCACAAATTCCTAGCATACAGAGGGAATGTACAGGCTGCATTATCCTTTAGGATGGTGCAGCTTGTACTCCCCCAGTGCATGATCTGTCTGCTCATGGGAGTCTTTACAGGAAGGTGTATTGTGAATGAGGTAGTCAAATATAGGAAGAGAAAGAATGATATCATGATTAAGAGAGATGAATGCTGCCCTTGAGAACTGAATTCTATCTCTACCTCTCAGACCAAGTTTCTGTGTGGTGCCAAGCATGTCACCTAAACTAAACTTGTCAGTGGTGATCAATAATTATATGTTCCTCATTTTCTGGTCGTCAGCTAGATACTCTGGGGGCTGATCTGCAAAAGAGCTGAGCACTCACAACTGCAACTGAAGTCAATGGGTCTTGCATTTTGAACATATAAAGTGCTATGTAATGCTAAGTATTTTAAAAAAATCAGATCCTAGACATCTCAAGTAGTGCATCCAAAATCAATGGATCTGTATTGTTTTGATACATAAACTAATAACTGTGAAGTGCTCAGATACTCCAATGATGAGCATCACAGAAAAATCCATGAAGAACTTAATAATTCTGTCTTTAGATCAGGGTTTGAATAGTGTTCAGTAAATAAGATATTGGACCATACACTGAACAATGAAGAGAATACAAGATAGTGAATAGCTGCTTACTAAGTGGGCATTGTTCAGCCTGTGCACTGAATGAAGTAGGAGTCCTCTGGAAAAAATAATGCTATATAATTAAAGATTGTATCATAATGCATAGACACAAAAGTGTTGAATTAAGGTTGCACACACAGCCTTAATTCTGGGATTTCTTAACTTTTGATTGCTTGATTTTGCAACCTTATTATTATTATTTTAATGTAGCTTTTTGTGTGTAATATACACACAATGCACATGTGTGCAGATATGTGTTTATATATTGAATAAATATATTATTTTTAGTATATACTTAATGGTTGCATGGATTGGAAGACAACTATATAGAAATACTATATTAATGAACAACAAATATAAGAGGAAGAGAGAGATGTGATAGAAATTCTGTGTTGAAACAAAATTTAAAAGGTCAAAATAATTCACAGTTAAAGAACTAGGAAGATTCCTTCATGTCCTAATTACTTTTTGATGTATACATTTTAAATATATTTTTTCTCTTTCTGTGTGTGGAAACTTTCATAAATGTGTGCCACAGAAAAATGGGGCCATGGAAGTTTACTTTTAAAAGGTAAAATAGCAGAAGCTGCTTATGGTTAGAACAATATCAGAGGTAGACAACATTTCTGCATCACTTGTTTTTACTAATGTATGAAGGTTTTAGAGCACTAAAAAGAATTATTGGGGAAAAGCTTTTCTAAAAATTATGATCAGTCTAATGTGAGTCTTCTTTGTCTTTTAAACAGCGGGTTTTCTCCAATACTGTACATGCCTTTATAATTACTTTACTTGAATGTGATACTTTAATGAAGACCAGTTTAATTAAATTAAATTTCTCCCTAGTGGTAACTCAATCAAAATGCATTCTACCCTCATTATATTATCCGTAGGAGTCCAACGTTGTAAGTGCTATAAGAGCTTGTTTTAATGAGAGTGGTCATAATGTACTATACTTGAGAGTCAAGTTACAGACACTTTAAATGTCATATAACAGAGAAGTTTGTATTAAGACAAGAGGGTAGACGTCTTAGTATCTAATGGTACACTCTGTTTATTACAGTTATTGAAACTAAAATTATATTCTTATGCCTGACTTATTTATGACCGACTTCTACATAGAATATTATAATGAATACAAGTTGTAATAATAATAATTATAATTAAACTTATAAAAACTTATAAAGACAAATTTTTCCCTAGTCTCAATAATTAGGACAGGAACCAATGCAGTTTTTTCTGAAATGCGGTTAATTCCTACTTCATATAGGGTTGGATGAAAATTCTACATTTCTAACATAAAGGAAATGTTCTCATTTTCAAAGTGCATTTTCAAATCAAGATTTATCTATCTTAAGGTTGTTCATAGTACACATCACTGTAGTATTACAGAGCTGTCCTTTTAAAGCAGGTCTCCATGGAGAGGTCCCTAGTGGATTTCTTTATGTGGTCTACTCTTCTTCCCTTTCCTGTTGGTAGAAGCCCTGATTTTAGTGCAGAAATGTATTGAACAAATCACAAGGTGAGTTGCACCTTAGACCCCTTTTAGGTCCTCTCAGGTGTATCTTTATGGGACAGGTATGGCCTCCTGCCCTCCGTCTGGGAGGAATCATGCTGAGGACCATCAACTCTGGGTCAGAGTCTTTGGGCTGCAGCCTCCTTTTTGCAACTGTTTCAATGCAACAGGCCCAAACACATTTTGCACTTGTAAGTCCTTTTACTCCATGCACCTGTGACCAGAAAATGTATTAAAGTGATTCAAAAACTGCATCTTCAAAACAAATCATTATTTATTGCAGATGATACAAAATTCCTCAAGATAGTTACGTCCATAGCAGACTGTGAAGTATTACAAAGGGAACTCACTAAACTGGGTGACAGGGTGACAAAATGTCAGACGAAATTCCATGTTGATAAACACAAAATAATGCACTTTGGAAAAAATAATCCCAATTAAATGATGAGATCTAAATTAGAAAGAAAAGATTTTGGAGTCATTATGAATTGTTCTCTGAAAACATGTGATCAATGTGCAGCAGCAGTCAAAAAAGCTAACAGAATGTTAGGACCCATTAGAAAAGAAATAGATAAAAAAAATGGAAAATATCACAATGACACTATATAAATCCATAGTACACCCAAACCTTAAATACTGCATGCAGTTCTGGTCACCTCATATAAAAAATATTTGAATTGGAAGATGTACAGAGAGGGGCAACAAAAATTATTAAGAATATAGAACAGCTTCCATACGAGGAGAGATTAAAAAGATTGAAACTATTCAGTTTAGAAAAGCAATGACTAAAGGGGGATAATATAGAGATCTATAAATAAATATCTATAAAATAAATCTATACATGAATAATATGGAGAAAATGAATAAAAAGTATTATTTACTCCTTCACATAACACAAAGACTAGGTGTTACCCGATGAAATTATTAGGCAGCAGATTAAAACAAATAAAAGGAAGTACTTCTTCACACACCATAGTCAACCAGTGGAACTCAGTTCCATGGTGTACTGTGATGGTCAAAAGTATACCTGGGTTCAAAAAAGAATTAGATAAGTTAATGGAAGATACGTTCATCAATGGCTATTGACCAAGATGGTCAGGGACACAATCCTATGCTTCATGTGTCCCTAAACCTCCAACTGCCAGAAGGTGGGACTGGGTAACCCATCATAAATATGTACAAAAGCATGCACATATTCACAGAAAGATTTCTCAGTTTATCCCATATATATTTATTCTTCTAATTATTTTGGGCAAACATTACCAAAAGGGCAAATCTCACAGTTTACCTTAAAGATGGCCAGATATTGGATTAGGAAGGATGGTCCAATTGTTAGGATATGAGCCTAGTATTTGAGAGACCTGGGATCAAATTCCTGCCCTGACACAGACTTCCTGTGTGACCATAGTCATGTAGAGCCACATTTTCAAAGGTATTTAGATATATAAGGATGCAGATAGACGCCAAGTGGGATTTTCAGGACTGCCTAGACACTTAACTCCCATTGAAATCAATGGCTGTTAGGCATCTAGCCTGTTTAGGCTCTTTGGAAAATCACAGTAGACAACTATCTACTTCTTTACATAATGGTATTTGAGGATAAATATATTAAAGATTGTGAAGCGCTCAGCTACTGGAAATGGGGCCATATAAGTATCTAAAATACATTAATTAGAACTGTGGAAACTCTTTCTCGACACCTCAACTGAATGCTTCAGCTCTGATTTTTTCTGCCTGAGGAAATCCAGCAATGAGCAAATAAACCCATTACTTGAACTTGTACTTGATGCAGATTGCAATACATAGCTGTCTCCAATCTAAAGCAAAATCAGCAGGTTGTGATAATTGAGTGCCACCACCTAGTATCCCAATCCAAAGTGGGAGGTGGCACAGAGATGTCTCTAGTTGCATTAATGGATAACATCCTTATGGCTATGTTTCAAGGCCAAATTTAATGCTAATATTCTTTGTCTTCTCTGTAGCTTTCTACACAATTCACCACAGGAAGTGCTGCTATCTATTTATGTAACTGAGTTGGAGAAGATGGTGAAGAGCTACAAGGCTTCAAACTTTCCTTTAAATTAAGACATATAATTTGGTTAAAAGCATTGCCTCCTAACGTCTACGAGCCCTTAATGTAAAACATGCAGTGGTCATTACTGTCCTCCCTCTATTTCAATGTCATGGGTGTGAGACACTTTGATCCAGCTCCATTTCTCTTTCAGCTGCTGAGACCAAAAATATCATAATATCTACAATAGAGCATCTCCTGATGGTACAGAAGATGTCTTGCACTGCACCTAGTCAAAAGCAAAGTGATGCTGTTCAGAAGGAAAAACACTTTCCACAGATAGTCAGGAACTGAACCGTGCTTCCACTGAAAGCGCTCACCCTCTGTTTGTCAAAGTAGTATGTAATCTGCTATTCCTACCTGACTCATCACTACATTTAGATGCCCAAGTACCACTGGCTCCGTGTTCATTTCCAGGGCCAATTCCAGCTCTTGATCAATTGTCACTGCACTCAATGAGTCAGGACATTACTACAGCAGAGACAGTCTCTCTATCAATTATCTTCTGAGACAGCTGTATGCTTCTGCGACAGCACAGATTACATAGCCTCAAAACAAAAATGAGAGAGGCAGTTTGAACTTGTCCTACCAAGGACCCACAATTGTGGGATGAACTGCTGAAGGCAGAAGGTTTGATCTTATCCATCTTCAGAGAATACAGTAAAACAAATTCTGCTATAGGCTTCTCACCATAAAACAAATTAACACTATTAAGACAGCAGTAGGTAAATGCTGACTGGAGCTTTGGGTGCTATTATAATACAAATACATATGATTAATAATAATGAACAACTTAAATACTGTGTTTATGATCATATTTTCAACAGTGGGCTATACTTCAGTGTGCCTTGATTTTTGGGTGCCTGTCCGGGACTATCTGTGTCCTGATTTTCAGAGGTGCTGAGAAGTGGGCCTGGGTAGCTGAAAGCAGGCTCACCCAATTGGTTGTGGAAGTTCTGCTGCTAACACTCCACTTAAGCTATCTGGGCAACTGGAGCATCAGGCAGCTTAGTTCCTCGGCCAGTTGCTTCCTGAACGTCCTGCTTCCTGTCACATGGCTGGAAGCAGGAAGTTTGGGAAGCGACCGGCTGAGAATCATTAAACTGTGGAATGCTTCAGTTGCCAAGATAGCTTAAGAAGAGCGTCGGCAGAAGCTTAGCCTGACACTCCGTTTAAGCTACCTTGGCAACTGGAGCATTGGGCAGCTCAGTTTCTCAGCTGGTCACTTCCTGAACTTCCTGCTTCCAGCTGCATGACACATTGCTGAAAGCCAGAAGTTCGGGAAGCACTTGTTTTTTTGCCCAGCCCATGTCAACTACAGGCCCTGCCAAAAAGTAATTTCTGGCTACACCCCTGGTGCTGAGTAATCAATGTTTGATGTTATGTGATGGACATTCAAGAAATACCTGGGGCAGACAGTATCTTTTAAAAATCTATATCACCTTTTGAAGGGCCTTTTTAAAAAAAAATAGATAATCTCCTAAAATGGATTGCAGGCTGGCTTGCTTATTGGGGTGTTTTTATTTTAACTCAACAAGAGTCTGTTCGGAAAAACTGGTAGGAAAGCAAAGGGTGACAAGATAAGCCACTCCTCAGCAACCCTTGAGAGTTGCTAAGGAACAATGCTAGAGCCATTGGTTCTGAGGAGTATGGTTCAGTCTCCTGCTGAGCCTACAAGACTTGTTTTAAATAATGAAAAAACTATAATGGTGTTTAAAATGTTCCATATCTCAAGACAGAGGTCACTGCCTGTTGTGGGGAACCAGGTGGAGAAATGGGGACCCAGTGAGCAGGTTTGAAGAAAGTTAGGCCTGCCTTGGTAACCATCAGAGAATGGTAAGTCTTTAGGTAAGACATACATGAGAGTAGACTCAATAAACTCTACCCCTTCCTCTTCTTAAATGCTGAGGCCAACATTGTGAGTGCTGCTTCCACTGTGGCTGACTTTTATGCTTGATTTTCCATCAGTGTTCTCATTCTTTTCTAAGTCTACACTGATGAAAGTTATGGATTGAGCAGTGCCAGTTGGATTTAGTTTCTCTGCCCAAAACTTTCTAAATTACTACTGATATGTAGTGCACGATGCTTTCTTACTCAATTTTTCTTTGTGGCCCATTTTTTATAATTCACTGGTTCCAGTCCATTGATCTTTGCACATTTCTTTTCTAGCAGCTCATTTACAATCCCAAACTATTTCTAGCTGTCTGCTCGCTGATTTTCCACTTCCATCTCTACTGTTTGATTTTTTATTTCTTTCCCAGAGCATTTCCCTGTCATGCATCATCTTATTTTCAGTGCCCCTCACATCTTATCTACCTTAACTCAATAGCTAGCTGAAGAAGTCTGAAGCTCAGCAGGGGAAAAAAAACCCCCAAAACAGACAAACAGGATGTAAATAATTTAATCTGAACACAAAAACATGCAGCTATCACTCAAAACATGACACTTCACAGTCATGTTAGTTCTTTTGCACAAAAGCACATGTCTAGCTTAAGGAAGTTGCATCACCACAGTTTTTCTCTTTTGTCTAAAAAGAATGGGGAAATTGTAATATTTTGTTATTTCAGCTCATATGATACAGTGAGTCTAATTTAATGTCAAAAGTGTTTTAAATATTCAAGCAACTAAGATGACACAAGAAAAAAATACAAAATAGTATGTTTTCTGGGAAATGTTAGAGGATTGAATCGGGGTGTACACACTATTTTAAACACCATCTCCCTTTTAAAAATAGGTAAGTCAGGATAACTGAATATTTCCTTGTCATCTTTTTAGCATGTAGTGAATTAGGATATGAATAACTGAGCGGCTGCTCAAATTTATTGACTGGCTTTGCTAACCATACCTGACCATTGATGGAGCAGAATATTTTATATTAATGTCCCACATATAGTGAAAAATTCCCAAATTTAATTGCTAGAAAATTACTGAGATATAAAACAAAAAACATTGCTTACAATCAACTTGCATTAAGAAAGCAGTTATCAATGCCAGTGTGCAACATTCTAATAACTGGGGTATAATGTGTATGCAGCCATCTTGAATGCTGGCAAGTCATACTGAAAGTGCTATTATAAAATGTGGCTATGATGCTTGTGTGTGCTGCTTTTTTTTTGTCCTGTCATCTGGTACAATTGCTTAATGCACTATTGCTCTAGTTATTTATTACTCTAGAACTCTGCCAAAGTAAATGGTGCAAGAAATATTTGTAGCTAAGTGATAACTATTACATTCATAATAAGTTCCTACTGCAAGACTCAAAGCATAAGATGATTGTGCTATTTGCTTTAGCAGAATAATCTTTCAGTAAAAGGAGATAAAGTGACTATGCTACCTCAAAATAACTACTCAAAAAGATCTTTAAAAAAAAACCTATTGAAGCATAGTGCAGAACATCTCTCATATATTTGTTCAATTGGAGACTCTTTCACAGTCCCCACTCTTTTAATGAGACAATGGGTGGAATTAATTTTTTTTTCCTATAGAGTGGAGTGCGTGCCATGGAAAAGCTGTGTTGTATCTCTATGGCATGCCTAATGTCATCTATATAGTCTCTTATACCACCCTTATAATATCTGAACATCTTCCAGTTGTGTATTAAGTGACGTGAGCAGCATCTGTCACATGCAATTAGTGCTCGCTCGCTCTCTCTCAATCTCAATCTCTCTCCCCCTCTCTCTTCATCATCTCACCAGAGGGAGAACTGTGTGTGCAGTTTAGTGTTGTTTTCCTAACTTTTTAGTGCTTGGCTTTGAAACTTAATATCAGCCTTTTTAACATGGGAGTTTTAAATAGAGATTTCCTAGTTGCTTTTTTAAAAATAAAATACAAATTCTACCATGCATAACTGTAACAACCTTATGTGAGAGTCATTGCAAGAGCTTCTGTGCAGATCTCTGTCATCTGAGCTACATTCATCCGGTCGGGCAATATGGCAGAAGGGTTAAGACTAGATGTCCTAGTCAAATGATGTAAGTGGCTATAAATGAACATGGCTATAAGTTATCACATAAGCTAAGTAGCCAGTTTGAAACATAAAGAGCAACAAGTATTTATGTAAAACTGTACAAAAAGAAATTAGCAGCCCAGAAAAATTATATAATATTCACAATAAGGCTACAAAACACACAATGTTTGCTATGTCACCTAGAATTAATATTGTCTTCATCCAAGCTAATTATAGTCAGACAAGAAACCAAGTTCAAATATAACACATAAATAATGAAGACTTCAATTTTGAAGAAAAATCATAAATCCTTGCTGATGCTAAATATATAGCAGCAATTAGGATTATATAGATTTGCTTCTCTGAAGTGCAGATTTTAGCAAGTATATGGTGAAGTGGGAGGAATGTGGGGATAGTGGATAGTTGATCAGAATGGTGGGGTAAGCTTTTCTTCACAATGAAAACTTTAAGCACTTATTTTTTTATCTAGAATATTTTTAGCATTTAAAGTTTAACACCGAAAAAGTCTTTGTCCTCCATCTGCAGCTCTCTTAACTCTCCTTCATAACCTCAAGCATTCTCCTCAACCCTCATCTCCATGCCCTGCTAGTCTCCTTGAAACATGCCCACAGGTTAAACCCAGGTAGCATAGCTCCATGTTAACAGTATGTAGCCTAATGCTGGTTAAACATGCCTGAATATTGGTGACTAGGATAAGTGGGTTGTAAAAGAAAGGGTGAGTTCAGAGATTGTTTCTTAAGTACATCAGAGGCCTGAAAGACTAATATTGAAAGAATAAGATGAATATTAACAACTAACCCTCTCCCACACTCCAACAATATTGTACATATTGAAGAAACAAAGCCAAGGTACATGGCTGAGGGAGAAAAGGGAAAAACTGCATACACCTCAATAAGACTATCTGCTAATGGCTGTAGTCTACTAATGGCTGCAGAAGTCTGTCATGTGTGAAAGGAGCTCTGAGAAAGGGGTTTGGGGTAGAAAAAGCGCAGCTCAGAATAAAGGCACTAAGTTATCTATATTATTGAATTCAACTTTACGTTGTATGGCATATAGCATCTGAAAATGAACAAAAACTCTTCAAATGTCAAGGGAGAAAAGCTCTGCTGATACATTTTTTTTTTAAAATGGCATTATTTGACATTTACTTAAGATTATTTTTACAGTTTTAACTAATAAGTGTTCCAAGGCAAAATAACTTTGATGATTGCTTTTCAAAGATGACATATTTTGTCAGCCCATTGTTGCATAAAATAGACTCGTTTGCTATTCAACAAAGGGTTTGGAAGTTTAAGGCAAGCATCACATTCTGTTCAACCATAGAAATGATGTTTGCAAGTTCAAAGAGATCACCACAGTTACTGAGGAAAGTATTCTTAATGTTATCATTTCAGAAGGCTGCTACATGCCCACCTTTCCTGTCAGAGAAGATGCAATTTAATAGTAGTCTTGTTCTCATTACCAAACACATTTTACATTGATTTTAAACAGGGCTTATTAGAAGCAAGGTTGAAATGCTGCTGCAGGTGTACAGGAGATCAGACGGAAACTGCAGACTATTAGTTTAAATTAATAATTTGGAACCAATGTTACTTTAAGACAGCACACTGCAATGCAGAGTGGAATGTGTTTGATGTGTTGTCTCTGACCAGCTGCCATTGCAAAATCAGGCCTTCTGTGGTTAAAATAAAAAGCTTCACATCATCATACATACAAACCCAACAAAAATAAAATGAAATAAAAATATAAGGCTTTTTGCAATCAGAATATTTAACTATTTTAAAAGGTTGCAGCAGCTGCAGTCTTTCCCTCTAGACTCAGGTTACAGTAAAATGACCTTCCAGTGTGAGAGAGAAAGACTGACTTTCAAATATCTCCTCCTCTTTATCCTCCTTTCTAATAAGCATCCGTTTCTATATTTCCAACTTGATCTCACTGAAGTTTCTGCACTGAACAGATATCTGTGATGTTTTGTCCTGGTCCAGGGAAGGGTTTTAACCCTACTCATACCCCATAACCCAGGGAAGATAATTTACACACTATTTCAGCCAATCTGTCAAAATGGGAGTGTATTTGTGTTCAGCGCTGACTAGCATTTTTATTAATTATGCTGGAGAGCTGGGTTTCAAGTTTCTCAGAGAAAACAGAAGAACAATATCTATCCCCTAAACCTGATCTTTTGTGACATTCTCCTCATTCAGCGGATGTATAACACATATGATGTTAATGCATTTATATCCACACACACACAGATACACATAATAGGTGAGAATAGAAAACTAAAATAGAAAAATTAAATATAAAATCTTTCATTAAACAGCAGTCATACAGGATATCTAATTTTCCCAAATATTGGAAGTCCCTGACTCTAACAACACAAAATGGAACAAAAAATTGTGATTAATGCAGCACTGTACAGAGAGAGAGATAGAGTTATGATGGAGATGAATGATAGAGATGGAGAATTAGGATACTGATGAATATCATCCATGTTAAATGCTTCAGGTAAATCATTTATGCCTGCAGTTACAAGTCATAGAAACTAATCAATGATTTTTCCAATGTGATTCTTGGTGACTTTCTTTTTTACAGTGTTAAAAAAATGATAATATTACCCATATCATATATTAGAGACTTGCTTAATAAGTACATAGTTACTTCTAAAGTTATCTGAAGATTGAGCCAATTACATTATTTCATAATCTCACATAATCGTGAAATCATAGAATCAGTGATTCAATATTAGTGTTTTCATGTACTCATTTTTACGGAGATTTATGTATAAAAATCTAAAATTGCACTTTTACTGGACCAGAACTAATATGAAACAAAGTGAATTAATAAAATTCAACTTAGAAGAAGAAATCACATTTAATTTATTATGATAGCATGCATGAAACAAGTTTCCTTTTCTTGTTAACAAACATAGATAGAATAGCTACAATCAATCCAACTTCCTTTAAGAAGTGGGGGGAAAAGGAGAACAATATCAAGGTTAATCTGTTATCAAGTTGGCCAATGTTAAACATTGTCTAGAATTTCAATGAAACAACTCTGGTGAAGTAGAAAATATCTGTCCAATGAATGACTATCAAATATTGTTTAATTCAACACACACATGCACACATGCACCCATAACACCATAATGGATAAATGGATATAGGAAGTATACAGAACAGGGTGATATATACGCTCTCGGATTGGCAAACATTGATCCATAGATCTATAGCTCTATTATATATATAGTGATATTCCCATGCAAAAGAATATGATTAAGTTGTAGCTAACTTTGCTGAGTGAGATGTTATTTAAACCACAGTACAAGTTAGAGTTAAAGAGCAAAACATTCAAAGCTTGAAAATAATTACTTAAGATAGATCCTGATGCACACAGACTGAATTCTACTGGCATCTGAGGTGTGTGAAGTGTCTAGCACCTTCCATAACCCTTGAAAAAGGCAGCTCCACCCGGGAAGCATTCAGCACCTTGAAGGATCAGATCATTAAAACAACAGTTCACCTACTCAACAATACAACAGGCATTTTGGAACTGCATTATCATCTGCTAAGGAACAGGGGATTTTGAAAATCTTGCATTTCCTTGATTTTCCCTCAAGGAGGAGAAGCTTAGAGAGGAGGGGCACCGAATTTTGAAGCTTTACTCATCCCAGTTCCACAGACATTAGGAATCCATAAGAAAGGGAGCCATCACTGCACAGAGAAAGCAGTGTGCCTGCAGTGAGGGCAGCTGTTTTGCTGGCTTCCAACATAAATATGGCTCTAGCAAAAAATCTACATGGCCTTGGCTGGGTCTCCATGCTGCTCAGTATCAGCCTTGGATGAAACCTAGAGTGAGGTAATATAATTTAGAGACATACAGAGTTCAGAGTAGCATTTCTGTATCAGTCTTGTAAATAGTAAGTTCTTCTGGACAGAGTCTCTGTTCCTTTTTGAATCTTGCAGTATAATGGCAAATTACTATTATTATTAATAATAATTATCTTAACTTCCTGACCTAAACTGTAGGTAGTGTTGTGAAGTATTTTTAAACTGCCATGTTCAATGCTAGAATGACTACTTTTCATTCAAGGGGTGAAGGGATCTGTATACATGCCTTGCATACTTCATAGCAGCTTTGTGAGACTAAGTTAATGTTCACTTCTTATGAAGTAACTGTAACCATTTGAAAAGGCAGGTGGCATTTAGGTAGGCAGAATGAAGAGTAATTACTAAGTTAGAATGTGACATTTGAGAGCACTTAGGTTCAAATCTCTGTATTTTAAAATAGTGACATAAGATTGTTAATAACCACAGGGGTCAGTATCACAGTATTAGATCTCATGGAAAAGATGGAATTTGGAGTAGTACAATGCATCCCTACCCCATCATAGGAATTGGCTTCATATTGATATAGGGGTAAGAGTGTTACTTAATTACCTGATAATATCACTTTCTGGAGAAAGACTTTTTTCTTGGCAAATATTCTGTTCAAGTACTTCTCAATCTCACCCTTGCTTAGCTATGAAATCTCATAAAATCACAGCCAAGGTGACTGCATACACACATATATACAATGGATTTGCTCTTAAATGAGTTATTACTATTGCATATCTGTCACTCATTAAAAACAGATTATTTTCTAAATTATGTATCATATAAAAAAATCTGCAAATGTATAAGGATATATGTTTAGACAGATATGCATGGGTAAAGACATATATAATATAGCTTCAAACTATGTCCAAAGTAACCATTAGCACAATACACCATCAGGTTTGTTCAGTGCACAAATGAGTGGAAAACAGG
The DNA here is from genome assembly GCA_007922155.1 of Mesoclemmys tuberculata. Taxonomy (NCBI): domain Eukaryota; kingdom Metazoa; phylum Chordata; order Testudines; family Chelidae; genus Mesoclemmys; species Mesoclemmys tuberculata. The sequence goes on along the minus strand of ML675624.1, from coordinate 32,662,104 downwards.
TTGTTTGATATCAGGCTTTTAGAGTGTTCACTGAGACCTCAAGTGGCCAATTACAAACTACATATGCACATTTAGACTAATTAAACTCACAGCTAAGTAATAATTACATTATTTTGATTTGCAGAAATTTTGAACATAAAACTGTATTGCCCTCTACTGAAAGAGTGCAAGCAGTAACAGCAGAAATAGAGCAATACTGTAGTATCAAAGCTATCACTGACCCAAGCTAACATTAACAACACCATTTTGCAATCTAATATTTAGGAGAAAAATCACAGAAATATAACTGCTGTACATAAATAATACAATGTATTTACAAGGAAGCATACTTTATTAATTTGAGGAGTAAAAGAAAAGGGCCTGATCCCATTTAAAGACCCGGTCTACACTTACCTTCCAGATTCAGCGGCAGTCAATGGGAGATACGCAAGTAGTGTAAATCTCCCATCAACTTCGCTGCATCTGCTCCGTGAGCCGTCCACACTGCGTTGCTCCAAAGGGAAAAGTATTCCCTTTGACGCAGCGCTACGCCACTTACCGGGGTGGTTTTCCTGGTTCGACTGCTGGATCGACAGAGCGGGCCAACACAGACCACTCAGTTGATCCAGAGCAATCGATTTGATGGCTGCGAATTTGCTGCCATCAGTGTAGACCCAGCCTAAGTAAAGTCAGTGGAATTTTGTCATTGACTTAACTGGAAGCAAGATTATGTCTGTATTATTTGCTCTCTGTTGACTGACTGATTATATCTGTATTTTTTGCTCTCTATTGACAGAGTAGTATCAGAAGTATCTCACCCACAGGATAAACGAATTTCATCCAAGTCTATTGTGTATTTAATAGTGGATGGCATATATAAAATCAATAATTAGAAATTCCTAGCTTACAGAATTCAAAGGTGTGATGAATTGTTGACAGGGCTGTTATGAGTGAAAGATATATATATTCTATATTGCATTATATATATATATATATATATACACACACACATATATCCATTTTTATTTGCAATTATGTATATATAGCAATTTCTAAAATTCTTAATGAAAATTATATCACCTTGATGAAGGTAGTTTCAGAAACCTCAAGTAATTTGTATGGACCACTTCTGTGTAAGCATGAAAATGTAAACAAAAGGGCCTAATTGTGCCTCCTGATCCAGATGCTGGGCTTCCACAGAAATCAATGGAAACAGCATACGTTTATCCAATGATGCAATCTGGCCAATACATTAGATTGATATATCTCTTTTGTCTAGTCCATTGATTATTTTAGTTTGGTTCTACAAAAAAAATCATATTTATCAAATTAAAGGGTATTTCCTCCATAATTTCTGGATGACAAATAATTTCTGGATTTGTCCTTATGGTCCAAGTAAATTTCTAGTGTAATTCCAATGCAGTCAACAAAATTGCACCACAGATGAATTTGGCTGTATGTTCTATTAGTTACAGATAGTAATGGTATATGAAGAACCACTAGACTATCTTGAGTAGTGTAGTGAAGAAAAACACTCATTTTCATCAGTAACTAACATCAGAGACTTGAAGAAGATATAGTACACATGTGAAGTGTCACCAAGATTTTATCTTGTCAAAGCAATTAAAAACAATCAAAGTAACACTTATATGCTTTCCATCCATTTCTTGCAAAACATGGATTAAATTAACATTATACATAATAACACTCTGATTTCAGTTAGAGAAACATTACACTGTGAATCTGCAAAGACTATGATGAATACCCTATTAAGATAACAGCTCAGTCAGCTGCAGTATTGTTTGTAATCTTAATGCCTTTTTAGGCAGCAATGAAAGAACAATAATTTTATTCCTTTTGGAACAAAGTAGCATTGAAATAACTGAAGGACATTCAAGGAAACTACAATTCTATTATTCTTTTTAGATGTCTATTTGATTACATAGATTAGATTTTATTTGTTTATTTCACAAAATGACTTTCCTTAAAAAATTCAGTCTAATGTTAAAGATTTTCTAACAATGTGTTATCTTACCTAAAATACAACTGTTCTGAATTTTTGCCATTATTTAAGAGTCCAACCCGACATTTTTCATTTGTGTGGTTAATCTTTACTCATGCAAGTAGTCTGATTGAAATCATTGGACCAAATCCTGAGACCTTACCAATTTTTTAATCAGTCTTTACTCAAAGAAACTCCCACCGAATTCATGTCCTTAACACATAGTTAAGGGCTCCTTTAAATGGGGGGCTGCTTATGTAAAGACTGAATAACAATTATGAACCACAGTACTTAGCCCAACCACACTACCTCCAAGTGCCACATCACAAACCCTGCAATTTTTTACTCATATGACCAGTCCTCAGTCAATCCAGTTGTGCCACAAGATACTCACATGAGTAATGGTTTGCAGTATTGGGCCCCAAATAGGACTAGTGCTCTAAAAATGGACCAGTGATTCACCTAGTCTGGTATTCTATCTCCAGGGCAAGACTTATTTTTAGACCAAGGTGTTAAATTCATCTAAATACTGTGATGATAGGCATTTTAGATGTGTATGATAATAATAATCTCATACAACTCACTTAATTGTGCAACACTGTTGTATGGGAGGAAATTTCTTTTGCTGCTGCTCAGTTTAGGCCCTGAAAGATAAAGATTGAGACCCATTGTTGAAAGTTTTGCCATTGACTTGAATAAAGCTCGAATTTCAAACCATATGATGTTATTCGAGCTACAATAATATAACTGCAGCTTCTGTTCTTATTTATATAAATGACTAACATTTTCCTAAAACTTATTTCCCTCTATTACATCCTTCAGCAGAGAGCTTCTCATGTTAATTATACAATATTAGAACTTTACAATTCCAGTTATCCAGCAGAAATTGATGGCCTTTAAAAAAAACCAAAACATAAAAACACAGGATATCAATATTCTCCAAGAGAATAAATTGCAGAAGAGGTAGAATTTAAAGGCACAAGCACTAGACGTTGCATACAAAGTATTTTCTTTCATTTGGTTTAAATGTGGTGCTTTAACTTTGATCATCTCTTTCTTGTCTTTGAAGGAAAAAGTAAATCAGAGAAAAGAGAGTATGTTTTCTAAGTACATGCTTTAAACAGATGTCTCATTAAACATTTAATCATTAAAGAACCCCTCAGGTTAAGCACATGCTTAAGTACTTTGTTGGATTAGCACCTATTAACATTTGTTATTCTCCATTATTTCTCATAATTCTATTTGAGCTTTTCTTATACTTCTCTTTTCCAAACTACAGTTTGAGAAAAACAAGAGTAATAAACAGAAAATTGTATATAAATAGGTTTGAATATACACATATGCTTTAGTTTATCAATGCTACCTTTAAAATAAACAATTCAAGAAAAGCTAATCAAATATTGTGTCAAGACCAGCCTCCAAAAACTGCTCCTATAAATATTTCCTTCACATTTAGCAAGAGTATACAAAAATGTTCCTAATTATTGGAACTTTAATACACTGTTTGGCAAAATTATAAATTCAAATCACAATCTTCTCTGCTTTTCTTTTCTGTTGTTTTATTTTGTATTTAAATTCCCTAATCCCAAGCAGAACTTTAAAGAATAATAGAAGTTGCTATTGTATATATTTTATTATTACTTGTAATTATTACCAAAAGTTGCATAACAGGTAGGCATTAATTGGTAGAGAAATCTTTATTTATTTCAAATTTGTTTAATGGGGGACAATGAGAAATCAATAACTTTGGCCTCGTGAGTCATTGATTATATGCACTGCATATTCACTGAAGATGCACTGAGCAAGGATTTGATTTGTAAAGTATTAATGAAAATCTTATGGTTCAATTGAACAGAGTCATATTCTGTCTGTAAAATGCAACACAACACAAACAAAAATCCCATTTAACTAGATTTCAGGAATGCCTCCAACCTTGCTGCATTATTCAACTGGCATTTCCAAACATTTGTTAAAAGGACAGTAACTAACTTTTTTTTTTTAATAGTTCATGTGTTTTTTCTATTTTTAATATCTTCTCAGACACTTCCCATTATTTTTATTCTTTCAACATTGACATTTCCCCCCTGTATTTATAAAGAATCAGATCAAACCATCTTTTTGTTTTGTTTGCTATGTTTTTGTAACAATCTCTCTAATTATTTCAACACACTCTTCAACGATGTTTGTTCATTAAAATGCCATGTCAAAGCTTTGGGTCCCTACTCATACTGCTTTCAGAAGGAAAACAACTTTTTAGGTAAAACTTAGGTTCTTACTAGCAGGACATTGGCAATCAAAATAAGGAAAAATAAAAGCACACTTCGTACTGATATGTAGATGATACTCGCAAGTATTGCACAGTTTGATGTCACACAGTGCAATGTAGGAGGTGCTACCTTAGGCCCCAATCCTGAAAACATATGCACATGCTTAATTTTATTAGTATGAGTATTGCATCTGGTGATACTCCATAAATATCATAAAGGCCTCAAAATGCCTGTAGCAAAGCGGTGTGGCCTCCCTTCAAGTCCAACACCGAGGGGCTGACTCACACCACCTGGTGGGCAAACTCAGGTACCACACCACTTCCAAACTGGAAATGGGGGTGGGGGGAGCATGTGAGGAGGAAGTATAAAAGCCAGGACTTGTAGCTCAGGCAGGGGGAAGCAGCTGGAGGAGAAAGAAGTTACTTCCCCAGAGTTGGGACCTGAACCTGACCCTGTTAAAGGGCCACCTGAGTTACCAGTTGGTGGAAACTAGAGGGCCTGCCTGAGCTACTGAGGCCCAGCAACTGGGAAGAGCTGCCTGCAGCCTGTGACTGGGGAGAGTGGCCTGCTGCCAATGGTTCAGAGGAGCTACCTGTAGCCTGCGATTTGCCTGAGCTGCCTGCCTTGAATGATTTGGAGGAACTGCTTGCTGCCTGCAACTTGCTGGAACAGCCTGCCCTGAATGACTGGAAGGAACTGCTGGACACTAGTGATCCCAAGGGCCTCCTGGGGCTATCTACCTCGCCATCTACCCTGAGGAGCTGGACTATGACATGAGTACAGGAGTGGAGGAAGTGGCTCAGGATAGCTGGCCTTGGTCTGGCTCTCCCAGCAAGTTTCAGCGGGACCCTGTTGACCCAGTGGTGGGACATCCTGCCACTGGTACAGCCTTGGGCTGGGATGCAATGGAGACGGGTGGGCCTGTGTCCCCCTTGGCCTGCTAAGCCTTGATAAGCTATAGCTGGTTGCTCTGTTTGTCTTGCCTGTTGTGCCCTGGACTGAGGACCTGGGTGTAGAGACTAATTACTTTGCCTGCTCCACCCTGTTGGAAGGGCCAGGGCTAAAGACTCATCGTCTGCCCCGCCCTGACTGAAGGTCAAGGCTACTGACTGTTTGCCTGCCAGTAGCAAAGTGGCGTGGCCTCCCTCCGAGGCTTACACCTCGGGCCAACACCAAACTATTACAGTGCCACATTTGATTTTTGTTAAAGGGAATGTATTTCAATGCATTTAATTTTAAAATCACATTATTTTAGATGCCATGAACCTCACAGTGAATTTGACACACCGAGAGTTATGTCTACACTGCATGATTGTTTTAGGGGCTAAGTACTCTCCCTAGAATGGGTTTACATAAAAGTGTAGCCAGGGAAGTACTGCTTTGGCATGTAAAGATATCCCTGAAGGGTATGGATACATATTTGAGTACATAGCCTACACAACTCTCTACTCACCGGAGCTGCATCTGCCCACCTACGCTGCTACCTCTTCACTACTGGAGCCTTTCCTTGCCATAGGGAAAGGCTCCATTAGTGAGCAGCTACTGAAGTTTTTCCCTGCTATCCCTACCAGAGTCTTTCACTGACATGTGTAGCTAGTCACACACCACAACGTGGACAGCAGGCTTTTCACTGTGTCTACACATCCTAAATGCTGCCACCACTGCAGTGGAGTGTAGATGAACATTGTCATAGTGGTGACATTCACTGTGTCTCATTCCTAAGATCCTTCACCATTCAGTGCAGTTAAAAGCCTACTGACAATAAGGGATATTGTTGCAAAAGAAACATGGGGTGGTGGAATCTGTTACATCTTTCTGAGGTTCAATAATTTTCTATCCCCTTTAAATTTGCTTTTCTTGTTTTTTTAAAATTTTTTTTATGGGACATAAAGGTATAGTTGCTAGAACAGCGGGTTACGAGTGGATTTTTAACACCAGCTCAGTTACTTGCTAGGTATTTTGGCCACATTGACTTTTTAAAACTTACTTTAACAATATTATTGTGAGATATCTAGGGACTAACTAATTCAAAGGCTACTGAAATTAGTGGAACTACTCCCATTGAGTCCAGTGGCTCCTTGAACCTCACCTTTGAGAGCTTTATATTGTATTAGTATCATGATTACAGTATTTTCTGCCACCACTGAAGCCAGACTTCTAATAAAGCACACTTTATATAAACAAAGGAGTATGAACAAAAGTAGAAAAATGAGTACTACGTAGGCAGGGTAACACTTCTTTGAAGACACCAAGTTAAGTTCCTACTGTGTATTTTAGAGATTTTTGGCCACAGTCCTGCATTGTGATTTATGTGGTCTCAGCAGTCTGTTTGCATTGATCATAGGTGTAGGGCTATAATTAATAAAATTGCATTGGAAGTGTAATTATGAGTATCTTTTACCCATTTTTGTTGGATAAAACTGGAATTTCCAAAAAGAAGACAAACCTTTGCCTTTTATCCATGTTATTTTTTAAATAGATGTGTAAATGAGGTAACAGGTTAAATACTAAAATATACTGTATATCAAACTGTGTTGCTAGCCCATCAATATCAAAAGCTTCTCTTTCTCTTTTTTACATCAATAATAGCTTTTTTAGCTTTATCATATCTTCTGTCCTTTTCACACTTTAACAGAATGCTAAGTAAAGAATTTCACTCTGACTGCCAAAGGTTTTCCGAGAGTTTAATTAAAAGTTTGTCTCATTTTTGTTTAGCTTTTCCTGACTTTTGATTAAGTTGGCAGCATATGGCAGGTTTGTTTATTAGCTTGTGCATAGCAATTAAAATAGTTCATAAATAGAGATCACACAGCCATTTCACCCAGAAACATGCTCCATTTATACTTTGAGGAGACATTTTTAAATCTGAAAATAATCAAAAACTGTTTTGAATTTTAATTCTGAAATCTGGAACATGTAGAGGAACATCTGACTTGTATATTCTTGAGTTTGGATAGTTCAGCTTTTATTAAAAATATATGAATGGTCATTATATATAATGAATTAACAGGTATGCTGATTCACCAAATGTGTGTTCTAAAGAGTGAGTGGAGAAAGTGCAACATAATCATTCATAAAGTATATCTGTTTTAGGAGAGAGAAGACTAAATTTCATTTGGCACAGAGAAACCTCCATGGATCAGACAGCCTAAATTCATTGTTTAGTCAATTGAATTACTCGACACTTGCCTTATGTGATAAAAATCAAAATTTAGAATGCCTGTGCATGTTGGCATAAAGCTAGGGCTACACTACAGAGCTTACAGCAGCACAACTACACTGATGCAGCTGTGCCACTGTAGCACTGCTTGTGCAAATGCTCTAAATCTGATGGGGGAGAGCTCTCCTGTCAACTTAAGTACTCCAGACCCTGTGAGTGGCTATGTCAGCTGTCCACACTGGGGCTTAGATCAGTGTAATTTATGCCACTCAATGGGGTGGCTTATTCACACACGCCATATCAACTTCAGCTGCAGTGTGTACACAGTCTGAAAGGCTTTTGGGCCTCTGCAGCTTCTGTTGGTCAGGGAAATAGCTTTGTGTTACTTGGTAAGTTTTTGGTGGGTGTTTTTTTGCTTTTGTTTTTGTTGGAATTAATGATCCAGAGTATGGAAGAGATTTGGGAGTGGTGGAGAAACAGGGCAGGAGCCCTTTCTATTTCCTTGCCACTAGCTACTTGTGTCAGGACTTGAACATCCAGATGCTTATTAAAAACTATTGGTTGGTTTTTCTCTGTCCCCATTAACATGTTTGTTAGTTATACAAAATGGAACAGTTTCAAGAGAAAAGTCTGAAAGCACTCTTCCCTTCCATTCCCCTCTTCCCCACCAGAATACCCAAAAACCTGGTGCTTAGGGTACTGTCCTGGAACATGGGAGACCTGGCTTCAAATCCTTGCTCCAAATCAGATGAAGCAGAGATTTGAAAACAAATCTCCCCCATTTCAGGAGGGTGTCTTGGCTATTGGTCTCTCAGTCTGGTTGTTGCTCTTTTTGAGAATGAGTAGACCTGGCTTAGACACCTAACATCAGCCTAGAATGAGGGACTAATTAACCTAAGCCCCATCCTTCTCCTCAACACTTCCTCTGACTGGTGGCTGTTTGCTGGCTTCTGTGAATGTCTTTTTTAGGCTCCCGAGTCTTCCCAGCTAATGCATGGGGAGCCTGAGCACCTTAACTAGGACGGTAAATTCCACTGGGTGGCAGGGGGCCTAGGAGATAAGAGTTGAAACACTCAGAATTGCAACACCTAAATTTCCTTTGTGGATCTAGCTCTAAATCACACCAACCTATATAAAATGTTATGTGAAGGGCTGAAATTAGGCTGAAAATAATGCATAAAGTTTTGTGCAATCATTCCATTTGGGTCTGCAACAGAGTTTGCCACTGCATAGAGTGAAATGCAACTCTAACTCAAGATCTGTGAGGAAATTCCAAGATATTCACTTTACAACCCAGGATTTCCCCCATTGCAGCATGGTTTCCTAAAGAGCTACCATAGATTCCCTAGCTGTGCCTGGGTCAACCCCTCACTCCATTAGGGGTTGGTTTGACAGTTTAAAATCTGGATGCTCTTAAGCCTTGATCCTACAAAGACTTATGCACTGTGTGTATTTCCACTGACATGCACAAGTATATGCTTCTGCAGTGTGAAAGGAGTCACTGAAGAATTCTCCAGTATAAATATTAAATAAGAAATATAATTGAGGAACATTGATGTAAAGTTGTTGTTTACTATTACATTCTATTGATCCACTACAGAAGCAGCTGTCTTTTAGTGGAGGATGAAGTGATTCCAATTTACCAAGGACTTGACTCTAATTTGGACCAAAGTGAGAGGTTTTCTAAAGATTTTTGTTATTACAACAAAAACTAGTGTTTTACATACCTACCTACCTTACTAGGCTTGGTCTACACTTACCTCGGCAATTCAGGGGCAGTTGACGGAAGTTACGCAAAGTATGCAAAGAACTTTTGTAACTCCCGTCGACTTCTATGCTTCTCTTCTGCCCACTGTCTTCACAGCACTGTGCCGACCGGAACCGACTTCCCGTCAATGCAGCGCTACTCCACTTCAGGAGGTGGTTTTAGTACGTCGACTTCTGGATCGACTGAGCGGGTCTTCACTGACCGCTTAGTCGATCCAGATAAGTTGAGCTGACGACGGTGACTTTGCTGCCGTCAATGTAGACATAGCCCTTGTTAATAAGTGCCTAGTCTTTTAACTGTAGGCTTTTTTGGGGCAGAGTCTATATGTCATTTTCTACAGTGCCTTACCCAGTAAGCTCTGACTTGATTGGCCTATAAATGCTACCACAATACAAATGTTAAATTTAAAAAAGAATTAAATTAAACATGATAGTGATATAAAAGTAAAATCAACCAAGACTATGGACCCAGTCTTTAGCAGGGTATTATTGTCTATGCTCAGGACTTCTCTAGCCAACTCCCAGTTAGCTAGCCCTATTAGCTAGGGATTGGGGCAAGAAAGTTCAGACAAGTCCTCTCCCTCCAGAAACACCCCTACTAAGTTCCAGGGATTCTCCTATATCAGCTAGGTAGATCACAGCCTTTCTGCAGCACAGGATATAGAGGAAGAAAAAGGTCAGTATAAAAAGGACAGAGCAGGGTTCTGGATTGAGCCCTAAATGTTGAAGGAAATAAAAAACACGAGTGTTTATCTGAAATCATGAAAATGATAATACAAATGTGGTATAAAAGTATCCTCAGCATACAGCCAAAAACTACTCTTAGATAAACGTAACTGATACATAAAAACAAAATAATTTTCCTGTAAATATTATCTCATCAAAATAAAAGGCTTACTGATCTCTACAAGCCAAAATATGGATGGATACAATTAATGAAATGAAAATACCTTCTTTTTAGTAAGTTATTGTAAACATCTATATTACATAACCGAACAGGACAAAATTTAATTTAGATCTGCATAATTAAATCAACTAAGCTATTCTTCAGAATAATTAAATAAACTATTCTTCAGAGCTATGAAAAAAGAAATTACTGCCCATTCAACTAAGTTCCAGCTAAGGAAAACATGCATATATAAGCATTGAAAGACCTTTTTAAATAAGATCTCAGTACAGCTATAATTCAAACCGGAGGGGGAAAGAAAGTAATCCATACCATTTGAAGATCTGTACCAGAAAAACAACTAATTTTTAGATTAGAAATAGCCAGGGAAGAGAAGAGAAATTTTACAATGTACATTAGCTATGTTTCTATTTCTTCCATTTTGCTCTCATTGCTCACAAATCCTGGGTGGATTCAGACTTTAACATTTCTCTGATTCTGCTGGAGGTTATTTTGAAAGAAGCAAGATAAATCTGGCCAAAGTTCCCTCCCATTATTTAAAAATTTCCACAGATTAACTTTTTTTGTGAGTAAGATATATGAATGGAAGACATCATCACCTTTCAGTTTATCAAAAGATTCAAATTTAGTATTACACCAGATTTAGTATTTACACATTACTGATGCTAAATAACATGTACTATATTGCTTTACATAGTCAAATCACGCAATGCTTAATAAATATAAGGCATATTCTACACATGATCTTGCAGAAAATATATCCCCCAATTATGTAGGCTTCCAATTTCTAAGAAGTTGTAAATTATCTTAATTACAAATGACCAAATGTTACAGATTATGAGAGCTTGATTTTTAAAAACTAACACTTTTGCACACACCTGACTAATGCACACAGTCTTTGACATGAGGACATATCCCCTAATTTTCACATGCACGTAGGTTTGTATATATGGGACATGAATATACACACTGGAGTTTGTCCACATGCAAGTCAGGCATGCACAAAATGGTGCATACAGTGTTGAAACTCGGGGCATGAAAACACGTGCAAATCACTGTAGTTCCACTGAAGACAAATGAACTATGCCAGTCAGCACCTTTCTCTTTAAATATTAAATTAAATGGGGCTAGTTACTCTTTTTCTTTGGGCAAAATTAAGCCCATCTTACTGTTTCTTCAGTTAACGTGTGTAATGTTTCCAGAGTTATATTCCAATATTGAGATTTTTATATGAGGACTCTAATTTTCTTATCCCCTTAGGTTTATTCTTCAGATGCTATTTGGTACCCAGTAATACTAGAGATATGCATACCACTAAGAATACTAGTTTCTAGTTGTGAAAATCTCATCACATCTTCTGCTGGCTTGGCCAGAGAGCGAATTCCATTTATTTCACTTAGTATTGCTAATGCCTATAGTTTATGTAGTCTGAGTTGCATGTGGATCCTGAGGCAATAGAAGGACCACATATGCAGTAAATCAAGCCAAATGAGACTAACCAGTGAGGCCTGCTGTTTTTATTTTTGAGTTTACACTATAATTTATACAAATTTATGTCATTACTTTCATATTTCCATTTTAGCTGTATCATAGGACATGATGCTTGGGCGCTTAACAGATCTCAGTACATGGCGATAACATTAGCTTTTTTCAAACTACGCCAACAAAATTTAATTTTAATATTATATTGACTAAATAACCATTTTCCTAAATCACAACATTGCTTTTGACCAGTTTTGTTTCTAACTCTGCATTCCCTTCTTTATCATGGATAGCATTCTTCTGCAGTATATCTTTGTTTAATTATGGTACCCTTTGAGAGTTGATGCAAAGCAGGCCAAAGGTCTTGCCCTTGAAACCATATCAAATCTTGCCCTTGAAACCATAACCAAATCAAACTTCTTCTTTTATCAATGCACAGAAAATGAAGCTTAGTGTACTTTATGAAGTAGCTGGAGAGCTAAAATGGTGCAAAAAGAGAAGTCACCATAAATTGGTTTTGAATATTTAGCACACAAGCAATTTGATGCAATTTCATGGAGTTTCAGTAAGAGATGCTCACTACCACTTACTCGAGATTTACTCTCAGGATTGTGATGGCTTTTTCCCTACCTGATTGTGAAGTTCTGCAATCTCCCTTGGTTTCATCTACATGGACCAGGAAAATAAGCAGTGGCACTGAAGTGCACCGTTGCAAACAGAGAACAGAGGAAGAAGTTGGCAGCAAAGGATAAGCCTGTGGATATGTAATTAGGGTTGGTTGTTCTGGCTGGTGGATTGGATGTGTGTGCACAGTGAGTAGCCACTGAAGTTGAACACTGTAGTTCATATAAACTCTGCTATGTTCTCTCAATTAAAAAACGTTCTCAAGTAGACTTTTATTCTTGACCTTTTTTTAAATGAATTTCAATATATTTGGGTTTTTTCTTGTTTTTTATTAGCTAATCAGAATAATCATTACCTGTTAACACACACACGTCTGAAAACCAGCCATTTTCATTTAGTATCCCTTGCTGTATCTCTTTTGTGAATTGATGAGAAAATCTACTGATGGTTATAGTACAGATAAAACCAGCAGTTCTGCAACATTTTCATTTGGCAGATTAAGAATGAGGGAGAGATTATTTTACAGACTACCTCTCTTTCCAAACATTCTTGGCTCCCAAAATGTTCTTTTCTGTGGTCCAGAGTGTATAGTTTGAGGACAACTGAGATAAAGCATTATTGATAGATATTTAATATCTCTATATGTCAAGGACATGATGTCCTTCTGCAGAGATAGGAGATTTTCTTGTAGGTCATGTGTAGCAGTATTGACACTGCAAGTATCATATCTCATTAAGGTCAATCACTTGACTTTGATTTAAAATGCACAGCAAATAGAACAAACATGTTCTACTGAATTAATTAGCAATTCCAGTGTTTAACCTGGAACATGTGCATATTTCTTTGTGCTTAATCTTGAAGGCAGCAGTTGCAGTGACAATGATCAGGTACAGAGAAAGAAATATCAAGAGGAGCTCATCAAATCCAGACTATATATGCATCCCATCATCTCTCTGATTCCCACTACTGTTCCCTAATGTCCTACATCGACAGATGCTGTTATTATGTAAGGATATAAGGTATGACTTCAGAGACTAAAAATTATCCTCCACTTGAAAGGCAGGGCTCTAGAATGCATCATCAAGGCACTGCAGTCAAACACTGTGCCCTGGCTGCTGTGGTATCTAATGTTTAAATAAAATAATTTAAGTTTTAAATACAAGCTGTTCATGCCTTAATAAAAGATCTCACAGTTCCACTAAAAGTTACATCCAACTGTGTTTATCGCTGAGAATGTTTTCTGTTGTAAGCAGTGTTGTAGCATGTTGGTCCCAGGATATTAGAGAGACAAAGTAATATCTTTTATTGGACCAATTTCTCTTGGTGAGAGACAGGCTTTCGAGGTTATACAGAGCTCTTCAGGTCTAAAAAATGTACTTGGCCAGTGTTGCCAATTCTATATAGCAGGAAGTTGCCAGGCAAACCCTGAAAGGTTGCTAAATATCACTGTTTAAGCACTCAAAAGGAGTAAAAAAATGCCACTAACAAAATCTTAACAAAAGAATTCAACAGAGAATGATATACATATATATGCACGCCCAGACAAGTATAGTCACAATCATCCTCAAGCAGCTCAATAGTTTTAATAAAACCCATTCCATGCTCTTCTTACTACATTCTGTTGCACATCAAGTAAATGTCATTATGTCTCAACTGAACATGTCCTCAGAAGGAATCGCATTCCAGGGCTTCTTGAGCTGAGATCACTATAATCTGCAGGTGAAGAAAAGAAGTTTGTGAAGGCTAATTTAATAGTATGCTAAAGCCAGGAGCACTTTGGCAAGAGAGCAGCACATTAGCCAGGGCATGTTTTCATCCACATGTGTTTTCTCCCTGCTCTGTAGAAAGCAGCCCACCCTGTGATTCAGGGAAAGATTAATCACCACAAACTTCTTTTCCATTGACTTGGTGTGCAATGGAATGTAGTAAGAAGAGCTTATTACAACAATATATATCCCACTTAACCAGCTCCCCCCAGCTGTTTTTTTCCCTTTCCCCCCTATCACTGGAGAGGATTAATGGGCCACTTCACCTTGAATGGTCCCTGGAAATGTGTGTTAAGTACTTATGCTAAACAATCTGTTCCACCTTCTATTTAGCTGTGACACAGGGTATGTCTACACATAAACCTAGGGTTAATGAGACACAAGCCAGTTGACCAGTGTCAGGGAACATTGGGCTTGAGCATCTATACTTCATTTTAACCCTAGGTCAAGGATTTTCTGACCCATGTTCAAACCTAGGATTTTGGCATCAACATTTCAGTCCACAGACCTGAATCAAAGTAACCCTCTCCCAGAGTCCCTAGCGCTGTCCCCCTTCCAGTGTCATTGATACTCTACCCTACAAATGTGTTGCAGTGTGGAAAAAATCTACTGCCCACCCTGTTTCCTAATTGTGATGATGCCATTGATGTAACTCAGGTGTCCATAAGGAGCACATAAACTGCATAATTAACTCCTTTGGTGGTTGCCTCAGTAGAGTGTCTGCAGTTTGAGAAGGCTTTATACTGAACAATCATCTAATCTGAGAACAGGGCTCCTCACCTCTAGGCTGAGTCACATGGGCAGGGCTATGCCCATGTGCACCTGTTCTGAGGATAATTAGGACATCAGTCTCCAGGGCTGTCATACTATTAACATGAAACATTGCAATTCTTAATTTTTAAAATGGGATGTTCAGTGAAGGTTTTTGTCTGTCTGTTTCTTTGTTTTTCTGTTTGTTATGTCTGTTTGACATAAAATGTAGGTTCAGAGGAAAAACACATACACACTCCAGCCTGGCTGGGAACGGTGAAGTGCTTCTCTGGGAGCAGGAACTCTGGGATACATCCAGAGGACTTCTGGTACCCAAGTCAAACCAGGGCCACATGCAAACAGGAAAGTAATAGGGCTTGGAGCTTATCACAGGCTCAGAGCTTCCAGCCCTGTATGGTCTTGGGACCCTAGCCCAAGTGGTGGATGCAAGGGTGCGTTAAGGCTTGAGCCCAAGGTCAAGCCTGTGCTTACACTGCTGTGTAGACATACCTTCTGAGAACATTTCTCAGACTTGAAGAATAGCTTGGTGTAACCATGAAAGCTTGTCTCTCTCACCAGTAGAAGTTGGTCCAATAAAAGGTGTCACCATGTCTCTCTAGTATGATTTCTATACTGATGCTCAGACAAATCAGAGAAATAAATGGTGAGTAACTGTTCCACATAAAGTTACCCCATAAACTGTTCAGATAAAGTAAGTGGTGTGCGGAGGGTGCAAGGAGCTCTACCGCTTTTTTAAGGGTTAGTCACAATATGTGGTGGGAGACAAATGCCTGCTCCATGCTATCGCCAATGCTAGCCTCTTGAAATGATCCATTGAGGGCATGAGTATGGCTTTCCCTCCACATTGCCCAGTGGAATTGAGACAAAACAAGAAATTCAAGCTGTTTCTAGCATGGTAGAGCTACTTCAAGTGCTTCCCACATATTGCCAGAGAAATTACAGCCACATCTGCAACAATTCATCTAAGATTTCCCAGGGATCTGCTCCACTGCACACCCCTACAACATCAGAGATAGCTTTAAGTTACAATCTTTATGTTAGGGCATGGTAATAGCAATGTAGTCATCCAAACTTGTAATATGTTTTTATTATTTTTACCTTTATGATTGACAAGAACCTGATTATGTGACCATAATCTACAATACTGCATGAAAATCACTGCCAATTGAGCCAACTGGAAAGGAATGCACAGCACAGCAGCAGGTAGCAGACTTCCATATAAACTCTGAACTACACAAAGACTCTGACAATGTCTCACAAAATAAACAGTACAGAAAAAACAGTGATTCAGAGAGTTATTGGCAGACAATTTCTCCTTTAAAAAAACACTACTATAAAAGACATCTAAAAATTGAACTAGAAGAAAAATGAACAAATGGATATGGCTTC